>JANJGN010000020.1:80891876-81486876 GCA_026770705.1 Isurus oxyrinchus | reverse complement strand
TTTCACTCACTCCCTCCCTTTTCTCTCTCTGCTCCCGTCTCTCACATTCAGGGTAAAGATGGATGCTCCTGTCTAGGCCCTTGTCCCTGTCCCCTCTTTCTCCAACCCTCTACCTCGCTTGTTTTCTCTGTCCATCTTTCTTTTTTCCTTCCCCCGTCTCATGTACTCTGCATTGAAATGAGAGAGGAAATGTTCCTCTCTCCCCATTTAAAATACTGACAAATCACATCACTGTTTTTGGGCAGTTTTTATTGATTAACGTTTAAAATGGACACAAAGAGAGCTGGAGAGAAAGAGAGAAAAGCTGGAGGGATAAAGACACAGCAAATCACACAGGTAAAACTAAAGTCAGTATCTCAGTAAAGTGAGCAGTAATGGCCCCTGTGAATCTGATTGAACAGATTCCACTTCATCGCTCTGTCTCCCCACCTGTCTTATTTTGGAATTATAACAAGCTTCTAAACAGCTTCAGATTTCAGATTTTTAATCTCCTCTTTGTCACACACCAAAGGGTTAATGTGTTTGTGACTAATCGCAAGGCCGGGATATTTTAACCCAAGGGTTTCAAAATCCAGCAGCCCACCATCTAACAGAAACCGTTTCATCTCTTAGCAACATCCAAATACAAAAATATCCCAGTTTTAAACCAGAGTCTAAAACAGATTGAGAGACCGTTCCAGCCCCTTGTGTTTCTCTCTGTATCCCTCTTCCTGTCTCACTCACATCTCTGTCCCCCTCACTCATTCACTCACTCTCTGTATCTCATATATGAAAATTAAACCTCGGTTGGGTAAATAAACAGACACAACTCAGGTTGGTGAAGCCTGTGGACCAGGCCTCAGTCTATCCCTCTCAGGAAAAAGATCCTTGTCCTTGTCCCAGACTTTCCCTCTTTGGATCATTATCTTCCAGTTTTCAGGATACAAATTTCTCAGGAGAAAAAGAGATAGAATTGGTTAAAAGGACAAAAATGAGGATATTTTTAAAAAACACAAAAAAGCACAAAGATCCCAGAGTTTCCAATCTCAAGTCAGACTCTCAGCAACTTCCAAAACAAAAAAATCACAGTTCCAAAGCAGGTTGAGACACACACACACACACACACACACACACACACACACACACACACACACACACACACACACACACACACACACACACACACACACACACACACACACACACACACACATACATTGAACCAGAGTGGGGAGGCTGGTCACTGTCTCTAGAGAGAGGGTAAGGGAGTTTGTTGTTTTGGGACTGGTTTGGGAATATCCTGATCCACATATATCCTGAGTGAGCTGTATACAGACTCGGACATGTTTGGAATGTCTCTCATCTATCCCCTAAGAGCCCTGTCCATTGCTTGTTAATCCTCGGACAGGACACCTTGCTGATCCTGTTGCATTGAATGTTAATCCCCGGAATGTTATCCTTCCTCTCACCCCAACCCTCTCTCCCTCTTACCCCATCCCTCTCTCCCTCTTACCCCATCCCTCTCTCCCTAACACCATTTTAAATGTGGGGAAGGGATCTCCCTGCATATTAAAGATGCGGTAGGGATCCCCCTTCACTCTAAAGATGGAGAAGGGATGGCCTCCATGTTAAAGATTGAGAAGGGATCTCTTTCCATTTTAAAGTCGGAGAAGGGATCTCTATACATTCTAAAGATGGAGATGGGAAGTCCTTCTATTTTAAAGATAAGGAAAGTATCTCCATCCATTTTAAAGTAGGAGAAGTGATCTCCCTCCATTTTAATGATGGAGAAATTATCTCCGTCCATGTTAAAGATTGAGAAGGGTTATCCACCCTTTTTAAAGATGGAGTAGTCATCTGCATCCATTTGAAAGTTTTGAAGATGATTCTCGTTCCATTTCATCCACCCTCTCTCTCCCCCTCTGTCTGTTTCCTTCTCTCGAATTCACTCTCTGACTGTCTCTCTCATCCCATCTCTTTTTCTTCTCTCACTACATTCCCCTCTAATTTGCTCCACCCCTTTTGTATCGCTCAACTGCCAGTGTCTCTCTCTCGGCCGTTTTGCTCTCGCTCTCTCCCTGTTTCTCGGTGTCTCTCTCTATCTCCCTTTCCCACACCCCCAGTCTCTCTTTTGCGCCATAATAGGATGTGAGGCTGAAGGGAAAATATTGTCAGGGTTACAGGGAAAGGGAAGATGAGTGAGACCAGTGAAACTTTACATGCAGAGTGTCAACAGTAATTCGATGGGCTGAATGGCCTCCTTCTGTGTTGTAACCACTCTGCACTGCAAACCTAGTTTAACCTTTCATTCTCAAATAAGCCTCACTCTTTCTTCCCTTGTAGGTTCTAGTAATTCCACATCACAAGTTGGGGAAGGGATCTCCCTCCATTTTAAAGATGGAGAAGGGATCTCCCTCCATTATAAAGATGGAGAAGGGATCAACCTCGAATTTAAAGATGTGGAATAGATCTCCCTCCATTTTAAAGATGGAGAAGAATTTCCCTCCATTTTAAAGATGGAGAAGTGATCTCCCTCCATTTTAAAGATGCGGAAAAGATCTCCATCCATTTTAAAGAAGAAGAAGGTTATATCCATCCAATTTAAAGGTGGGGAAAGTATCTCCCTCCATTTTAAAGTTTGAGAAGGGATCTCCCACCATTTTAAAGATGGAGAAGGGATCTCCCTGCATTTTAAGATTTGGAAAGAATATGTAACAGAATAATGATGTTTATGGCCAGGCACTTTGAAAAATATTTGGAGCTTTACCCTTTTCTCCAGCTGATGAATTTTTAAATTGAACATTTTAATTTGAACTCGAATTCAAAAGTGAATGATGCTTTTCAATCTCATAACTCAAGTGTTGAGGGAGCTTTACTCTGTATCGAACCCCGTGCTGTAGTTGCCCTGTGAGTGTTTGACGGGGACAGTGTAGAGGGAGCTTTACTCTGTATCTAACCCCGTGATGTACCTGCCCTGGGTGTGTTTGATGGGGACAGTGTAGAGGGAAATTTATTCTGTATCTAACCCTGTGCTGTAACTGTCCTGGAAGTGTTTGATGGGTCAGTGTAGAGGCAGATTTATTCTGTATCTAACCCTGTGCTATACCTGTCCTGGGAGTGTTTGATTGGGACAGTGTTGAGGGAGATTTACTCTGTATCTAACCCTGTGCTGTACCATTTCTGGGGGTGTTTGATGACAACATTTTCACCCAACACGAAAACATTCCACAAAGCAGGGCTCAGAAATTGAACATGAGTTTCCTTTTTTGATTCTCCCTGGTCTGTTCTGATTCCCTGAAAGGTTCCTGGTGTTTACCCTCCACATGAGCCTTCATCCTAATCCCGTATCCATGTCCTGCTCCCAATGCGGCATTCGCCTACAATAAGGAAAGTGATACAGGAGCATCTCAGTGAGTGAGACAGGTGAGTCTTGAGCCTGACCTGGGTGTATGTGAGTGACCCGGGTTAATCTGACACTCCTGGGACAGTTTAGACAGTTTGAGTGCATCGCAGCTTTGGCAGAATGAGACCAAGGGTTAAAATTCAAAGTGTGATTGCACAAACTCGGGTTGTATTCCCTTAAGTTTAGTAGCATCATGGCTGACTTGATCGAATTGTCAAATCCTGTGAGGAACTGAGGGGGGAGATTAGGGGAATGTATGAGCTCTAGTCCTGAGTAACAAGCTTTGTGAGGCATCTTATCAAATCCCTTTTGAACAGACAAGTATCCTTCTGTCACTGCAGGTTACCTGTATGTTGCAAAGTTATTCTGATAATTTTCATCCCACAGAGTCAAAATTTCAGCTATTCTGTGACTGAGTCCGAACTTCTAATAGTTCAGTTTCACTGTTAAAAATAAGCAGTCACTTTTCTGTGGTGGTTTTTGAGATTGAGTTTTGAGCTCAGAATCTGTCAGTGGAATGGAGTTTCTACACAGATAGGAAATGGGATTGATGAATAAACGTGCAGTATTTTGTTCACTGCATTAGATTGTGTCTGCTGCAGTTTCGCAGGAGTTTACATTTTCATGGGAAAGGGATGGTTAACCAATGTCAACAATTCAATTTCTTCAGACAAGTGAAAATGCAAGAGAAAGAGAGAATATACAAACACTGAAACAAACAGGCATCTGCATGAGGAAGGTTTCAATTCTCTGCATGTTTTAATGTGAATTCCTGAGCTAAAGATTGAAGTAAACAGGAGTTTAAATCTCACACTGGGATGCCGTACAATTACAGTCCTGTTATCCTAAAATTAAAAACAAAAATCTACAATTAAAAATTTCTTGTACAGAGCAGAGGGAATTTGTCTCTGTATCGGTCCCCATACTGCATTTAGATTGGGAGTGTTTGATGAACAGTGTAGTCAAAGATTTAATTCGAAACAATCTTCTGCATTTGACGCAAAGCCCCTTGTTCATGTTTCAATCTGAGGCTGATAGATTTTTGTTAGGCAAAGGCCTAAAGAGGTATGGAGTTCGGACAGAGATCAGCAGGGTCTCATTGAATCTCGCAAACAGGGTGTGGGTTGAAATGGAATCTTCCTCTTCCCAGGTGCTATGATAAATATCCTTCCTTCAATCTCTGTCTGTCAGTCTCCCTCTCGATCTGTGTCTCGCTCTTCTTCTCACTCGCTCGGTCTGTCTCTCTCTCTCTCTTCCTCTCTCTCAGAATCTATATAAATTACACAAACACCAATCAGCCTTTTAGGTTTGTTCACAGTGGCCATATTATGTCCCCACAGCACTGGGACATTTGTAACAGAGTTGACTCCTCAGGAATGTGACGTTGGTACTTTCAACGTGACAGAGACACAGCTATGGAGACACTGAGACACTGATCAAACACTCATTCCCGAAACACCGCATTGCCCACGTGTTCCAGGTCATCACTACTCGCTGATTGAAAAAAAATTTCTTCACATCCCGCCCCTTCATCCCTTTCCCAAAACCTTCACCCTGTCTCACCCTTGTCACCATTGAACCAATTTTTTGAATTTGACTCTGCATCCATCCCCATACTGTAATTGGGTTGAGAGTGTTTGATGAACAGTGTAGTCAAAGCTTCACTCTGAAACACTGGAATTGAGGTTTTGGGGTGTATGATCAAACGCTTCAAGATAATAATGGAAATGAAGAAAGTGGATAACAGTGGTAAAGTTGGAGAAGGGATCTCCCTCCATTTTAAAGATGAGGAAAAGTATATGTGACAGGATAATGTTATTTATAACCAGGCATGTTGAAAAATATTTGGAGCTTTACCCTTTTCTCCAGCTGATGAACATTTAATTTGAAGACTTTTTAATTTGAACTCGAATTCAAAGGTGAATGACGATTTTCAATCTCATAACTGAAGTTTTGAGGGAGCTTTACTCTGTATCGAACCCCATGCTGTACCTGTCCAGGGAATATTTGATGAGGACAATTTAATAACAAATTTAATTCCTATCTAACCCTGCGCTGTCCAATAATGGATATGGATTCAGATAAATCGGAGCTTTCATTTCTGTGTCACTTTCTGTATTTTGAAGCTTCCATTTGGAGCTGGAAATCTGTCAGTTGATGAACGTAGCGTTGAAAATTTCATCCTGAATTGTGTGAGGCCTTAGTATTGTGGAAAAGTGTGAAGAAAGTGTTTGCATTCACACATTCCTACATTGTGAAATGTAAGTTACCTTTGAAACAGTTGGACATAGCACCAGGGAGTCTGAATGGACAACAGGTTTTGGATGATTAAAGAGTGAATTTTAATTATGTCCTTTGAAGGAGCCATTTACTGTAAATTTCCCGAGACAATGAAATGGTTCTCCAATATACATAAAAACAAAAAAAACTGCGGATGCTGGAAATCCAAAACAAAAACAGAATTACCTGGAAAAACTCAGCAGGTCTGGCAGCATCAGTGGAGAAGAAAAGAGTTGACGTTTCGAGTCCTCATGACCCTTCGACAGAACTTGAGTTCGAGTCCAAGAAAGAGTTGAAATATAAGCTGGTTTAAGGTGTGTGTGTGTGTGTGTGTGTGTTGGGGGGGGGGGGGGGGGGGGTGGAGGTTGGAGTGGGGGGGGAGGGGAGGGGGCGGAGATAGAGAGAGAGAGAGAAAAGTGGAGGGGGTTGGTGTGGTTGTAGGGACAAACAAGCAGTGATAGAAGCAGATCATCAAAAGATGTCACCAACAATAGAACAAAAGAACACATAGGTGTTAACGTTGGTGATATTTTCTAAACGAATGTGCTAATTAAGAATGGATAGTAGGGCACTCAAGGTATAGCTCTAGTGGGGGTGGGGAGAGCATAAAAGATTTAAAAATATTTTAAAATAATGGAAATAGGTGGGAAAAGAAAAATCTACATGATTTATTGGAAAAAAAAAACAAAAGGAAGGGGGAAACAGAAAGGGGGTGGGGATGGGGGAGGGAGCTCAAGACGTAAAGTTGTTGAATTCAATATTCAGTCCGGAAGGCTGTAAAGTGCCTAATCAGAAGATGAGGTGTTGTTCCTCCAGTTTGCGTTTGGCTTCACTGGAACAATGCAGCAGGCCAAGGACAGACAAGTGGGGAAGAGAGCAGGGTGGAGTTTTAAAATAGCAAGCGACAGGGAGGTTTGGGTCATTCTTGCAGACAGACCACAGATGTTCTGCAAAGCGGTCGCCCAGTTTACGTTTGGTCTCTCCAATGTAGAGGAGACCACATTGGGAGCAATGAATGCAGTAGACTAAGTTGGGTGAAATGCAAGTGAAATGCTGCATCACTTGAAAGGAGTGTTTGGGCCCTTGGACGGTGAGGAGAGAGGAAGTGAAGGGGCAGGTGTTACATCTTTTGCGTGGGCATGGGGTGGTGCCATAGGAGGGGGTTGAGGAGTAGGTGGTGATGGAGAAGTGGACCAGGGTGTCCCGGAGGGAGCAATCCCTATGGAATGCCGATAGGGGGGGATGAAGGGAAGATGTGTTTGGTGGTGGCATCATGCTGGAGTTGGCAGAAATGGTGGAGGATGATCCTTGGAATGTGCAGACTGGTGGGGTGATAAGTGAGGACAAAGGGAACCGTATCATGTTTCTGGGAGGGAGGAGAAGGCATGAGGGTGGATGCACGGGAGATGGGCCGGACACGGTTGAGGGCCCTGTCAATGAACGTGGGTGGAAAACCTTGGTTAAGGAAGAAGGAGGACATGTTAGGGGAACTGTTTTTGAAGGTAGCATCTCGCAACAGATGCAATGGAGGTGAAGGAACTGAGAGAATGGGATGGAGTCCTTACAGGAAGCGAGATGTGAGGAGCTGTAGTCGAGATAGCTGTGGGAGTCGGTGGGTTTGTAATGGATATTGGTGGACAGTCTATCACCAGAGATTGAGCCAGAGAGGTCAAGGAAGGGAAGGGAAGTGTCAGAGATGGACCACGTGAAAATGATGGAGGGCTGGAGATTGGAAGCAAAATTAATAAATTTTTCCAAGTCCCAACGAGAGCATGAAGCAGCACCGAAGTAATAATTAATGTACCAGAGAAAGAGTTGTGGAAGGGGGCTGGAGTTGTTCTGGAACAAGGAATGTTCCACATACCCCATAAAGAGACAGGCATAGCTGGGGCCCATGCGGGTACCCATAGCCACACCTTTTATTTTGAGGAAGTGAGAGGAGTTGAAGGAGAAATTGTTCAGCATGAGAACAAGTTCAGCCAGATGGAGGAGAGTAATGGTGGATGGGGATTGTTCGGGCCTCTGTTCGAGGAAGAAGCTAAGGGCCCTCAGACCATCCTGGTGGGGGATGGAGGTGTAGAGGGATTGGACGTCCATGGTGAAGAGGAAGTGGTTGGGGCCAGGGAACTGGAAATTGTTGATGTGATGTAAGGTGTCAGAGGAATCACGGATGTAGGTGGGAAGGGACTGGACAAGGGAAGAGAGAAGGGCGTCAAGATAACGAGAAATTAGTTCTGTGGGGCAGTAGCAAGCTGAGATGATCAGTCTACCGGGGCAGTTCTGTTTGTGGAATTTGGGTAGGAGATAGAAGCGGGCTGTCCGAGGTTGGGCGACTATCAGGTTGGAAGCTGTGGGAGGAAGATCCCCAGAGGAGATGAGGTCAGTGACAGTCCTGGAAACAATGGGATGATGTTCACTGGTGGGGTCATGGTCCAGTGAGAGGTAGGAGGAACTGTCTGCGAGTTGACGCTCAGCCTCCACGAGGTAGAGTTCAGTGTGCCAGACAACAACAGCACCACCCTTGTCAGCGGGTTTGATGACAATGTCAGGGTTGGACCTGAGAAAATGGAGTGCAGTAAGTTCAGAGAGAGAGAGATTAGAATGGGTGAGAGGAGCAGAGAAATTGAGATGACTAATGTCGCGCCGACAGTTCCCAATGAAAAGATCAAGAGAAGGTAAAAATCTATAGGGAGGGGTCCAGGTGAAGGGAGAATATTGGAGGTGGGTGAAAGGATCTGTTGAATGGGGAGAGGACCCTTGCCCAAAAAAGTGAGCCATGTCTGACTCAGCTTCCCAAGACTTCAGAGACATGAAGGGGGCAGAGACAATGTAAGATACAAATCATGAGATGCCAGAGATTCACAGAATTGGAGTTGTGGGGCCCTCTCCTGTTTCAGAATGTCAGTTTTGATGTTTTATTCTGTGAACCTTGGTTAATGATTCAGAAAGCTGAAAGTTCCAATCCAATCTGGAACATGCACTTCAAATTCCAAAGAGATATGAACACCTTAAATGAATGGGTGAAATAGTGAAAGATGGATTTCATTGTAGGGAAATGTGTGGCTCCTCACTTTAAACAGGATGGAAAGATTACATTATAAATGATGAAAAGCTGCAAACAGTGAGGGTCCAAAGAGTCTATCCATTTGTGTCAGGACTAACAAAACATCAAATTGTTCCAATGAGAAATTAAATTTGATATTTGGGACAAAGCTGGTTAAAAACTCACACTACACATTCCATGAAACAGCCTCTGTAACCTGCACTTCAGCACATCACAGGAAAAATTATATTTTCAACAGTTCGCGATTCCAGTCTGTAACTCACTCCCGGGTATCTATTATTCTATATATAAACCCCCTGAACCCCTCGATTAGATTCCAGTCTGTAACTCACTCCCGGGTATCTATTATTCTATATATAAACCCCACAAACCCCTCGATTAAATTCCAGTCTGTAACTCAATCCCGGGTATCTATTATTCAATATATAAACCCCACAAAAACCTCGATTAGATTCCAGTCTGTAACTCACTCCCGGGTATCTGTTATTCTATATATAAACCCCCTGAACCCGTCGATTAGATTCCAGTCTGTAACTCACTCCCGGGTATCTATTATTCTATATAGAAAACCCGACAAACCCCTCGATTAGATTCCAGTCTGTAACTCACTCCCGGGTATCTATTATTCTATATATAAACCCCCTGAACCCCTCGATTAGATTCCAGTCTGTAACTCACTCCCGGGTATATATTATTCTATATATAAAAAACACACAAACCCCTCGATTAGATTCCAGTCTGTAACTCACTCCCATGTATCTGTTCTTCTATATATAAATCCCCTGAACACCTCGATTAGATTTCAGTCTGTAACTCAATCCCGGGTATCTATTATTCTATATATAATCCTTCCAAACCCCTCGATTAGATTCCAGTCTGTAACGCACTCCCGGGTATCTATTATTCTATATATAAAGCAGCTGAACCCCTCGATTAGATTCCAGTCTGTAACTCACTCCCGGGTATCTATTATTCTATATATAAACCCCTCGATTAGATTCCAGTCTGTAACTCACTCCTGGGTATCTGTTATTCCACATATAAATGCCACAAACCCCTCGATTAGATTCCAGTCTGTAACTCACTCCCGGGTATTTGTTATTCTGTATATAAACCCCAAACCCCTCGATTAGATTCCAGTCTGTAACTCACTCCCGGGTATCTGTTATTCTATATATAAACCACCCAAACCTCTCAATTAGATTCCAGTCTGTAAGTCAATCCTGGGTAGCTATTAGACTTTATATAATCCCCACAAACCCCTCAATTAGATTGCAGTCTGAAACTCAATCCCGGGTATCTGTTTATCGATATATAAACCCGCTGAAAACCTCGATTAGATTCCAGTCTTTAACTCACTCCCGGGCTTCTGTTATTCTATATATAAACCAACCCGAACGCCTCGATTAGATTCCAGTCCCTACCTCACTCCTGGGTATGTGTTATTCCATATATAAGCCACCCCGAATGCCTCGATTAGATTCCAGTCTGTAACTCACTCCCGGGTATTTATTTTTCTTTATATAAACCACCCCGAAAGCTTCGATTAGATTGCTTTCTGTTACTCACTCCTGGGTATCTGTTATTCTATATGTAAATCACCCCGAACCCCTCAATTAGATTCCAGTCTGTAACTCACTGCCGGGTATCTGTTATTCTATATATAAACCACCCCAAAACATTCGATTAGATTCCAGTCTGTTATTTACTCCCGGGTATCTGTTATTCTGTATATCTCGATCTACATGATTTATATATAAACCATCCCGAAGCCCTCGATTAGATTAGAGTCTGTAACTCACTCCCGGGGTATCTATTATTCTATTTATGAACCCCTTAAACACCTCGATTTGATTCCAGTCTGTAACTCACACCCGGGAATCTGTTATTATATATTTAAACTCCCCCGAACCCCTCAATTATATTCCAGTCTGTAACTCACTCCCGGGTATCTGTTAATTTGGATATAACCTATCCTGAAACTCTCGATTAGATTCCAGTCCGTTACTCACTCCTGGGTATTTGTTATTCTATATATAAACCACCCCGAAACCCCTCGATTAGATTCCAACCTGTAACTCACTCCCGGGTATCTGTTATTCTGCATATAAACCATGCCGAACCCCTCGATTAGATTCCAGCACTTTCCACATCACAAGTTGAGAGATGGGTCTCACCCCATTTTAAAGTTGGATAAAGGCTCTCCCGCCATTTTTAAGATGGGGAAGGGATATCCCTCTTATTTAAAGATGGAGAAGGGATATCTCACTGGATATTGTTCTTTACACTCAATAATGTTAACAGATTTTTGAACATTTTCAATTTCCCCCTACACTTTCTCTTTCTCTCACTCCGTCTCGTTCCTTCTCTCTCTCTCCCACACCATCTCTCTGCCACTCTATACATTTCTCTGTTTCTGTCTCGCAACACATACCTTTACTCTATAGTCGCTCCCCTTTCTTCATCTCTCTCAACTCATCCCTTTTTCTTTCGCTCGATCTCCTCTCTCTATCTCACTCGCTTACACAGCTCTCTTTCCCTCTCAGCCTGTCTCTCTGCCGCTCTGCCTCTCTATCTGTCGTTCCATCTTTCTCTCTCTCTTACTCACTACTTACCTCCGTTGCTCTGCTCATCTCTCTGTCGCCCCCATATCTCTCCTTTCGCCTTGTCTCTCCGTTGCTCTTTTTCTATCTCTGTACCTCTTTAATCCCATCTATCTCTCTGTCTATCTCTCTCTCTCTTTCTATCCCAGGAAAACAGAGAGTAATGGTTCACGGATATTTTACTGGCTGGATGTAGGATTGTAGTGGAGTTCCACAGGGGTCACTGCTGGAACCTAGGCTTTTCCTGATGTATATAAGTGATTCAGATCTTGGTGTGCAGGGGACAATTTCTGAGTTTGCGGATGGCACAAAACTTGGGAGAATTGTAAACAGTGAGGGGGACAGTGTAGAGCATCAAAAGGGCATTGACAAATTGGTAGAGTGGGCAGATAGGTGGCCAATGATGTTCAATGTGGAGACATGTGAGCTGATGCATTTTGATAGGAGGAACATGGACAGGAAAAATAAAATTAGGGGTGAAATTCTGAAGGGGGAGCAGGAGCAGAAAGGCCTCGGTCGAGATGTGTGTAGATCATTGAATATTGCAGGACAGGTTGAGCGAGTAGTTAATAAAGCATATCCTGAGCTTTATTAATAGGGGCATAGAGTACAAGAGCTGGGAGGTTATGCTGAATGTATATAAGACACTAGTTAGACCTCAGCTGGAGTATTGTGTACAGTCCTGGGAGCCGCACTATAGGAAGGATGTGATTCCCGGGACAGTGTGATTACGTGGGATAGAATTGAAATTTACACCCCTTCTGTGTTTGATATTGGAATCATCTTCATTTGGGGTGTGCTGTGTTTTGTAGACATTTTCAGATCTTTTTAAATAATTCCCTGTTTTGATAGACTGCATCACTGAGCGTGAATTGGAGCTTAGCATCCATTTCTTAAATTTTTTGAAAATATTTTTAAACTTTGGCCCCGAGTTCCAAACTCTCCCACAAGGGGAAACATGTCCTCCACATCCATCCTGTCAAGTCCCCTCAGGATCTCACATGTTTCACTAAGATCACTTCTCCAAATTCTAAACTCCAATGGATACAGGCCCAGCCTGTCCAACCTTTCCTCATAAGAAACTCAGAATTCTTTCCTCATAAGATCAGAGATGATGAGAAATGCCTCACACAATTGGCCTTGCCCTTGTCTTCATTCTTTCAAACTAAACCTTTGGCTACACTGTACATCAAACACTCCCAACCCAAATACAGTATTGGGAACAATACAGAGACAAATTCCATCTGCTCTGTATAAGAAATTTTTAATTGTAGATTTTTATTTTTAATTTTAGGATAACAGGACTCAAATTGTACGGCATCCCAGTGTGAGATTTAAACGCCTGTTTATTTCAATCTTTAGCTCAGGAATTCACATTAAAACATGCAGAGAATTGAAACCTTCCTCATGCAGATGCCTGTTTGTTTCAGTGTTTGTATATTCTCTCTTTCTCTTGCATTTTCACTTGTCTGAAGAAATTGAATTGTTGACATTGGTTAACCATCCCTTTCCCAAGAAAATGTAAACACCTGTGAAACTGCAACAGACACAATCTAATGCAGTGAACAAAATACTGCACCTTTATTCATCAATCCCATTTCCTATCTCTGTAGAAACACCATTTCACTGACAGATTCTGAGCTCAAAACTCAATCTCAAAAACCACCACAGAAAAGTGACTGCTTATTTTAAACAGTGAAACTGAACTAATTGAAGTTCTGACTCACTCACAGAATCGCTGAAGTTTTGACTCTGTGGGATGAAGATTATCAAAATAACTTTGCAACATACAGGTAACCTGTGGTGACAGAAGGATACTTGTTTGTTCAAAAGGTATTTGATAAGATGCCACACAATGCTTGTTACTCAGGACCAGAGCTCATACATTCCCCTAATCTCATCCCTCAGTTCCTCACAGGATTTGACAATTTGATCAAGTCAGCCATGATGCTACAAAGTTTATGTGAATGCAACCCGAGTTTGTGCAATCACACTTTGAATTTTAACCTTTGGATTCCAGGACTCATTCCGGCAATGCTGCGATGCACTCAAACTGTCTAAACTGTCCCTGGAGTGTCGGATTAACCTGGGTCACTCACATACACCCAGGTCAGGCTCTAGACTCACCTGCCTCACTCACTGAGACGCTCCTGTATCACTTTCCTTATTGTAGTCGGATGCCGTGTTGGGAGCAGGACAGGTAGAGGGATTAGGATGACTGTTCATGTGGAGGGTAAACACCAGGAATCTATCAGAGAATCAGAACAGAGTAGGGAGAATCAAACAAGGAAACTCATGTTCAATTTGTGAGCACTTATTTGTGGATTGTTTTTGTTTTTGGTGAGAATGTTGGCTTCAAACACTCCCAGAGTTGATGCAGTAGGGGTTAGTGACAGAGTAAAGCTCCCTCTATACAGTGCCCATCACACACTCCCAGGACAGGTACAGCATGGGGTTAGATACAGAATAAAGCTCACTCTATACAGTGCCCATCAAACACTCCCAGGACAGGTACAGCATGGGGTTAGATACAGAATAAAACTCCCTCTGCACTGTCCCCATTATACACTCCCAGGGCAGGTACAGCACATGGTTAGATACAAAGTAAAGCTCCCTCGACACTGTCCACATCAAACACTCCCAGGACAGGTACAGCACGGGGTTATTTACAGAGAAAAGCCCCCTCTACACTGTCCCCGTCAAACACTCCCAGGACATGTACAGCACCGGGTTAGATACAGAGTAAAGCTCCCTCTGCACTGTCCCCATCAAACACTCCCAGGGCAGGTACAGCACGGGGTTAGAAACTGAGCAAAGCTTCCTCTGGTCTTGTGTTATGAGAGTAAAAGGCATCATTCTCCTTAAAATTTCATGAGTCGGATAAAAGGGTAAAGCTCCAAATATTTTTCAGCGTGTCTGGGTATAAACAACATTATCCTGTGACATATCCTTTCCCCATCTTTAAATGGAGGGAGGTCCCTTCCCCATCTTTAAAATTGATGGAGATCCCTTCTCCATCATTAAATTGGAGGCAGCTTCCTTCCCCAATTTAAAATGGTGGGAGATTCCTTCTCAATATTTAAAAAGGAGGGAGATCCTTTCCACATCTTTAATATAGTGGGAGACCCCTTCTCCTTCTTTAAAAAGGCCAGAGATCCCTTCCCCATCTTTAAAAAGGAGGCAGATCACTCCCCCATTTTTAAAATGGCAGGAGATCATTTCACGATCATTAAAATTAGGGAGGTCCATTATCCATCTTTAAAATGGAGGGAGATCCCTTCTCCACCTTTAAAATACAGGGAAGTCTCTTCCCCATCTTTAAAATGGAAGGAGATAACTTCTCCATCTTTAAAATAGGGGGGAAACCTTCCCCAAATTTTGATGTGGAATTACTGGAACCTACAAGGGTGGGATAAATGAAGGTTTTCTGAGAATGAAAAGTAAACCTATGTGTGTGGTACAGGTTGGGTACAACACAGAAGAAGGCCATTCAGCCCATCGATTTTTTTTGACACTCTGCAAGAAAAGTTTCACTGGTCTCACTCATCTTCCATTTCCCCGTAACCCTGACAATATTTTCCCTTCAGCTTCGCATCCTATTATGGTGCAAAAGTGAGACCTGGGGAGTGGGGCAGACAAAGATTGTTGTGAGATGGATTGTTGTGAGAGGGACAATGTAAGAGAGGGATTATGTGTGAGAGGGATTGCGTCTGAGAGGTATTGCGTGTGAGAGGGAATGTGTGTGAGAGGGATTGCGTATGAGAGGAATTGCGACTGAGAGGGATTGTGTATGAGAGGGATGGAATGTGAGAGGGATTGTGTGTGAGAGGGATTGTGTGTGAGAGAGATTGTGTGTGAGAGGGATTGTGTATGAGAGGGATTTTGTATGAGAGTTTGAATGTGAGAGGGATTATGTGTGAGATGGATTGTGTATGAGAGGGTTTGTGTATGTGAGGGATTGTGTGTGAGAGGGATTGTGTATCAAACATTTGAATGTGAGAGGGATTGTGTGTGAGAAGGATTGTGTGTGAGAGGGATTGTGTATGAGAAGGATTGTTTGTGAGAGGGATTGTGCGTGAGAGGGATTGTGTGTGAGAGGGATTGTGTATGAGAGAGATTTTGTGTGAGAGGGATTGTGTATGAGAGGGATTGTGTGTGAGAGGGATTGTGTATGAGAGGGATTGTGTGTGAGAGGGATTGTGTATGAGAGAGTTTGAATCTGAGAGAGATTGTGTGTGAGAGGGATTGTGTATGAAAGGGATTGAATGTGAGAGGGATTGAATGTGAGAGGGATTGTTGTGAGAGGGATTGTTGTGAGAGGGATTGAGTGTGAGCGGGACTGTATGTGAAAGATTATGTGAGAGATAATGGGTGTGAGATTGTGTGGAAGATTGTGTGTGAGAGATTGCAGGAGTAAATTTGAGAGAGAGTCTGTGTATGTGCGTGTGTGTATATCAGAACGTATGTGTTTGTGAGAGTGTGTGCGCATGTGTGTGAGAGAGAGGGAGAGATAATGTGTGTGTATGTGTGTGTGTGTAGGGGGGAGAGAGAGAATGTGTTTGTGCGTGAGAAAGAGAGAAATCTCAGTGAGTGTGAATGGGTGTTTGAGGGTTTGTGTGTGTTTTTGTCTGTGTGTGTGCCTGCGTGTATGAGGAAGTATATATCTGTGCAAGTGTGTGTGCGTGTGTTTGTGTGTCTACGAGAGAGAGAGAATGTATATATGTGTGTGGGTGTGGGAGATCATGTATGTGTGTGAGTTGGTGTGTGTGTCTGTGTGTGTGTGTGTTTGTGTGCGTATAAGAAAGAATATATCTGTGTAGGTGTCTGTATGAGAGAAAATGTATGTTGTATGTGCTTTGTATGTGAGAAAGAATATATGTGTGTGTGAATATGTGTGTGAGGTTGTGTGTGTTTCCGTGTATGAGAAAGAATATATCTGCGAGTGTGTGTGTGAATCGGTGAGATAGAGAATCAGTGTCTGTAAGAGAGAGGATGTGTGTATGTTTCAGAATGCATCTGTGTGATTGTGACTATGTCTGTGTGAGCATGTATTTAAGAAAGAATATGTCTTTGTGAGTGTGTGTGAGAGAGAGATTGTGTGTATGAGAAGTAATATATCTGTGTGGCATGAGTGTGAGAGAGAAAGTGTGTGTGTGTGAAATAGAGAATATATCTACCTGAGTGTGTCTGTGTGTGAGAGGGTATGTGTGTGTGTCTGCATGTATGAGAAAGAATATATCTGTGCAATTGTATGTTTGAGAGTGTTTGTGTTCAAACTGAAATGTAGAGAGATCCCTTCCACATCTTTAAGAAGTATTAAGCTCCCTTTCCCATCTTTAAAATGTATGGAGTTCCCTTCTGTATATTTAAAATGGAGGGAGACCGCTTCCACAACTTCAAAATGGAGGGAGGTCCCTTTTCTGTCCTTAAAATGTTGGTAGATCCCTTCTCCGTCTTTAAAATGGAGGGAGATGCTTTCTCAATCTTTAAACTGAAGGTAGATCCTGTCTCCATCTTTAAAATGGAGGTAGATCCCTTCTCCATCTTTAAAATGGAGGGAGATCTCTGTCATAGAGTCACAGAGATCGACAGCACAGAAAAAGGCCTTTCGGCCCATCAAGTCTGTGCTGTTCAAACAAGAACCTAACAATTCTAATCCTATTTTCTAGCACTAGGCACACAGACATATATGCCAAGGTATCGCTAGTGCACATCCAAATATTCTGAAATGTTATGAGGGTTTCTGCCTCGAACCCCCTTTCAGGCAGTTAGTTCCAGAATCCCACCACCCTCTGGGTGAAAACACCCTTCCCCACTTCCCTTCTAAACCTCCTGCCCCCTGCCTTCAATCTATGCTCCCTGGTTATTGATCACTCCACCAAAGGGAAATGTTACTTGCTGTCTACGCTATCTATGCCCCTCATAATTTTAGTCACCTCAGTCATGTTCTTCCTCAATCTCCTCTGCTCCTGGGAAAATAATCCAAGTCTACCCAATCTCTCCTCATATGTAAATTTCTCCAGCCCAGGCAACATCCTGGTAAATCTCCTCTGCTCTCTCTCTAGTGCAATCACATCCTTCCTATAATGTGGATTCCAGAACTGCACGCAATACTCTAGCTGTGGCCTAACCAGCATTTTATACAGTTCCAGCATGACCTCTCTGCTCTAATGCTCTATGTCTCACCTTATAAAGGAAAGTATCTCATATGCCTTCTTAACCACCATATTTACCTGTCCCGCTACCTTAAGGGACCGGTGGACTTACACACCAAGGTCCATCTAATGCCCATTAGATCCCATGGTTCTACCATTCATCATGTATTCCTGTGCCTTGTTTGTCCAGCCCAAGTGCACCACCTCACACTTATCTGGATTAAATTTCATTTGCCACTGTCCAGCCCGTCTATATCATCCTATAATCTAAGTCTACCCCCTCACTATTCACCACCCCAACAATTGTCATGTCATCCGCAAACTTGCTGATCAACCCTCCTACACTGAAGTCTAAATCATTTATACACACCACACACAGCAGGGGACTGAACACTGATCCCTGCGAAACCCTAGAGGACACAGGAATCCATTCATAAAAACACCCCTTGACCATCACCCTCTGCTTCCTGCCACTCAGCCAATTCTGGATCCAATGTGTAAAATTGCCTTGGATCCCATGGGCTCTTACCTTCACTTTCAGTTTCCCTTGCGGGACCTTATCAAAAGCCTTGCTGATGCCCCACTAGGGTAAGTCTTCTCCATCTTTAAAATGGAGGGAGATCCATTCCCGTCTTTAAAATGGAGGGAGATCCATTTCCCATCTTTAAAATGGAGGGAGATCCATTCCTGTCTTTAAAATGGAGGGAGCCACTTTCTCCATCTTTAAAATGGAGGGAGATCCATTGCCAAACGTGTGATGTGGAAGTGCTGGAAGCTACAATGGAGGAAAGAGCGAAGCTTATTCTAGAGTGAAAGGTTAACCGGCGTGTGTATCACAGAACAGTTACAACACAGGAGGAGGGCATTCAGCCCATCAAACTACCTTCCACATTATGCAAGGAAAGTTTCACTGGTCTCACTCGTCCGCCCTTTCCCCATTACCCTGAAAATATTTTTCCTTCAGCCTCACACCCAAATCTTTCTCAAAAGGGAGACTGAGGCTGGTGGGGAGAGGGAGAGACTGATTTAGCGAGAGACAGAGAGAGAGAGAATGCATTGGGAGAGAGAGATGTTTTGAGAGAGACAGAGTGAGATTAAGAAATAGAGACGAAACTCGTCAAGAAAGAGAGAGGCAGGGAAAGACCAAGTGTTAAAGAGAGAGAGTGGCAGAGCGAGGCAGAGAGAGTTGTGACAGAGAGACGTGGTGATTCTGAGTGAGACAGGGCAATAGAGACAGGGTCAGAGACACACAGAGAAATAGAGTGAGAGACAGAGACAGAGAGAGGGTGAAAGGCAGAGAGATGGGGCGAGAGAGAAAGAGAGGGACATAGCGACAGTGAGGTAGGGTGAGAGACAGAGAGAGAGGGCGAGATAGAGACATAGAGAGATGTGATTTAGTGAAAGTTAAATGGTTGGGTGAGAGGGAGAGACAGAGAGAAGGGAGTGAGTGTCCAAAATGGAGATGGGGTGAGAAATAGAATCAGAGAGACAAGTTGAGGAAAAGTAAAAGTGGTAGGGAAAGAGAGAGAGCTGATGAAAAGGAGCGAGAACAATCATCAATATTTAAAATGGAGGCAGATATCTTCACCATCTTTAAAATGGAGGGAGATCCCTTCTGCACCTTTAAAATGGAGGGAGATCACTTTTCCATCTTTAAAATGGAGGGAGATCCCTTTTCCATTTTGTAATGGAGGGAGATGCCTTCTACATCTTTAAAATGGAGGGAGATAGCTGTGCCTCTGTCACGTTTAATGTACGAATGTCCCAGTCGTGAGGGGTCAACTCTGTCATAAATGTCCCAGTGCTGTGGGGACACAAAATGGCCTCTGTGAACAAAGCTAAAATGGCTGCCTGGTGTTTGGGGATTTTTCTTACAGAATCTGAGAGAGAGAGAGAGAGAAAGAGAGAAAATGAGAAGATGCAGAATGAGGGAATGTTAAAGATAGAGAGACAGAGTGAGAGGGGATGAAGAGGCAGACGATGAAAGATTGATATTGGTCATAGCGTTGGGACAGTTATGACTGAGCTGAATTATGGGAGACTTGTGGCATCCTAACCTATTATCTTAAACAGTTAATAAATCCCGAGAAACACAGACACGGGCTTTGCAGCAGCAGAAAGAATGTGAATCATTCCATCCTGGGGGTTTCTTACTTCCAGATTCAGTTTTAGAAAATTCAGATTTCAAATTCACAACAGCAAAGTGTGGGACTGAACGCCCGGATCCTTCAATATTCCAGGCAATACACAGGGAATTTATGTCTCCATACCTGTGCCTCTGTCACGTTTAAAATACTAATGTTGCATGAGTGAGGGGTCAACTTTGTCATAAATGTCCCAGTGCTGTGGGGACATAAAATGGTCACTGTGAACAAACCTAAAATGGCTGCCTGGTGTTTGTAGACTAGATTCTCAGAGGAAGAGAGGCAGGGAGAGAAGTGAATGAGAAATAGAGACTCTCAGACCAAGTGGGTGACTGAGAGCCAGAGAGTGAATAAAGGATATTGGTCATAGCACATGGAAAGAGAAAGAGGCCATTTCACCCTCCAACCCTGTTCTGACATTCAATGAGATCCTGGCTGATCTGCGATCGAACCCCTTTGTCTCATATCTCTGCACCATGTTAGGTAACAGAAATCTATCAGCCTCAGGTTTAAACATGGACTAGTGGCTCAGCATCAATTTCCGTTCAGGTGAGAGAGATCCAAACTAATACCACCCTTGGTGTTTTAAAGTGTTTCTTAGTTTCTCTCCTGAAATTCTAACATTCTAAACTTAGTCGAAAAACCATGTCCCCAAGGCTCAGATTCCCCAAACCGGTGGAAATATTTTCTCTTTTTCAACCCTCTACTTGCATAATTATCCTGAAATATTTCATCACATCACACCCTCAGCTAAATTCCAGTGTAAAGATTCATCCACACTGTTCAACAAACACACTCAAACCAAACACACAATGGGGTTCAATAAAGAGTAAAATTCCCTCTGCTCTGTCCCATCAAACAGGCCCAGGGAAGGGGCAACATGGAGTTAGATACCAAGTAAAGACAGGGCCTATTGTGTGATAAACAGAGAAATGATCGTGTGCAGTCTAAACAGAGTTTTGTGCCATCAGCAAACTCTGAAGTGGTTCCCTGCACACCAAGATCAAAATCATTTATTTGCATCAGGGAAATCCAGGGTTCCAATACTGACCCCTGTGGAACTCCACTACAATCCTACATCTAGCCCCAAAAATATCCGTGAACCATTATTCTCTGTTTCCTATCTCTCAGCCAATTTTTTTTAAACCACATCTTGCTGGTCTCAATCGTCTGCCCTTTTCTGGGGCCCTGAAAAAATTTCCATTCAGCTTCACATCCAATTTTTGGTCAAAAGAGTCTTGGAGAGAGATTTAGAGAGAGAGAAAGGGAGAGATAGATGGGACGAGAGAGGACAGAGATAGAAACGGAGCGACAGAGAGGTAAGGCGAGAGGGAGAGAGAGAGGGGCAATAGAGAGTGGAGCAGAGCATCGGAGGTAAGGAGTGAGTGAGAGAGAGAGAAACATGGAACGAGAAATGGAGAGGCAGAGCGGCAGAGAGACAGGGTGAGAGTGAAAGAGAGCTGGGGCAAGCGAGTGAGATAGAGAGAGGAGATGGAGCACAAGAAAAAGGGATGAGTTGATGTGAGAGATGAAGAGAGGGGAGCGAATGGAGGGTACAGAAATGGGGTGAGAGACAGAAGCAGAGAAATGTATAGAGTGGCAGACAGATGGGGTGGGAGAGGGAGAGAAGGAACAAGATGGAGTGAGAGAAAGAGAACGTGTAGGGGAAAACTGAAAATGTTCAAAAATCTGTTAAAATTATTGAGTATAAAGAACAATATCCTGTGAGATATCCCTTCCCCATCTTTAAATTAGAGGGAGATCCATTCCCCATCTTAAAAATGGCTGGAGAGCCTTTAACCAACTTTAAAATGGGGGCAGAGCCCTTCCTCAACTTGTGATGTGGAGGAGCTGGAATTTAATCGAGGGGTTCGGGGTGGATTATATATAGAATAACAGATATTCCGGAGTGAGTTACAGACTGGAATCTAATCGAGGGGTTTGGGGGGTTTATATATAGACTAACAGATACCCGGGAGTGAGTTACAGACTGGAATCTAATCGACAGGTTCGGGGTGGATTATATATAGAATAACAGATAATCCGGAGTGAGTTACAGACTGGAATCTAATCGAGGGGTTCAGGGGGTTTATATATAGAATAAAAGATACCCGGGAGTGAGTTACAGACTGGAATCTAATCGAGGGGTTCAGGGGGTTTAAATATAGAATAACAGATACCCGGGAGAGAGTTACAGACTGGAATCTAATCGAGGGGTTCGGGGTGGATTAAATATAGAATAACAGATTCCCGGGAGTGAGTTACAGACTGGAATCTAATCGAGGGTTTCAGGGGGGTCATATATAGAATAACAGATACCAGGGAGTGAGTTACAGACTGGAGTCTAATCGAGGGATTCGGGGTGGTTTATTTTTAGAATAAGAAATACCCGGGAGAAACTCAGCAGACCTGCTGAGTTTTTGCAGGTAATTCTGTTTTTGTTTTGGATTTCCAGCATCCGCAGTTTTTTTGTTTTTAACAAATACTCCGGAGTGAGTTACAGACTGCAACCAAAACCAGGGGTTCAGGGTGGTTTAAATAGAGAATAACATATACCCGGGTGGGAGTTACAGACTGGAATCTAATCGAGGGGCTTAGGGGGTTTATATATAGAAGAATAGATACCCGGGAGAGAGCTACAGACTGGAATCTAATCGATGAGTTCATGGGGCTTATATATGCAATAACAGATACCCGGGAGAGAGTTGCAGACTGGAATCTAATCGAGGGTTTCAGGGGGTTTATATATAGAATAAAAGATACCTGGGAGTGAGTTACAGACTAGAATCTAATGGAGGGTTTCAGGGGGTTTATAAATAGAATTACAGATACCCGGGAGTGAGTTACAGATTGGAATCTAATGGAGGGTTTCAGGGGGTTTATATATAGAATAACAGATACCCGGGAGTGAGTTACAGACTGGAATCTAATGGAGGGTTTCAGGGGGTTTATATGTAGAATAACAGATACCCGGGAGTGAGTTACAGACTGGAATCTAATCGAGGGTTTCAGGGGGTTTATAAATAGAATAACAGATACCCGGGAGTGAGTTACAGAAACCTCCGATTTATCTGTGTCTGCATCCGTTATTGGACAGTGCAGGGTTAGATAGGAATTAAAGTTCTTATTAAATTGTACCCATCAAACACGCCCAGGACAGGTACAACACGGGGCTCGATACAGAGTAAAGGTCCCTCAACACTTCAGTTATGAGATTAAAAAGCGTCATTCTTCTTTGAATTAGATTTCTAATTTGAAAAAAAATGTTCAAATTAGAAGTACATCAGCTGGAGGAAAGGGTAAAGCTCCAAATATTTTTCAACATGCCTGAGTATAAAAGACATTATCCTGTGACATATCCTTTTCCCCATCTTTAAATGGATAGAGATCCCATCTCCTTTTTTTCCGCTGTTATCCACTCTCTTCATTTCCATTATTATCTTGAAGCGCTTGATCAAATCACCCCTTAACTTCAATTCCAGTGTTTCAGAGTGAAGCTTTGACTACACTGTTCATCAAACATTCTCAACCCAATTACAGTATGGGGTTCGATACAGAGTCTAATTCAAAAAATTGGTTCATTGGTGACAGGGGGAGAGACAGGGTGAAGGTTTTGGGAAAGGGATGAGGGGCGGGATGTGGTGAAGACATTTTTAAATCAGCGAGTGTTGATGACCTGGAACCCGTGGACAATGCGGTGTTTCGGGGATGAGTGTTTGATCAGTGTCTCAGTGTCTCCAAAGCTGTGTCTCTGTCACATTGAAAGTACCAACGTCACATTCCTGAGGAGTCAACTCTGTCAGAAATGTCCCAGTGCTGTGGGGACATAATATGGCCACTGTGAACAAACCTAAAAGGCTGACTGCTGGTTGTGGATTTTTCTTACAGAATCTGAGAGAGAGAGTGATAGAGAAAAAGGGAAGACGCAGAATGAGGGAATGTTAAAGAGAGAGACGCAGAGTGAGAGGAGATGACGTGGCAGGCGAATAAAGAGTGATATTGGAATGAGTTGATTTATGGCAAACTGGTCGCATTCTATCCTGTTATCTTGACCGTTATAAAAACAGAGATTCTGAGACATACAAACGGGCTTTGCAGCAGCAGACAGAATGTGAATAAAGGATGTTGGTCATAGCACATGGAAAGAGAAAGAGACCATTTCACCCTCCAACCCTGTTCTGACATGCAATGAGTTCCTGGCTGATCTGTGATTGAACCCCTTTGTCTCCTATCTATGCATCGTGTTAGGTAACAGAAATCCATCAGCCTCAGGGTTAAACATGGACGAATGGCTCAACATCAATTTCTGTTCAGGTGAGAGAGATCCAAACTAATACCACACTTGGTGTTTTATAATGTTTCTTAGTTTATCTCCTGAAATTCTAAAATTCTAAACATATTAGAAAACCATGTCCCCAAGGCCCAGATTCCCCGAACCGGTGGAAATAGTTTCTCTTCATCAACCCTCTACTTGCATTATTATCCTGAAATATTTCATCAAATCACCCCCTCAGCTAAATTCCAGATTCATCCACACTGTTCAACAAACACACCCAAACCAAATACACAATGGGGTTCGATTGAGAGTAACATTCCTTCTGCTCTGTCCCACCAAACAGGCCCAGGGAAGGGGCAACACCGGGTTAGATACCAAGCAAAGAGAGGGCCTGTTGTGTGATAAACAGAGAAATGGTCTTGTGCAGTCGAAATAGCAGCCGGTGAAGTGTAGCATTTACAGAGACAGGGCCACGTGTTTTATCGACTTAGAGAATGTCTAGCGCAGTAATAACTGAGGCAGGGTCTAGTGTAATAGAAACAGAGGCCTGGTCTAGAGTAGTCAGAACGGAAACAAGTTGTTGTTCAGAAACCAGTGAAGACAAGGACATGGCCAATCGTGGGAGGCATTTCTCATCATCTCTGATTTTATGAGGAAAGGATTCTGAGTTTCTTATGAGGAAAGGTTGGACAGGCTGGGCCTTTATCCATTGGAGATTAGAATTGGAGAGGTGATCTTAGTGAAACATGTGAGATCCTGAGGGGACATGACAGGGTGGATGTGGAGAAGATGTTTCCCCTTGTGGGAGAGTTTGGAACTCGGGACCAAAGTTTTAAAATATTTTGAAACAATTTTAAAAAATGGATGTTAAACTCCAATTCATACTCAGTGATGCAGTCTATCAAAAAAGGGAATTATTTAAAAAGATCTGAAAATGTCTACAAAACACAGCACACCCCAAATGAAGATGATTCCAATATCAAACACAGAAGGGGTGTAAATTTCAATGCCATCCCACGTAATCACACTGTCCCGGGAATCACATCCTTCCTATAGTGCGGCTCCCAGGACTGTACACCATACTCCAGCTGAGGTCTAACTAGTGTCTTATATACATTCATCATAACCTCCCAGCTCTTGTACTCTATGCCCCTATTAGTAAAGCCCAGGATACGATATGCTTTATTAACTACTCACTCTGTGACCTGCCACCTTCAATGATCTATGCAGGCCTCCACCCAGGACTTTCTGCTCCTGCTCCCCCTTCAAAATGTCATCCTAATTTTGTTTCTTCCATCCATGTTCCTCCTACCAACATGCATCACCTCACACGTCTCCACATTGAACATCATTGGCCACCTATCTGCCCACTCTACCAACTTGTTAATGCCCTTTTGAAGCTCTACACTGTCTCCTCTCTGTTCACAATTCTCCCAAGTTTTGTGCCATCCGCAAACTCTGAAATGGTCCCCTGCACACCAAGATCTAAATCACTTATATACATCAGGAAACTCCAGGGTTCCAATACTGACCCCTCTGGAACTCCACTATAATCCTACATCCAGCTGGAAAAATATTCGTGAACCATTAATCTCTGTTTCCTATCCCTCAGCCAATTTTGCATGCACATTTCGCTGGTCTGACTCATCTGCCATTTCTCGGGACCCTGAAAAATTTTCCATTCACTTGATTTCCAATTTTGTCTCAAAAGAAGCTGGAAGAGGGAGAGAGAGAGAGAGAGAGAGAGAGAGAGAGAGAAAGGGCGAGATAGATGGGATGAAAGAGGTACAGAGATAGAAAGAGAGCAATAGAGAGACAAGGCAAGAGGGAGAGAGATGGGGGTGACAGAGAGAGGAGCAGAGCAACAGAGGAAAGGAGTGAGAGAGAGGGAGAGATCGACGGAATGAGAGATAGAGAGACAGAGCTGCGGAGAGACAGGGTAAGAGAGAAGAGAGATGTGTAAGCGACTGAGATAGAGAAACAAGAACGAGTGAATGAAAAAGGGATGAGATGAGAGAGAGAGTGATGAAGAGAGGGGAGCGAGTGGAGGGTAAAGAAATGGAGTGAGAGAGAGAAACAGAAATGTATAGAGTGGCAGAGAGATGGGGTGGGAGAGGGAGAGAAGGAGCAAGACGGGGAGAGAGAAAGAGAAAGTGTAGGGGGAAACTGAAAATGTTCAGAAATTAGTTAACATTATTGAGTATAAAGAACAATATCCTGTGACATATCCCTTCTCCATCATTAAATTAGAGGGATATCCCTTCCCCATCTTTATAGCGGCGGGAGAGCCTTTAACCAACTTTAAAATGGGGGGGGGGGGGGGGGGGGTTGGGGGAACACCTTCCTCAACTTGTGATGTGGAAGATGCTGGAATTTAATCGAGGGGTTCGGGTTGGATTATATGCAAAATAACAGATACCCGGGAGTGAGTTACAGACTGGAATCTAATCGAGTGGTTCGGGGTGGTTTATATATAGAATAATACATTTGCCGGATTGAGTTACAGACTTGAATCTAAACGAGGGGTTCACTTTGGTTTATATATAGAATAATAGAAACCCTGGAGTGAGATACGGACTGGAATCTAATCGATTGGTTCGGTGCGAATTAAATGTTGAATAATAGATATGCAGGATTGAGTTACAGACTGGAATCTAATCGAGGGGTTCAGTGTGGTTTATATATAGAATAATAGATAACCAGGAGTGAGTAACAGACTGGAATCTCATCGAATGTTTTGGGGTGGTTGATATAAAAAATAACACTAACCCGGGAGTGAGTTACAGACTATAATCTAATCGAGGGGTTCAGCGTGTTTTATATATAGAATAACAGATACCCGGGAGTGAATTACAGACTGGAATCTAATCGAGGCGTTCGCGGTGGTTTATATATAGAATAACAGATACCCGGGAGTGAGTTAGAGACTGGAATCTAATTGAGGTGTTCGGGGTGGTTTATATATAGAATAACAGATACCCGGGAGTGAGTTACAGATTGGAATCTAATCGAGGGTTTCTGGTTGTTTTATATATAGAATAATAGATACCGGGGAGTGATTGAAATACTGGAATCTAATCGAGGGATTCAGGTGGTTTATATATAGAATAATATATACCCAGGGATGAGTTACAGACTGGAATCTAATCGAGGGGTTTGTAGGGTTTATATATAGAATAATAGATACTCCGAAGTGAGTTACAGACTGGAATCTAATCGAGGGGTTTGTGGGGTTTATATATAGAATAATAGATACCGGGAGTGAGTTACAGACTGGAATCTAATCACGGGGTTGAGGGTGTTTCATATATAGAATAACAGATACCCTGGAGTGAATAACAGACCGGAATCTAATCGAGGCATTCGGGGTGGTTTTTACATAGAATAACAGATACCCGGGATTGAGTTACAGACTGGAATCTAATCGAGGGGTTCAGGTAGTTTATATATAGAATAATAGATACCCGGGACTGAGTTATAGACAAGAATCTAATCGAGGGGTTTGTGGGGTTGATATATAGAATAATAGATACCGGGGACGGAGTTACAGACTGGAACCTAATCGAGGGGTTTGTGAGGTTTATATATAGAATAATAGATACCCGGGAATGAGTTACAGACTGGAATCACGAACAGTTGAACTTATCATTTTTCTTGAGATGTGCTGAAATGCAGGTTACAGAGGCTTATTCATGGATGTGTAGTGTGAGTGTTTAATCATCTTTATCCCAAATATCAGATTTACTTTCTCATTGGAACTATTTGATGTTTTGTTAGTCTTGACACAAATGGATAGAGACTATTTGTACCCTCACTGTTTGCAGCTTTTCACCATTTATAATGTAATCTTTTCCATCCTTTTTAAAGTGAGGAGTCACGCATTTCCCTACAATGAAATCCATCTTTCACTATTTCATGCACTCGCTTAAGGCATTCTCTTTGGAATTTGAAGTGCATGTTAGAGATTGGATTGGAACTTTCTGCTTTCTGAATCATAAGCCAAGGTTCACAGAGTAAAACATCAAAACTGACATTCTGAAACAGGAGAGGGCCCCACAACTTCAATTCTGTGATTCTCTAGCATCTCATGATCTGTATCTTACAATATCTCTGCCCCCTTCATGTCTCTGAAGTCTTGGGAAGATGGTTCAGACATTGGGCAACCATTTCATTCTTTCGGGACATTTCCTTTGAAGCATTTCATTGTCTCTGGATATTTACAGTAAACAGCTCCTTCAAAGGACATCAGTAAAGTTCACTCTTTAATCATCCAAAACCTGTTGTCCATTTCGACTCCCTGGCCCTACATCCTATTGTTTCAAAGGTAACTTACATTTCACAATGTAGGAATGTGTGAATGCAAACACTTTCTTCACACGTTTCCACAATACTAAGTCACACTATTCAGGGTGAAATTTTCATGACCACATTCATCAACTGACAGATTTCCAGCTCCAAATGGAAGCTTCAAGATACAGAAAGTGACACAGAAAGGAAACTTCCGATTTATCTGTTTCTGAATCCGTTATTGGACAGCGCAGGGTTAGACAGGAATAAATTTGTTATTAAATTGTCTGCATCAAACGTATGCAGAACAGGTACAGCACGGGGGTTGATACAGAGTAAAGCTCCCTCAACACTTGAGTTATGAGATTGAAAAGCATCATTCACCTTTGAATTCGAGTTCAAATTAAACAGTGTCAAATTAAAAGTTCATCAGCTGGAGAAAAGAGTAATGCTCCAAATATTTTTCAACATGCCTTGCGATAAATATCATTATTCTGTGACATATTCTTTCCCCATCTTTAAAAGCAGGCAGATCCCTTCTCCATCTTTAAAATTGTGGGAGATCCCTTCTCAACGTTTATAATGGAGGGAGATCCGTTTGCCATCTTTAAAATTAATGGATATAACCTTCTCCTTCTTTAACATGGATGGAGATCTTTTTCTCATCTTTTAAATTGAGGGAGATCGCTTCACCATCCTTAAAATTGATGGAGATCCCATCTCCTACTTTAAAATGAAGTGAGATCCATTATCCATCTTTAAAATGGAGAGAAATCCTTTCAACATCTTTAAAACGGAGGGAGATCTTTTCCCCTTCTTCAAATTGGAGGATGATCTCTTCTCTATCTTTAAAATGTAGTGAGATCCCTTCTCCATCTTTAAAATGGATGGAGAACCCTTCCCCATTTTTAAATTGGAGGATGATCCCTTCTCCATCTTAAAAATGAAGGGAGGTCACTTCTCCATCTTTAAAAAGTTGGGAGATCCCTTCTCCATCTTTAAAATGGAGGTAGATCCCTGCCCTATCTTTAAAATGGAGGGAGATCCTTTCCACAAATTTTGATGTGGAATTACTAGAACCTACAAGGGAGGAAAGTATGAAGCTTATTTGAGAATGAAATGTTAACCTGGATTTGCAGCGCAGAGTGGTTACAGCACAGAAGGAGGCCATTCAGCCCATCGAATTACTGTTGACACTCTGCAAGTAAAGTTTCACTGGTCTCACTCATCCTCCCTTTCCCTGTAACCCTGACAATATTTTCCCTTCAGCCTCACATCCTATTATGATGCAAAAGAGAGACTGGGGGTGTGGGAAAGGGAGATAGGGAGAGACAGAGGGAGACGGAGGATTAGAGAGCAAAATGGCCGAGAGAGAGACACTGGCAGTTGAGCAATAGAAAAAGGGTGGGGGAAAATAGAGGGGGATGTAGTGAGAGAAAAAAAAGAGATGGGATGAGAGAGACAATCAGAGAGCGAAATCGTGAGAAGGAAACAGACATAGAGAGAGAGAGGGTGGATGAAATGGAACGAGAATCATCCTCAAACTTCCAAATGGATGTGGATGACTACTCCTTCTCTAAAAAGGGTGGATAACCCTTCTCAATCTTTAACATGGACGGACATAATATCCCTATCATTAAACTGGAAGGAGATCACTTCTCCTACTTTAAAATAAAATGAGATATTTTCCCCATCTTTAAAATGGAGTGAGATCTCATCTCTAACTTTAAAATGTATAGAGATCACTTCTCCATTTTTAAAATGTATAGAGATCACTTCTCCATTTTTAAAATGTATAGAGATCACTTCTCCATCTTTAAAATGGAGGGAGTTTCCTTCTCCATATTCGAAATGGAGGGAGATCCCTTCTCCATCTTAAAAATGGAGGGAGATCCCTTCTCTGTCTTTGAAATGGAGGGAAATGCCGTCTTCATCTTTAGAATGGAGAGAATGAGAGAGACAGAAAGATAGAGACTGAGAGAGACAGAAAGAGAGAGAGAGACCGAGAGAGAGACAGAGAGACTGAAAGTGAGAGAGAGACTGAGAGAGAGACAGACAGACAGACAGAGACACTGAGAGAGAGCAAGAGGGGGACAGAGAGAGATACAGTCTGACAGAGAGAGAAACAGGTAGAGAGGGTCACTGAGAGAGAGAGTGGGGAGAGAGAGAGAAAGAGCAAGAGAGAGAGAGAGCGAGACAGAGAGAGAGAGAGACTGAGAGGGGGGGGGGAGAGAGAGAGAGAGCGAGAGAGAGAGAGAGCCAGCAAGAGAGAGAGAGGGAGACTGAGAGAGAGTGAGAGGGGGGCAGAGAGAGATATGGTCTGACAGAGAGACAGACAGACAGACAGAGACACAGAGAGAGAGGGGGTGAGAGAGCGAGAGAGAGCCAGCGAGAGAGAAAGAGAGAGAGAGAGAGAGGGAGACTGAGAGAGAGCGAGAGGGAGACAGAGAGAGATACAGTCTGACACAGATAGAGACAGACAGACAGACAGAGACACTGAGAGAGAGGGAGGGGAGAGAGAGAGAGAGCGAGCCAGCGAAAGAGAGAGAGAGAGACAGTGTGACAGTGAGACAGACAGAGGCACGGAGAGAGAGAGGGAAGAGGGAGAGAGAGAGAGGATGGGGGTAGAGAGAGAGCCAGCAAGAGAGAGAGAGAAGGAGATAGTGTGACAGAGAGAGAGAGACAGCGGGAGAGAGAGAGAGAGAGAGGGAGATAATGTGTGACAGAGAGAGAGAGAGACAGAAAGACAGAGACACTGACAGTCAAGGAGGATGGTAGAGAGATCCAGCGAGAGGGAGAGAGAGAGAGAGAGGGACAGTGTGACAAAGAGACAGGTAGAGACACAGAGAGAGGGAGAAGGTAGAGAGAGAGTGAGCCAGCGAGAGAGAGAGAGAGATACAGGGTGACAGAGAGAGAGAGAGACAGACAGACAGACAGACAGACAGATAGACTGTGACAGAGAGAGAGAGAGACAGACAGAGTGCCAGTGAGAGAGAGAGATAGAGTGTGACAGAGAGAGACAGAGAGAGAGCCAGTGAGAGAGAAAGACAGAGAGAGAGCCGGTGAGAAAGAGAGAGAGGAAGAGGGAGAGAGCCGGCAAGTGAGAGAGATAGAGTGTGACAGAGAGAGAGAGAGAGAGTGACAGATGATGGAGTGAGAGGGAGAGAGAGGGAGCAGGGTTGAGGGATGCGGATGGGATTAGTGGAAGAGAGAGAGGGAGAGAGGACATTGGGAATGAGAGAGGGAGAGAGAGTGAGTGAGAGAAACGGGTGTGAGAGATACAGTGAGACAGAGGGAGAACGACAGAGACATGGAGCTGGAGGGAAAGGGATGGAGGTTGACAGAGAGTTTGAGTGAGAGAGAGAGAGAGATAGGGAGGGTGGGAGAGGATGAGTGAGAGGGAGAGAGGGACAGTGAGAGAGAAAGAGAGAGAGAGATAGAGAGTCAGGCATGAGAGATACAGAATGAGACAGAGGGAGAACGACAAAGACATGGGGCCGGAGGGAGATGGACAAAGTGCAACAGAGAGTTGGAGTGAGAGAGAGAGAGAGGGGTGAGAGAGACAGATAGAGAGATGCCATCGCGCGAAAGAAAAAATGATGGGTGAGAGTGAGAGAGAGAGAGATCCTATCTCCATCCGAAAAATGGAGTGAGATCCCTTCTCCATCTTTAAAATGGAGGGAGATCCATTCCCTAAATTGTGATGTGGAAGTGTGGGAACCCAAAATGGAGGAAAGAATAAAGCTTATTCTAGACTGAAAAGTTAACCTGTTTGTGTATTACAGAACAGTTACAATAGAGAAGGAGGCCATTCAGCCCATCGAGCTGCTGTCGACCATCTGCAAGAAAGGTTTTGCTGGTCTTACCCATCTACCCTTTCCCTGTAACTCTGGAAATATTTTCCCTTCAGCTTCACATCCAATTTTGGCTCAAAAGATACTAGGTGGGAGACAGAGAGAGAGAGAGAGAGAGACAGGGCAAGAGAGAGAAATACAGAGATAGGGAACATGAGAGAGGGAGAGAGAGAGAGAGTGGGAAAGAGTGGGAGAGGGTGACAGGGAGAGAGAGAGATCCATTCTCTGTCTTTAACATGGAGGGAGATCCTTTTCTGTTTTCACATGGAGGGAGATCCCCTACTTGTTTTTAAAATGGAGGGAGTTCTCTTCTCTGTTTTTAAAATGGGGGGGAGATCCGTTCTCTGTCTTTAAAATGGAGGGAGATCCCTTCTCTGTTTTTAAAATGGGGGGAGATCCCTTCTCTGTCTTTAAAATGGAGGGTGATCCCTTCTCTGTTTTTGAAATGGAGGGAAATACCTTCTTCATCTTTAAAATAGAGAGACTGAGAGGGACAGAGAGATACTGAGAGAGAGAGAGAGAGAGAAAGAAGGAGAAAGAGAGAGAGATAAAGAAAGAGAGAGAGAAACTGAAAGAGACTGAGAGAGACAGAAAGAGAGAGAGAGACTGAGAGAGCGTGGGAGAGAGAGAGATCCAGTGAGAGAGAGAGAGGGAGAATGAGAGAGAATGAGAGGGGGACAGAGAGAGATACAGTCTGAGAGAGAGAGACAGACAGACAGACAGAGACAATGAGAGAGAGGGGGGAGAGAGAGAGAGCGAGAGAGATAGAGAGAGAGGGAGACTGAGAGAGAGCAAGAGGGGGACAGAGAAAGATACGGTCGAAAAGAGAGAGACAGGGAGACAGACAGAGACACTGAGTGAGAGTGAGAGGGGGACAGAGAGAGATGCAGTCTGTCAGAGAGAGACAGACAGACTGAGACACTAAAAGAGAGCGAGACGGACAGAGAGAGATACAGTCTGACAGAGAGAGACAGACAGACAGAGAAACTGAGAGGGAGGGAGGGGAGAGATCAATATTTCAAATGGCCAGACAGGAGCTTTTCAGAGTGCCTTTCAATCAAGTTCCATCCTGAGGAAGGGAAAAAGAACAGAGATAGTGACAGATTATCAAGTGGGAGAGAGAGAGAGAGAGGGAAAGATGAGCAACGATGGGCTGGGCTAGAACCTGGAGGTGGAGTCTGTATACAGCTCACTCAGGATAAATGTGGATCAGGATATTCCCAAACCAGTCCCAAACCAACAAACCCCCTGTACAATCTCTCTCTGGAGAGAATGACCAGCCTCCCCACTCTGGTTCAATGTGTGTGTGTGTGTGTGTGTGTGTGTGTGTGTGTGTGTGTGTGTGTGTGTGTGTGTGTGTGTGTGTGTGTGTGTGTGTGTGTGTGTGTGTGTGTGTGTGTGTGTGTGTGTGTGTGTGTATGTGTGTGTGTGTGCGCGTCTCAACCTGCTTTCAAACTGTGATTTGTTTCTGTTGGGAAGTTGCTGTGAGATTGACTTCAGAGTGGAAACTCTGGGATCTTGCTGTGCAAATTTGTTTTAAGAAATGTCCTTTGCTTTTGTCTTTTTGACCAATTTTATCTCTTTTTCTCCTGAGAAATTTGTATCCTGAAAACTGGAAGGTGAGGATCCAAAGAGGGAAAGTCTGGGACAAGGACAAGGATCTTCTTCCAGAGAGGGATAGACTGAGGCCTGGTCCACAGGCTTCACCAACCTGAGTTGTATGTGTTTATTACCCCAATTGAGGTTTAATTTTTATATATGAGATACAGAGAGTGAGTGAATGAGTGAGTGGGACAGAGATGTGAGTGATATACAAAGAGAGATATAGAGAGAAAGATAGGGGGCGACAAAGGTCTCTCAATATGTTTTAGACTCTGGTTTATAACTGGGATAGTTTTGTATTTGAATGTTACTGAGAGAGTGTGTAACTGTGAAGGTTGGGGAGGTGGGGGTAGTTGGTGGTGGAAACACGGGCTCTTGCTGTGCTACTTTGATTAGAAATGTTCTTACTTTGTGTTTTAGTCAATTCTTTTCCCTCTCTCTTTTCCCCAGGAATTTGGAGTTTGAAGACTGCAATGTGACTATGAATCCATGGGCAGGAGCTTTTCCCCAGCTTGGATGGATGGACTCAGGCCTGTTCCACACCCCCCACCCACCCACGTGAGTTGTGTCTCTTTATGGCCCCACAGTTTAATTTTAATCTCAGAGGGACCCTGGTTTTTGGGTCATCGATGAAATGGTTTCTGGTAGATGATGGGGTACTCAATTTTGAAACCCTGGGGTTAAAATATCCTAGCCTTGCGCTTAGTCACAAACACATTAACCCTTTGGTGTGTGACAAAGAGGAGATTAAAAATCTGAAATCTGAAGCTGTCTAAAAGCTTGTTATAATTCCAAAATAAGACAGGCGGGGAGACAATGCGATGAAGCAGACTGTTAAATCAGATTCACATTGGTCTTTACAGTTCAGTTTACTGAGGTTCTGACTTTAGATTTACCTTCTCTCTCTCTCTCTCTCTCCAGCTTTGTTTCTGTCTGTCTATCCCTCTCTCTCTCTCAGGGGGTGTGGGAAAGAGAGACAGGATCTGAGTGTCTCCGGTGTGTAGTCACTGGCCGCCTCCACTCACACCTTCTGAGATAGAATGAGATGTAAAAATAAATCCTGGGAGGGTAATTTTAAATACTGTCCCAAAGGAATGAGCAGCCCCTTCAAAAACTGAAAGAGGGAGTTTAGCACCTTCTGCAGACTGATGGGGGGGACAGGGGGAACCATTTTAATCAGTGTTTACAGCTTCTGTTTGTGGGTTTGTCTCTCTCTCTCTCTTTCTCCATCCTCCCTCCCGAATGGACGGAGAGAGATAGTGATGGAGAGAGGGAGGGAGAGCAAAACAGGAAGAGTTGAGGGTGTTGTGTTGGGGTAGGGAGGGGAGGGGCGTTGGTGAAGAGACACAGGGACAAGGTGGGTTTGGGGGAGGGGTCTCCAGTGTATGGTCACTGCCCAGCTCCCACTCACATCTTTGTAGAAAGTATGACGTTCAGAGAGAAATCCCAGCTCGGTGATCGGTTTAAAAAATTCCCACAGTTTTGAAAGGGAGTTTAACCCTTGCTGGGGACTGAAGGGGATGTCTCCAGACTTGTGTGGAGGGGTGGGGTACCCACACCCACATGGTGGGCTGGGGGGGGGGGGGGGTGGTGGTGGGGAGTGGGGGGGGGGGGTTTGGTGGGATGGGGATGGGTTTTTGAGGCAGGTGTGTTGGAAGGGGGGAGGGGGTAGGTGGTGGGGGGAGGGAGAAGGGCTGTTTCCCATCTGGAAATGTTTAGCTTGCTGCTGATGGGATCTTGCTGTGCGCACAGTGGCCTGCGGCCTCTGCCCACACAACACTTTTTATTTGAAGCTATTAATTCACGGACAACAAAACAGGTGCCAAGGGCTCGAATTAAACAGCTTAAACTTGAAAGTGGCGAGGGGGAGGGTGTGTGGGCAGAGAAGAACGAAGTGGGGGGGGGGGGGGTGGTGGTGGGGTGGTTAATGAATCCTTTCCACAGGCCACTGGGGGCATTTTCAGCTCTTATCACATTGCCGCTTTTGGGATCGCACTGTGCAGCCAATGGGCAGCTGTCAGTGTCACAACAATCGTAAAGAGAGAGAGAGAGAGAGAAACCCACATTCAGATACTCCCAGAGAACTCCATTTCGAAAGTGCCACCATTTTGGGATCTTCCTGTGTATAATTCCCCCCGAAAAGACAGCATTTTAAAAATGAATCCATGGCCTGTGAAGCATTCTCGATGGGCGGGAATGGAAGTCCTTTACTTGGAGCCGGGTGTGATGGGGGAATAAAGCTTGTGTTGGAGGCAGAGGGATGTATGTGAGGGTGAATTAAGATGCGTTTTCCTGCTGTCTCTCTCTCTCTCTCTCGATTGTGAGTTATCAGGGAGGGAGGGAGAGAGAAATGGGAGAGGGAGGGAAACAGGGAGAGAGTGGGGCAGGGAGGGAAGAGACGAGGATCTGGGGGTCTCCGGCGTGCAGTCACTACCCAGCTCCCAGTCTCTGGAGAAAAGACCCTCATTACCTGCCTGTCAGAATGTTGGATCTGTGAAAAGAAACTGTGTCACTGAGGGCCAGTCTGTGCTGTTTTATTGAAAGATAAGTCCCTGCTTTCAATTTTTCATCAATTCTCAACCTAAAACACTTGGACCTGACTGTGAGAAGGATGCACTGTGTGTGGGATCTTTCTGTGCACAAATACTACCAGGGTTTCCTGAATGACGAGCAGGGAGCATACTTTGTAAATTAATTCCCCGACTGGTGAAGCAGGCGGGAGGGGCCTGAAGTGAAACTTGTTCACGTGAGGCTGTTTCCCCGAATAATGCTGCTGTTTTAGACACTGCGATGAATTGAGGCTTGAATGAAATGTGCGGGATCCATTTTGAACTGAATTTATTGAGGCCCTGACTGTGGTTTTCTCTCTCTCTGTCTCTCTCTGCCTCTCCATATTCAGGCATGTGAGAAACAGAGAGAGAGGGAGGTGGGAAAGAGGGGAGATGGAGGGAAATAGATTTTGGAGGGGGAACAGTTTGGGAGAGGGGTCATTATGAGAGAGTGAGGGGCAGACAGACAGGATCTGGGGTTTCTCCAGTGTGGCGTTGTCTCTCGTGGGGCTGTTTGTGGGATCCTGCTGTGCACTGCTATTGTAAACATTGATGTGTTGACTTTCCAATGTTGCTGAGGCCCTGGAATTGAACGTCTAAATGTAACGCTGTATAAAGGCTTGTTATTTGTAGATTATTTATTTATTATTATATTTGCTGTGTTGAAGGCCAGATGGTGACTTGGACGGTCGGGGGTTGGGGGCAGGGGGTTGAATTCCACTCACTGATTTCTCTGAAGGCTTCAAAGGCTTTGCAAAATAATCAAAATTGCAAGATAACCCCCGCCTCCAGTTACAAAGAGGGAGATTAGCCTTTTCTGGGGGAGGGGATCATGGGAACCTGTCTAACATCACCTTGCTTGTAGGATCTTGCTGTGCGTAACTGGCCTGCAGCCTGTCCTGCACTGCAACCGTGGCTGCCCTCCCCGAATTCAGTTCACTGACGGGCTGATTGAGGATTGCTCCCATTTCCTCTCCCGCACATTTCTCCGTGTAAATCATCGATAAATATTAAACATGGACACAGTGCATCATTATTTAAAAATGTTTCCAGAGTGCATTTCAATCAAGATCGATCCCAAGGAAGAGAAGGGAAACAGAGATAGCGACGGGTTATTGAGCAGGAGAGAGGGAAAACTGAGCAGATATGGGGGGAGGCTAGACAGGTACAGGGAGAGAGGGAGAGAAACAGAGCAAGAGAGAGAGGGAGAGAGGGAGAGATCCATAGCGAGAGAGGGGAGAGAGGGGAGAGAAACAGAGAAACAGAGCGAGAGAGAGAGAGGGAGAGAGGTGACAGTGTTAGAAGTGGAAAGTGCAATATGAATATTTAGTGTCCAAACAGCAGCAGCCCTGGAGTGAGCAGGTGGAGGGGGTGGGGGCAGTGAATGGGAGAGGGACAGTGAGGGGGGAATGATCAGTGTTTGTGCAACTTCATCTCATTTGAAATTTGTTGCCCCCAGTGTCTGGGTTTAATAACAGAGGACGTGTGTATAAAATGTTTCCCTCACCTCACCCCGCTAACCGAGATTGTGGATGTGAGTGAGAGGAGTCCTGGGATCTTGCTGTGCATTTTTTTGTTTCAATCATCTTTATGCTTTATTTTAATCAATTTCCATTCCTCTCTCTCTCTCTCTCTCTCTCTCCCCCAGGGAGAATGGATTTGGAAGCTGCAGCTGCAGAAGATGCGGAGAGAGAATCATTTTGCAGTCAGGTGTCCTCGGACAAGAGCTATAGCCAGTGAGAAAAATAAATACCAATGTATTGGTGTCTTTGTCACTCATTCTTATACCCGGAGAAAGGATGTGTGGAATTTTCACACTGACAATTGGGGTCAGTGGGGGCTGGGGGGTGATGAATGGGGGTGTTACTCAGGTTGAGACACAGTGCTGCAGAGAGCCCATTTTAATGCAACTCTGTCTCTATTGCAGGGGGGAGGATTTTGGAGGGGGGGGGGGGATGGAGAAATTCCGTGGGGGAGGATGGATTTTACGGGGAGAGATATTGTGGGGAGGAGAAGGAAATTTGTGTGTTAAGAAATTGCAGGTGATTTTGCAGGGGCTGTGGTGTAATTTCCGGTGGTAGAAATTGTAGGGGGAGAAATTTGCATGTGAAGATATTGTGGGTGGGAGAATTTGCAGGGAGGTTAATTTTCAGGGGGGCGAATTGCAGGGGAAAAAATTTTCAGGGGGGGAAATGCGGAGGGGGGGAAATTGCACGGGGAAAATATTTGCAGGGGGTGAATTGTAGGGCGAAAAATATTTGCCGGGGGAAAATTTGTGGGGGGGGGGGTAAAAATTGCGGCGGGCGGAATTTGCAGGGGGGAAATTGCAGCGGGAAGAAATTTGCACCCGGAATTTGCATGGGGGAAAAATTTGCAGGGGGAAAATTTGTGGGTGGGGAAATTTGCAGGGGGGAAATTTGTGGAGGGGGGAAATTGAGGGGGGAAAACATGGCGGGGGGTGAAATTTCCAGGGGGATAGAATTTTGCAGGGTGGAGAAATTTGTGGGGGGGGGGGGGTTGGAATTTGTGGGGGGCATTATGCGAGGGAGAAATTGAAGGGGAAAAATTGCGAGCGGTGAAATTGTGGGGGGGGAATTGTGGGGCAAAAAAATTTATGGGTGGTTATTGAGGGGGAAAACATTTGCAGGCGTGGGAAAATTTGCAGGGGGGGAAATATGCAGGGGGTGAAATTTGCAGGGGGTAAATTTGTGGTGGGAAAGTTTTGCGGTGAAATTTGCTGGGGGGATAAATTTCCGGGGGGAATTTTGCAGGGGGAAAAATTTGCAGGGGTGGGAAATTTCTAGGGTGGGAAATTTGCAGGGGGAGAAATTTGTGGGGAGAAAATTTGTCGTGTGGAATTCATGGCGGGGGAAGTTTGCTGGGGGAAAATTTGTGTGGGGGAATTTGCGGTGGGGAAATTTGTGGGGCAGAGAAATTGCGAGGGGGACATTTGTGGTGCGGAGAAATTTGCTGTGGGGGGAAAATTTGCAGGGGGCAACATTTGCGGAGGTGAAATTTGCAGTTGGGGAATTGCATGGAGAATTTGCCGGGGGAGGGGGGTAGTTTTGCGGGGGGTGGATTTCCAGGGGGAAATTTCTGGTGAGATATTTGCAGGGTAGAATTTGGGGGGGGGGGAAATTTACAGGGGGAAAATTTGTGGGTGAAAAAATTTGTGAGGGGTCAAGTTGCGGGGACAATTTGTGGAGGGCAAAATTTGTGGGAGGAATCTGTGGGGGTGAAAAATTTGCAGGGGGAAATGTGGGGAGAACAACTTGTGGGGTAAATTGCGGGGGGAACAATTCGCTGGAGGGGAAATTTTGGGGGCGGGAATTTGCGGGGGGAAATTGCCGGGGGAATTTGTGGGGGGAATTTTGCGGGGGCAGATTTGCAGGGGAAACATTTTCAGGGTGAACTTTGTGGGGGATGAAATTTGCAGGGGGGAGAGTCTGTGGGGGGAAAATTTGCAGGGGGGGAAATTTGCGGGCGGAAAAATTTGCAAGGGGGGAAATTGCAGGAGGAACAAGTCACGGAGGGCACAATTTGCATGGGGAAATTTGCGGGGGGTTCAAATTTGCGGGGGTTGGTGGAAATTGTGTTGTGGGGAAAAAATTGTGCAGGGGGAATTTGCATTGTGGAAAAATTTGCAGGGGGAAAAGTTTGTGGTTGGGGTAAAATTTGCAGGGGGGAAATTTGTGGGAGGAATTGAGGGGGGAAAACATGGCGGGGGGCTGAAATTTCTGGGGGGATAGAATTTGCGGGGTGGAGAAATTTGCAGTGGGTGGTTGGAATTTGTGGCGGGGGGATATGCGGGGGAGAAATTCAGCGGGAAAAATTGCGGGGGGTGAAGTTGTAGGGGGGAAATTGTGGGGCAAACAATTTGTTAGGGGTGTATTCAGGGGGGAAAATTTGTGGGCATGGGAAAATTTGCAAGGGGGAAAATTTGCAGGGGGTGAAATTTGCAGGGGGAAAATTTGCGGGGGGAAAAGTTTGTGGCGGGAAATTTGCTGGGGGGAGAAATTTGAGGGGGAATTTTGCAGGTGGAAACATTTGCAGGGGCGGGAAATTTCTAGGGTGGGAAATTTGGAGGGGGGAGAAATTTGTGGGGAGAAAATTTGTGGGGTGGAATTCATGGGGGGGATGTTTGCAGGGGGAAAATTTGCGTGGGGGAATTTGCATTGGGGAAATTTGTGGGGCAGAGAAAATTTGCAGGGGAAATTTTCGGGGCGGAGAAATTTGCGGGGTGAAATTTGCAAGGGGGAGCTGCGTGGGGAATTTGCGGGGGTAATTTTGTGGGGGTGGATTTGCGGGTGGAAAATTGTGGTGAGACATTTGTGGGGGGAATTTGCAGGGGAGGAAATTTGCAGGGGGGGGGGAGCTTCTGGGGGGAATATTTGCAGGGGGAAAATTTGCGGGTAGCAAAATTTCCAAGGGGGGAAATTGTGGGGGGAGCAATTTGCGGAGGGCACAATTTGCATGGGGAAATTTGCAGGGGGGAGAAGTTTGTTTGGAGGCATTAAACTGCACTGCAGTTCCAGTGAATTAATGAATCAGCCCTGATATAATACCCCTTGATGCTTTGTGCAGGCTGTATTTTATACAGCTCAAATCCAAATTCGGAGGTGAAAAGTCCAGCCACATTATGTCACAATTAAAGAGGAACTGCCAACATAACATGAGCAAAGAAGTCGCCACAGTGCCAGGTGTTTCCTGTTAGTCAACAGAACAACAAACCAGCAGTGACTGTTGTGAGGCACTGCAGGATGGAACATGCCTTTTATACATCCGGAATATGGATGTCCATCTCGTTTCCAAGAGCTGACCTTCAATAACACACATCATTTCCTGTTGAGAGTGAACACAATCCGTCTCTTTCGCTGGAGCTCAATGAATGTGTAATTTCACTTAATTACCTGTTTTCCAGTATTTTTTTTCTATTTGTTCTGCTTCTCACTGAGAGCCTCATCAAGTGATCGTATTTCCTCACATATTTTGCAACTTGCCCTGTAAAGCTAGGCAAACCATCCATGGTGTGCCACGCTGCATAACGTCAGAGTGTTACAGCTCAGAATGTCTTCCGTTCTTCAATGGGCAAAGGCAGCAAATTTATGCTTTTGTATTGATTATGGTAATCGATGTGAAGTTCCTTGATTTGACTGAGACTTGAACCAAGAAGGCCCCTTTCACATAGATAAAAACAAAAAAAAAAAACTGCGGATGCTGGAAATCCAAAACAGAAACAAAAACAGAATTACCTGGAAAAACTCAGCAGGTCTGGCAGCATCGGCGGAGAAGAGAAGAGTTGACGTTTCGAGTCCTCATGACCCTTCGACAGAACTTGAGTTCGAGTCCAAGAAAGAGTTGAAATATAAGCTGGTTTAAGGTGTGTGTGTGGGGGGCAGAGAGAGATAGAGAGAGAGAGAGGTGGTTGTGTGGACAAACAAGCAGTTTCACTTCCTCTCTCCTCACCGTCCAAGGACCCAAACACTCCTTTCAAGTGAAGCAGCATTTCACTTGCATTTCCCCCAACTTAGTCTACTGCATTCGTTGCTCCCAATGTGGTCTCCTCTACATTGGAGAGACCAAACGTAAACTGGGCGACCGCTTTGCAGAACACCTGCGGTCTGTCCGCAAGAATGACCCAAACCTCCCTTTCGCTTGCCATTTTAAAACTCCACCCTGCTCTCTTGCCCACATGTCTGTCCTTGGCTTGCTGCATTGTTCCAGTGAAGCCCAACGCAAACTGGAGGAACAGCACCTCATCTTCCGACTAGGCACCTTACAGCCTTCCGGACTGAATATTGAATTCAACAACTTTAGGTTGTGAGGGTCATGAGGTCTCAAAACGTCAACTCTTTTTTTCTCCGCCGATGCTGCCAGACCTGCTGAGTTTTTCCAGGTAATTCTGTTTTTGTTTTTGTTTAGGCCCCTTTCACAATCGCATGCTCATATATATATTATATATATATATTGCCAGCGTCTCCGCAGTTCTTAAATGCTTTTCGAACATCATGTTATGTAATTTCAATTTCATCCGCAACTCATGATGCATCCATGGTGTCTCAATTTGTTAAATGAAAATAGACCATCGGTGCTGCAAAACTGAAACATGAGCGCAAAATGTTGAAATATTTAGAAGACAAAGCAGTCGTTTTATAAAGACCAACAGGCTTAATGTTTCAGACAACTGCCCTGTTCCTTAAACTGGAACATGTTATTCTGTAACTACTCCAGTCTGCACCAGGACTTTGGAAGTGGGAAGAGGGAATGGTGTTGAAAGAACAAAACAGAAGCTCTGCGATGTTTTGGGCAGCAGGAGTGACTAAATGAAGAACATGATGAATACCTGCTGTCGCTGTAAACAGGACAATAGAAGTAAAGACGATAACCTGATTTATTTTAACTTAGCTCTGAGTTTGGAATTTTTAAAAGTTTCTAACAGTCATGTGAGGTTCTTTTGAAGTACATTCAGGCGTAGTTCACTGAAATAGGGCAAGGGGCTGAAGAGAGAAAAGTCTGGCTGACGTGGGAGAAATCTTCATATTGAACACTTACTTGAAGGTTAGCGTCACGGTTTGGACATTGACGCAGATTTTAAGCAAACTAGCGACACACTTTCTGGTTAGTCTCCCGAATGTAAACAGAAAAATGTGGATAATCAATAATCAATCTCTTCACTTTGGCAGGATTGAACATGGCTCTTGCAGTTCAAGGATAGGGCATGAAAGAAGAACAGCTTCACATCCAGCACTTTTATAGGAGGGTGCCTTTGAAAGGGGTTTGGGTCTACTTGGAGAAGAAGCAACGAGCCAGTTGGTGCATAGGGAATGAAAGCTTATTTTTTTTAAATCGAGCGGAGGTTTGGATCGCTTATCTGAAAGCATTGCATAGAATTAGGCTGAAGCGGCAAAGCATGAGAGCTGATTTCGTCATTTTCCGGAATGAACATTGTGGTATAGAGAAACTGTTGAAAAAAAATTATGGGTTCGAGTGTAATCAGCATTGTGTGCACTGCGATAGGCTTGTTCGACGGACAGCAACCATGATGTTACTGAGCCCACAATTGAGGACGAGAGGTATTATATCAGAAGCAGTGTTTGGAAGGTGGTACTTCCAGGATTGAAGTGAGAGAAATTACAAAGTTCGGAATTTGGAATAGCGTCCACAAAAGAGCAGGATTGGATCCATTTTAATCAAGGTAACTGTATGGATCAGTTTTCTTAGGGAACATTAAGCTTGACAGAAATGGGGCTGCACTTCTCTCCCTTCCACGGTTTATCTCTCCATGTTCTTTGTTTCTCTGACCCTTCTAAAAATGTTCCAGTTTTCTAAACTAAATAAATCTTTCCCACCCCATCTAATTCATTACATCAATGTGTCAGTTCGCTCCGTACAACCACACCCAGTCCTCCATCAGACTACCTTCCCGCTCTCCTCTCTATGGGACAATACCTCGTTGTCACAGGTGAACGAAAAATGTTCCATTGGGTCCGGCCTTGATAAACGACCTGTCCCTACAATTTAACTTCAATAATCAATTGCAGCAAATTATATGGACCGATTTATTTTGCCGACAATTCTCACATATTTAAGTGCAAACACGCAGTGGGAAATCAAATTGTTGTTCTGAGCAGCAAAGGTAAACAGTTTCAGGTACAGCTAAAACTCACACTGTTTGCTAAATGGCCCGTTTAGACTACTGATACTCGCTGAAATGCTGAAAGAAAATCATTTGATTGTCTCTGGAAAATTCTCGGTGATAATCTCCATATTCCCGTTTGATTCATTGATGGAATGGATTTGCGATTGTGCGGGATACAGCGAATCATTTTATAGCTAGACTCCTAGTCGTTAGGTCAAATGATTGCCAATAATAATACTTTGTGAAAGATTTAACTGAACAACTATTTAACTCTATATTATAAGCCAGAGTGCAATTTTCAGGTTGAAATTGTTAACGTATAAACGTATATTTGTTTTGAATACCATGGTAACACATGACAGATTGGTCAGGAAAGTAAAAGCCCATGGGGTTCAGCGCAATGTGGCAAACTGGATACAAGGTTCATATTGTAACAGGAAACAAAGAGTAAATGTTGATGCCCTTGCAAATGGTAAATTTTCTCAACGGTTTGCCACAGGGCTCCATGTTGGGACCCTTGCTGTTTGTGTTAAATATTAACGATTTCGAGGTGAACGTGGGGGCACAATTAGGAAATCTGCAGGTCTCACAAGGATTGGCCGAGTAGTGGATAGTGTAGAATGTAGCCATAATCTCCAAAACGAAGTAGAAGGGTTGGTGGAGTGGGCGGTAAAGTGGCAGATGGATTTTAACATTGAGAAGTGTGAGTTCATGCATGTAGGGAGAGCCAATCAGTTACAGGGATTACAAAATAAATGGGAACATACTAAGAGTAGGAGATGAATTGACAGATCTTGGCGTAGAAGGACACAGGTCTCTGAAGGCAGTTCAAGTTTTCAAGATTGTAAAGAAGGCATATGGAATGGTCTCCTTTATTGGCAGAGCTATAGAATATAAAAGTAAGAATAACATGTTGGAATTGTCTGATACATTTCTGAGGCCACAACTGGAATATTGTGCGCACTTCTGGTCACCACATTACAGGAAGGGCGCAAGAGACCTGGAGAGTGTTCCGAGGAGGCTTACAATAATGTGTGCCAGAGTTACAAAATTGTAGCTGCGAGGAGAGATTGGATAGGTTGGGGTTACATTGCTTAGAACAAAGAAGGCTGAGAGGTAAGTTGATTGAGGTGTACAAATTTATGAGTGTAATAGATAGAGTGGACAGAATAAAAATGTTTCCCTTGATGAGAATTCTAGAACAAGGGGACATAGATTCAAGATAATTAGCAGACTGTGTATGGAAGAAACGGGGAAGGTTTTCTTTTTTACGCATAGTGTAATGGGTGTTTGGAATGGCTGTCCAACTTGCTAGGAGAGGCAGTAACTTTAAACTCTTTTAAAAAGCACGTGCATCTGCAGCTTAAGTGCTGTAAGCTGCAGGGCTGTGGGCCGTGTGCAGGAAGGTGGGATTAGAAAGGGCACCTGGATGTCCTCCGACTGGCAAGGAAAATATGGGCCGAATGGCCTCATTAAATGCCGCAACATTTCTCGGGCTCAATGTTTCTACCTCTGTTGAATTCTTGCTTAACCTACTGAGCTCCAACATGATAAAAACAATTGCACCATTTTCTCTTCATAAAAGCATTCTCCCGTCCATAAGATCCTCCGTGAAAGGAAGAGGCCATATGACACAGCAAACCTTCTCTGCTATTCAATATGATACTGGTTGATTTGATTTAAGCCTGAATTCCATGTCTGTGCCATCACCCTCCAAAATAACACAGCTTGTTTGGCGATCAAATGCATTGTCTTTCTCAGTCAGACAGCTTTTCAATGCTCATCAACCAGTGCTCTCTGTTCAAGAAACTTTCAAAGACGAACAAGCTTCTGAGATCAGACATTCCTGCTCATCTGCAACTTGTCTGAGAAATTCCATATTTTGGAATATCGCTCCCTAGGTCGAGGACTTACGACGAGAGGGACGTCCTCCCAATATCTACACTGTGAGGCCAAACCCAGAATGTTGTCGATTTAACATTAAGTTATTTAGTTGCCGTGGTGACTTCCTGAAAATTTTCTCTGTACCTTCTGCAGGACCTCCACATCCTTCTAACATTACAGTGACCAGAATTGTGCACATTATGCCAGCTGTATCATAGCAACTAATTTACAAATGTGTAAACTGATTCATTAGATTTCAATGTAATACCCATGGTTACCAAACAAGTATACAGTATGTTTCATTGGATTCAAATTCCATGTCACTTTCATGGAATCGTGGACATTCGCAGCAACGTAATTTTGTATTTTTCCCCCTTAAAAGTAGTTCATTTTACACTTTGATGCCATGAGATGGAAAGTTTTCCAGGATGCATTGCTTCTCAGAAAAACACAATAAATTGAAGCAGCCACGCGTCTGACCACATTACCTCTTTGGCTGAATCCGCCTTATTTCTTTTGGTAATATGTTCAAAATTTACAACATTACGGAGTTTTGTAACCAGTTTCATTCTGCACCCAAACCTATCTTCATTTCTTAAACATAAGTGTTCAAAAAAGATAAATGGCCTTACAATCGACCCCTCAGCGGAACAGAATCACCCAGCTCGGAGGAAAATTCATTTACGATAATTTTCAGCCGCCTTCCGCTTGGTGAACCTATTAAGCAAGTTACCAACGTCGCATCATGCAATGCACTTCGATTGTCTGTGAAAATCTGCAAAGAGGTTATTTGATGCAATTGAATACCCTCGTCTTATATATCGACAGCATGCCCTTCCTCGCAATGCCTGTTAATTCATTAAAGAACTCACAGATTATTCAGACATGATTGGCCTATCACAAATGGCCTGGCTGACCTTGTTAATCAATTCTCCTCATGAGCATCAATTCCTCCTTGATGTGGTCCCTCCAATGTCAATGATGTTAAAAAGATGAGTTCTCTCTCATAAGAGTTGCGATGTCCGCCTACATTTACAACAACTTAATATTTGCACTAATTCAGTTCTAGAGCAGCAGTGCGATACCCAAAGACGATTGAAACATTTTCCTCAAAGTGCCTTAACTTTAATGTTGTTCCCTCGTCATTGAAATATTTTTGGCTGGTAACAGATCTATCTCGGATTTGAATGGAGACCATTCCTCATCTTCCCTTCATCAATCGCTTAAAAACGCACGTATTTATTATTTTGACCATTGAACTTTTTGTACTCATGGAAAAGTTCCTTCAAACTAATTATATATAAACAAATCTGTATATGTATCTGTATATATATATGTACACACACAGACATAAATAAATAAACAAACAAATAAATAAATATATATTTCCACCGAATTGCTTCGTCTGAAACACCGAACATTTGTGGGATTTATTTCAGCAGAACTATCGAACATTTGATCCTTCTTCACTGTGCTTCTAAAATATTGATTAAGTACATTATATTCTAGACAATTTAGTTATCTTTCTCCCTCTTTGGCTTTTCTTATCATGTTCCCCAGCCTGTACTTGGTAATTGAAAACGCCCGATATTGTTCCCCTTTAATTACACATGACATTATATTTTGCCGATAAATTCACTTTCTAATCTGTTAAGTGTTATATGGGAATCTATAAAACACGTCGAACTATTTTACATTGCTCTTTCTGCGTGTCTCACCAAAATGATTTAGCCTATCTATGCTCTGATATTCTGCACTCCTGTAGAATTCTCATCCTATTCCTAATCAATATTGCCTCCAACTAGCTTTATCTGAACTCTATCTGCCCAGGGTTTATTGCTGACAAAGGCACCCAATTCCCATCGCTCTCCACGTATTCTGCTATATTCTCATTATCATCCACTCATGTGAAACCTTCTGCAGAATACTCGTCAAATACATTCAAACCTATTTTATTCTTGTCCCAAGGGTAGTGGACAGAGCAGCAGTATTTACAGCTTGAGATATTCTTCATTCTGTATCAAAACTTGCTATTCACCACAAAGATTTCTATCGTTTCGGCCACACACGAAGATAGAGGTTGGCATTTATGCCCGCACCATGAAGACAGCTTCCAGCATGTGGATAGTAACTGCTCAATTTCTGTCCTTCAGTATTTGGCCTTTACGGTTTTATCTCATTCATTTGAGATGGTTGAAAAGAGGAAGCAAGTAATCTTTACCTAAGTTCCTTGGTGCTTCTTGTCGTCACATCTGCTACGTGTTTCCTGGCCTGTAATATATCTGCAAAGAGAACAACGGGATTTACCAGTGTGGAAGGAAAATAAAATGCGTTTTTCACAACCACAGCCCTCACCCCAGTGAGTACTGAAAAAACAATAAGAACTGTTAATTCCAGTAATCGTTTCCAATCAATATTTGGATATCATTCCACACTCCGTACAACTCCATACAAAGGCATGAACCAAATCAAAGGAAATGTATCCATGCATTATATTAACGCTATCACTTTTCTCTTAGAAATAATTATGTGAAGGACAAGCATGTTGGCAATTTCAGAGACTGGATTTCGCATATGAACGAATAGGGTAATATACAATAGCTTAAAGAACGGTTAACTTTAAAATCTCGGACCACACATGTTTGTTTTAGATGAGGTGACAGGCGAATTACTCTGTTTGCTGTCAATCACAAACCGCAAGCTCTTTAAAAAGACATTACACAGACTCATTATTTTACAGATAGAACTAAACAATTCCAAACTGAAACGTACACCCTCTGTCTTAAAACGACCAGTTTAAAAGGAGTTCATTTGACATAGTATTGTTGGCAGACAATTGATCTAGATTTCATGTGTATAATTATCAAAGCATTCGCCGTGCCGACCACAATCCCAAACAAATTCCATCAATGAAGCAAACGGGAATATGGCGTTTACCATGGTGAATTTCCCCAGAGGTAATCAGATGATTTTTTTTAGGATTTCTGCGAGTATAAAAAATCTATCTGGAACTTTAGTTAAGAGTCTGAATGTCAGCTGAAACTGAAACTGCTTAAATGTGCTGCTCAAAACAGCATAGTTTTGTCCACTGATACTAGGTTTTTGCAGTAAAACATGTGGGAGACTTCGGCAAAATAATTTGGGCTCCTATAATTTAATCTATTTGTTTATATCTTTTAGATTGTGGGGGTACAGCTTCGTACTAATGGAATTCTCACCTGTGAATGCATGGGATTTTCCAATAGAGAGGAGAGAGGAAATTCAGGGTGATGGAGGACTGGGTGGAACTCTCAATTTGAAGTAATGAAAGGGAACAATTTGTCTAGTGCAGAATACTATAACCCAAATACCATGTTCAGAGAACTTCGAAACTTGGGGAAAGAAAGTCCTTGAAGGGGGATAGGAGCCCCTCCATTTCAGTTAAGAATAATGTACCCTTAGAAAATGATCCACACAGTTCCCTTGATTAAAATGTATATAATCCTCCTCTCTTGAGGATGGTATGACAAACTCCCAACTTTCCAGTTTCTCTCGCTTCCAATCTGGCAATAGATGCTTCCAATCGTTGCTTCGGATGAGATTTTTCTTTTCCTGAGGAAAAGTGAGTAGGCTCACTTACTCTATGGTTGCCGTCGATCGAACTTGCATATTCCATTGCAAAGAATTCAGGTGACGCATGCCTCCATTATAGTGTACACCATGGTGAAAACTACTCCTTGACATTCGTTCCAAAAAGGTACAAATTCATGCCTCAAGCTTTACCAATTCAGCCACAATCTTTGCATCAATATCGCAAAGCCTATCCACACTACCTCTCGATTTTTTTTTCATTTCAAATTTACGTAACTGAAACAGTCCCTGGTCCGTTCTTGATGCACCAAGATACCCACTATCCATTTAATGGCACGTTCCCATAAAGGTGGTGGATGTACAGCAGCTTTCCATTCATGTCCTCTACTTCAAATTTAAGAGCCACATTCGCTCCTTCCAAAATGAAATGTTTGATTATTCATTGCACCCAATATTTCACTGTTTACATTCGGGAGACCAAGCGCACATTATTCCGTTGTTTTGCTGAAAATCACTGTGAAGTCCACAAGGGTGAAATGAAACTTCAAGTAAGTTTCCAATGTATTTTTTTCTCCCACAACCAGGTAATTCTCTCTTCAGCCACTTGTCCCTTTTAAATGCATTTCACTTGAATTTTCTTTCCAAACTCAGGCCTGAGTTAAGCAGAAATCATGTCAAAAATTGGATTCATATAATATTGTTTACAGAGGGAGCTTTTAAAGATTCTGCCTTTCGTTTAGTCACCTGTGCCATCCACAGTATCACGCAGTTGAACTTGAGTTCTTTCAACACCTTTCTCCCTTCCCACTTTCAAGGTTCCTGTTTTTACTGCACATATCACGGCACAACATTTACCAATTTTTAGAGACGGACACTTGGCTGAATGATGACAATTGTTGGTCTCTTCTCAACTATTGCTTGGTCTTCTAAATAGTTCAAAGTTTTGTGATCATAATTCAAATTTGCAGCATTCGGAGAATATTACCATTATGGAGAGACACCAAGGACAAATAAAGAGTTGGGGAAGCAATGGAAGTTATATAACATGATGCAGAGAAAGCCTTTAACGACTGTGGAAACACAGGCAAATTATATTATAATGGATTATGAGAGTGTCCTTCAATTTTTGAGGTTTTGGTTAAATGCTGCATTGAAAACATGGCAATTCAAGTCGATTACCATTATCAATGCAGCCAGCAATGAAGGGAACACATTTTAAAATCTTAAATTTGCTGCATTGCCCATTGTAGTGCGGCAGAACTTCTGGGCGGTAGCAGTCATAATTGTTGCAGCATTGCACACCATATATGGGTTTCCTAGACGCATAGGACAACTAGCCTAACATTTGAGGAACCATGATCATTCGACAAGACTCCAGAAGAGAAAAAAATATAAAAAACCGATGCATTTACTGGAAACAGAGAACAAAATGTAATTTCACATTCAAAGTTCTCTATCAGGGGAGACGCAATGATTTCTCCCTAAATAGGAAGGGTTGTGCTTTTTAGAAGGCGGGCTCTGGGAAACGCTATGGGCATTCATATCCTCCAACGTATTAAACGCAGCTCGTAGCCTGCAGTGCCTCACAACAGTCACTGCTTGTATTTCTGTCCTGTGGACTAACAAGAAGCACCTGGCGCTGTGGGGGCTTCTCTGCTCGTTTGATGTTCCAAGTTCGGCTCCAATATTGACATAATGTGCCTGGAATTTTCACTTCGGAACTTAAAGTTGAGCTCGATAAAATGAAGTATTTTAAATAACATAAATGTTTTTTTTATGAGAAATTCATGTATTCACTGAAATTACAGAACAGTTTAGGGCCTGCACACATTTGTTCCCTGATCACCAAAGAGATTCACGGTACAAAGTTACCGAATCTATGCACACTTTCCCATAAGTATAACACAACAAATCTACAGGTCAGGATCAATGCCTCCGATTCGAAATCAATCAGTAAATTCATGTACAGCTGTAACCACAATCCTCCCTGTGTTTTTGAAGTGAAATAGAGGAAGCCATGGAAAATGAGGCCACTATTCTGCACTAATTTATTGGCCAGTGTAGCATTAATATTGTTGCTAATCAACAGCAAACAGAAGGAGAGAGTATGTGTAAATGCAAAACCTTGACTTGCTGCATTCCAGTTACGGGAATGCACCCTGAAAATAAGTCAGTTGCTTACTTGTTTCGAATCAACCTACATAGTCATGTTATAACGTCACTCTGAAATCTCCGAGAGTAAAGGTGTATCTGGAGAATTAAAGGTGCCAGAGGATTTAACGCAGATCATTGTACGAACACAAAATAGGTGCAATTATAAAGTTACCGTGTCTATCAAGAGGGATTCATCTGGCAACACATTTACCGGACGCTAATTAGAATCAAAAACAATCTCAGCAGGCAATGGCGTTTAATAAGTAATTCATTAAAATCGCTTGTCAACGGTGATAAAAATGAATTTAAACAGAATGATTCCCTTCAAAACTTTGCCACGCAGTCACCTGATTCCACTGATGTATCTGGTTCAGCCCAGACTGATGCACCCTGAAAACGTTGCAGACAGGATACAGAATTCATTAGCATGGAATATGTATATTCACAACAAGAATGTTGCTGAGCAGCTTTAAACATTCGTACAGAATGATGGAGCTGGCTGACATTGAGGGTTCCCTCCGTGTATTTGATTGCAATCAGTTATTTTTTTTATTAATATTGGCGCTTACAAACGGACAGACTGGAAATTATACCACGATATATTTGGCAACGAAGAATCATCTTAGAAGTACTGATTCGAAGCAAGGAACCCGTGCTGCTTATTTACACATGCAAATTAATCTCATAATCCGCCATGAATGTGATTTTTCAGGTTTCCCCTGCTAGCACTGTAACTTCCTCGGAACACTCTTGTTACTATAAGTAAATTAGGATGATAGAAACCTAAGGCTTGCAACCAAAAGAAGCCCATTCGGCCCTTCTGTTTCCCTGCACCATTCAACATGATCATGGCTAATCTCGATGTGGAATCAACACCACCACCCTCTCTGCCCATCATAAACCCCCGCCCTTAAAAATAATCCTGCCAAATCTGCCTGGAGTGCATTGCATAACAATTGCTATATTTAATAAATAAATTAAAAACTGACTGAACCCAGATCTCCTGAAAACCCTTTGACATTCATAAGTGCTTCTGAACTCACTCCAGAGCCCTCTTCAAAATGTTGTCAAATATGTGAACTAATTTTAAATATTGACAAAGAAACAAAGAGCCACCTTCAAAGCAAGAATAGAGATGTCAACATATAACTGCTGGCAGTTACCCAGGACCTTGTAGCGTAATTGGTGCACATTCTCATTCCTTGTAATTAGACCACCGCTCCCGAGGAAGCACATGTGCACACGACATGAAACCCAGGGTTTCATGACATCATGGAAAAGGATGGGGATGCTCCAGTGTCAAAGAGTCGCTGAGTGTCTCATCACAGATGAAGTAGCAGTAACGAGGCGACAAATTATTTAAAATGTTTAACTTAAAATACAGAATTGGATACCAAGTCTTACCAAGAACAGAAGCACCAACTTCTTCCTTAAGGAAGAATTCAACTTCCAGACACCCAGATATCTCAATTCCTAAAAACGGTGCATGTAATTGGAATATAAAATTCATATTCTTCCATAATGTTGTTCTGACATGTTGCCCAAATCTCCCCTACTCTTCAGGGATCCTGTCACCTAACAGGTATAAAGCTGATTTTCTCAAGAACACATTTGGAGAGTTAAATTGTCACAAAGTACGCAACAAAAACAGAGACAAACCATCTAGAGATGTAATCACGATTCATGAGGTGCTACTGGACTTACATCATTAATCAAACAAGTTCAGCAATCCATGGTTGTCCGAATACTTTGTAAGGCGTAACTCCTAATATTATTATCTGAATACATTGTGAACGGAAATTGAAAAAAAATCAAGGCCCTTGATATAAAATCCTCTAACTATTCCACTAGCGAAACCGGCACAAACGATTGATGCAATTATTCAAATTATGTGCAAATTATATTGCCAATGGATGTTGTGCACTTCAAAGGTTACATGTTGATTTGGAATGTGTGCATGCTTTTGTGAATACATTAGTGCAGTGTTCACTATTATAGAGCAATGATGAACATTGAATAATTCCAGTCCTAATGGTTACAGTAATGTTTCTCTACTGTAGAACGCTGCCCCTTGCGCCAGGTACTTTTATAGAGAAATTTCCTCCTTCTCTTTCGATCAGTAGAATGTACATTTTTCACATTTATACCACAATGACTACCTCCACCTGTAGAAATACTTTATAAGCTAAGACAGCATCTCCAATTGGTGCAATATGCACGTTTATATACATAGGTTCCTGTCAAATGCTCTATTTTAGCTATATCAAGGTCAAGAATTAAATGATGTCAAAGATCACACTGTCACACATAAGCGACAATATGACAGAAAAACACAACGTGATAGAGTTTTGAAAAATTGACATTTTGGAAACAGGCTGAGGCCAGACATAAATCGGCACCATCATTAAAATGATGGGCCGGCCCTTCTTTGAACAACACGTACTTTGAACAACACGTATAGCTCGATACATTGAAGCGAGACTATATTATAACAAGATAAAATTTTGTGCACTGCCCTGGTATCTTGAAAACAATGAAGGAATGCGTCGTGGATACGTATGCAGAATTGATTTTTCACTGTCAGTTTTACAGAGTCTTTGTCATGAAACCAAGTTGTGCACCTGACACCAGTGACCATGCCTTACTGAGATTATATGTCAGTGCAGAGCTGAAATGAGTACTGGAATTAACCAGAGTTGATTACCTGACAGCACTGAACATTATTCAATGGAAGGTTCCGTCCGTGCAGACATCTGCCAACTGATAGCGTAAAGCAAGCTTTATTCTTACATCATTATTTAAGCTTACTGATCTCTCCACTGCATGGAAATTTTCTATATTTAAGACATTTTAATATGTGCCAATAGGAGGAAGTTTCATGTTTATTCAAAATGTTTAGTGATGTTTGTGTCAAGGTAAATGCATCGGTTGACCTGGTCCCTTATTGAACTCCTCCAGCAGAGGATTATGCTGCTTATTTAGTTACAGTTTTGGAAACTATCCCTGTATTCCCATTTCCCTGTAATTAACATGCGAACCTACGTAGGAGTCATAACAAAAACACGGGAAATTGAGCAAGAATAGGCCACTCTGCCCCTCGTTCTTCTCAATCATTCCTTAAGACCATGGCTTATCTGAATTAACCTGAGGCTTACTACCGCACTTTTCACCCCATTGTTTTAAACCTACTTATCAAACGCTGCCTTAAATAAACATTCAAAAGACATTGCTTCCATGCCTTTTGAGGAAAGGGAATCAAATTCTGAATGACATCTTGGGGGAGAGGGTGGGGGGTGGGGGGGGGGGGGGGGGGGGGGGGGGAAATGCATGTTTCCTCATCTCGATCTATACAATGTGCATCGCTTATTTTTAAACAGTGGGTCCTGGTTCCAAATGCTCTCACCAGAGGAAACATCCTGTGCACATCCACTGTGCCAAGAACTCTCAGGATCTTAAGCATCACAATTCACCTCTTACTCTTCTAAATTCCAGTGGATACAAACCAACACTGTCGAATCATTCCTCAGAAGGCAGACAGCACATTTATGGCATTGGACTTTTAAACCTTCTCTTCATTGTTTCCAAAACATTTAAATATTTTTTTTAAATAAGGAGGACAATACTGTACAACAATACTCCAATTGTGGTCTCACCAATGTCCTGTGGAGCTGAAGCATACCCTCCCTTAATTAGTATCCAGTTCTTCTAACAATAAACGATAAACTTTTGTTCGCTTTCATAATTATTTGCGTAGCGCAAAGTGGTACATTCGCCATTTCCCCTTTTTCCACAGCACAAGTTACTTCCACAAAATAGTCCAAAAATTTGGTTAAACAAAGGTTCCCATGCACAGGACAATGCTGTATCTGCCAGATTGCCTTGATTTTTCCCAAGTGTCCAGCCATAACATCTTCAATATTAGTTTCTAACATTTTCCCTATGTTAACTAAACTGGCCAATAGTACCCTGCTTCATGTACCTTCCGTGACATGACTCCCATTGGTATACACAACGTAAATACTCTTTAAAAAAAAACTATTGGAACCTTCCCGTATCAAGGACATCTTGAACAAGATAAAATAAATGCATCTGTTATCTCACTATCCACATACTTAACTGCATTAATGTGAATTACATGAATATCCGGGCGCTTTCAGACCACAGCTCCAAAGATTTCTTCAGAACAAAAACCCTGCTGATTGTATTTTTCATGAGTTGCTCCACCCCTATTAGACCCTGATTTACAGCAACTTCTGGGATGTTACATGCATTCTACATAATGAAGGCCGATGACAAATACCTGTTCAGTTCATTTTCGGTCTCCTTGGGTTTCGATTATTAGCTTCCGAGACTTCCTTTCCATAGGTCCAACGCTAACTAACTTAATTCTCATCTTATTTGAGTTTATATAGAAATTCTTTCTAGCCGCTTCATGTTTCGAAATTGCTTTCTCTGATACGTTATCGTTTTACTCCTAGTTCATCTATTTTGTCATTCATTTACGTTCTTTACATCCTTTCTAATCTTCTGACATGTCACCTGCCTGTTTTTTTCTCCATAAGTTTGATACTGTCTTTAAATGTTTTTGTTTATGTATATTTGGCCCACGGACTGATTTTTTTTTTAATTTTCTTTACTCGTTGGTATGCATTAATATGTTGTATTGTGATACATCCCTTTAAATATCGGCTGCTGCATTTCTATTGTCTGTTCATGAACCTCCTTTGCCAGTTCCATTTGACTCGCTTTACGTTCATGCCGTCATAATTGCCCTTATTTATGTTTAAATTGGTAATCTTAGGCAGCCCCTCTTCATTTCAAACTGAGTGTATAGCTCAATCAAATTATAATGGTAGCTACTTATGGGGCCTTACTTAGATATACTTAATCAATCCTGTCTCATTTCACAGACCCGGGTCGAGCACAGACTGCACTATGGTCGACATCGGAACGTGCTCTTCTAAGAAACTAAACATAAAGCATTCTATGAAATCATCAGCTAGGCTCCAATTCCCAATCAGATGTGTCCAGCTTATTTAGATTAAAGTCGCCCATGAATTTCGCTGATAAGCTCTTATTGTTTATTACTTGGTACTTTGCCCTCCCGTGTGTTAACATTTAAGAGTTCAGTACACCAAACACACAAGTGATTTCTTGCCGTTAATATTTCTCATCTCTACCCAAACGCATTCTACTTCCTTGGTTCATGATCTTAGTTATTTTGGAATCACCATTTGTAATCAGCAGGGGCACTCCTCCCTCGGATGTCGGCCAGATCAGGTACGTTAGGTAGAATTGTTACCACATTCTTGAACCAAATGTGATTTTACAGCATTCACTTAAATTTTTATCAGCACCCTTACTGAGACTAGTTTTCAATTCCACATTTTAGTAATTGAATTTTAATTCCCGCCAGGTCCATTTCGAATCTATAACCCGAGAACATCAACACCGTGATTCTGGTTGACTTTTGAGTGACATTATCAGTCGGCCCAGCTTTCATTTATTGTCATTTACTTAGAATGCTTTGGGCTTTTGTGTCAACTTTCCGCCTAGAATTTCGTTCTGATTCTGTATTAATTTAAGTTTTCAATGCATATTCACAAGTAATTTGCTTTAGTTAGTTCCTGCCATCTCACTGATTTTCCACAAATAAAGAGGTCAGTCATACCCTGATTTACAACAGCTTCTGGCATGTTACTTGCATCCTACATAATGAAGGCCGACGCCAAATACCAGTTCAGTTCATTTTCGGTGCAGGAGAACACGCATGAAAGAGATAACGGGTCATTTTGAATTCGATTACTGGATACCCAAAGTCGAGCTACAGGCGTTATTGAAATCATATGAGATCCAGCGAAGGGAGTCATGATATATTTTCTCCCCTTCCTATCTGAATTCAGCTTCCTTTCTTGAGTTATTAAAATATTTCGCTTGGAAATGTACAATTGGCTTTCATTGCACTTATAATTTAGAAAGGGAATGTAAGTAGTTGTTCTAATGAATTTGTGCATCTTAATAAAAAGTGAAACAATATTGCAACCGCAGAAACCTGTCGAAGTTCCACATGATACATATTAATGGCTCTGGGAATGAGTCAGCTCAGAGTTTAATGCAGAGCGATTGTCTACACCAGAAAGGGGAAAGAAGCTTCACGGTCAAAAATTCATCTTGCAGTTGAACATGTGCAGAAGATATGTTGCATGTTACATGCAATTATTGATGTACCTGGGAAGTGACTATTGCCATTGAGTTTGTAACTTCAGTGCGAAATTGGCTCTTCTTTCTTCTCAGCGATTGAAAGTGTCTCAGGTTCATCAATTGATCACAATTTCAGAGGCAATAGATCCGCAATATCACTAAAGTTGGAAAGTGTATGAAAGGAAGCCAATGATTTCACTCGACACCATATCTGGCAGCATCATACCTCTTTATTTGTGCATGTTATATATTTTTTAAATCATATAACATTAAGATATCATCCCTAGAGCAAACCATAGATTTCCATACTTTTATATTGTTGAGACTTAAGCTGTGGAATTGAGGTTGCTGCACAAACAGGTTAATTTCAGAGAGTTGAGAGAATAGGTCAATAATGCGACTAAATATCCGGATCGAGCATTTTTGCAATCAACTAATGCGCAAAATAATTAACAGAAGACTTTAGGTGGATCCCCGTGTTTCTAGCATTTGACTTGAATATTTATCCAGTGAATCCCAACAAATGAATCTCTCAGTATCTGGAAATATCCCCGGAGATATGGAGGTTAGGAAGGGGAGGCAACCACCTTACTGACATAGCAATATTTGCGATTGACAGATGAATCCACGTGTGGCAAAAGATAAAGCAGTTGAGGGAAAATGTGTGACCACCAGAGTACTGGAAGCCGAGAAGATTGAGAATTAAATGTATATAAAAACATAATTTAATGTATAGTTGTGTCTGACAGTTGGGACGTGGCAGTCACCAGTTTGAAGCAAGGAATAGGAGGTGCCGTTTCATATACAGGAAGTAAATGGGCATGAGGAATGTCAGAGCGCAATAAACACGACTGGAGAGGTAAAGTTTTCACAATCTCTCCTCCAGCGGCTCAAAAATCATCTTCTCAGTCCGGATTATAATAAAATTCCAATTAGGAAAGAAAAATAATGCAGAATCTGGATGTTATTTTGTGTTAACTGATTAACGTTTTACCACGTTAATTCTTTTCAAGGCAATTTGAATGCGCCTCTCTTCTATTCCCATGGTCAAGTTGCGTCTCTCTATTTGTCTCCATCACGCTCCGATTCAGGCCTTGGAGGCGTCGACTCGTTGGTGGGACCCCGCCCCTTTTCTCGTTACATGGTGGCTGATATAAGTAAATTTTCTCACTTCTCAGATTCTGCCCACCACTAAGTTTAATCTGCCATAAGCTCATGATCTGGTTAAAAAAGGAATCTGGAACCCTCCGTGCTTGCAGGCTGCTAGATATATAACATTAACTTATCTTTACTGCTAAAGCCTTTTTAACTTCTCCCACCTCCCAAAGACGTAAATTCCCAGTCAATCACGTGTTGATGCCTCATATCAGATGTCCAATCCTGTCCCTGTGCAGAAAAGGACTTTTGGGGAAATTATCACTTTCCTTTCTCCAGTGAAAGATAGTATAGAGTGATGGAATAAGTTTTATGTTGATTAACAACCTGCAGAGCCATATCACTTAACAACTTATTCATGGTCAACACCGCCTGGGGTTAGAATTGAACCTTGGGGTTTTCTGCTCAGTGAAACTAACTGAGCCATATGATGGCACGCGAATGCATGAACTGTTTGTTACTACTGTCCATCTATAAGTTGATGTGATATCACTCAGACTCAGTGTGTGACGAGTAAATACTATCGAAAAGTATCTGAACAAGAGTTAAACTCAAAATAAGAGCTGTCTGAAATGACGGGGCGGGGCGAGGTGAGTGCAAACATTGGTAAGTTTTTTTAAAATTTATGTAGGTTAAACACACTACTTTGAGAATTGATGTACATTAACTGCACGGAGGCAGGTGACTGTTCTTATCAGGCAGCTTCCTGATATTCATATCGAGAAAATCCAGTGAATTTGGAAGAAGGCAATTGGAAGAGTTTCCAAACAGTTGGATGTTTTCCGGAAATGACTTCCTCACAAGCTGCAGGTGTCGGCACCCTCCAAGCTGCTTTCCTTTTGTTCACTGGATCGTTGAACAGCTCACACGTAACAGGTGCCGCTTGCCTTTGTGTCCATTTACCCAAGGCTGCCTTTTCTTAGCACAGATAATACGCTACCTTAAATCCAATCATGATTTTTCAAACGCCATTGGAAGAACACTCTGAAATCTCTAGAGTAAAACTCCCAATTGCAGTCAGGAGTAAGAACACAGATGTTTTGACATCAAAGCTTCTAGGCTAAATAAATAAGAGAAGTAACTCCCAATTTAATGTGTTGAAAATTGTTCCCATGAACAAACGAGAGTTCAATGGCAAAGATAAATCGGAAAGTCTCCGGAAAGCTTGTGTCCCAGAAGAGAAACATCGGCCTTGGAACCTTTAGAATGCCTGCCAGAAATCCTAAATTGAATTTTTAAAAAAATAAATAGTTGCTCTAAGCGAAAATGAAATGTTGCATAATATTCAAATTAATGATCCCTGGCTTTCGAAGCAGAGTTTTCTTCCAAATGAGCTTAAATGAGAAAGATCAGAAATTCAAAATCGGTTCGAGGGATAAAAATAGCAGAATGATTATTATCGATGCGTACAGGCCAAGGAAGAGCTATAGAGTTATTTTAGCACAAATTACAATTTCTTGCCTTAATTTTATGTTGTTACATTTTAATTGCTTAGAAACTAAAGCACTGCTGCAAAAGATTAAGGCCTTAAGGTGGGGATTACAACGCCAGTTTGACAGAGACAAAAGCAAACCTTTTTTTTCAGATGTTCTACGGCTTATTCGACCAGAAGCTGCATTTCCGTCATCATTCAAATTCAAGGGCGTGATGATATGTCCAACCAAGCTCACATAGCATTTGAAGAAAGATTAGATTTTAGAATAAGAATGGTTGTGACATTCCAATTATTAAATAACAGATAAGAATATAAGAAATATTAGCAGGAGTCGGCCAAATGGTATCTAGAAACTTCCTCACTATGCAAATCGATCATAACACGCCTGAAATGCACATCTGTGCACATGTGTCTTCTCCAACGTACAATACGCTCCACTGGCCGCTGCGGACGAGAATTTCAAACACTAACAATCCTCTGAGTGAAGGAAAAAATGCTCCTCCCCTCCGATTTAAACGGGGATCTCCATGATGTTATTTTTAACAGCGCCCCTCACCCTATATATCCGCTGGCATCGGCCATGACAATTCCATTCGGAAACTTATACCTGAACAACAAAATGAGATATTAGCCTTCTAAACTTCAAAATCTTCCACAAGACAAGCTCAAGATTTGCACAAAAAACCCCAGTAATCAGCGTCCTGAATCCTGCCTGCACTAACTCCAATGTAAGTAAGGTGACTAAAACTGCACACTGTACTCTAGGTGTGGTTAAACCGATATTGTGTACTGTTATAGCAAGAGCTTTTTTAATATGCTTCGTCATCATTGCAATCAGGAGCAACATTCCGTTTACCTTCTGAGCTTGCTGTACACGCACACTGACTCTCTGTCATACGTGCTCTTCAATAACAAGTTTCCTCTTTATCGTTGCATCCTACAGTCTCTCTCCATAAAAATGAAAAATTCTGATTTTATATTCTCCTGGTGGAAAATCGGAGAAACTCATGTCTTCCCAAATTATGCTCCTTGTTTAAAATATTGGCCACCCACTAAACCTATTTATATCAATTTCCATCCTTTTTGCATTCTCCTCGGTACTTGCTTCCCTCCCCATGTTAATATTATTCACAAATTGTGTTACAATTCAGCCTGTTGCTTCGCAGAAGGCACGAATACAGAATGTAAGAAGCTAAGGCCCGGTAAGTGTTTTTTTTCACTTGTGAGGGTAGACATGTGGAGTTATACAAGTCGGGAGTGCTTTTTGAAGGGAGTTACTGCAAGGGTCTATTGCTTCAGTCGTAGGATAGTGGAGCTATCCGAGCTCAGTGTTTGCTGTTTTCTTGTTCGTAAATGTTCCATTATTAATAACATTTAACAGATTGCAGGGTGCAATCTATCTCTTGTCACTCCCAGGACCCTTTCATTAACATCAGGGTGTAAAAAAATGAGAACAGGGAGGCAATGGCAGATCTTTTAGCCAATTACTTTGCTTAAGAGTTCCCATGAAGTGGAATAAAGTGTAATTGCGACTTGATGGCTGGATTCGAAATTATCTGGAATCACATAAGAATGAAGTCGAGCAAAATCTAAAGAAGCCGATGAAGCTGAGGTGATCAGGCTCAATCTCTGAGGAACGGTCTTACCGACTCGAAACGTTAACTTGGTTTGTCTTTATGGACAGATGCTGCAAGAGTTGCTGAGATTTTCCACAATGTCTTTGTTTTTTTTTTATGCTAAACTTTCTCTGTCCTGCAAACTGGGAAAAGATGAAGTGAATGTGCAGTTTAGGTGAATGGTTCAGTAAGACTCTTGTGACTAGGAAACTGAAACAACCCCATCAAGACAAGGCACAGTCCGATATTTACCAGCCGTCTGCTCTTATCACACCTAAAGAACAACAATGATCCATTAATAAAGACAAAACAAAACTGCGGATGCTGGAAATCCAAAACAAAAACAATTACCTGGAAAAACTCAGCAGGTCTGGCAGCATCGGCGGAGAAGAAAAGAGTTGACGTTTCGAGTCCTCATGACCCTTCGACAGTTCTGTCGAAGGGTCATGAGGACTCGAAACGTCAACTCTTTTCTTCTCCGCCGATGCTGCCAGACCTGCTGAGTTTTTCCGAACAATGATCCATTGTTTCGTGACCTCATAAACAGTGGTAGGTTGACACATAAAACGTGATGCCTGATGGCCCAGTATTATCATTGGGTTTCAGTAAAAGTCTGTGTTTGATCGCAGATCCTCTTCCGGGATATTATGATGATTTCAGGATGGAATCACTGAATGTCAGATCGGGTAATTGCTGCTGGAATATGGCTCGTGTGATCTCCTCACAGTGCCAGTTGCCAGTGGTGATCTCCCCACTCTCGGTGAGTTGAATTGCTGACACTAGCGCAGTCACCCCTCCTCTGTAGCCTGGCGCTGTTATGAATTCCATTCCAAACCCCTTTCAAATTTATGTACAAAAAAAATGCTAAGAAAAATGAACTATACCCGAGCTTCTCCGTCAAAAAAGTTAAATGTGAAGAGTGCGAGGGGAGAGTATTTTTAATGTCAAGATATTGCAAGAACAATTTGGCTTTGAATGAAACTCATGTCCTTGATGTTACATATTGAAGTTGCAGAAAATTGAAAAAGCTATTAGAATGCTCAAGAAACAGTGACTATCTGAGTTAAAATAAGTAAATTTGCACTCATTTAAAGGAGGTCTAAATTTGTACTGCTTCACTGGATCACAAAGTCCCTGGAGAAGGAATAAATGACCTCCTTTGTTTCTCCCAGAGTGTTTAGCTGCCGTAGTTAATGCTGCTTGCTGCCAAGACAGTGAACAATTCAAAGCTCCTTCTCCCCTTTGCCACTATCAAAACATTATTTAGCCCTTTACACGGCCGTTAACATTCCCTTTGTTCTTTTGTTCATGTCATCAAGATTACTCTCTCCTTTGCACTCACCTATCACTGGCATTCTATCCAGCTTGATCTGCGCCACAAGCATTGAACAGTATCCATTTCATGAAATTTGCACTTCGCTTTAGCTCTGAAGAAGAGTGAATCTAATTCGAAACATGGATGCCCTATATCCCTACACGTCCATCCCCGCCAGTATGGCCTGAGGCTTCCCCACTTCTTACTTGACCAGGGGCCCGGGCAATCAGCCATCCATCACCAAACCCCATCTGTCTGAAGTTGTTGTCCCAAACATATATTTCTGCTTTACCTTGCCTTACTTCCTGGATTTAAAATGTGAAGCTATGGGTTGCCGCATTTATCCAGTTATCCCTGCCTCTTCAAGTGTACATTGGTGCATCCATTGTTCCATTCATACTCACACAACTCTTTTCATTCGGTACATCAATCACTGTACCGGTGCATCTTCTTGCTCTCGTCCAAAGCTGAGCAAAAAAAAACAAATCAATTTTGCTTCCAATTTCCACCCCGCTATGCCCTTAACATGCTCCATCTCCGGTATTTCCCCTTCCTTCTTTAACCTCTCTCTCGTCATTTATTGAATAGCGTTCGCATCACTTTTCAATGATAAGCCTAGTGACTATCACAGACACCTCGACCCATGCTCCTCCACAACATGCTTCCTGTGATGCCTCCATCCCATTCTCCCAGTTCTCTCAGCGACTTTGCATCTGTTACGATGATGCTACGATCCAAAAAGTCACTTCGGGCATGTGTCCCTTCTTACATAACCGAGGATCATCAAACTCTGTTGCTGACAAGACCCTCAAGTGGGTCCTACCCACCTCCCGTGCCTCTACCCGTACATGCCTCCTGCCTTCTAGGACCATGATATTGCGCCCTATGCCCTCAATTTTCAACAAAGCCATCTCCAAATTCAAATAATATTCTTGTGCAATTTCTGCCAACTCCACCAAGACACCACCACAAAACAGAGCTTCCAGTCACCCCATCAGTCAGCATTCCATCGGATCCATTCCCTCTGGGATACCCCGACCACTGCTCTATCTCTCCCAAACTTTCATCCCGTTCTCAAGGCACCTATCCATGCAATTCCAGAAGTTGCAACTCCTGATCCTTTAGCTCATCTCTCCTAACCATCCAATGGCTCAAACAGCTGTTTCAAGTGAAGCAGCACTTCACTTGCACCACCTACAAATCGGTCTACTAAAGTCACTGCACCTAACGTGGTCTCCGCGACATTGGACAGACTAAAGGCTGATGAGATGACTGCTTTGCAGGACACCTTCAGTTTGTCCACAAGCATGAGCCAGACCTCCCTGTCGCTTTTCATTTCAATACAACACCAGTCCATTTTTGGGCAGCTGTAAAGTTTCAGTGAAACCCAACACAACCTTGAGGAACAGGGTCTCATCTTCTCTTTAGGCACCTTACAGCCTTCACACTTAACATTCCATTCAACAACTTCAGTTTTTAACTCTCTTCTCTATCCAACCTCCATTTTTAATCTCAGTTTTCTTCATTCACTCTTATTTCATCAACGTATGTTGCTGTAATTTATATATTGATTTTACCTTATTAACCTGATTCTCTATCGTATTTTCTATTATTTTTTCCCCACCAATTCCACCGCCAAAATTGCTACCTGTTACTTCTTCCATGTTGTTCGATCACACAATCCTACTATTGTTCTGCGATCATCACTTTCTGCTTTATTACATATATGCGACAATCAGCGCGGTTTTTTGCCCAGACAGCTACCATTAACAATCCCTGTGTCATTGAATCATTATTACAAGGCAATCTCTCCTTTTAGATCACCGATCGCTGTTTTTTCAACATCTGCACCTGCTCCTATCCCCTTAAACAGCATAAAACTCATAAAAAAAAACATCTTCATCTCCCTCGAAGGGTCATGCGGACTCGAACCAATGGCTGAGTTTCTCTCTGCACAAATGCTGCTGGACCTGCTAAATTTCCCAGCATTTTCTGTTTCTGCTTCAGTTTACAGCATCCCCTATAACGGAAACTGCAGGTTTATTTTCTACAAAGAATATTGGTCACACACTGACAATTATGAATTCAATATAATGCCGTAAACGGGAGTTTCAATTTCTACCAATATGAAAGTTTTTTCTCACAATTTTCAAATTCCAGGAAATTTACAAAGACTCCTAAAACCTTTATGACAGTTTGACAACTCAGTTATATTTTCACCCATGCAATTCTTTTCGTGTACGTTTTCAAGTGCTAGATTATGGGGAATGGAGGGCTGGATTTCGGTAGGGACGGACTGCATGCCAGGGGTAGTTTGCAGGAAGTGAATGACAGGGTCAAAAAAATGAGAGCAATATTTTAAACTACGCGACTGGGCTCGGTGTTTGAAAGTTGGGAGTGGTAGGGATTAGGGGCAGCCCCTGTATGACACCAAGACCGTGAATGCAAAGTAAGTTGGGTTGGAGGGGGTGGAGATGGGGGGCTTGCGTGTGTTTGATTGGTTTTGCTTGGGTGGAGGTGCTAGAGTTGTGGTGGCAAGAGGCTAAGGAGAGAATTGTTTGTTATTGACCCACTGTGAACAGCAGGGTTCAGACTGCCAGAGACGCTAACGCCGCAGGGCAAAATAATAACAAAATCTCACCGAAAGAAGTCACTGTAGGTTTCTGAAGACACAAAGGCGGGTAGCCGCAGGCTTGGCACCCAGGGTCACGATGGGGAAAGATGAGACCCTTTAGGGACTGTACCGGAAGGTCAATGCGACGGTGGGAATAACAACGATATGGGTCAGTAGATGAATGTGGCGTGTGAGCGCAACCAGGTTAGTGCGGGCTTATTGATAGAATACGCAGATTGCTTGGCTCGCCATTGTTGAAACCGACACTTCCAATTTAACTTGGATTATTTTCTAATCAAGGAGAAGAAGAAAAATATCGGCAGCTAAACAGCGAATTGGGGAATGTCAATAGGAGGACTTCAGTGCCTGCACATACAATTATAGCAGCACACCCTCGGTTAGACTCCTGAACGTGAACGTTACCTGTCCCCGTGTCAGAGACACACAGCTAATGGTTGAGTGACAAAATGCAGGGTTGGAATTAAACCGTCCGTTTGTTTACCTTCATTTAGTCTAACTCTTTCGAGTACAATCACGCTTCCATCTGTTCCTATTCAGATTAAGTTACATTGTTTCATAGTTTGCCATTGTGAGATTTGAACTCTTGATCTTGGGGTTCCGATGCATCAGTAACAATTATAATTGGAACTGAAGGAACGAACAGGTTCCAAAAATCAGTAGATAATTGTGACGAGCCAGGTTCTTTTGGTGGGACCAGCCCTTATTGTACTCAGATATGAGTTTTTTTTTGTCAGGATAGTTCTGAACTGGGTGTTCTGCATTTCGAAATGTCTGTCTTGAGTCAAATAATTCAAAGCTGCTGACGGAAGGTGATTGTTTAAGGGAGTGTGAATTCGAGCAGTTATCGTATCCATTAACATCGGAGTTTCACCCCGTGTATCCGCCGGGACCCATTTGAATGGGTCTCTTCAGAGTTTCTTCATGAAATGGCGTTTCAAGAATACCAGATGTCGACGTTTCACAAATAAATGGGTTACACAGTACTCGAACAGGTGCGTTAATTTACCTTCACATCCTTGCAGCTGCTGAAGTTCCGAATTAATTTACATTTCATTTCTTGATATTGTGAATGGCTATGAAACATACTGCTCGCATAGGTTTTATTTCTCACTGTGTGCTTTAGACAACCGTTTGTTTTTTTCACTTTCAATAGCTGAGTAATCGATGTCTCGGTCTCTGCTATTTCAGTCTTGTAGCAACTGCCCTTCATATGTATTTCAAAATGCTTTGAAATGTTACGAATATTAAATTGCTTAATAAACGTACGCATTGCATTGGACACATATTTGTGGGTTAACAGCATGAATCAGACCATCATGAGCTGTGAACATTGTTTTGTTTTGGGGCTTTATGTCTTGAAATATTTGGATAAAAGTGTTTCCAGTGTTTCAGAATGAGACAGTTGACAGTTTTCATTTTTAAAAGCGGCAGCAGAAGTTCTGCCCTCTCCAATAGCATGCTTTCTTTTTAACTCTGGTTTCTTCTTTTTGGTTTTCTCACTGTTGTGTTGTTTCATTCTGGCACTGCCTCAGTTTTACGATTAAATTCCGCTCTCAATCATTCATATCTTCTCGCAACTTCATTTTGGAAGAATTCACTGTAACTGGGCTACGCTGAAAAAAATAAGTTCTTTAATTGGACGTTGTATAATGTTCACGGTTTCTTGAGTGATCTTCCCTGTTTCTGTACGGAGGACGGTTCCCTACAGTTAAGTATAAAGTTAGAGAAAGCAGAGATTAAACAGCATTTCAGCTATTTGAATCGTAGTTCCATCTAGCACTGAGCTTTACAACTGAAAGATAAACATATTTTTTGCTGTGAGGTCTGTCAGGAGGAGCCATCGAATATTTTTCTTTCTCTGTGCATTGTATATGATATAAACAGGTGGAGACATGCATCGTTTGTCAACATTCTCATCTGCTCATTGCGGCTGGACAACTGCACAAACTGTGAATTGTAACGCTGAAAATCTGGCGGGCGAAAACAATGGAGTAGAAAGGTGTACTGGCGATTAACGTCATTGAAAGAAGAGAAACGAGCGTTGGAGTGACAGAGAACGAACTGTGGTAAGATAAATATCAGTTTAAAGAATGCACAAGGTTGGACGATCCGCAGCAATTACTGAGACAAACTGTTTTGAATTTGTTTAAATGATGCTGCCACGTATAGTGAGGATTCATGGTGGACCTGCTCCCCATGACTTCAGCTAATCAAGGCCTCCCTTTGTTGTTTTTTTTTTCTTTTTGTTGCTTGTTTCCTTTTCCTGAAACTTAATTTTCTTCCTTACTGAATAACCAGGCATATTAGCGTCGTGTTTTCATTTCAACGTTGGCAATTCAGTGCTTCAATGTCGTTTTTTTAAAATTGTATCCGACAAGTATGTTGAAAAAGTGGCAAAATTATTTCAAGAATATTATTCATCAAATGCTCATGAAAATGTGCTGAGGGATTTAAGCACAGTTGTTATGTTCGCAGGGTTTTGGTTCTGTAACACAAATGGGAACAGGTAATCATTTCTTATTGCCCTAACTGTACTCTGTTGCTGACATTTTGAGACAGTGATTTTGCTGATATATATTCCAGTTTAAATCAGCTCCTCGTATTTTGTTCAATTTGTCTACTTTCCAAAACCCTCACCTACAGCCTTCCTTCCAGCTCGTACGTGCCATCATCCCTCTCTTACTTACAATTTCACTCAACGTCTCATTCTCCAAATTCCTCTTCCAATGGGAGCCAGAAGCTCCAACCAACTACCATGTAAGTCTTCTTATTTTAAAGATTGCGTCATCAAAGCACTGATCAAATGCATTAAAACAGTAGAACGATTCAGCTGTAATAAACTATTTCGCTCAGGCTTCGTTGCCCTTTGACTGCAGCCCATTTGAGAATTTAAACATTTGGATTCTGCCTATGTAAAAAAAAATACTTCCTCTCGAATGGCACTGCGGGGTCACTCAGTTCTTACTGTGGCGTTCGCAAAATGTTACATATTTATTAAAGGAGTTCATTATTCATTGCTGACATGTTATCAAATTAAATCCAATTAAAAGTTCAAAAAACAGCGTGAATCATGTGATGAAGCAAGTTGTAAATTGTACCACAGGTCGTAACACCTCTTGCTTTGGACCCGCATCTTAACTGAAACATTTATGTGTATTTTTCCCCCGTCCCTGTTAGATTAGTGGCGATTGTCATCCTCTCCTGAGGAAAGTGTGGTCTTTCTGAATGTATCACTGGGCACCTGCTGGGCATGTTTGTGGCCGATATCCCTGTTGTTCTTACTGAAATGACAGTTCGATGGAATGTGCTGCTTTATTTCCGAGGTAAGTTCTTGTAAATTACTGCTGTGAGCTGCCTTATAATCAGCATGACCATTACAGTCACAGTGCCTTCTATATGGTTCACAGTCGCTTTTCACATTGACTGTTTCTGGCCACATGTTGCGAGAAACTGAAAACAAAATATTATACCGCGAATACAGCGGCTGTGATTCTTGGAATAGTCAGCGTGGTGGACTGTTCTGAACTGTCTCATGGTATAGTGCAACTGAAAAAATAAATGTGATAATGTTCCCTGGCGTGTCATAATTAAATTGTATTTTGTTTCTTCACCAGCTTCGTCCGCTTATTCATTGTTTCTTCCTAATTTACATCTCAGTGTCCCAATGATCAGACAGATTGTGTTTTCTAGTAGAATCAGACGATGACTCCTGAGTTGAAAGAAGGAGGAGAATCTCAATGAGCCAGAGCTAGAAAGCCGAATGTTGTCCAGCATTTTATTTTTCCGTATATCTGGCAGATTAATTCTGTTATTGGTTAACCATCTTGTTTGTAGCATTTATCTGTTTCTTTGTGCTGCCTGTTACTATAAAAGAGCACAGAGCAGCATTGCTGCCACTTTACAATACCCATCAACACCTGGATTAACTTACTTACCTGGACTAAATTCAGTGAAGAGAAGGTGAACGCTGTCAAACGCCCAATCAAATTAATCCCAAAAATGGTGAAAGGTCGATTCTACTGATGGCCATTTAGCAGTGAGTGTTCCCCACACAAGTAGACTCGTGTGTGATGATGGTGATGGTGGTGCCTGACTGATTTCTCAGCAAATAAGTTCAAAAGAAGCGAGGTGGAGCGGCGGGTGGAGGCGGCAGTTTTTTGGGACGGGGCGGTGGGTAAAGCTTGGCCTGTTATTAGATCATGCAAGATCACAGTCTTTTGGGGGGCGCAGGCTGCAGGGGTGGGGTGGTTCTGTGATTGGATATTTCCATTTCTGGTGAGGGGTGTGTGAAGTCGGAGACTGTGTGTCCGCGGTGATCTCTGGTAACCATTTATTCACCCATAGTCGGTAGGATTCTCTGGATGGGCCAACATTAATTGAGCATTCCTAAAAGGCCTGATTAGATGGTGTTGATTGGCCATCCGGCTCCATTGTATTTTGTGATGTGTGGTAACACCTACAGTGATGTTAACAACAGTTACAACAATTTGACCCATCGACAGCGTGGAAGTGGCCGTAGTTTCAATGTCATCATGGTGAGTTGCGTGCAGGGGAACCTCCCGGTGGTCGTATTGCAATGTGCATTTGCCACTGTATGTCGAAGCGGTGTTGAGCATGAGATTCCATGGTACTGTTTAAGCAGGGTTGGGAGTCCTATTGTCCATGCTGTTGAAGGTAGCCACTGCTGTTGTGTTGTAGGGTTATCTGTGAACTTCATGTGCTGCTTCCTTATAGCCAAGTAAATAAATATTTGGACGACAAGTTTGTGTGGGTTCCCCATGTGTGGGCTCCAATGTGGCGATTCACTTTGAGATGATTAAAGTTTTTCGGACGTCATTATGAAAGGCGGCTTTTGTTTACAGATGATTCTCAGTCAGGTTGAATCTGTTTTGTGAGGGGCCGCCGCAATGGGTAGGGTAATTGTGTGTGGGAATGAGTAACTGAGTTTGAATAGGTGCGCTGCTGTATCAGTGTGGGGAGCATTGTGATATTTGATTGAAGTTCCCGTGTGAGCAGGGGTGTTTGCATGAAGTGGTTTCTGTGTGTGTGCCTCTTCCTGTGCCGGGCTTGTTTGCACCATTGGGGATGTCCATGTGTGGATTTCTCGCTATTTGTCAAATATTTTGCAGATCTCAAGATGTGGATTAGATCCCTGTAGTATCAAAAAGTCCTTGTTCCCTTGAGAATGCACTTCGGTTTTTGAGTTGTGTAATACTCCCTTCTTTTAAAGGCCACAATTTAATCTTCCCCCTGCACAACTTCAGGGAATGTTTGTAGATCAGAAGTTCTCAGCCATGCTTCATTCTCACTATCCTTAAATGGGAGCCCTCCATTCACAATCACGTCACCATGGGGAAAAACTTGCCTCCATCTAGTCTGCTCAGTATCCACATTATTTTGAACGCCCAGGTGATATCTACAAAATGTCGTCTCCGTTCATTGGAGAAGTGATCAAAATTCACTGACCTATTCAGAAAATTGAATTCCGTCATTTTGAACCAGCGTTTCTGCTTCCTCTGTAATGTTTTAATATCATTCATTTTGTATGCAGTTCAACACTGCACACGACACTACCTTTGAATCTGAACTAATGCTGTCTGCATTTTTATCATGACTTATTTTCTCAAAATCCTTATCCCTGTTAATAAAGCGCAAAACCTACATGCTTTATCACCATCGTCTTCCGGATTCACTAAGTTATGGCAGTGTAGCAGCTTCTCTCGAATCCACATATTTATTATAGCAATTATTTTCTATATTCGATCCTCCAACTCATTACCAACGTAACCACTTCACACCGTCGAGTCATTGGCAAATTTTGAACTTTTGTGTTTAAACCCAATTATCTGCCATCACTACATATTTGTAAACCAGACCATTAACGTTGATAAGTTAATTGTTTTTTGATGTGATGGGGAACGGGAGTCATCGTACGTGGAATGCTTGGTCAGACTTGTGGAGGATCACATTTAGAATAATGATTTTATTTACATATTTAAGGCCCTGATGGATATTGACATGGTGACAGCTGAATGGATGTTTCTCCTCGTGGGATAGACTAGAATTGAATTTAATGTTTTAAAACAAAACTAAGGCTACTACTATTTTAAATGCAGGTGAAAAGATTTTTTCTCTCAGATGGCTCTGAAACTTTGAGCGTCTCTTGTTCAAACAGCAGTGGCAGCAGGAGCAGTGCACATTTTTTAACGCAGATGTAGAATTACACTTTATTTAAAATGGAGTCGAAGTTGATCGTGGGTAGCTTAAGAGTGGGGTTGAGGCCACCATAATATCAGTGATGATCTTATGGAATGTTGAGCAGCCTTTAGTGGCAGAATTATCTACTGTTGCTCCTAGTAAGTATGTGTGGGGAATATGATATTGCTGAACAACGCCTGCTGCTGCAGTTTCCGTGCGAGAATGAGAGAGGGGCTAGTTCTGTGTGGAGAGAGATCTCTGTGTTTATAATGTTTCTCTGAGTGGATGGTGTCTGAGGATGGGGCTAGTTTGTGGGAATGGGGAGAAGTCTTCTCTGTGGAGCAAGGTTGCTTCGGCAGGGCTGAACAATAGCGATGAACAGCGCTGTATCCTCCTCATTCTGTCTTTCACTGTCCTGAGTACGTCTTCCTCCGTTATCTTTTGTGGCCTTATTTCATACCGGGTTCAATCTCTGATTTTCATCACTTCAGTATTGCAGAGCGAGGGTAACATATGAACTACAAACATATCTCCTCCAACTGTCATACAATCAATACAACTTATCAGATTATCTTTCAAAATATGCCTCAACCACCGTTATCCCAGATGACAGCTGGTTAAGGTACGTATTTTTAAATCAAGCTATAACCTGTCTTCTTGGGAAGTGAAGGAGAAAGGAAATTGTAACTTAAAAAAGAAAACTGAAAATAAATCTGCTCGTCTGGAAGCATCTGTGGAGAGGGAAACAGGGAAGATGTTAAGAAACCAATGACACTTATTTCTTAGGAACTGGAGAGAAGTGCAATTCCGATGTGCTTAATGTTGTTGCAAAAAAAAAAATCAAAGGGGCAGTGCAACAAATTCTGGGGTCAGGGATATGCTGGAGGGTAGGAGAGTTTACACTAGAAAGATGCATTGAAACATAAGACAAAGGGAATGGCAATCAAATTGCTAATGTTTGATGCTTTTGTCTAGACGAGGTGTCGATAGCAGAATAAATGTCAGCACTGCCTGAAGCAAAATAAAATGATGGCAGAAAATGGCAGCAAAAAAACACCAGCTCTGTCTAAACACAAAAAAGAATAATCGTTACAGACAGGCAGGGGCAAAAACTGAAATCAAAAATTAGAACATATTTCATTGCCAGAAGTTGTTAAATTCAATTCGGACTCCAAGAGGCATTAATATGCCTAATTGGAAGCTAAGATATTGTTCTTACTGCCTGCATTATCCTTCATTGAAACATCACAACAGACTGAGGACAGAGAATTGAGCATGAATGCAATATGGTGAATGGAAATAGCAAGTCATTGGAAGATCAGGATCATGCCTGACACTGACCATTTTATTTACCGAAAGAACAGCAAGTCTGCTTTCGGTCTCCCCAATGTAGACGAGACTGCACCTTCAGCAGCGAATGCATGAGAGTACATTGAACAAAGTAAATTGCTGTTTGACCTGGAGGGATTGGTTGAGGCTTTGAAGGTGAAGGGGAAGGAGGTAAAGTTGCATACAGTACAGCTCCTTCCATTGAACGTAAGAGTGCCCTTGGAAACGCAAAAGGTGTTGGGTGTGTTAGCGGATTGCACCAAGGAGTCACAGAGAGTGCTGTTCCTTTAGAGTGTTGACAAGCTAGGGAGGGGTCCATGTGTTTGTTGCTGGCATAATGCAAAAATTCTTGGAAGTGGCGTAGGCTGCTGGGGTGAAGAATGAGTTCCAGGGAACCACGTCCTAGTATCAGGAAGGATGTGTGCAGAATAGCTCGATATGCATCGGACACTGTTCAGAGGGAAAAGAGTGGGGTTTACTTGGCTGAGGAAGAAGGGAAGCTTTTCAGGATGTTAATTGTGAAACGTAGCTTCCTCAGATATGTGGGATATGAGAAATGTGGGAATAGAGGAGAGTCCTTACTGAAGGAATTGTGTCAAGTGTTATAACTGAGACAACTGTGGAAATCGGTGGATTGGTAAAGAATATTCGTTGACAGCATATAGTCAACAATTGAGACAGGGAATTCACGGAATGTAGGTCTCAGAGGTGGATGATATGATGCTGGGAAAGGGATGTCATTGGGAGAAAATTGATTAACGACATGATTACAGACATTCAGGAGAAAGCAAGAAGTAGCACAAAAACAGCCCTCGCTGTTCCAGAGAAAAAATAATAATCCTGGGCTTGCATCGGAATTTATTCAGGAACGTCCAACATGACCACTCCCTAAAAAAAGGCATTTGTAACTGGGGTCCATGCTGGCAGCCAATCCCACACCGACGTTAGTGCAACTGTGACGAGAGAAAAAAGAAATATTTTTCACGCTGTGAGTAGTTGGGGTTTGTATTGCCATGCCTGGAATTGTGGTGGAGGCAGTTTCTATAGAGGAATTTAAACTAGGAATGGGTGATTATCAAAATGGAAACAATGTGCAGGGTTAGAAGGAAAAGACAGGAGATTGACACGAAGTTAAAATGTCCAGCGAGCCGGTGTAGACACAATGGGCCTAATGCCGTCCATGTACTCCTTTACAGTTCGTTGATTCTGTGATTCTTATTTTGTGGACAAAAATAAAAACAAGTTAATGTTTGTTTCCTCAATGACAGAACGAGTTCAGCCAGGCTGAGGTGGGGGTTTGTGGATGGGGACTGTTCGGACCTCTTTTGGCTGAAGAAACTGAGAGCCCTTAATACACCCATGTTGAGGAGGGAGGTTTACAGGGATTGGATGTACATAGTGAAGAGTAGCGATTAGGGCCAAGTAACTGGAAAATGTTGAGGTCATATAGGGCGACTGAATAATCACAATTTTAGGTAGGGGATTTATGCACAGTGGGGAGAAAAAAATAGAGACAAATATAGGATTGTGCTTTTTGGGACTTTATATAAAGTAGGTACAAGTGGGCTGTAGAGTTGGGGCAACATGAGGCTGGAGGGATCAGAGGGATGTTCTGCTTTGGAGTTGAGGTCGGTAGCAGGCTTGAAAACAATGGTTTGATGTTTGTTGGTGGGGTTTCGGTCCAAATGGGGTGAAGAAGAAGTATCTGAGTTTTGGTGCACAGATTCCGGAAGGTAGAGGACTGTGTGCCAGGCAACATGTGCATCAAATTGAGTGTGTAAACTTCGCTTCTTTGTACATTATGTTAATGTCAATGACTGAGCACACAGTCACACAAAACTGCATGTTTATGAAGTCTGTGATTCTGAGCCAAGCTCATAGGAAAACCAAAAATAATTTAACTGCCGGGGTGACACTACTTAGACACTCGGCCATAAACTGGCATAGTCACTTATAAACTGACATTGTGATGATAAAGTAACCAGAAAGATAGAAAATAAGTAATCACCCCCAAAATGACAAAGGGTCCTCAATCCTGAGCAATAATAACAACCTATTTTTTGCAAAAGAAACAAAAACCAAGAGATTACCCATGTCCCAAATTAATTGAAGAGCCAGAAATTGTCGCCCTGCCGGATACACTGTCCCAATGTTTAGCACGTAATCCAGTGAATTTAAATGATCGAACACATTCAAACTAGCACTGAGGCATTATGTACCCAACTGTCTTAAAACTAACTCTCTACCCTAAAACTGCCTCACTCCTCCAAAAGTACAAGCTCCCCACCAACGAACCTCGACAACCAATAAAATAACATTAACTTCGAGCTGTCGAAAAACTGCCACTCTCGTCCTAGCAACGCAAAAAAGTCTATAAAGTCACATTCTGATTTGCTAAATAGAACATGAAACACCACTGATAACTTCAAGCTCTACTGACACAAGTCCCATATTGGGACAATGCAATATGTACCAATGATCTGACTGAACACCGGTAAACTGATAATGTGCCAGTTAACTTATTGAGCTGCATAAGTCTATGGGCAATGGCAGACTGAGACAAAAAGTCAAATTGACTCATATATATGTACCCGTACTACCACCGATGTACTGAATCGTGTACTCATGTCATATTTAATAAAAACTGTAAAGCAATGCGTTATCAATTAAGTGAACTATTCAAATAAAGCGCATAATCACTAGTTAAACACGTATTTAGTATTATATGAATCATGCAGCTCATTAAAAACACAGGCACAATAAGATGATAAGTACAACGAGAGCTGATAATGAGCTATCAATAATGAAGTAAATCAACCATTTGGATTAATATGAACCCATTAACTTTCTCGGCTTCCTGATTAAACCTTACTCATCTCCTGAGGGCTGTCTCGCGTCAGTCAGATGGACGTATGAATGTCCGACATCAGCAATTGGAATCAACCACCTATTCAAAAAACAAGCAGAAACTGTGTGAACACAGTTGGAAGGCCGGGGATGAGGGTGGTCCAACTTAAAGCAGGTTTGAACATTAGGCAGAAGCATTCCGCGGCCTTCGAATGAAGGCTCGGGATTATTTGGGACTATTGAAAATGTTTCGAACATTAGCTTAATTCATTTCTTGGCTTCAAAGCTTAGGTCGGGACGATTAGTGACCAACAAATAAAATTCCCCTTGTCGGCAGAGCCCAGAATTGTTCCACTGAACATCTACTTTGACTCTGTCTGTGCTGGAGAGTAGATTATTGCTAAAGTGTGATTAAGACAGAGACATTGGCGAAATTGAATTTGAAACACATTCACATATTGGATATGGGTAAACGACAGGCACTAATCAAAGCAGCAAAACTAATTTGCCGAAATTCCGCCAGAGGGACAGAAAGATGGGAGCGATACTGAATAGTCGTTGATTTTACATGAAGCAGCAGTCCAGTACTGCTTCAAAGGTGTCTGTGTTAGGGGAACTTTCTTATATTTAGGCATTACTGTCATCATTAGAAGTGAAACATTAAATGCTTCAGCATTGTATATAAGCAGTGATCAAGCAAGCCAGCAAATAACAATTTAAGTATTGCATTGGGGTTTTCGAAGTGATACATTTTAAGGTAAATTGACAGTTGGCAAAATGTAATTCATATAAAGGGTGAATTGCAAATACCATATCAATATAAGGATATCTTGCTGATTCAACATTCATAAATTGGCTCGATGCACACGACTGTTAAAAAAATAACAAACACCTGATACAATAATTAAATCGCACCCGCCACAACAATCAGCTCAATGTCCAAATCTGCAATTTTCTGAGCACCAAGCAAGTGATTTAGAATTCATCACTTAACCAAGTTACCACGACCCATCAACTCACCCCTTGCGTTGAATACAAATGCATAAAATTTAGAAAAGCTACCCTGTGCTCTGAAACATCTCAGAAATCCTCCAGTATATGTCACTTTCCATATTATCGAGCCATCCTTTGGAATTTAAATTGATACACAGTCCAGCAGCCCAGAATCATTAAAAACATTCAGGACCCAAACAAAAGAGGCTGACTCGTTATCCGAGGATATCTTTATCCCTCATCGAAATCCTATCCGTAAAGTGATGCCCCAGGTCTGCTCTGGGCAGCTTGGCTACACCGAAGCATTTTTTTTAGCAGTATCCCAGACCGCCAGTAGCTTGAGGACGGTGTTGTTGAGGATAGGGTGGCATTTGGGGTGTTTTTTTTTTGGCGGGGCGGTGGTAAATGCCAACATGCTGGTTGCAAATGTTCACAGCCTGAGCAATGGCAATGGTCAGTTAAACCCGCCAAGGTAGACATTTTGTTTGTAGCACACGTCAGACTGTCTCGACAGTTTACCGACATCTTATTTCCTGACCAACAATCAATGGCACTGATTAGATTATTTGCAGGCGCCATTCTGTCATTTTTTCCCCTTGAATTTGCGCTGTCATCCCGATATACAGCCCCGATTCAGTGGCCTGGACATTTTCAATCTCCAAATGCTTTATGTCAATATTATAAGGGAGCAGCGACGCAGCTGCTGGTGCAGACATCACCACAACGCCAGGTGCTTCCTGTCAGTTCTGCACAACAGCAAAACAAACAGCGAGTGTTATGTTTTTTTCTACACATTACGAGCAGCTTTGTGATTACACACAAACATCTTCAATACGAATTACTCATCTTGAAAAGAAAACACATTTCATGTTGGAACAAATATCTCTGTGTTCTCTACTTCTCCCCAAGACTAACGCTGAGTGATGGAAACACATTTATTCAAATGATTGGCAATATTTCCCGAGGAAGGTGCAAGTACATTTCGGCAGCATATAGAGAATGATTTAGGAGCGGTACAGTTCCGACTGGGTAAATTGGGAAAACCGCCCAAGTAATAATGGTGATCTCTACACATCTGTTATAGGTGATAATGGTAATCAAACAACTGCCATTTAAATGAAACATTTTCTCAAAGTGTGACAACAATGCGCACCAACAAATTAGAAATCAATGGAGATGCAGCCGGTAATTTGATTTAAGGTTATTTCAGTCTCAAATAGTTAACTACATCGCTAAGTTTAGCTGCTTCAATTTTAAATGTATTGACCATCATCTTACATTGAATGTCCGTCAAATTCTCCTGCACAAATTTGAAAAAATAAACTTGTTATGGGAATGCAGACAATCCAATGAAATATATAAGTAGTAGCCACAAAAGAAATCCAGTGCAAACACACAGCGTCATCAATATCCGCAGATTTATTTATCTGCGAAGCTTTTAAACTGGGTCCTCCGGCCCTGCATCTTAGAGAAGTTGTAAATAGATATTTGCGTTGATTTTGTCTGTCGCATTCCTATGGTGAAAAGGCCTCTCGACAAAAAGTACCAGTGTGTTAAGTATATTTAATTGATTAATACGTTTAATACGTTTATGAACTTCCGGTTCAATGCGCTGCAGTCTGTCTGACATTGAAAGCGGTAAAGCACACGCTCGCCAGCTCAAACACAGATTATAATCAGGGCGCAGAAAATACATCACAGTACGTTTAAAAATTAAAACTTTGCAGCTTTCAAACAAACCGAATATGGTATCTCATTTACTTTCCTTCCTCACAGGAAAAGGCGGTGGATGGGTCCTCGGACCGTTTTCTCCATTAATGGGCAGGTTCATTCTCATTGGTGTGTTTCCAAGCGGTAGTATAGAGTTCTCACGTGATAACATCTATCGGTTATTTGGAAGCAAGAGTCACCGCTGTACAAAAGTTTTCAAATAATTAATTACCGACTCAGCCGGGTTTTCGGAAGGTGTTCGAAGGAGAGCTCGGCATCTGTGCACAACATTCTGTTCATTCGCAATTCCCATCGCAGGAACCCGCTTCCGGGACGATGCTGCGGTCCTTTCTGATTCTAACAGCACTGCAGCTTCTAAACTGTGAGTGATTACAAACTGATGTCATCCTGTTCTATATTGAAGCTTCCACTATTATTAAACAATGAATATTATCAATACACATATTGATATTTACTGCTTATATTATTGAGATGATTGGGAAGGCAATTTCAGGATTCTTTTTTTAATATTAACAAATTTTCCTATTGTGTAATGGGATATTGATGCATAATAATACTCAGAGCGAAGGAAGCTCGCTCTCTGAAATGCCGGAGAATCCAGAAACCCTCATCACATTTAAAATATGTTCGGTTGCGTATTTAAAATCTGGTAGCGCTGAAACCAAGGGGCCAAAACTGTAAAGTGGGGCAAGGCGGTGTCCGATTGTTCGACCCGCGAAGGTCTCTATCGGCGTTCACCTGAGGTCCCTTTACCGGCTGGCTAGTTCGGAGTTAAAAATATTCCCAACTGAGAAAGTTATACAAATGTAAAGCAGATGGCTTTCCCGAGAGATAGTGTTCCAGTATGGGCTTTATTTATGGAAATGGGACGATATAAATTTATTTCTGCCCTTCATTATTATCGTATGAATTGAAGATTGAAGTGTCGAGTTTATTGCTGACATTTCATCCAATGAATATTTTAGGCAGTTCATGTCATTTCAAAATCGATTATTTTAAATCATATTTGAAAGTGGTTTCTCCTGATTGGTGGTTGTTTTAAATGTCCATTTGATATTTACCTCAGGCTGATTTCAATCCGAAATAGAACAAAAATAACATAGCAGATGCATTTATTGAGTCCCTTGCGTCTATTCCTTACACACAGCTCATGAAGATTTACACTCTGATCGGACAATATCAGCTCAGCTGGTACGACGTACAGAGCCATCAATGTTAGAAATACATGCAGCGGAGTCTTGGGTTATGTTAATTTACTGAATATGAAACTGCACCTCCTAACGTGTGAACCACCCCACATGTTAATGTCAGGGGTATTTCTAGTAGTCGTCCCGTCTGAATTATGTGTGATATAGAGGCAAGCACTAAAGCATCTATAACAGTTGGTTCAGCCTTAGAGTGATTTGCAAGTTCGATAAATAGTGTAAATTGATTTAAAATTAAAGAGCAAAATTGATATGATAATGTTTTCTATTGGTGATTAAGTGCATTCTCCAAAGATATTGTTACTGCAACTCCTTTAACTGGTGGGAAAAGGCATTTTTCAATGTTCCTAATTAACTTGTCAGTACATCCTTCCAAGTTAGGACCACCTTGTATGAAGGTTAAAATTCGCACTTAATTGTTTATTTTGAAGGGTAATGTCAAAAGTAGGTTAGCTCAAATTTATTCCGTATTCTATTTTTTTTCGCGGTGGTGTTTAATGAGGTATCGAGTCTTGTGCCTTTATTTCCTTGCACCTGCCTGAATTTTTGTTCACTTTTATGTCGATGCTTTTTTTCAGCTTTTTTGCTGATTCCAGTGTGTCTCTTCGGTTACAATTATAAATCTCTAATTAGCGACAGCAAATGCTGGTTTACTGAAATGGAAAATCGCTGCACTCTTGTCAGGTAAACGGTAAAAGATATATGGTTCTCTAAAGCAGTTTCCATTATTTAAAAATAAATGAATGACTCTAAATGCCAGACAATGTAATTGTTTGGAGGAACATATCTTCTAAATCAAAGAACTGCTGCAGGCATGTTTTATATATTGCTCCAGAAATTATCTTCACATATCCAGGACTGAACAAAATGCTTTGTCGAAAACTGGAATAGTTAGGATTGTGGAGGTGAATTCTGAAGAGTTAATTTAATTGTGATGAAATCTGATCTTTTAGACAGTTTGCGCGTGTGTTTACTTTTAAATCCATCAAGATCAACCGGCCACATTTTCCTCATTACTTTTGGAGAACGGAAATTAGGCTATTTTTTTTACAGCTAATTAAATTAATTCCATTTGAAACTGAGACTTGGATGACAAAAAGTCGAAACCGATCACATTCGCAGTATTTACCTTTTATCTTGACCTCTGTGCCTCTTGTACAGAAACAACAGATTCGACATGTAATACTAACCTGGTAATTGAAATTCAGCGGAGAAGTAGCGGAGACTGACGCTGTTCGAATGGAACGGATCAGAGTCTGGAATGTAAATTAACTCAATGAGTGCAGTATCTGAGTCAGGGCTGAACTCACCGATGAATGACCCAATGCAGATACTTCATTAACTCACTTTCCTCAGTTGAAATACGGTCAAACCTACTTGTGATGAAGTGAAATAAGAAGGATGCAAATGTTTTATTTTCCCAGCATTTGCGGGTTGGACACGACTTTTGAACAGATTGTAATAAAATATTAATCATTGTCAGCATTAATATTGCTTGCACTAGCTTTTGCCATGAGCACAATTGTTCAATCCAATCTCCAAACAGTTACGTCGCTAAAAATGTTCTTATCTTTACGTATTTGCTCTGAGGTTTGTTTAGCTTTTATTTTCTCCTAAACTATGACCTTTTGATCTGAAGTTGGTGTTTCTACTTCATACTTTTTGCATGTAGAGAGTCAATAAATTATTAAGTTCTCTCCTCCTCCTTCCAAGTTCCCGATAACTTTGATGCAGAGTTAAGGGGATCTCGGGATTTTTTTTTTCAATCAATTTGCATCGGGCGAGGAATTTTTTTGCTGCTTTGTCGTTCGAAGGCACGAAAATAAATTCTGGTTTACTGAAAAGGAATAAATTCGTGTATTGTTATCAGATACATTTTTCATTTTCTGAAAAACATTTATATTGGCTATTTACTTTAAATTTAATAAAACAAATCATAAAGAAGCTTAAATTCTAAAATCCTAATTGTGTCACTAATTTAACGAAGTTTTCCTGCAGAGCGCAGAAAGGAGGCAGAAGATGAATTTTTTATTATCCAGAATAATTTTCACAAACCAAGCGCTGATCAGGTTCAATTCCCCAAAAGGGGTCCTATTGTGCTCAAACTTGGAATATGTGGGATTAGACGGAGCGAGATTATAAAGAGATTAAAAAAAACCTGCGGATGCTGGAAATCCAAAAAAAAAGAGAATTATCTGGAAAAACTCAGCAGGTTTGGCAGCATCGGCGGACGGGAAAAGAGTTGACGTTTCGAGTCCTCATGACCGTTCAACAGAACATTGAGGACTCGAAACGTCAAGTCTTTTCTTCTTCTCCAATGCTGCCGGGTCTGCTGAGATTTTAAAGGGTTTATTTAACTTGCAGCAATTTCATTGAATGCATATTACGGACTACTCTAATTTCCGTTCATTACATCAAACAGGGAAATTAATTAATCCAATTCTATTTATAACTGCAATATCTAAATAGAAACTTGCATCCGCTTAAAAATAACTTTGAATACGTGACCAAATACATATCACATTTCGATTTAATCCAGAATACAACTCAAATGCCGGGTCAGTGGTTTTAATTTCTCTCCTGCTGCTCCTGCACAGGCAACGAAGAGTCAAGTGCAAATGTTTCTAAACCCAGTTTGCTGGAAGCCGAACGCCTTTACTCTTAGTGAAGCATGTACAATATTTTGGGCTGTTAGTTCACTGGCTGAACGGTCAAAATCTTTTAAATTTGCGATTCCTGCCAGCTGAACCCGCATACGCATTTTTCAAAAAGCTGTTTATCTGTGGCAGAGATTTCTGAATGCTGTGTGCTATAATGAGCTTAAAGATTTCAAATAGACTTATGGACAGTGACTGTTAATTTTGCAAAGTTAAATTGTAAATTGAAACCGATCAATGTTGTTTGTGATAGGATAATTATGGTTCTAATGAATATTAATTGCACACTGAAAGCTGAGGAGAGCACCAGATCAAACATTTGCCTAGCAATTAACCTGTGAACATAATTGATTATTATTTTTTTTATTGGAGGGTGGGGTGTCAAATATTTTTAAATTAAAATCAAGTTTACTGAGGCAGACATTTATGTGAATATTATTTATGTGAACATGAATGTTTGTCCGTCATTTCCAAATTCTTCATATTTATTTTTGTAGAGGATCTTGTTGTAGTTAGTGAGATGTCAGATCTGAATTTTCAAACTCGTTTCCTTTTATGTCGCTTTATACTAGGGTTTAGGACGCATTCATATTTTGTGCATTTTGTACATGAGGTACTTAATGAGGAGATGTTTGGACTGCCCATCAAGGGGGTTACTATGACGTGGCTGGTGTGCAGCTTCTTTAGTATTTTTGCCATTGCCATTACCAAGGCAATCAAAGACTACTCCAACAAACTCCTGAGTTATATAGTCTAGGTAGGCGCTGGCTTTGTACAGGGATTTCAGAAATCAAGCAAGGGTTTGCAGAAATCCAACTGAAGGCGGGAATCAATGTGAGATGTTCTATAACATGTTTAGCAGGGATTATAAATATGGCCGAAAATCCTCCTGCTTATAATAGAAACCCGAACCCATTTTAACACTCAGTCAATTGTGTGAAACTAACAAATAGAAAGTGACCAAGGAACATGCAGGTCACAATGTCATCGGGCACCGAAGGTTGGTGATGCAAAGATATCTCCGATAGTATGTTAGAGGGACTTTAGAAGGTGATCTGTGTAATGGGGTATTCTCGGAATCTCCTGGGTAAACGGTGACCAGTTAATAACATGAACTTGCTGCTGAGGCTGTACTGAATGCTTCATTAGGATTGGAAAACAGATGAAATCACAAACCGCGGGATAATTTCTTCCGAAACTGGACGGGAAATTTACCCTCAGATAATGATGCAAACTGGGGTGTTTGTGAAATATTTTAGCAAACCCCATGTTCAAAAAGGGACAAAATATTCTCGCTGTTGCTTTTGTGAAATAACTTTTCTGGCCGTTTCATTGTTTTCTTACCCCATGAAACTTTGTTTCTCAACATTTCATTTCATTTCAGGCAGAACTGGGAGCAGTCAGGCTGATCCATCAGGTAATAACTCTGAATTTTCGTATTATTTGACATTTTCCTATACACTGTACGTCAATTAAAACTAACTGTCGGAGACAATTCCAGTACCGATTTGATCAACGATTAACTCGCTCTCCCAATGCCTTTGAGGGAGGAATGGAAAGTTTCCTGCACTCCGGTAATCTTTCATAATTAAACACTGTTGAGGGAGAATTGCTGCCTAATGCAGAGCGACCATGACTAGGGAGGTGAAGGTCAATGACAACTGATACTGCTAACGATCCCAAATTGGCTGCCAATTCGCGAATTACAACCAGCCAGAGATATAGATCACGTGACGTTACAGTTCTGGTGTTTGGGGGAGGGTGGGGCTGTCTTTGAGGAGGAGCGTCCAAGTTGCCCCTGGCTGGATCTCACTCTCCGCCAATCAGTCAGTTAGCGTTTACAGTCACGTCCATCTCCTGGTCTCTGGGGACTGGAATATATTCTGAACATATCGACCAACAGTCCCAGAAGGGGCGTCTCTCCCACTTATTACCGATTCGTTTAAAGGGTTGAATACAAATGTAACCTTGTGTTTGACACTTCTGATGCGATTCAATGAGAAATTGCAAATTCTCCTGATCTGACCTGCTGAAACTGGAGACCGGTGAGTTGGGGCTCGTGGATTTAATAGGTTATAATTCTGCTCATTTTACTGTATTTTACAGAGGCAGTGAAACTGAGACTGGCGAATGGGAGCAGTCGGTGCTCAGGAAGAGTGGAGATTCACTATTGGGGGCAGTGGGGGACTGTGTTTGGTAACATCTGGGACCTGCAGGACGCCGCTGTTGTGTGTCGGGAGCTGGGCTGCGGGACCGCGGTCTCTGCACCGGGCAGGGGTCACTTTGGGGAAGGCTCCGGACCTATTGTGACGTACAGTGTTCAGTGCAGCGGGAACGAGGCCGCTCTGCGGGAGTGTACATCGGCTCGCTGGGCTCACGATTCCTTGTCACACAGCGCTGATGCCAGCGCGATCTGCTCAGGTACAAATATACTTTCTGCTCTCATCGCACGTCGGGTCTGATTTATTTGCCCTGGAAAAATGGCGGAAATGCTATTTTGGGACTGCTCATAGCTAAAAAATGAGAGTTATGGCAGGATAGTCCATTTGGACTGAATGTTTTATTCAATTAGAGTCTATGAGTATAATAAATCCATTTCATAAATTGTGTTAATTTAAAAAATAAGCTCACATCGGACTGGCACGTTGTGTCCCGCTTTGTATGGCTGTTGGCTTCTTGCTGTAACCTTCCATGGAGAGGGAATTATGTTCGGAAAATCCCACAAGCAATTACCCTCTCCCTCCCCAGTCAAACAGATAGTTAGGGATGCTGTTGCGGGATTCAGTGAGAGCGATTGTGGAGCCTGGTGGTCCAGTTCCCGGCTTTTAGTGTATTGTTTTTTCTCCCTCCCTTTATAAATTCCCTGGCTAACAAACCCTGGAGAACTTGAGAGCATACCGCAGTATTTGATCCAAGCTCATTTTTGAACTCTCCCAGGGAACAGGGGAATTCCCCAAATGAAGTTGAAAATTCCCGGGCTGTTCACATATAGCTCAAGGCGCCAATACTTCTGCAGGGACGGTATGGTCATATCTGCCGTACTTCTGGTTTCCGAGAGGCCTTAGGACGGAATATTTGGGCTGATATTTTACACGTTGAGCAATGGGAATTGGGGAGGAAGCTTTCTGTGCATAGGGAGAGTCCAAGTCATGGGGCAGCACGGGGATTAGCTGCAAACAGCATCCCGATGTTAACTGCACATACCATTCGTTTCAAAATGTAATCGATATTGAGATAGAAAGAAGCACATGATTTCAAACAAATATGTTAAGTGCAGTGCTCGACACAATTGCAGTGATTAATCTTAACAGCGTTATATTACTGGATGAAATGCGGAGTCTTTTAAAACTAAACTCAAGGGTGATTAAACGGAAACTGCACTTTCTAAGTTACTGATCAATGTCGAACTATCTTCAACTGTTTCACCGATGTCCCCATTTACATCCTATGTTCAGAAGAGCAGTTTTTTGATCGTGATTGCTCAGTGCTCATCTCTATTCACAATTCATCAAATTAGGAAGCAGCCCAGGAACACACCGAGCAAATCCAGGACAACATCCATGACTAATCTGATAAATTACAAGTAAGAAGTGAACATTGAGCAAGTAGACACGTTCTTTTGAGAGCATTTAGCATTTCAGTTGGTAGCAAACGGTAAGATGTGAAAACAGTGCAGTGCAAAATGGTTATATTAATCTTTTTTTGTTACGTTTTTTTTCCATTTAAATATTCTCATGGTGATTTTCAAATTGCTTTGGGCTGTATTTTTATTCAAAACAGGGAACTATGAAACCCGCTTGGTTGGTGGTGGGGACCGGTGTTCCGGCCGGGTAGAAGTGCTGCACGGAGAGCAGTGGGGGACGCTGTGTGATGTTCACTTCGCTTTCGAGGACGCCAGTGTGGTGTGTGAGCAGCTTCAATGCGGGGCGGTAAAGGAAATCCCGAGAAACTCTCCCTTTGGGAAGGGAGCCGGCCTGGTGTGGAAGGAAAATTACAGGTGCCGCGGGAACGAATCCCGATTGTTGGAGTGTCCGGTTACATCCGGGGAAAATTTTGACTGCTCACATGGAAATGACGCGAGTGTCATGTGTTCGGGTGAGTCCTCTAATTCTATTCAATCATGGAACAAGATAATCTTTGCAGCACATAAAGCAGCCTTTTGGCCTGTCCAGTCTATGCAGGTTCTCTGCAAAATTATCTCACCCAGTCACACACACGATAATTTACAATAATCCTGCATTATTTTGCATTTATCTGACATTTATATTTTTAAATATACGATTCATGTTCATCCACCAGATTTCCAGGCAGTGCATTTCAGATCCTCGCAGCCAATTTCTTAGATGGTGCTCTTCATATCTTCATCCATCATATTCTCCGGCAATGAAAAGCAGGTCGTCATCACCATCATTTCAAGAGAGTGCATTTCAGATCAGCATCCTTCACTTGCTCAGGCAGTGCATTGCAGACCCTCATCCTTCACATTCTCCAACAGTACATTGCAGATCCTCAAACACCACAATCTTAAACAGTGCATTGCAGATCGTCAAAAGCACACTTTCACACACTGCAATGCAGATCTACATACGCCACATTTTCAGACAGTGCATTGCAGGTCCACATCCACCTCAGTCTCAGACAGTGTTTTTCACATCTTCATCCAGCACATTTTCAGGGGGTGCATTCCGTATCCTCATACAACACATTTCACGGAAGTGCATTGCAGATCGTCATCCAGATATTCTCATACGTGTACATTCCAGATCCTCATCACCAACATTCTCAGGCAGTGCATCGCAGATTCACATCGCCACATTTTCAGTCAGTGCTTTGCAGATCCTCACCTATCACATTTTCAAGCATCGCATTGCATTCCGCATCCACCACATTCTCAAGCACAGCATTGCAGATCCACACCAGCCACTTTCTCCAGCAGTGTATTTTTTAGATCCTCATCACCCACAATCTCAGAAATCCTCATCCAACACTTTGTCAGATAGCGTGCAGCGGATCCTCACCTACCACATTCTCAGACAGGGCATTGCAGATACACACCCACCACAATATCAGACAGTGTATTGCAGATCGTCGTCCAACACATTCTCATACATTGCATACCCGGTCCTCATCACTCACAATCTCAGTCAATGCATTACAGATTCTCATCAATCATAATTTCAAACAGAACATTGCAGATCTTAATACAGCACATTCTCAGACAGTGCACTGCAGATCCTTATTCACAACAATTTCAGGCATGCATTGCAGATCCTCGTCCACCATATTATCAGGCAGTGCATTGCAGAACCTAATTACTGACGCCATGCAAAATAAGCATTCTTACGTCACCATTTCCTTTGCCTATTACAATAACTCTGTACTGGTCGTTCTTGATCCTTCCGCCAAAAATTGGGACCAATTTTTCAGTATCATTTTGCTCAGAGCCCTGAGGTTTTCAGCGTTCCTTCTCCAAATGGAATATTCGTAGCTTCTCGAAACTGTGGAGTAAAAGTAAGGTTATCATCTCTGGATACATCTTTTGAAGCATTTCTTCTTCTTTTCTAAAGTCTTCAAACCCTCCCTAAAGTGTATAGTCCATAAATGGACGGATTACTCCAGTTGAGGCCGAAGCGAATCATGTAAACTTCCCAGCAGTGTACTCCGTGCCTTGATTATAAACCGAAGAGCTTGTAAATTTAATAGCCTTTTCGCAACCTGCGCTGTAAACTGCAATGACTTGTACAAATGCAGCCGAGGTTCCTCAGGTGCTGACATTCCTTTAGAAATGATCCCGTTCTTTATTTTTATTTCTATTTGTCCTTCGTGTGACAATCTTGCTTCACTTGATGACATTCTCACTTCTCAAGCACAAGACCTGGTAAAAGCCGGACAACTTAGTCTACTGCATTCGTTGCTCCCAATGTGGTCTCCTCTACATTGGAGAGACCAAACGTAAACTGGGCGACCGCTTTGCAGAACACCTGCGGTCTGTCCGCAAGAATGACCCAAACCTCCCTGTCGCTTGCCATTTTAACACTCCACCCTGCTCTCTTGCCCACATGTCTGTCCTTGGCTTACTGCATTGTTCCAGTGAAGCCCAACGCAAACTGGAGGAACAACACCTCATCTTCCGACTAGGCACCTTACAGCCTTCCGGTCTGAATATTGAATTCAATAACTTTAGGTCGTGAGCTCCCTCCCCCATCCCCACCCCCTTTCTGTTTCCCCCTTTTTTTTCCCTATAAATTTTACAGATTTTTCTTTTCCCACTTATTTTTAAATATTTTAAAATCTTTTATGCTCCCCCCACCCCCACTAGAGCTGTACCTTGAGTGCCCTACCATCCATTCTTAATTAGCACATTCGTTTAGATAATATCACCAACTTTAACACCTATGTGTTCTTTTGTCCCATTGTCACTGACATCTTTTGATGATCTGCTTCTATCACTGCTTGTTTGTCTACACAAGCACCTCTGTCTCTCTCTCTCTCTCTCTCTCTCTCCCCGCCCCCCCCCCCCCCCCCCCCCCCCCCCCCACACACACACACACCTTAAACCAGCTTATATTTCAACTCTTTCCTGGACTCGAAATCAAGTTCTGTCGAAGGGTCATGAAGACTCGAAACGTCAACTCTTTTCTTCTCCACCGATGCTGCCAGACCTGCTGAGTTTTTCCAGGTAATTCTGTTTTTGTATTTAGCAGAGAAGTCCAGTCTGAGAATGAAGTGCAGCGCTGAGGGAATGCTATCTTCTAAAATTTGTCGTGCTCCAGATGAGAGGTAAAATCGATGCCATGTCTGCATTCTTTAGTGAAGGTTACTAAAAATATTAACAATGAGTCTACTTTGAGGGAAACCCGGAAGTCTTCCCGGTGTCCTATCCAATATTATCCCTTGAAAAACAGCAAACAATGCAGCTTATCTGGTCATTATCAGACGACTGTTTGTGCGATTTTACTTCGCCTATTCTGGCTGCGTCGTTCCCTACATTGCAGTAGGGACGACAATTCACAATGAAATTAAATGACTGTAACTTGCTTTGAAACGTCCAGTAATTTTGAAATAAAATCGTTATCTAATTAAAATATGAATTTCTTTACTTCCGTCAGAAATGGACAACCGAGACTTCCCTGAACTGAATTTCATCTGGTACTTCCCCGCCCGTTCTAACTGCTTCTCAGTGTCCGATTGATATTGATCCTTTTCATATTTTACAACAATTCAAAATGCCGTGTAATACGAAAGACAATTAAAATTGTTCCCCTTACAATCAAGTCTGGGTGACGAAAATATATCAACGGAAAATCAGAGTTTCCCGCCAGCTGGAATGTTCTGTTTCTCCGGCCTGGAAAAAAGGAACGTTGAACAAGACATTATGTCCCCTTTCAAACAGCAATTCCATCTCCAAGCAGCCATTTTTCTTTTATTCCACAAGCGCTGGCATTTCTGACAGGGAAATTTCGTGGCCCTTTGCCGAAGTTCATTTGAAAGTTCATCAAAAAAAACATCCACCGCATTAACCTGAATAACACTCTCAGTAACATTACTCCAGTAAGTCGGTCTGGTACCATTGTCTTTTAAGTAATCCGGCCTGGATTGTTAATTAACCCAGAATGTTTCAAAGCTCTCTTACGTCAGCTCCAAGGTATCTTTCCAAGAAAAAAAGCTTTCCCAAAGCCAAATTTAAACTTTCTGTCTGCAGTTACTACGTTTAACCTTACCCCCTTTCTTGAACAAGGGTTTAATATTTGGAAATTACAGCTATCGGCATTGAAGAAGGATTGGGAGATTATGGCCATTATCTGGCGATTTCGGCTCTGACATTGGTCATGCTCCTTGAGTACATCGCATCAATTCCATGTGTCCCCTCAAGTTCACATCATTTACCCAAACTAATTCGTCCTCTTTATAAATAACTAGCAATTCCATTGTTTCATCTGCCTACTCTTTGACCATCATTGAACAGCATTATTAGACTGTAAGATCCGCTTTAATGTTAGTGGGACTCTTTCATACGCTCTGGATATTGTATATTAATCGTGGATAACACTTGCATTATCCAAATTCAATATTACATGCAGTTCTTTTCTGCTTCATCTTACTCCCATCTACTTTATCACCCAGGGAGTTTTGGAGTTTTTGCATATTCCTGCACTTGTCTAAGCCAATTGTCCATTTCGATCGTGAATCATTTTCAGAGGTGACCTGTTCCTGCACGTCACGAAAATTATTTACCACAATTTATGTTCAGACACCTGAGGCTCTATTACAATCCCTGTTACCATTTTCTTGAATAGGACTACACTATATCCTCCGTTAATGCCATATTTCGTTTCTAGTTTTCTGAGCAGATTTGTTTTCCTCTCTAACATTATCTGCCCGTTCCAAAATCCCTGCCAAATTCGTTCAGACTGCCCAACAAATAAACCAGACGGACATCACCCCCGGATTTTTTCATGTGAAACACATGAAAACACCCATTTGTCCTTCTTCACAGAACTGAGTCTATAAGTCCACAGAGTCACATGAACGCGATTAGCATTCTCATGCACCATTTCTACCGCGAACTTTCATCAGTTCTATCCCTAGTACGTTTTGCTGCTATATTTGAATATTATCAATATATTCCTCCGCTAACAGCAACTTGCTAGAATGTAGGCAGCATCATTAAACTTCAACTGCAGGAGTACGTCTTTCATTCTACCTCTGTCATTGCGCCAGTAACGGAGCACGAATGCTGGCTGCTCACCGTCCCGCCCCAGAGAGCTCAGCAGGCTCCTCGTGATATGCTTCAACTTAGCACCAGGAACAGAACATTTAATTGACCAATTATTGCCCAGGTTACATTGAATAACATGTTCATTATTTTGCTGAAATTTAATCGTTGCTCTCAATGGTTTTCTTCTTGTAGATGAAAGCTGGTCAGTGAGATTGACTAATGGGGGAAGCCGCTGTGATGGTCGGGTGGACATTTACCACAACGGTCGCTGGGGCAGAGTACAGGACAGCCTCTGGGACCTCAATGATGCTAACGTAGTCTGCAGGCAACTAGGATGTGGTGTCGCAATTGCCGCTTATACCTTTGCAAAGTATGGAGAGAGTGAAGGGCCGGTGTGGGTGAATGATGTCCAGTGTGGAGGACACGAATTGTATCTCCGCAACTGCAGCTCATTTTCAATGAATTCGTCTCTCAATGGGAGTATCGGCGTCGGGGTTCTGTGTTCAGGTGAATAAATAGTTCACTTTTATAAGAATATAAATAGAAATATCTAATAAGGAGGAAAGGGTGAATGTACTTCACTTGTTCCACGATTGCTTTTAATCTAACTGCTTAACATTGGAGGTTTAACATTTAGAGGGTGGGCACCGACAGAACTGATCAACAAACAGGACATGCATTTTTGCTGCGCATTTATTACCGACGGAATTTCCAATTTTCCATCAGACAGGAAATACTGACTGCGCGGTTGGGAGAGTGTGTTCCAGTTGTTGGCGCGGGGTCGGGGGATGGTTTGAGGGGGAGGCGCGGTCGTCTCGGGAGGGACCTTACAACTTGGTGCGAATTTGTGTGTTACATAAACAACGTTTTCACAGAATTGCTGTTCATGTACTGATCAGGGCGACAGGCCGTTCATGGGGTATCTGGATTATTCCATCCTTGAAATACCGAGGCACTTACAGGCCTTTCAACAGCAGAATGCTGAACTTCTCCGAAATGTCTGTCTAAAACGCCAACTTGGTTTCTTTTTCCACTGATGCTGCCAGACCCCCTGAGGAATTGCAGCATTTTTCCTTATTATCAATATAAAATAGCGAGATATTCAGAAATCGAGTGAAATAAGAGTTCGAGATGCGTGCAGGGGGGATAGAAAGCCGTGTGCAATTCATGTTCATAAGTAGTTTGGGTAGAATGGTGAATACGAAAAGTTCAATTGACGTTGAAACAGCGCACACAGCATTGATCACACAATAGGTGAACTGCAAGCCAGAATATCGTTGGAGTCAGGTGTCGGAATATCTGAATTATTTGTGCACTCCACATTATTTACTTCAAGTAATTTGAGATACATATTTTCAACCATAGAATCAGTTACCTGTCACAGTCAAGTAAAATGTTTTTATTACACTTGCTGGATAATAACGAATAATGTATTTTGAGTTATGAGATTAATGTGTAATCTAAGAATCATAATAAATACTGTATTTTTTGGATCAGAACACAAACAGTTAAGGCTGTTAGACGGTGGAAGCCCATGTGCAGGCCGAGTGGAGATTTATTACAACGGGACCTGGGGCTCAGTTTGTGATGATTCCTGGGATCTGACAGACGCTGATGTCGTTTGCAAACAGCTGCATTGCGGAAAGGCTTTGGACGTGACAGTTCCTGCCTCTTGGGGACCAGGCTCAGGTCCAGTTTGGCTGGAAGGTTTGAACTGTTCAGGGGAGGAATCGTTTCTCTGGCAATGTCCCTCGGCATGTTGCGGTTCGCACGACTGTAGTCATAAAGAAGATGTGAAGATCATGTGCTCAGGTAAGGGTGACCTCAATGAACTCATTTCCTTCATAAGAGAAGCTTCACACAGATGGTCTTTTACTGAATGGCGCAGAAACTGCACATGAACTGTCCATTCGGCTCAACGCGTCTGACTGCTGCTTAATCTGCTCACGAGTCTTACATGATTTCATCTGGCCCGAGCTGAGTTCCACTCTGTTATTCCTTTCATGTGTTTATCAAAGATCACAGTCAAGGCATCGGTACAATTCAACCCACCAAACGTCCATGAATTTATTCTGATCATAATTTCGTCATTGACACGCCTATCCTGCAGTCTCTGAACGTCTGCTTGCAGTGAGTGGAATCTGTCTTGGTGTTAAGTGCAAGCCGTAGTATATTTTGAATATTTACTTCAATTCCAATTAGCAAATGTTATATGTTAATCTTAAGCAAAAGAGTCCCCCAACATCAATTCATGTGCACACCACGCCCCGACTTCTGCCATTATAAGTGATATCCTGCATTGTTGCCTGTTGGATCTTCTTTTTCTACCGTGTCACTAATTTCATATTCCTTGATCTCAGCCTTAATTCAGCTGTGGAATAAATTTTCGAAAGTTATTTTTCTTTTTTCAAAATCCATGCGGATTGCATACACATGATTATCTCTGTACAAAGTTTCTGAAACTTCTTCAAGTAAAACAATGAATTGGAAAATGTATAATTCGCTCTTTTGAAATCTGTGTTGATTATCCTTGATTATATAATCGAATTCTACATGTAACTCTGTTACATTTCTAAAATAATTATCTCTATTCAGTAAAAACATCTGGCACAACTTGGGTGGAGGGGGCACTGTTGACATGATGCCATTTATCACTGAAAATATCTGGAGATTTCTTCTTTCGTTGATAGAACACAAAGAGCTGCGGCTGGTGAATGGAAAGCATCGCTGTGAGGGGAGGGTGGAAGTGTTCTACAATGGGACCTGGGGAACAGTGTGTTCGGAAGCACTGGATCCCCATGATGCTGAGGTGATCTGTAAACAGTTACAGTGTGGCCCCCTGGTTTCTATAGACTATGACGCTCGGTCATTCGGAGAAGGATCCGGACCTATTTGGCTCGATGAGATGGAATGTAATTTTCACGAGTCGGCCATTTGGCAGTGTCGGACAGACCCGTGGGGACAACACAACTGTTATCACAGAGAAGATGCAGGAGTTTTCTGTTCAGGTATCAAAATAAATCATCGAATGTGCGGGTATTATTTCACACATTGATGTCCAAATGTGTCAGCACGTTTCCTTACTCACAGTAGGAAAGATAACGAAGGGACAACCGGACAGTGACAAGGATTGCGGTCGAGAATCAGGTGATTACTCCGCTTTATTACACCAATTAGCTGAATTGTATACCTGTATTTTTTCCGCTGAAATAAAAGCGATTGATTCTCTTTGACAGATTCGGGTGCAGGTTTGCGTCTGGTTGGAGGTAACACCAACTGCTCCGGGCGAGTGGAGATAACGTGCAATAATAGCTGGGGCACAGTGTGTGATGACTCCTGGGATATCGCCGATGCCAATATTGTCTGCAGGCAGCTGGATTGAGGTTCTGCTCTATTGGCCACTGGAGGCGCCGCTTTTGGCCAGGGTGAAGGTGATATCTGGTTCGATGAGGTGAGGTGTACCGGAAGCGAGTTCTTTCTCTCCGATTGTCCTTCCTCAGCCTCTGCTCAATCTGACTGTGATCACAAGGAGGACGCCAGTGTGATTTGTTCCGGTAAGTGTAGTTCTTAACGGTGTGGTCTGGGCCCGGGATAGTAGTGGTCGTTTATTGTTCGCTGAATATGACTCATGAATACGTAAATTATGAACAACAGATGTATTTCTAAATTAATGCTCTATTTCTTTTTGTATAATACCCCAAGGTACCGATTTGTCGTCTCCTTCTTCTCCGTACACAGCCAGAGGTAGGTATAATTATCAAGTAATATTCCAGTCAAGGCTAATACACCGAATGGACTGCTATTATTGACATTTTAGTGTTTTTTTTTTAACAATTTCTGAAGTTAATCTGAGTGTTTCGGAATGATGGACCGTTTAAAAATACAAGGCCTTCAGTGTCTCTTTTGTATCCGTCTCTAACATTTCATTAAGGTCATGAAGATGATATTACTTCCATCCCTCTTGTGATCGGTATAACACTCGGGATCCTGTTGATCTGTGAGTTCATCGCACTAATTGTGCTAATGCAGAGACAATCATCAAGGAAAGGTGAGACTCAAATCTAACCACTGACTTCACCTTAAATCTCAGATATTTTTATTTTTTGTTTAAATTCATCAATGAGATTAGGACCCCACTGGCAGCCCTGCATTCATTGTCCATCCATAACTGCCCTTGAGAAGTGATGATGAGCTGCCTTCTTGAACCGTTGCAGTCCATGTTGCGTAGGTAAACCCACAGGGCTGTTAGGGAGGGAGTCCAGCGACCGTGCAGTAATGGCGACATATATCCAATTAAGGATGGTGAGAAGCTTGTAGGGTGACGTCCAGGACTTGGTTTTCCAATGTTTCTGCTTCCATTGTACTACTCGCTGTTTGTTTATGTGGTGTTGAAAGGCCCTGTCTAAGCAGCCTTGCTGAATTCTTCATCTGTAACTTATAAATTTTACACACTGATGCCACTGTACGTCGGTCGTGGAGGGAATGATTGCATGTGGATATGGTGCCAATAAAGTGGAAGGCTGTACTCTGGATGGTGGCAAACTTCTTGAGTTTTGTTGTAGCTGCACTCAAACAGGCAAGTGGAGTGTATTCACTAACGCTCCTGATTGTTTCTTGTAGATGGTTTAAAGGTTTTGCCGAGTCAACAGTTGAGTTACCTCTGACCTTCTTTTGTCACAACCTCATTTATTTCACAAGCCCAGTTCAGTTTCTGTTCAATGGAAACCCCCATGAAGTTGTTAGCCGGGGATTCACGGACGGCAGTGCCACTGAAACTCAAAGGCTGACAGTTATATTATATCATGTTTGAGAGGGTCATTCCCTAGCACTCGTGTCGTGAATTTTACTCGCCACATTGAATGTCAGGCCTGGGTATGGTCCATGCCTGTCTGCATTTGGATATGGCCTGCTGCAGTAGCTGAGCCGAACATTGTTCCATCATCAGCGAACATTCCCACTCCTGACCGTCAGATGAAGACATGGTCAATGATGAAACAGATGATGATCGATGGGCCTAGCACCCTAAACTGAGGTGCCCCTGTATTGATGTCCCAGGACTGAAAGATGATTTACCTGCATCAACGATAACTCCCTTGTGTTGTGCCCACTCAGACTCCAAGCAGCGAAGCGTTTCCTCCAGAATCCTATTGGCTCGAATTCTTTCGGGCTTTTTTCATTCTTCATATCCTGGTGAGGATTCACTTTATTACCCTTTTCCATACGTTGTCACTTGTCATGGTAGAAACTAATATTAGCCGATTTTAGCCAGCATTCTCGTTCAAAGCTCTTGGTGGAAGATCAAAATGTGACATTTAAATGGAAGAGTCATTGACTGTCCACATTCTCAGTCTTACTTGATCCACCGCTACTGCGGCTCAAGGTGAAACTGTTGTTGTAGCCATAGATCAGAAGGTTACCGGAAGCATTTTACACATATGCCCAGTAATTTTTTATCAGGCAATCGACCTCTGTCCAATCAGTGTCCATCCACTCCTTCCGTTTCCTTGCCCAGATGGCCAACCCTGAGCTCCCTAGCCAGAATCGATCCACAGTTTTGAGACGTGAGATTTTTATAGGATCTTCGGCACCCATTTATCAATATTGTGGACCCTTACATAACTAACTACTCCGATCTGAACAATAATCACGCAAATGTTCGATGCGCACTTCAAATTACTTTTAACGCTGATGTGATACAGAAAGGAACTGTCAGCTCCTCGCGGGTCTTTCCAACCTAATGATGTCATCAGAATTCAGCGATTTATTTCCCTGCTTCTCTTCAGCTGAAATCCCCGTGTGCGTCACGACCGATTATCAGCTGGAATTGATTTCTCCCAAAAAAGCCTCTTTTCGTCTTTTCTAACATTAATTAAACTGGGCCCTAGTCTGGTGGATTTGAACACGTGTCCATGCGGTTACACACACACACGCACACACACACAGTCATACACACCGTCTATCTCTCTCTGCCTCTCAGTCTCTCTCAGACACACACACACTCACACACACAGAGACACAGTCACAGACACACACACCGTCTATCTCTCTCTGCCTCTCAGTCTCTTTCTCTCTCACACACACACACACCCTCACACACAGACACAGTCTCACGCACATACCATCTATCTCTCTCTGCCTCTCAGTCTCTCTCATATACAGATATATGGATACGCACTCTCTCGTAAAAGCACCTACTTAACAAAAGATCCTTCTGAGCCAGCTCACTGACTATCTGCATTCACTTTCACCATCATCTTCGTGTTATTATTTGCAAACATTTCATTATTAAACAATAGTAAAACATAACACATTTTTAATCTCTCTGCCTTTCCTCCATCAGGTTCTGTCACTGGCGGTTGGAGTTCACCAACTGCTATGTACCAAGCAATTTATGAAGAAATTCCAGATATTCCGCCTGTCAAGGATCCTGCTCTGACCCGTGGCTCAGGTTTGTAACTTCAATTGCAACGCCATTCTGCCCTGGGAAATTCTTTTTTCCGTTTACATGCTTTCTAAATCTGTACAATGAATGGGCACGTCTGGCATTCAGCTCACTTTCCTCATGTGAAAGCGCCCCATATCCGTGTGTGTCTGTTATGCGTGAAGAGTAATGAGCATCTCAAAATTCCCAAAATTCTGTGTTGCTCAAAAGATGCTTTGGCGTTTATTTGAAAATAGCGAGCAGATCGCTGTTTCCAACTTACAAACAGAATGCTCCGTGGCTCCATTAGATATCTGACTGAATAATTTATAGAGAGAGAGGATTACTGAATAGACATTGCAAACCACTCACACCAACTATGACAGTTTAAAGGGCCTCTGTTCTCAGGGGCAGAGTTTGAATTTTGGGAATAATTTATCCAATATTATGTATATCTGTACTGGAAAAAAAATCAAACTATTTTCAACAGAATCCAAGGGAATCTGTTTCAATAACTAACAAGGATATGTTAAACACTATCTGTAGTGAACAACAGCACATGAAAAAACAAAGAAATGACGATAACATAGGGAAGAATAACAATGGTGGGAAGCGGCGGGTTGGCAAAGCAGGAAAGGGGAGAATATGAAGAAAGATGACCAATATAATTACGGTGATAATTATGACTAATCAATGAAATGATCCTGGGTCGTCCAGTAAGTTAGTAAAATATTTATAGTTTAAACGGAAGTGCGGTCAGAATTGCGTGACCGTATTCCAAAAGGAACTGAAATAAGATCCAGCATACATGAAATATCAGAAACATTAATCAATATTTTTCTTTTAGTATTTGCCAGGGGTAAAAGGTAAGAGGACATGCCGTTGGGAAATAAGGATAGGAATGACAAAATTACATTTAAAATTAATTTAAAAATAAAATTTTAAAACACTCACCAACCAAAGCACATGTCAGAACAGTTTGCTTTCATTCATTACGGAAAAATATTTTAAGATAGGAGAGGCACATTTATAGTGACTAACCAATTCATTTCAAGCGGTGGTAGTGCCACGATCCTGGTGGATAAGAGTCATTAAATCCACGGTTACATAGGAAGATTGAAAATATCCCGGGAAGATAGATCCGTTGTCTGAACGTTGGGGGGAGAAAAACGAATGAAAATGATACGAATGAGGAAAAGAGTACAAATTTGCATCAAACCAAGTAAAGCGCAGTCAGCAAATACTTCATAATGGGATCTCTCACTTTCAGAACCTCACCAAAACATTCAAATTGTTAACAGCATAGATAAGCTTAGCAGTGAGGACATAAATTCTGTGGATACATAATTTTTCGGAAATATCCACTTAATATACAGATGGATAAGGCAAGTGCGTACCGCTCAGCTATTGCCCAGTGGGTGAATATTGCTTCTGATTCAATCCCTTCCGGGATCCAGTTCCACTCCAGTACTTGGAGAGAAATATCAAGGCTGACATTCTGGTGAAGAATTGAGCGGCTGATGCCCTCTTGCCAGAGTTCTCTTTAAGTGGTGACCAAAATGTCTTCACCTGGAGATTTGAGTGTTGCTCTTGGTATACTGACAAGTATGTTTCACTTGATCAAAATCACAAAACCAGATTATCTGCTAATTAGCACATAACTGCGATTGCCCCTGGAAGATTGCTGTGGCCAAATTGCCTGCCGCCTTTTCCATATTTCAATAGTGACAATACATCACGTGTATCCATTAGCTGCAAACAGCTTTGGACATCTGAAGATCATGAAATGCACTGCTCTTATTCGTTACTTTTAAATGGAGTCACCTATGAGAATGGGTAGCCTGCTGCCTACAAGACAGAAAACAAAGTGTGGAATACAGGGGAGTTATGCAGAGGAAATAAAGTGGGAATGGGTTTTCAAGAAGCTTCCCCGCTAATATCACTGTTGTGCAAAATTTAACTGAACGATTTAGACTTTGGATGAAAACGGTACTTTTTTTTCTAAATTTAACGATTGACCAAATTGTGATGGGCTGGGAGGTAGAGAAAGCGTTTAAAATTTTCCTCAATGGACATACGATTCGCAAATGAATCTCCACATAATTAATTATGGGGAATTACAATCAGCTATGTAAACTAAGAATTAATTTTCCTTCTGTAACGCTGAATCGGAATTGAATATTAAAGTCGTGGGCTACAGGAGTTCAGGAAAACAAACAACAAAATAAAATCGATGCAGAATGATCAGAATGTGAAAAGCCAAACCAAACAGTATATTATGGTTCTTGATAGATGGTTTTAAATAACAATATTAGCCTGGTGAACCTCGATCGAACATTAGTTAGAGGGAATCTGGGGTAGAATTTACAGTCCAGTTCAGCAAATTTGAAAAGATATATAGGAGTAGTTGATGAGGGCACCTCACAAGGATGGAAATCATGTTACGAGCGAAAGTTATCCAAACATGCTGAAAAGAATGATTATAAAATGCTTTATGGCCTCTTTTTGATTCCATTGCCCACGAGTTCCTTTCTCTTCCGCCAAATGGGAATGGATTTAAAACCTATGCAAATGAAAGAGAATTTTAGTTTGTGGAGGGGGTGGAGGAGGGGCATTGTGGATAAGGAAACTACTCCCAGTGACCCACTGAGGGTAGAATTGCCTTCTCCAGGTCAGCCTGAAGATTTAATGTCCATCCCTGGATGCCGTGATAAGCTGATAATGGTTTTTCTCATTGAAACACTCCAGTACATTTGGCTAATGTTCTGGAAAAATTGACGTAATGTAATAAACACCGGGCATTGCGACACGGACCATGAATTATTTTGACCTCTACTCCAATGGGCTGAATATTTCTGCAGCGTGATGACGCTATAATGACTTACATACTTGCTCCAAAAACCAGAGATTTTATTCCCCCCTCTCTTTAACAGTTTCTGCTTCCATTGACTCTCACAACCATATCGAATACTACACTAGCCACATTTTGGATGACGAATGTCCTGGATGGGAAAATCCTGACGAGAACTCCTCCAGTATTCAGGGTGGGTAAACTTTTCTCTCCGGCCATCTAGTTTTCATCCTTCACACTCAGTAATATCTACACTCGAATATGAACTATTAACAAGGACGAATATACAATTAAGTTGAACGGACGATGAGATTAGCTATTACAGTGACGTTAGATAAAAACGCTTCTAAAATAGTTTCAAGCCGACCCATTTTCAGGTGATTGCACTCAATAATATAAAGGAGTAAAATAATTTTAATTAGAGAACATATCATGTTATAAGTTTCATCACAAGGCCCAGTAATCTATGAAATGTGAAATGTGCATGCAGGCTGGCGAGATCACGGGAGTCAGTGAGACACGGGACATCAAAACAAAAAATAAAAATACTGAGAGGCGATTTGTTTCAAAAATTCTCCACGTTTTATCTCCCTCCCCGATACGCGCAATAGAACCTCTGTCCTCTCCTCTGATTGGTTGATTCTAACTATTCATTGTTAGCAATTACTGTCAATGAAGATGGTTTGTTCCTCGCAGATCTCGGCCACTACGACGATGCTGAGACGAGAGACAATGATTCTCAGGGCGATCACTTGCTGCTGGAAGGTGTTGAGGGTGTTTTCTTTAGACCGGAAAGTGCCGGCGGTGATCTGTGAACTCTGGGTGAGATAGTGATTCATTTCCCTTCTCAGCCTGTCGATCTCCATTGTTGGTGACTTTCTTCCTCTCTGTTCATATCTGTTCTGAACTGGACCATCTTCAGAGTCTGTCACTAACGGGACACGCGCTCATTGAATGGTTGGGTACAGAGATTGTTGGAAGGGTTGTGCACACCATCCATCATCACCACTCAGTTTATGCATTTTTGTGTTTGGTTGACTGCGGCCAACCACGATCTCAAATAAGTCGAGGGGATGGCTGTGTCTCTTCAGGGAGGCGTTGGCGTCATCCCTGAATTGTTTTTCCTTCTCCTCCTGGGAGAACCCAACCTACACCACCTCCCGCCCATGATGATTATTCCGATTTATCCTTCACTCACCTGCCCACCGAATGAACTGGGTCTGTTTGAAAGTTCATGCTCCTGTAGCCACAGTGTTGACGATACATGGCCTCAACAACCACAGCGATCTTGCTGTGTGCTGTATGTGACTCCAAACAACGGCCACTTTTGCTTTCTTTTTCCCTTGTATCCCAAAGTCATCAGTTTGGCTTCATGATCATTGATGCCGCACTCAGTCACATAGCACGTTGATGTCAAAGGCTGTCACTGTCACCTCACCTCGGGAGTTTAGCTTCCTTTCCCATGTTTGAGCCAAGACCGAAATGAGTAATGAAGCTTAGTGACCCCGGCAAAACTCAAACTGACCGTCGCTGACCAGGTGCTTGCTAAGCATGTGTCGCTTTGGATTAAACCTTCCATCATTTTACTGATGATGGAGAGTAGACTGATTCGGCGGGAGATGGCTTCCATCATTATTACAATTAATGCTGCTCGCTGTGATTTGTCTCACTTGTTTAGACCCCGTGCGGGAATACCTCCAGTGCTCAGAATGAAACATCCGACTTTCCACTACGTCTTCTGTTGCCTCACAGCGATACGACACAGCCCGGGCAATAATAAACACCATTTCTTCTCTTTCACTCCAAATAAACAAATTCTAACCTTTTCATGCTGCTGTCACACACCCGCACACACACTCACTCGCTTGTGCACACACACACACACAAACACACACACACTCGCTTGTGCATACATACACACACACACACTCGCTTGTGCGCACACACACGCTCGCTTGTGCACACACACACTCGCTTATGTACACACACACACTCACTCGCTTGTGCACACACACACACTCGCTTTTGCACACAGACACATACAGACTCACTTGCTTGTGCACACACACACACACTCGCTTGTGCACACACACACACACTCACTCGCTTGTGCACACACGCACACACAATCACTCGCTTGTGCACACACACAACATAACACACATACTCACCTGCTTGTGCACACACACAGTCACTCACTCGTTTGTGCACACACACACACTCACTCGCTTGTGCACCCACACACTCACTCGCTTGTGCACACACACACACTCGCATGTGCACACACACACACACACTTGCTTGTGCACACATACACACACACACTCACTCGCTTGTGCACACACACACACACTCACTCGCTTGTGCACACACACACACACTCGCTTGTACACACACACTCACTCGCTTGTGCACACACGCACACACACTCACTCGCTTGTGCACACACACAACATAACACACATACTCACCTGCTTGTGCACACACACACTCACTCACTCGTTTGTGCACACACACACACTCACTCGCTTGTGCACCCACACACTCACTCGCTTGTGCACACACACACTCGCTTGTGCACACACACACACTTGCTTGTGCACACATACACACACACACACTCACTCCCTTGTGCACGCACACACACACACTCACTCGCTTGTGCACACACACACACACACTCGATTGTACACACAAACACACTCGCTTCTGCACACACACACACACACTCACTCGCTTGTGCACACATACACACACACTCAATCGCTTGTGCACACACGCACACACACTCACTCGCTTGTGCACACACACAACATAACACACATACTCACCTGCTTGTGCACACACACACTCACTCACTCGTTTGTGCACACACACACACTCACTCGCTTGTGCACCCACACACTCACTCGCTTGTGCACACACACACACTCGCTTGTGCACACACACACACACTTGCTTGTGCACACATACACACACACACACTCACTCCCTTGTGCACACACACACACACACACACTCACTGGCTTGTGCACACACACACACACACTCGCTTGTACGCACAAACACACTCGCTTCTGCACACACACACACACTCACTCGCTTGTGCACACATACACACTCAATCGCTTGTGCACACACGCACACACACTCACTCGCTTGTGCACACACACAACATCACACACACTCACTCGCTTGTGCACACACACACACTCACTCACTTGTGCACACACACTCACTCGCTTGTGCACACACACTCACTCGCTTGTGGACACACACACTCACTCGCTTGTGGACACACACACACACACTCGCTTGTGCACACACACACACACTCACTCGCTTGTGCATGCACACACTCACTCACTCGTTTCTGCACACACACACACACACACACACTCACTCGCTTGTGCACAAACACAGACCCGCACACACACACACACACAAACACACAAACAAACATTGGAAATGCATCCACTCTGAGCACATTATTCACCGATAATATGTTCACCCCAAGTGCATAACACTCAGGTCATTTTTGAGCACGCCTTATCGGTTCGTCCCATCCCTGAAATGAATGACAATGTCCTCCGTGAAAAATTCACAAGCCCGCTCATTCTGTCGCCAGAAAGGCGTGAGGGTGTTGCTCCAGCTTTACAACATATACATGAAACTGGTAAAACAAATGATCGATTCAATGTTCCACGCTTCTTCCACACAGTTGGGGAGTATTCAGCCCTCTCTGGTTTTTACAATATTAGCTAGAATTGTTCCGATGCTCTTAATGATACTGAAACTATCAATGATAACGGGTTGATTTTTTTTCACGAGAAACAAAGAAAGACAAAACTAAGTGATTTTGTAATAGTCTGATCAAAAAAAGAATGCTTGGCATTTATTTAGATGATGGTGGCAATAGTTTTAACCCTCTCTCTCATGTAATATTTTTTGCCCATCTTTCAGGTAAAAGATATCAAAAAAACCAAGATGCGATGCCCCAGGCTTGCGAGTCACTGTGTAAAATCTGAGGGAATACCCTTAACCTTTCCAATTATATGTCCCTCTCGAAGTTCCTTCACTTTCTGATATAAACATGTTTTGAAAAACATCACACTTTACCTTGTGTTGATACATCTAATTTCGTATTTTAACCTATAACTTATCTTTAAAAATATGAATAATGTCTCATCAGAAATGAAGGAAAAAATGATTTTTTCCCCTGCATTTCCTTCTATATTATAAAATGGTACCACACTCCGCTGTTTCCACAATGCAACCCAACAGGAGAATTGAAGACCGATGACCATCCATTACGAGTTTATATCAGCTTCATTATGTAATTTTCCAAATGCCTTAAAAGAAGGATTAAATCACGGAAATAAATGGAATAACTATTTTACATCCATTTAGTGTTCATTCTCTCTAGACTGCCACATACGGGGGACAGAGAGAGCTGCATTCTTACAGCAGCTCACCACATCACCATGTTGCTTTACAACACTACACCTAACTCTCGGGTTACTGAGTGTGGAGGGAGGCAAGAAAACATTCAACATTCAATAAGTCTCCAATATTTTTTGGTCTACAAGATAAATAATCAGTTATCCATCATCGGAGCTAACAGTTCACTGACTCAGGAGAAACAATTCACGTGCAGTATCACCCAGCAGCTCTTATTGTAGTTCCATGAGGTCGACGATTGTATCTGCCATAACCACAAATGAGGGCCACCGTTATAATAAATCAAAACGCAACAAAATAGAAAAAAATGTTCCAGAAATGACGAAACATAGACTGAGAGAGATACAGTGCTTATGGTTCCTATTTGTGACAGGGTCAAGGGCTGGAGTGATTTAGTAAATCCGCAGCACTGGCACTGTTTATGTGAACTTGCTGCGCTCTGTCCACTCAGGGCCATAACTCTTCCTTGTCAGTAAGGCTGGTGGAAAAATAATCGCATTTGAAGTTTGTTGCCAACCTTCTAGCTGGTGGATCCTGATCACCAGCAGTGTGGCATTTCGCCCTGTGTTCACCTGTAGCGAGACACCAACCGTTGATATCAAACCATTCTTCCCCGACAGTCACGGGGCGCAATGTACTCTGAATTTTTGAACAGAACACCCTAATGCCTCCCATGCAACAATCTACTCAAGTTTCTTCCAAATTCCAAAAAATTCCCAAGAAGCTGCAATATTAGTTCACTGGGATCCAATTATTTACGATCCATATCACTTATTCAAACTGGGGATTAATGAAAATATTTCCAAATTTGCAGATGACATAAAAAAGTCGGAGAAGCAATTTTCAGACGGATGCAACATTGTCCAGCAGAGGGTAGATTGGTAAAGGTGTGTGTGTGATTCAGACATTATCCTGCAGAGTGCAGATTGGTAAAGGTGTGTGTGTGATTCTAACATTGTCCAGCAGAGGGTTAGATTGGTAAAGGTGTGTGTGTGATTCTGAAATTGTCCAGCAGAGGGTAGATTGGTAAATGTGTGTGTGTGATTCTGACATTGTCCAGCAGAGGATAGATTGGTAATGGTGTGTGTGTGATTCTGACATTGTCCAGCAGAGGGTAGATTGGTAAAGGTAGTGTGTGATTTTGACATTGTGCAGCAAGGGTAGATTCCCCCCCTCCAAATTTGGCCCCCTGCAAATTTCCCCCCCGCAAACTTCTCATTTCTGCAAATTACTCCCCCCTCACAAATTTCTCATCGCTGCAAATTCCCCCTGCATATTCCTTTTGCTGCAATTTCCCCCCCCCACAAATTTCCCCCCCAAAAAATATTTCCCCGCAAATTTCCCTGCCGCAAATATCCCCCCCGCAAATTTTCGCCCTGCATATTTTCCACCCACAAATTTCCCCACTGCAAATCTCCCCCCGCAAATCTCCCCCCGCATATTTCCCCCACTCCGCAATTTTCTCCTCTCGCAAATTTCCCCAGCAAAGTTTTCCCCCACAAATTTCCCCACCCACAAATTCCAGCCGCAAATTCCCCCCGCAAATTGTCTCCACAGCAAATTTCCCCCCCGCAAATTTCCCCACCGCAAATTTCTCCCGTGCAAATTTTGCCACCCACAGGTTTTTCATCCTGCAAATTTCTCCCCTGCTGCAAATTTCCCTTCTGTAAATTCCCACCGCCTGTAATTTCACCAGCAAACTTTTCCCCCCGCAAATTCCGCCCCCCACAAATTCCCCCCTGCAAATTCCCCCCGCAAATTCCCCCACCCCCACAAACTTCCCTCCCCCACAAACTTTCCCCCCTGCAAATTTCTTTCCCCCTGCAAATTCTTCCTGAGGAAATTTCCCCCCATAATTTCCCCCTCCTGCAGTATCCCACCCGCAAATTTCCCCCCGCGCACATTGTTCCCCCTGCAAATTGTTCCCCCTGCTGATACCTGCCTCGCAAATATTTCTCCCCCCCTGCAAGTTCGCCCCCCAGAAATTTTCCACCCCACAAATCCCCCCCCCCGGAAATTGTTCCCCTTGCAGATATCTGCCCCGCAAATACTTCTCCCCTCCCCAGGAATTTTTCACCGAACACCCGCAATTTATTCCCTCGTCAAATTTTTCCCCGCGCAGATTATTTCCCTCCCGCAAATTAAGCCCCATCGCAGGTTATTCCGCCTGAAAACTTCCTCCCCCCAAAAAAAATGTTCTCCCTCCCCTGCAAATTATTAGGCCCTGCAAATTATCCCCCTCCAAATCACAGCTACCCCCCCCCCGCCGAAACATTTTCCACAGCAATTTTTCCCACCCCAACAAACTTGGTCCCCCGCCAAGAATTTCCTGTGCACTCCCCCCACCAAATTTCCCCCCAAATTACCCACCTGAACATTTAGCCTTTTCCCCCTCCACACATTTTCCTCTCTCTCTGTCCATCTCCCTCCCACCTCTCGTTCCCTAACCCTACCTCCTAACTCCCCTCCTCTCTCCCTAACTCCCCCAACTCTCCTCTTGTCTAATTGCCCCCTCTCTCTCCAGCCCTTCCCTCTCTGTGCTTCTCTCCCCACCCCCACTTCAGTCTATCTCTGCCCTCTCTGTCCCATCCGCCTCCTCTCTCCATCTATTTTGCCCCCACCTTCTCTCTCTGACTCCCACACTCTCTCTATAACCCCTTCAAACTCCCTCTTTCTAATTATCTCCTCTCTGTCTAATCTTCCCTCCCTCTCCCTCTAATTCCCCCTCTCTGTCTAATTATTCACCTCTCTCTGCCTCACTCCCCTGTCAGTCCAACTCCCCTCTATCTCTCCCGTTCTCCCCCTCTCTCCCTGTCTATCTCTTTCCCCACCTTCCAGTCCATCTCCCCTGTCGCTTCCATCTTACTCTCTCTGTCTAATTGCTTTCTTTCTGTCTGTCACCCACCACCATCTCTCTAAACCCCTCCCTACATTTCCACCTCTAATTCCCCCTCTCGTGTCTAATTTCCCCCTGTCTAATTACTCCCTCAAATTTCTCCCCTCTCTCTTAATTACTCCTTCAAATTTCCCCCCTCTCTCTAGCAAATTCCCCCTCTTTGTCGCTAATTCCCCCCATCTCTCTCTAATTCACAGAGCGAGAGTTGGGCAGACAGAGAGAGCGAGAGAGTTGGGCAGACAGAGAGAGCGAGAGAGATGGGCAGACAGAGAGAGCGAGAGATGGGCAGAGAGACTGAGAGAGATGGGCAGACAGAGAGCGAGAGAGATGGGCAGACAGAGAGAGTGAGAGATGGGCAGACAGAGAGCGAGAGAGATGGGCAAACAGAGAGCGAGAGAGATGGGCAAACAGAGAGAGTGAGAGGTGGGCAGACAGAGAGAGCGAGAGAGATGGGCAGACAGAGAGAGTGAGAGATGGGCAGACAGAGAGCGAGAGAGATGGGCAGACAGAGAGAGTGAGAGAGATGGGCAGACAGAGAGAGTGAGAGAGATGGGCAGACAGAGAGAGTGAGAGAGATGGGCAGACAGAGAGAGTGAGAGAGATGGGCAGACAGAGAAGCTGCTATGATGTAGATGAAAAGAGTGATCCACGCAGAGAGAGAAAGAGGCTGAGGGGCTGAGAGACAGTGTGAGATGTAGAGAGAAATAGAGGACACGGTGGGGGTGGGAGATTGGAAAGAACAGAGTGACAAAGTTTCGGAGAGAGAGATACACAGAGAGTTGTAGGAAGAGATATAAAGGGACACTTGACACAATGCAGAGAGGCCGAGATACAAAGGACACGGAGAGATGGGGATGGAAAGAAAGATGTGGGGAAACAGTGAGGAAGGTGGAACGAGGAGCAGAAGTAGAGTTGCAGGAAGAGGTGGCGGGATTGAACTCGATGAGATTATATTGGGCTCTGGGCAGAACCGCGTCTCATCCTGGATCCCCCTGAGTAAGAGCCCCATTCCCCACACACCCCCGACACTGACCCCAATCGTCAGTGTAAACATTCCACACGTCCTTTCTCCCGGTATAAGAATGAGGGACAAAGACACGGATACATTTGTATTTATTTTTCTCTCTGGTTATAGCTCCTGTCCGAGGACTCCTGACAGCGAAATGATTCTCTGTCTGCATCGTCTGCAGCTGCAGCTTCCAAATCCATTCTCCCTGGGGGAGAGAGAGAGAGAGAGAGAGAGAGGAATGGTAATTGATTAAAATAAAGCAAAGATTATTGAAACAAAATAAAACACAGCAAGATCCCAGGACTCTTCTCACTCACATCCACAATCTCGGTTAGTGGGGTGAGGTGAGGGAAACATTTTATACACACGTCCCCTGTTTTTAAACCCAGACACTGGGGGCAAAAGATTTCAAATGAGATGAAGATGCACAAACACTGATCGTTCCCCCCTCACTGTCCCTCTCCCATTCACTGCCCCCACCCCCTCTACCTGCTCACTCCAGGGCTGCTGCTGTTTGCACACTAAATATTCATATTGCACTTTCCACTTCTAACACTGTCACCTCTCCCTTTCTCCCTCTCTCTCTGGCTCTCTCTGTTTCTCTCCCCCTCTCTCCCTCTCTCTTACTCTCTCTCACTCTGGTTCTCTCTCCCTCTCTCTCTCTCGCTCTGTTTCTCTTCCCCTCTCTCCCTCTCTCTTGCTCTGTTTCTTTCCCCCTCTCCCTGTACCTATCTAGCCTCCCACACCTCTGCTCATCTTTCCCTCTCTCCTGCTCAATAAGCCATCACTGTCTCTGTTTTCCTTCTCTTCCTCGGGATCGATCTTGATTGAAATGCACTCTGGAAAGTTTCTGTCTCACCTTTTTAAATAAAGATGCACTGTGGCCATATTTAATATTTATCGATGATTTACACAGAGAAATGATGGGGAGAGGAAATGGGAGCAATCCTCAATCAGCCCGTCAGTGAACTGAATTCAGGGAGGGCAGCCACGATTGCAATGCAGGACAGGCTGCAGGCCAGTTATGCACAGCAAATCCCACAAGCAAGGTGATGTTAGTCAGGTCCCCTTGCTCACCTCCCCCAGAAAAGGCTAATCTCCCTCTTTGTAACTGGAGGCGGGGGTGGGAGCTGATTATTTTGCAAAGCGTTTGAAGCCTTCAGAGAAATGAGTGAGTGGAATTCAACCCCCTGCCCCCAACCCCTGACCATCCAATTCACAATCTGGCCTTCAACACAGCAAATAAAATAATAAATAAATAATCTACAAATAACAAGCCTTTATACAGCGTCACATTTAGAAGTTCAATTGCAGGGCCTCAGAAACATTGGAAAGTCAACACATCAATGTTTACAATAGCAGTGCACAGCAGGATCCCACAAACAGCCCCATGAGGGACAACGACACACTGGAGAAACCCCAGATCCTGTCTGTCTGCCTCTCTCTCATAATCACCCCTCTCCCAATCTGTTCCCCCTTCCACAATCTATTTCCCTCCATGTCCAGTCTTTCCCACTTCCCTCTCTCTCTGTTTCTCACATGCCAGAATATGGAGAGGCAGAGAGAGAGAGAGAGAGACAGAGAGAGAACCACAGTCAGGGCCTCAATAAACTCAATTCAAAATGGTTCCCGCACATTTCATTCAAGCCTCAATTCATCACAATGTCTAAAACAGCAGCATTATTCGGGGAAACAGTCTCACGTGAACAAGTTTCACTTCAGGCCCCTCCGACCTGCTTCACCAGTCGGGGAATTAATTTACAAAGTGTGCTCCCTGCTGCTCATTCAGGAAACCCTGTTTGGTATTTGTGCACAGAAAGATCCCACACACACTGCATCCTTCTCACAGTCAGGTCCAAGTGTTTTAGGTTGACAATTGATGAAAAATTGAAAGCAGGGACTTATCTTTCAATAAAACAGCACAGACTGGCCCTCAGTGACACAGTTTCTTTTCACAGATCCAACATTCTGACAGGCAGGTAGTGAGGGTCTTTTCTCCAGAGACTGGGAGCTGGGCAGTGACTGCACACCGGAGACCCCCAGATCCTCGTCTCTTCCCTCCCTGCCCCTCTCTCTCCCTGTTTCCCTCCCTCTCCCCTTTCTCTCTCCCTCCCTCCCTGATAACTCACAATCGAGAGAGAGAGAGAGAGAGAGAGAGACAGCAGGAAAACGCATCTTATTTCACCCTCACATTCATCCCTCTGCCTCCAACACAAGCTTTATTCCCCCATCACACCCGGCTCCAAGTTAAGGACTTCCATTCCCGCCCATCGAGAATGCTTCACAGGCCATGGATTCATTTTTTAAAATGCTGTCGTTTGGGGGGGGGAATTATACACAGGAAGATCCCAAAATGGTGGCACTTTCGAAATGGAGTTCTCTGGGAGTTTCTGAATGTGGGTTTCTCTCTCTTTACGATTGTTGTGACACTGACAGCAGCCCATTGGCTGCACAGTGCGATCCCACAAGCGGCAATGTGATAAGAGCTGAAAATGCCCCCAGTGGCCTGTGGAAAGGATTCATTAACCCCCCCCGGCACCTTCTTCTCTACCCACACACCCTCCCCCTCGCCACTTTCAAGCTTAAGATGTTTAATTCGAGCCCTTGGCACCTGTTTTGTTGTCCGTGAATTAATAGTTTCAAATAAAATGTGTTGTGTGGGCAGAGGCCGCAGGCCACTGTGTGCACAGCAAGATCCCATCAGCAGCAATCTAAACATTTCCAGATGGGAAACAGACCTTCTCCCTCCCCCCACCACCTACCCCTCCCCCCTTCCACCACAACTACTGCAAACCCCCTTCCCCACCCCACCAAACCCACCCCCCAATATAACCCCCCGAGCCCACCATGTGGGTGTGGGTACCTCCCTCCCCCGAAGTCTGGAGACATCCTCTTCAGTCCCCAAAAGGGGTCAAACTCCCTCTTGAAACTGAGGAAGCTTTTTAAACCGATCACCGCGCTGGGATTTCTCTCTGAACATCACACTTTCTACAAAGATGTGATTGGGAGCTGGGCAGTGACCTTACACTGGAGACCCCTCCCCCAAACCCACCTTGTCCCTGTGTCTCTTCACCAGCCCCCCTCCCCGCCCTACCCCAATCCCACACCCTCAACTCTTCCTGTTTTGCTCTCCCTCCCTCCCTCCATCACTATCTCTCTCCGTCCATTCGGGAGGATGGAGAGAGAGAGACAAACCCACAAACAGAAGCTGTAAACACTGATTAAAATGGTTCCCCCTGTCCCCCCATCAGTCTCCAGAAGGTGCTAAACTCCCTCTTTCAGGTTGGGAAGGGGCTGCTCATTCCTTTGGGACAGTATTTAAAATTACTGTCCCAGGATTTATTTTTACATCTCATTCTATCTCAGAGGGTGTGAGTGGAGGTGGCCAGTGACTACACACTGGAGACGCTCAGACCCTGTCTCTCTTTCCCACATCCCCTGAGAGAGAGAGAGGGATAGACAGATAGAAACAAAGCTGGAGAGAGAGAGAGAGAGACGGTAAATCTGAAGTCAGAACCTCAGTAAACTGAACTGTAAAGACCAATGTGAATCGGATTTAACAGTCTGCTTCATCACATTGTCTCCCCGCCTGTCTTATTTTGGAATTATAACAAGCTTTTAGACAGCTTCAGATTTCAGATTTTTAATCTCCTCTTTGTCACACACCAAAGGGTTAATGTGTTTGTTACTAATCGCAAGGTTAGTATTTTAACCCCAGTGTTTCAAAATCCTGCATCCCATCATCTAACAGAAACCACTTCATCGATGACCCAAAAACCAGGGTCCCTCCGAGATTAAAATTAAACCTCGGGGCCATAAAGAGACACAACTCACGTGGGTGGGTGGGGGGTGTGGAACAGGCCTGAGTCCATCCATCCAAGCTGGGGAAAAGCTCCTGTCCATGGATTCATAGTCACATTGCAGTCTTCAAACTCCAAATTCCTGGGGAAAAGAGAGAGGGAAAAGAATTGATTAAAACACAAAGCAAGAATATTTCTAAACAAAGTAGCACAGCAAGAGCCCAGGATTCCACCCCCCACCTCCCCCCGCTTCACAGTTACACAATCTCTCAGCAACATTCAAATACAAAAATATCCCAGTTATAAACCAGAGTCTAAAACATATTGAGAGATCTTTCCCGCCCCCTGTGTTTCTCTCTGTATCCCTCTTTGTATTTCACTCACATCTCTGTCCCACTCACTCATTCACTCACTCTCTGTATCTCATATATAAAAATTAAACCTCGGTTGGGGTAATAAACAGACACAACTCAGGTGGGTGAAGCCTGTGGACCAGGCCTCAGTCTATCCCTCCCTGGAAGAAGATCCTTGTCCTTGTCCCAGACTTTACCTCTTTGGATCCTCACCTTCCAGTTTTCAGAATACAAATTTCCCAGGAGAAAAAGAGATAAAATTGGTCAGAATTACAAAAGCAAAGGACATTTTTTAATAAAACAAAATAGCACAGCAAGATCCCAGAGTTTCCACTCTCAAGTCAATCTCTCAGCAACTTCCCAACAGGAACAAATCACAGTTTGAAAGCAGGTTGAGACACACACACACACACACACACACACACACACACACACACACACACACACACACACACACACACACACACACACACACACACACGCACACGCACACGCACACATTGAACTAGAGTGGGGAGGCTGGTCACTCTCTCCAGAGAGAGAGTGTACAGGGAGTTTGTTGGTTTGGGACTGGTTTGGGAATATCCGGATCCACATTTATCCTGAGTGAGCTGTATACACACTCCACCTCCAGGTTCTAGCCCAGCCCATCGCTGCTCATCTTCCCCTCTCTCTCTCTCTCTCTCTCTCCCGCTTGATAATCTGTCACTATATCTGTTCTTTTTCCCTTCCTCCGGATGGAACTTGATTGAAAGGCCCTCTGAAAAGCTCCTGTCTGACCATTTGTAATAATGATGCATTGTGGCCATCTTCTATATTTATCCATAATTTACCGAGAGAAACGGTGGGGGGGGAAATGGGAACAATCCTCAATCAGCCCATCACTGAACTGAACTCGGGGAGGGTAACCATGGTTGCAGTGCAGGACAGGCTGCAGGCCAGACAAGCACAGCGAGATCCCACAAGCCAGGTAATGTGAGCCATATCCTTCCCCGCTCCTCACCCTCAGAAAAGGCTAATCTACCTCTAAACAACATCAAACTAACAAGCACAGCGCCAGATTTTGACATTCAATTCAAGGGGATCAAACATTAGAAAATCAACACATCAATGTTTACAATTGCAGTGCACAGCAGGATCCCACAAACAGCCCCACGAGGGACATGACCACACTAGAGAAAACCCAGATCCTGTGTCTCCCTTAAAACCACCCCGCCTTCCATCTGTCACCTCCCTACTCAATATTTCCCTCCATCTCCCCTCTTTCCCACCTCCCTCTCTCTCTGTTTCTCACATGCCGGAATGTGGAGAGGTAGAGATAGAGAGAGAGAGAGAGAGAGAGAAAACCACAGTCAGGGCCTCAATAAACTCAATTCAGAATGGTTCCCGTACATTTCATTCAAGCCTCAATTCATCGCAGTGTCTAAAACAGCAGCATTATTCGGGGAAACAGCCTCACATGAACAAGTTTCACTTCAGGCCCCTCCCACCTGCTTCACCAGTCGGGGAATTAATTTACAAAGTGTGCTCCCTGCTGCTCATTCAGGAAACCCTGGTAGTATTTGCGCACAGAAAGATCCCACACACACTGCATCCTTCTCACAGTCAGGTCCAAGTGTTTTAGGTTGAGAATTGATGAAAAATTGAAAGCACGGACTTTTTTTCAATAAAACAGCACAGACTGGCCCTCAGTGACACAGTTTCTTTTCACAGATCCAACATTCTGACAGGCAGGTAGTGAGGGTCTTTTCTCCAGAGACTGGGAGCTGAGCAGTGACTGCACGCCGGAGACCCCCAGATCCTCATCTCTTCCCTCCCTGCCCCTCTCTCTCCCTGTTTCCCTCCCTCTCCCCTTTCTCTCTCCCTCCCTCCCTGATAACTCACAATCAAGAGAGAGAGAGATAGAGAGACAGCAGGAAAATGCACAATCACAGCCTCAGATCAATTGAATTCCAGTGGCTGCTGCACATTTTGTTTCACCGTCACATTCGTGGCCTAAAACACTGGCCTTATTGGGGAGATCAGACAATGCACAGCCCCTCCTGAGGAGCTTGAAATGAGGCCGTGAATTGGGCCTAGACACAGAGGCTGCATCAACGCTCAGGGACAGGAACAGGCTCCAGTCTAACAGGACATTCCTCTCACTCCACAGCTCAGCCCAAACCTCCCAGACAGGGCTGGAAGGAGTGAGAGGGAAATGGGACCCACTTCCCCTTAACCCCCCAAACTCAAATAATGACAATTCCCATGATGACTTTCCTGTCAGTTTACTACAAGATGAAGCAGAGAAAGAAATGTCTGGAAAGAGAGAGGGAGAGAGAAAGCTGGAGTGACAGAGACAGGGAAATTCCACCCCCTCCCCCAGAAACCCTCAAACTCCCACAAATACAATCCTGGAGTTTAGAACAAGCCTTGACCCAGGAGCAGGGCTTTTTTGTTTGAATGACAGTCAATGAATTGGTTTCTCTTTAACGTCATGTGGTCCCTGTTGCTGTTCAGGAAAAGCTGCAGGCCGTTTCTGCACAGGGGGATCCCACAGGCAGCAATGTGATACTATCCGGATGGGAACAGGGAGACACATTCCTAGCATTATTCAGGAATTAGCACAATATTTTACACACTCTCACAGTTTGGACTTGGTAAAGGGCTCCTGGGGACAGGAAATTAGTCCAATCAGCACATTTTTAATAAATTAACTGGTTGTGGCACAGTATGAAACACTGCAGGCAATTTGTGCACAGCAAGATCCCACAGGGTGCAGCCAGCTCTGCCAGGTACTTTTTAAATGGGGAAGTGTTTACAGACAGAGAGGAAGAGAGGGAGCATGTGGCAGAGAGACTAAGATAGTGTAGACCGTCTACCCCTTCAGAACCTCAGGAAGACTGAGCACTTTGCAGTGTATGAATGAATGTTTAAAATGCTCTCATTGTTAGTGAGTCACTTGCTTCACTGTCCCTGGATTCATTTTTGCAATTCAGCCTTTTCTGAAAGATGTGAGTGGGAGCTGGGCAGAGTCTACACATTGGAGACCCCCAGATCCAGTGTCCATTCACCCTCCCTCCTCTTGTTTTGTTATCTCAGCCCCTCTGTTTCCCCTCACTCACTCCCCCCTTTCTCTCTCTCTTCACCCAATGGAGAGACCGAGGGGGAGAGAGCAGGCTGAGAATTTGACAATCAGGGATGGGTGAAGTGAATTAAATTGGCTGCCGGGCCTTTGCCTTTCACCGTTATATGAACTGCTCTCAGACACGCGCCCTGTGCTCTTGGTGAATTAGACCCGGGTACAAGTTCCGTCCTGTTTAATTCCAGGTCCCTGTGAGTGCTGGATAGAAAGGCTCTCTGGAAAGTTCCTGTCTCACCATCGACAAAAATCCACACCACACTGGCCATGTTTTACATTTGTACTTCCACAGTCACATTTCCCAGTCAATGAAATCCTTATTAGAGCTGAAACTAAGGTAATTCTGCACAGAAGGATCCCACGAGCGATCCCCGAATGGAGGGGGACACCCCCAGACCCTGCGTCTCCTTCCCCTGCCCCCAGCCCTCAACACACCCACCCCCTCTCTGTCAAAATCTCCCTCATTGTGTTCCTCTTTCTCTCTCTCTCTCTCTCTTTCTGTCCCCATCACCCCTCCCTCTGGACCCTCCTCTCTCTCTGACCCTCCCTCCGCACCCTCCTCTCTCTCTGCCCCTCCCTCCGCACCCTCCTCTCTCTCTGTCCCTCCCTCCGCACCCTCCTCTCTCTGCCCCTCCCTCCGCACCCTCCTTTCTCTCTGTCCCTCCCTCCGTACCCTCCTCTCTCTCTGCCCCTCCCTCCGCACCCTCCTCTCTCTCTGTCCCTCCCTCCGTACCCTCCTCTCTCTGTCCCTCCCTCCACATCCTCCTCTCTCTCTGCCGCTCCCTCCGCATCCTCCTCTCTCTCTGTCCCTCCCGCCGCATCCTCCTCTCTCTCTGTCCCTCCCTCCGCACCCTCCTCTCTCTCTGCCCCTCCCTCCGCACCCTCCTCTCTCTCTGCCCCATCACTCCTCCCTCCTTTCCCTCCACCTTTCCCTCAATCTTTTATTTTGAAAGTGTGGTCACTGTTGCGGGGAAAAGAAACAGAGCGGGAGGGGGGGAAACTATGTGTAAACAGCCGATCCCACTCCCCACCTGCTGGTGACCAGATATAAATGTATTGGCTGAGGATTGTGGGACAGTGAGTGGGGAATGGGCCTCGCCCCCTCTTCCTCTTCCCCAACACCCTCCCCCATCCCCCAATTAAAGTAACGACAAATCACATTGGTGTTTTTAGACATTTTATTGGAAGATGAAACATGGAGAGAATTGGCTGGAGAGAGAGAGAGAGAGAGAGAGAACAAGCTGGAGAGAGAGAGACTGGGGGCTGCTCTCTCCCCACCCTCACCACCAGCCCACACCCTCACATCTACATTAAACTCCATTGAAATGGCTGCTGCCCCTTCCATTTAACCCAGGAAAGCCCGTGGCCCAGCCTGTCTTACACACACCGACATGACTCTGGGGGGAGAAGAAGCCTTCGCACAGGCTCGAGGTTCTCATTTCAGGCCCTCTCTCTCTCTCCCTCTCGCTCTCCCTCTCCCTCTCAGTCTCCCTCTCCCTCTCCCTCTCCCTCTCCCTTTTCCTCTCTCTCTCTCTCTCCCTCTCTCTCTCCCTCCCCCTCTCCCTCTCCCTCTCTCTCTCTCTACCTCTCTCTCTCCCTTTCCCTCTCCCTCTCTCCCTCTCCCTCTCCCTCACCCTGTCTCCCTCTCCCTCTCCCTCTCTCCCTCTCCCTCTCCCTCTCTCTCTCTCTCTCCCTCTTTCTCCCTCTCTCCCTCTCCCTCTCTCTCTCTTTCTCTCTCTCTCCCATTGCTTCACCCTCCATGAGCCCATTTCTATCAAGTGTGGTCACTGATGCAGTTCAGGAAAGGCTGGCAGCCTCTGTGTTTTATGTTTTTACACAGCAGGATCCCATGACTTTCCCTATCTCCAAACTTGCTGTGAAAGCCTCTCTCCCTCCTCAACCTTCCCCGTGTGAATTCCCCAGTCTGGGGCCATCCCCTCAGTTCCGTCCCTCCCCACAACCACAACCCCCTGAAAGGGCTGAAAGTCAAACTGGGAAGCAGCTGGATTCTCACAGGAGACATTTTAAAATCACTGCCTCGGGATTTCAGTGGGTGTCAAATCCCACTTTCTGGAAGGTCCTGACTGGGAGCTGGGCAGTGACTGCACATGGGGATACCCCTCTCTCTCTCTCCCAACCCCCAGACCCTGTGTCTTTTAAACCCACCACCCCAACTCCTCTCTGTTTTGTTATCTCTCCCCCTCTTTCCTCTGACCTCTCCTTTCTCTTGCTCTCTCCTGTGGGAAAGGCCACAGGCCACTGTGGGCACAGCAAGATCAGGAGGATGGAGAGAGAGAGAGAGACAGAGAAATCCACACACAGAAGCTGCATAAACTGAATTAAAATGGTTGCCCCTGTCCACCCATCAGTCTCCAGAAGGTGCTAAACTCCCTGTCTTATTTTGGAATTATAACAAGCTTCTAAACAGCCTCAGGTTTCAGATTTTCAATCTCCTCTTTGTCACACACCAAAGGGTTAATGTGTTTGTGACTAATCGCAAGGCCGGGATATTTTAACCCCAGGGTTTCAAAATCCAGCAGCCCATCATCTAACAGAAACCAATTCATCGACGACCCAAAAACCAGGGTCCCGCCGAGATTAAAATTAAACCTCGGGGCCATAAAAAGACACAACTCACGTGTGTGGGTGGGGGGTGTGGAACAGGCCTGAGTCCATCCATCCAAGCTGGGGAAAAGCTCCTGCCCATGGATTCATAGTCACATTGCAGTCTTCAAACTCCAAATTCCTGGGGAAAAGAGAGAGGGAAAAGAATTGATTAAAACACAGAGCAAGAACATTTCTAAACAAAATAGCACAGCAAGAGCCCAGGATTCCACCCCCAACCTCCCCCCGATTCACAGTTACACAATCTCTTAGCAACATCCAAATACAAAAATATCCCAGCTATAAACCAGAGGCTAAAACAGACTGAGAGACCTTTCCCGCCCCCTGTGTTTCTCTCTGTATCTCTCTTTGTATCTCACTCACATTTCTGTCCCACTCACGCTCTCTGTGTCTCCCTTGGTCTCTCAGATATGGAAATTAAACCTCGGTTGGTTAAATAAACAGACACAACTCAGGTGGGTGAAGCCTGTGGACCAGGCCTCCGTCTATCCCTCTCAGGAAAAAGATCCTTGTCCTTGTCCCAGACTTTCCCTCTTTGGATCCTCACCTTCCAGTTTTCAGAATTCAAATTTCTCAGGAGAAAAAGAGATAGAATTGGTTAAAAGGACAAAAACTAGGACATTTAACTGCATAAACTAAAATGGTTCCCCCTGTCCCCCCACCATCAGTCTCCAGAAGTTGCTAAACTCCCTCTTTCAGTTTGGGAAGGGGCTGCTCATTCCTTTGGGACAGTATTTAAAATTCCCATCCCAGGATTTATTTTTACATCTCATTCTATCTCAGAGGGTGTGAGTGGAGGTGGCCAGTGACTACACACTGGAGACGCTCAGACCCTGTCTCTCTTTCCCACATCCCCTGAGAGAGAGAGAGGGATAGACAGATAGAAACAAAGCTGGAGAGAGAGAGAGAGAGAGAAGGTAAATCTAAAGTCAGAACCTCAGTAAACTGAACTGTAAAGACCAATGTGAATCGGATTTAACAGTCTGCTTCATCGCATTGTCTCCCCGCCTGTCTTATTTTGGAATTATAAGGGTGTGAGTGGAGGTGGCCAGTGACTACACACTGGAGACGCTCAGACCCTGTCTCTCTTTCCCACACCCCCTCCTGTTTTTACACCTCCACACCCCTCAGCTTCCCTCTCTCTCTGTTTCACTCACTCCCTCCCTTTTCTCTCTCTGCTCCCGTCTCTCACATTCAGGGTAAAGATGGATGCTCCTATCTAGGCCCTTATCCCTGTCCCCTCTTTCTCCAACCCTCTTCCTCGCTTGTTTTCTTTGTCCATCTTTCTTTTTTCCTTCCCCCGTCTCATGTACTCTGCATTGAAATGAGATAGGAAATGTTCCTCTCTCCCCATTTAAAATACTGACAAATCACATCGCTGTTTTTGGGCAGTTTTTATTGATTAACGTTTAAAATGGACACAAAGAGAGCTGGAGAGAAAGAGAGAAAAGCTGGAGGGATAAAGACACAGCAAATCACACAGGTAAATCTAAAGTCAGAATCTCAGTAAAGTGAGCAGTAATGGCCCCTGTGAATCCGATTGAACAGATTCCACTTCATCGCTCTGTCTCCCCGCCTGTCTTATTTTGGAATTATAACAAGCTTCTAAACAGCTTCAGATTACAGATTTTTAATCTCCTCTTTGTTACATACCAAAGGGTTAATGTGTTTGTGACTAATCGCAAGGCCGGGATATTTTAACCCCAGGGTTTCAAAATCCAGCAGCCCATCATCTAACAGAAACTGTTTCATCGATGACCCAAAAACCAGGGTCCCTCCGAGATTAAAATTAAACCTCGGGGCCATAAAGAGACACAACTCACGTGTGTGGGTGGGGGGTGTGGAACAGGCCTGAGTCCATCCATCCAAGCTGGGGAAAAGCTCCTGCTCATGGATTCATAGTCACATTGCAGTCTTCAAACTCCAAATTCCTGGGGAAAAGAGAGAGGGAAAAGAATTACACAGAGCAAGAACATTTCTAAACAAAATAGCACAGCAAGAGCCCAGGATAACACCACCCCCCCCCCCCATTCCCCCAAACCCTCCGCCACTTCAAAATTACACAATCTCTTAGCAACATCCAAATACAAAAATATCCCAGTTGTAAACCAGAGGCTAAAACAGATTGAGACACTTTTCCCACCCCCTCTCTTTCTCACTCTATCCCTCTTCCTATCTCACTCACATCTCTGACCCCTCACTCATTCACTCACTCTCTGTATCTCATACATAAAAATTAAACCTCGGTTGGGTAAATAAACAGACACAACTCAGGTGGGTGAAGCCTGTGGACCAGGCCTCAGTCTATCCCTCCCTGGAAGAAGTTCCTTGTCCTTGTCGCAGACTTTCCCTTTTTGGATCATTACCTTCCAGTTTTCAGGATACAAATTTCTCATGAGTAAAAGAGATAGAATTGGTTAAAAGGACAAAAATTAGGACTTCTTAAAAAAACACAAAAAAGCACAGCAAGATCCCAGAGTTTCCACTCTCAAGTCAGGCTCTCAGCAACTTCCCAAAACAAAAAAAATGACATTTTGAAAGCAGATTGAGACACACAGAAACACACACACACACACACACACACACACACACACACACACACACACACACACACACACACACACACACACACACACACACACACATTGAACCAGAGTGGGGAGGCTGGTCACTCTCTCCAGAGAGAAAGTGTACAGGGAATTTATTGTTTTGGGACTGGTTTGGGAATATCCTGATCCACATTTACCCTGAGTGAGCTTAATACAGACTCCACACCCTGGTTCTCGGACATGTTTGGAATGTCTCTCATCTATCCCCTAGGAGCCCTGTGCATTGACTGTTAATCCCCGTACAGGAAACCTTGCTGATCCTGTCCATTGAATGTTAATCCCCGGACAGGACACTTTGCTGATCCTGTCCATTGAGGTGTTAATCCCAGGACAGATACGGTTTCAACAAGGGCCTGTCTTTATCTTTGGGTTAATTTTAAATCTATATTTCTTTCCCCTGTTGGTTGTGTTACTCCAATTCCAAACCCTGATTTCACACAAACCCCTAAAACACTGGCAATAATCGCAGTCCCAACCAACTCTCCCTCTTACCCCAACCCTCTCTCCCTCATACAACAACCCTCTCTCCCACTCACCCCAACCCTCTCTTCCTATTACCCCAACCCTCTCTCCATATCACCCCAAACCTCTCTCCCTCATACAACAACCCTCTCTCCCTCTCACCCCAACCCTCTCTCCCTAACACCCCAACTCTCTCTCCCTATTACCCCAACACACTGTCCCTCTTACTCCAACCCTCTCTCCCTATCACCCCAACCCTCTCTCCATATCACCCCAACCCTCTCTCCCTCTTACCCCAACCCTCTCTTCCTCTTACACCAACCCTTTCTCCCTAACACCCAAACCCTCTCTCCCTATCACCCAAACCCTTTCTCCCTATTACCCAAACCCTCCCTCCCTCTTACCCCAACCCTCTCTCCCTCTCACCGCAGCCCTCTCTCCCTGTCACCCCAACCCTCTCTCCCTATCACCCCAACCCTCTCTCCCTCTTACCCCAACCCTCTCTCCATATCACCACAACCCTATCTCCCTCTCACCCCAAACCTCTCTCCCTGTCACTCCAACTCTCTCTCCCTATAACTCCAACCCTCTCTCCCTTTCACCCCAACCATCTCTCCATTACACGCCAACCCACTCTCCATTACACCCCAACCCCCTCTCCCTCTCACCCCAACCCTCTCTCCCTATCACCCCAACCCTCTCTCACTCTCACCCCAACCCTCTCTCCCTCTCACAGCAACCTTCTCTCCCTATCACCCAAATCCTCTCTCCCTCTTACCCCAACCCTCTCTCCCGCTCACCCAAACACTCTCTCACCTTCACCCCAACCCTCTCTCCCTCTCACCCCAACCCTCTCTCCCTCTCACCCCAAACCTCTCTCTCTCTTACCACAACCCACTCTCCCTCTCACCCCAACCTTCTCTCCATATCACCCCAACCCCCTCTCCCTCTCACAACAACCCTCTCTCCCGAACACCCCAACCCTCTTTCACTCTAACCCCAACCCTCTCTCCCTCTCACCTCAACCCTATCTCCCTCTCACCCCAACACTCTCTCCCTCTTACCCCAAAACTCTCTCCCTAACTCCCCAACCCTCTCTCCCTCTCACCCCAACCCTCTCTCCCTCTCACCCCAACCCTCTCTCACTCTCAGCCCAACCCTCTCTCCCTATCACCCCAACAGTCTCTCCCTCTTACTCCAACCCTCTCTCCCTAACACCATTTTAAATGTGGGGAAGGTATCTCCTTGCATATTAAAGATGGGGGAGGGATCCCCCACCAATCTAAAGATGGAGAAGAGATGTCCCTCCATGTTAAAGATTGAGAAGGGATCTCTTTCCATTTTAAAGATGGAAATAGGATCTCTATGCATTCCAAAGATGGAGATGGGATCTCCCTCCATTTTAAAGATAAGGAAAGTATCTCCATCCATTTTAAAGTAGGAGAAGTGATCTCCCTCCATTTTAATGATGGGGAAATTATCTCCGTCCATGTTAAAGATTGAGAAGGGATATCCACCCATTTTAAAGATGGAGTAGTCATCTCCATCCATTTGAAAATTTGAAGATGATTCTCGTTCCATTTCATCCACCCTCTCTCTCTCTCTATGTCTGTTTCCTGCTCTCGATTTCACTCTCTGACTGTCTCTCTCATCCTCAGCTCTTTTTCTTCTCTCACTACATCCCCCTGTATTTTGCTCCACCCCTTTTCTATCGCTCAACTGCCAGTGTCTCTCTCTCGGCCGTTTTGCTCTCGCTCTCTCCCTGTCTCTCTGTCTCTCTCTATCTCCCTTTCCCACACCCCCAGTCTCTCTTTTGCGCCATAATAGGATGTGAGGCTGAAGGGAAAATATTGTCAGGGTTACGGGGAAAGGGAGGATGAGTGAGACCAGTGAAACTTTACTTGCAGAGTGTCAACAGTAATTTGATGGGCTGAATGGCCTCCTTCTGTGTTGTAAACACTCTGCGCTGCAAACCCAGGTTAACTTTTCATTCTCAAATCAGCTTCACTCTTTCCTTCCTTGTAGGTTCTAGTAATTCCACATCACAAGTTGGGGAAGGGATCTCCCTCCATTTTAAAGATGGAAAAGGGATCTCCCTCCATTTTAAAGATGGAGAAGGAATCTCGCTCCATTTTAAAGATGGATAAGGGATTTCCCTCCATTTTGAAGTAGGAGATGGGATCTCCATACATTTTAAGAATGGAGAAGTGATCTACCTCCATTTTAAAGATGCAGAAAATATCTCCATCCATTTTAAAGAAGAAGGAGGTTATATCCATCGATTTTAAAGATGGAGAAAGGATCTCCCTCCATTTTAATTTTTGAGAAGGGATCTCCCACCGTTTTTTTGATGGAGAAGGGATCTCCCTGCACTTAAAGATGGGGAAAGAAAATGTAACTGAATAATGATGTTTATGGCCAGGCACTTTGAAAACTATTTGGAGCTTTACTCTTTTCTCCAGCTGATGAATTTTTCAATTGAACACTATTTAATTTGAACTTGAATTCAAAGGTGAATGATGCTTTTCAATCTCATAACTCAAGTGTTGAGGGAGCTTTACTCTGTATCAAACCCATTGCTGTACCTGTCCTGTGAGTATTTGATGGGGACGGTGTAGAGGGAGATTTACTCTGTATCTCACCCTGTGCTGTACCTGTCCTGGGAGTGTTTGATGGGGACAGTGTAGAGGGAGATTTACTCTGTATCTAATCCTGTGCTGTACCATTTCTGGGGGCGTTTGATGACAGCATTTTCACCCAGCACGAAAACATTCCACAAAGCAGGGCTCAGAAATTGCACATGAGTTTCCTTGTTTGATTCGCCCTGGTCTGTTCTGATTCCGTGAAAGATTCCTGGTGTTTACCCTCCACATGAGCAGTCATCCTAATCCCGTATCCCTATCCAGCACCGAACGCAGCATTCGACTACAATAAGGAAAGTGATACAGGAGCCTCTCAGTGAGACAGGTGAGTCTTGAGTCTGACCTGGGTGTATGTGAGGGAACCAGGTTAATCCGACACTCCAGCGACAGTATAAACAGTTTGAGTGCAATGCAGCTTTGCCAGAATGAGACCTCGATTTCAAGGGTTAAAATTCAAAGTGAGATTACACAAACTCGGGTTGTATTCCCTTAAATTTAGTAGCATCAGGGGTGACTTGATCAAACTGTCAAATCCTGAGATGAACTGAGCGGGGAGATTGGGGAATGTATGAGCTCTTGTCCTGAGTAACAAGCTTTGTGTGGCATCTTATTGAATCCCTTTTGAACAGACAAGTATCCTTCTGTCACTACAGGTTACCTGTATGTTGCAATGTTATTCTGATAATTTTCATCCCACAGAGTCAAAATTTCAGCTATTCTGTGACTGAGTCAGAACTTCAAATAGTTCAGTTTCACTGTTTAAAATAAGCAGTCACTTTTCTGTGGTGGTTTTTGAGATTGACTTTGGAGCTCAGAATCTGTCAGTGGAATGGAGTTTCTACACAGATAGGAAACGGGATTGATGAATAAAGGTGCAGTATTTTGTTCACTGCATTAGATTGTGTCTGTTGCAGTTTCACAGGAGTTTACATTTTCTTGGGAAAGAGATGGTTAACCAATGTCAACAATTCAATTTCTTCAGACAAGTGAAAACGCAAGAGAAAGAGAGAATATACAAACACTGAAAGAAACAGGCAACTGTATGAGGAAGGTTTCAATTCTCTGCATGTTTTAATGTGAATTCCTGAGCTAAAGATTGAAATAAACAGGAGTTTAAACCTCACACTGCGATGCCGTACAATTTGAGTCCTGTTATCCAAAAATTAAAAATAAAAATCTACAATTAAACATTTCTTGTACAGAGCAGAGGGAATTTGTCTCTGTATCGATCCCCATACTGTATTTGGGTTGGGAGTGTACGATGAACAGTGTAGTCAAAGATTTAGTTTGAAACAATCTTCTGCAAACGGCAATTGACGCAAAGTCTCTTGTTCATGTTTCAACCTGAGGCTGATATATTTTTGTTAGGCAAAGGCCTAAAGAGGTATAGAGTTCGGTCAGAGATCAGCCAGGGTCTCATTGAATGTCGGATACAGCGTGTGGGGTGAAATGGAATCTTCCTCTTCCCAGGTGCTATGTTAAATATCGTTCCTTCAGTCTCTGTCTCTCAGTCTCCCTCTCGATCTGTGTCTCGCTCTTTTGCTCACTCGCTCGGTCTGTCTCTCTGTCTCTCTCTTCCTCTCTCTCAGAATCTATATAAATTACACAAACACAAGTCAGCCTTTTAGGTTTGTTCACAGTGGCCATATTATGTCCCCACAGCACTGGGACATTTCTGACAGAGTTGACTCCTCAGGAATGAGACGTTGGTACTTTCAACGTGACAGAGACACAGCTATGGAGACACTGAGACACTGATCAAACACTCATCCCCGAAACACCGCATTGCCCACGTGTTCCAGGTCATCACCACTCGCTGATTTAAAAAGACTTTCTTCACATCCCGCCCCTTCATCCCTTTCCCAAAAACTTCACCCTGTCTCTCCCCCGTCACCATTGAACCAATTTTTTGAATTTGACTCTGTATCGATCCCCATACTGTAATAGGGATGTGAGTGTTTGATGAACAGTGTAGTCAAATCTTCACTTTGAAACACTGGATTGAGGTTAAGGGGTGATTTAATCAAAAGCTTCAAGATAATAATGGAAATGAAGAGAGTGGATAACAGTGGTAAAGATGGAGAAGGGATTTCCCTACATTTTTAAGATGGGGAAAAGTATATGTCACAGGATAATGTTGTTTATACCCAGGCATGTTGTAAATTATTTGGAGCTTTACCCTTTTCTCCAGCTGATGAACATTTAATTTGAAGACATTTTAATCTGTATTCGAATTCAAAGGTGAATGACAATTTTCAATCTCATAACTCAAGTCTTGAGGGAGCTTTACTCAGTATCGAACCTCATGCTGTACCTATCCTGGGAGTGTTTGTTGAAGAAAATTTAATAACAAATTAAATTCCTATCTGCACTGTCCAATAACGGATGCAGATTCAGATAAATCGGAACTTTCATTTTTGTGTCACTTTCTGTATCTTGAAGCTTCCATTTGGAGCTGGAAATCTGTCAGTTGATGAATGTAGTGTTGAAAGTTTCATCCTGAATTGTGTGAGGCCTTAGTATTGTAGAAATGTTTGAAGAAAGTGTTTGCATTCACACATTCCTACATTGTGAAATGTAAGTTACCTTTGAAACAATAGGATGTCGGGCCAGCGAGTCTGAATCGACAACAGGTTTTGGATGATTAAAGAGTGAATTTTAATGATGTCCTTTGAAGGAGCCGTTTACTGTAAATGTCCCGAGACAATGAAATGCTTCCCCAATATCTGACTCACCTTCCCATGAATTCAGAGACATGAAGGGGACAGAGATATTGTAAGATACAGATCATGAGATGCCAGAGAATCACAGAATTGAAGTTGTGGGGCCCTCTCCTGTTTCAGAATGTCAGTTTTGATGTTTTATTCTGTTAACCTTGGTTAATGATTCAGAAAGCAGAAAGTTCCAATCCAATCTGGAACCTGCACTTCAAATTCCAAAGAGATATGAACGCCTTAAATGAATGGGTGAAATAGTGAAAGATGGAATTCATTGTAGGGAAATGTGTGGCTCCTCACTTTAAAAAGGATGGAAAAGATTATATTATAAATGGTGAAAAGCTGCAAACAATGAGGGTCCAAAGAGTCTCTATCCATTTGTGTCAAGACTAACAAAATATCAAATAGCTCCAATGAGAAATTAAATTTGATATTTGGGACAAAGCTGGTTAAAAGCTCACACTACACATCCCATGAATCTTCGCTGTAACCTGCATTTCAGCACATCTCAAGAAAACTGATATTTTCAACGGTTCGTGATTCCAGTCTGTAACTCAGTCTCGGGTATATATTATTCTATATATAAACCCCACCAACTCCTCGATTAGATTCCAGTCTGTAACTCACTCTCGGGTATCTATTATTCTATATATAAACCCCACAAACCCCTCGATTAGATTCCAGTCTGTAACTCACTCCGGGTATCTATTATTCTACATATAAACCCCACAAACCCCTCGATTAGATTCCAGTCTGTAACTCAATCCCGGGTATCTATTATTCTATATATAAACCAACCCGAACGCCTCGATTAGATTCCAGTCTCTACTTTACTCCAGGGTATCTATTATTCTATATATAAACCACCCCGAACGCCTCGATTAGATTCCTGTCTGTTACTCACTCCCGGGTATCTGTTATTCTATATATAAAACACCCCGAACCCTTCAATGAGATTCCAGTCTGGAACTCACTCCCGGGTATCTGTTTTTCTATATATAAACCACCCCAAACCTGTTGATTAGATTCCAGTCTGTATCTCACTGCTGGGTATCTGTTATTTTATATATAAACCACCCCAAAACATTCGATTAGATTCCAGTCTGTTACTCACTCCCGGGTATTTGTTATTCTGTATATCTCGATCTACATGATTTATATATAAACCACCCCGAAACGCTCGATTAAAGTCGAGTCTGTAATTCACTCCTGGGTATCTGTTATTGTATATAAAAACCATCCTGAAACTCTCGATTAGATTCCAGTCTGGAACTCACTCCCGGGTATTTGTTATTCTATATAGAAACCAGCCCGAACCCCTCGATTAGATTCCAGCACCTTCCACATTGAGGGATGGGTCTCACCCCATTTTAAAGTTGGTTAAAGTGTCTCCCGCCATTTTTAAGATGGGGAAGGGATATCTCACAGGATATTGTTCTTTACACTCAATAATGTTATCAGATTTTGAACATTTTCAGTTTCCCCCTACACTTTCTCTTTCTCTCACTCCGTCTCGTTCCTTCTCTTCCTCCCGCACACCATCTGTCTGCTACTCTATACATTTCTCTGTTTCTCTCTCTCACACCATTTCTTTACCCTACACTCGCTCCCCTCTCTTCATCTCTCTCTCTCTTTCAACTCATCTCTTTTTCTTTTCTTCGATCTCCTCTCTATATCTCACTCGCTTACAGAGTTCTATTTCCCTCTCACCCTGTGTCTCTGCTGCTCTGTCTCTCTATCTGTCGTTCCATCTTTCTCTCTCTCTCTCTCTCACTCACTACTTTCCTCCATTGAAAAAACTCAGCAGGTCTGGCAGCATCGGCAGAGAAGAAAAGAGTTGACGTTTCGAGTCCTCATGACCCTTCGACAGAACTTGAGTTCGAGTCCAAGAAAGAGTTGAAATATAAGCTGGTTTAAGGTGTGTGTGTGGGGGGCGGAGAGATATAGAGAGAGAGAGGTGGTTGTGTAGACAAACAAGCAGTGATAGAAGCAGATCATCAAAAGATGTCAATGACAATGGTACAAAAGAACACATAGGTGTTAAAGTTAAAGTTGGTGATATTATCTAAACGAATGTGCTAATTAAGAATGGATGGTAGGGCACTCAAGGTACAGCTCTAGTGGGGGTGGAGGGAGCATAAAAGATTTTAAAATATTTAAAAATAATGGAAATAGGTGGGAAAAGAAAAATCTATATAATTTATTGGAAAAAAAGAAAAGGGGAAACAGAAAGGGGGTGGGGATGGGGGAGGGAGCTCACGACCTAAAGTTGTTGAATTCAATATTCAGTCTGGAAGGCTGTAAGGTGCCTAGTCAGAAGATGAGGTGTTGTTCCTCTAGTTTGCGTTGGGCTTCACTGGAACAATGCAGCAAGCCAAGGACAGACATGTGGGCAAAAGAGCAGGGTGGAGTGTTAAAATGGCAAGCGACAGGGAGGTTTGGGTCATTCTTGCGGACAGACCGCAAGTGTTCTGCAAAGCGGTCGCCCAGTTTACGTTTGGTCTCTCCAATGTAGAGGAGACCACATCGGGAGTAACGAATGCAGTAGACTAAGTTGGGGGAAATGCAAGTGAAATGTTGCTTCACTTGAAAGGAGTGTTTGGGCCCTTGGACGGTGAGGAGAGAGGAAGTGAAGGGGCAGGTGTTACATCTTTTGCGTGGGCATGGGGTGGTGCCATAGGAGGGGGTTGAGGAGTAGGGGGTGATGGAGGAGTGGACCAGGGTGTCCCGGAGGGAGCGATCCCTACGGAATGCCGATAGGGGGGGGGTGAAGGGAAGATGTGTTTGGTGGTGGCATCATGCTGGATTTGGCGGAAATGGTGGAGGATGATCCTTTGAATGCGGAGGCTGGTGGTAAGTGAGGACAACGGGGACCCTTTCATGTTTCTGGGAGGGAGGAGAAGGCATGAGGGCGGATGCGCGGGAGATGGGCCGGACACGTTTGAGGGCCCTGTCAACGACCGTGGGTGGAAAACCTCGGTTAAGGAAGAAGGAGGACATGTCAGAGGAACTGTTTTTGCAGGTAGCATCATCAGAACAGATGCGACGAAGGCGAAGGAACTGGTAGAATGGGATGGAGTCCTTACAGGAAGCGGGGTGTGTGGAGCTGTGGTCAAGGTAGCTCTGGGAGTCGGTGGGTTTGTAATGGATATTGGTGGACAGTCTATCACCAGAGATTGAGCCAGAGAGGTCAAGGAAGGGAAGGGAAGTGTCAGAGATGGACCACGTGAAAATGATGGAGGGGTGGAGACTGGAAGCTGTTTGGACTGCCCATAAAGGGGGTTGCTATGACGTGGCTGGTGTGCAGCTTCTTTAGTATTTTTGCCAGTGCCATTACCAAGGCAATCAAAGACTACTCCAACAAACTCCTGAGTTATATAGTCTAGGTAGGCGCTGGCTTTGTAGAGGGATTACAGAAATCAAGCAAGGGTTTGTAAAAATCCAACTGAGGGCGGGAATCAAGGTGAGATGTTCCATAACATGTTTAGCAGGGAATATAAATATGGCCGAAAATCCTCCTGCATATAATAGAAACCCGAACCCCTTTTAACGCTCAGTCAATTGTATGAAACCAACAAATGGAAAGTGACCAAGGAACATGCAGGTCACAATGACATCGGGCACCGATGGTTGGTAATGTAAAGATATCATCGATAGTATGTTAGAGGGACTTTAGAAGGTGATCTGTGTAATGGGGTATTCTCGGGATCTCCTGGGTAAACGGTGACCAGTTAATAACATGAACTTGCTGCTGAGCCTGTACGGAATGCTTCTTTAGGATTGGAAAACAGATGAAATCGTAGAACGCGGGATTATTTCTTCCGAAACTGGACTGGAAATCTACCCTCAGATATTGATGCAAACTGGGGTGTTTGTGAAATATTTTAGCATTAAGTTTCTGCAAACCCTATGTTCAAAAAAGGACAAAACATTCTCGCTGTTGCTTTTGAGAAAAAACTTTTCTGGCCATTTCATTGTTTTCTTACCCCATGAAACTTTAATTCTCAACATGTCATTTCATTTCAGGCAGAACTGGGAGCAGTCAGGCTGATCCATCAGGTAATAACTCTGAATTATCGTATTATTTGACATCTTCCTGTCCACTCTACGTCAATTAAAACTAACTGTCGGAGACAATTCCAGTACCGATTTGATCAACCATTAACTCGCTCTCCCAGTGCCTTTCAGGGAGGAATGGAAAGTTTCCTGCACTCCGGTAATCTTTCATAATTAAGCACTGTTGAGGGACATTTGTTGCCTAATGCAGAGCGTCCATGACTAGGGAGGTGAAGGTCAATGACAACTGATAGTGCTAACGATCCCAAATGGGCTTCCAATTCGCGAATTACAACCAGCCAGAGATATAGGTCACATGATGTTACAGTTCCGGTGTTTGGGGGAGGGTGGGGCTGTCTTTGAGGAGGAGCGTCCAAGTTGCCCCCTGGCTTGATCTCACTCTCGGTCAATCAGTCAGTTAGCGTTTACAGTCACGTCCATCTCCTGGTCACTGGGGGCTGGAATATATTCTGAATATATCGAGCAACTGTCCCAGAAGGGGCATCTCTCCCACTTATTACCGATTCGTTTAAAGGATAAAATACAATTGTTACCTTGTGTTTGACACTTTTGATGTAATTCAGTGGCAAATATTGCGCAGGTCAATATTGCAAATTCTCCTGCTCTGACCTGCAGAATGTGGAGACCGGTTAGCTGGGGCTCGTGGATTTAATAGGTTATAATTCTGCTCATTTTATTGTACTTTACAGAGGCAGTGAAACTTAGACTGGCGAATGGGAGCAGTCGGTGCGCAGGAAGGGCGGAGATTCACTACAGGGGGCAGTGGGGGACTGTGGATGAAGACGGCTGTGACCTGCAGGACTGCGCTGTTGTGTGTCGGGAGCTGGGCTGCGGGACCGCGGTCTCTGCACCGGGCAGGGCTCACTTTGGGGAAGGCTCCGGACCTATTGCGACGTTTTATGTTCAGTGCAGCGGGAACGAGGCCGCCCTGCGGGAGTGTACATCAGCTCGCTGGGTTCACCGTTCCTGGTCACACAGCGCTGATGCCAGCTCGATCTGCTCAGGTACAAATATATATTCTGCTCTCATCGCACGTCGGGTCTGATTTATTTGCCCTGGAATAATGGCGGAAGTGCTATTTTGGGACTGCTCATAGCTGAAAAATGATAGTTAGGGCAGGATTGTCCATTTGGACTGAATGTTTTATTCGATTAGAATCTATGAGTATAAAAAATTCATTTCATAAATTGTGTTAATTTAAAAAATAAGCTCACATCGGACTGGCCCGTTGTGTCCCGCTTTGTATGGCTGCTGGCTTCTTGCTGTGACCTTCCGAGGAGGGGAATAATGTTGGGAAAATCCCACAAGCAATTACCCTCTCCCTCCCAAGTCACACGGATAGTTAGGGATGCTGTTGGGGGATTCAGTGAGAGCGATTGTGGAGCCCGGTTGTCCAGTTCCCGGTTCTTAGTGTATTGGTTTTTCTCCCTCCCTTTATAAATTCCCTGGCTTACGAAACCGGGAGAACTTGAGAGCACGCCGCAGTATTTGATCCAAGCTCATTTGTGAACTCTCCCAGGGAGCAGGGGATTTCCCCAAATGAAGTTGAAAATTCCCGGGCTGTTCACAGATAGCACAAGGCGCCAATAGTTCTGCAGGGACGGCATGGTCATATCTGTCATACCTCTGGTTTCCTAGAGGCCGTAGGACGGAATATTTGGGTTGATATTTTATACGTTGAGGAATTGGAATTGCGGAGGAAGATTTCTGTGCATAGGAAGAGTCTAAGTCAGGGGGCAGAACGGGGATTAGCTGCAAACAGCATCCCGATGTTAACTGCACATACTATTCGTTTCAAAATGTAATCGATATTGACATAGAAAGAGGACATGATTTCAAACAAATATGTTAAGTGCAGTGCTCGACACACTTGCAGTGATTAATCTTAACAGCGTTATATTACTGGATGAAATGCGGAGAGTTCTGCAAACCCCCACCTCCCCCCAAGAAATCCGGGCACGTGGACTGCGCCTGGTCACCATCAGAACTGATTCATCAGCAATGTAACACATTGTTGGATTTTGTTCCACAGGGCAGCAACTGTAAAACTGTATAAGTCTTTTAAAACTAAACTCAATGGTGAGTAAACGGAAACTGCACTTTCTAAGTTACTGATCAATGTCGAACTATCTTCAACTGTTTCACTGATGTCCCACTTTACATCCTATGTTCAGAATAGGAGTCTTTTGATCATGAATGCTCAGTTCTCATTTCTATTCACAATTCATCAAATTAGGAAGCAGCCCAGGAACACACCGAGCAAATCCAGGGCAACATCCATGACTAATCTGATAAATTACAAGTAAGAAGTGAACATTGAGCAAGTAGACACGTTCTTTTGAGAGCATTTAGCATTTCAGTTGGTAGCAAACGGTAAGATGTGAAAACAGTGCAGTGCAAAATGGTTTTATTAATTTTTTTGGTTACGTTTTGTCCATTTAAATATTCTCATGGTGATTTTCAAATTGCTTTGGACTGTATTTTTATTCAAAACAGGGAACTATGAAACCCGCTTGGTTGGTGGTGGGGACCGGTGTTCCGGTCGGGTAGAAGTGCTGCACGGAGAGCAGTGGGGGACGCTGTGTGATGTTCATTTTGCTTTCGAGGACGCCAGTGTGGTGTGTGAGCAGCTTCAATGCGGGGCGGTAAAGGAAATCCCGAGAAACTCTCCCTTTGGGAAGGGAACCGACCTGGTGTGGAAGGAAAATTACAGATGCCGCTGGAACGAATCCCGATTGTCGGAGTGTCCGGTTACATCCGGGGAAAATTTTGACTGCTCACATGGAAATGATGCGAGTGTCATGCGTTCGGGTGAGTCCTCTAATTCTATTCAATCATTGAGCAAGATAAACTTTGCAGCACATAAAGCAGCCTTTTGGCCTGTCCAGTCTGTGCAGGTTCTCTGCAAAATTATCTCACCCAGTCACACACCCGATAATTTACAATAATCATGCATTATTTTGCATTTATCTGACATTTATATTTTTAAATATACGATTCATGTTCATCCACCAGATTTTCAGGCAGTGCATTTCAGATCCTCGCAGCCAATTTCTTAGATGGTGCTCTTCATATCTTCTTCCATCATATTCTCCAGCAATGAAAAGCAGGTCATCATCACCATCATTTTAAGAGAGTGCATTTCAGATCCGCATCCTTCACTTGCTCAGGCAGTGCATTGCAGACCCTCATCCTTCACATTCTCCAACAGTACATTGCAGATCCTCAAACACCACAATCTTAAACAGTGCATTGCAGATCGTCAAAAGCACATTTTCAGACAGTACAAAGCAGATGTACATAAGCCACATTTTCAGACAGTGCATCGCAGGTCCACATCCACCTCAGTCTCAGACAGTGCATTTCAGATCCAAATCCACCGCATTCTCAGAAGGTGCATTCCGTATCCTCATCCAACACATTTCGCGAAAGTGCATTGAAGATCGGCATCCAGATATTCTCATACGTGTACATTCCAGATCCTCAACACCAACATTCTCAGACAGTGCATTGCAGATCCTCACCCATTGCATTCTCAAGCAGTTCATTACAATCCACATCCACCACATTCTCAAGCTGTGCATCGCAGATTCACATCACCACATTTTCAGGCAGTGCTTTGCAGATCCTCACCCACCACATTTTCAAGCATTGCATTGCATTCCACATCCACCAGATTCTCAAGCAGAGCATTGCAGATCCACACAAGCCACATTCTCCGACAGTGTTTTTTTAGATCCTCATCACCCACAATCTGAGAAAGTGCTTTTGAAATCCTCATCCAACACTTTGTCAGATAGCGTGCAGCAGATCCTCACCTACCACATTCTCAGACAGGGCATTGCAGATCCTCACTCACCACAATTTCAGACAGTGTATTGCAGATCGTCATCCAACACATTCTCATACATTGCATACCCGGTCCTCATCACTCACATTCTCAGTCAATGCATTACACATTCTTATCCATCATAATTTCAAACAGATCATTGCAGATCTTAATCCAGCACATTCTCAGTCAGTGCACTGCAGATCCTTATTCACGACAATTTCAGGCATGCATTACAGATCCTCGTCCACCACATTACAGACAGTGCATTGCAGAACTTAATTACTGATGCCATGCAAAATAAGCATCCTTACGTCACCATTTCCTTTGCCTATTACAATAACTCTGTACTGGTCGTTCTTGAACCTTCCACCAATGGGACCAATTTTTCAGTATCATTTTGTTCAGAGCCCTGAGGTGTTCAGCGTTCCTTCTGCAAATGGAATATTCGTAGCTTCTCCAAACTATAGAGTAAAAGTAAGGTTATCATCTCAGGACACACCTTTTGAAGCATTTCTGCTTCTTTTCCAATGTCATCAAACCCTCCCTAAAGTTTATACTCCATAAATGGAAGAAGTACCCCAGTTGAAGCTGAAGCGAATCATGTAAACTTTCCAGCAGTGTACTCCTTGCCTTGATTATAAACTAAAGAGCTTGTAAATTTAATAGCCTTTTCGCAACCTGCGCTGTAAACTAGAATGACTTTTACAAATGCAGCCGAGGTTCCTCAGCTGCTGACATTCCTTTAGAAATGATCCCGTTCTTTTTTTTTAAATTTTTACTTCTATTCATCCTTCGTGTGACAATCTTGCTTCACTTGATGACATTCTCACTTCTCAAGCAGAAGGTCTGGTAAAAGCCGGACTCAAGTTATTTAGCAGAGAAATCCAGTCTGAGAATGAAGTGCAGTGCTGAGGGAATGCTATCTTCTAAAATTTGTCGTGCTCCAGATGAGAGGTAAAATCGATGCCATGTCTGCATTCTTTAGTGAAGGTTACTAAAAATATTAACAATGAGTCTACTTTGAGGGAAACCCGGGAGTCTTCCCCGGTGTCGTATCCAATATTATCCCTTGAACAACAGCAAACAATGCAGCTCATCTGGTCATTATTAGACCACTGTTTGTACGATTTTACTGCGCCATTCTGGCTTCGGCGTTACTTACATTGGATTAGTGACGACAATTCACCATGTAATTAAATGACTGTAACTTGCGTTGAGACGTCCGGTAGTTTGGAAAACAAAACCGTTATCTAATTAAAATATGAATTTCTTTACTTCCGTCAAGTGGACAACCGAGACTTCCCTGAACTGAATTTCATCTGGTACTTCCCCGCCCGTTCTAACTGCTTCTCAGTGTCCCATTGAAATCGATCCTTTTCATATTTTACAACAATTCAACATGCCGTGTAATATGAAACAAAATTGAAATTGTTCCCCTTACAATCAAGTCTGGGTGACGAAAATATATTAACGGAAAATCAGATTTTCCCGCCAGCTGGAATGTTCTGTTTCTCCGGCCTGGAAAAAAGGAACGTTGAACAAGACATTATGTCCCCTTTCAAACAGCAATTCCATCTCCAAGCAGCCATTTTTCTTTTATTCCACAGGCGCTAGCATTTCTGACAAGCATCTTTCGTGGCTCTTTTCCGAAGTTCATTTGAAAGTTCATCAAAAAAACATCCACCGCATTAACCTGATTAACACTCTCAGTAACATCATCAAATTACTCCAGCAAGTCGGTCCAATGCCATTGTCTTTTAAGTAATCCGGATGGTTTGTTAATGAACCCACAATGTTTCAATGCTCTCTTACTTCTGACCCAAGATATCTTTCCAAGAAAAAAAGCTTTCCCAAGTCAAAATTAAACTTTCTGGTCTGTAGTTACTACGTTTAACCTTACACCCTTTCTTGAACAAGGGTTTAATATTTGGAAACTACAGCTATCGGCATTGAAGAAGGATTGGAAGATTATGTCCATTATCTGGCGATTTCGGCTCTGACATTGGTCATGCTCCTTGAGTACATCGCGTCAATTCCATGTGTCCCTCAAGTTCACATTTACTCAAACTAATTCGTCCTCTTTATAAATAACTAGCAATTCCATTGTTTCATCGGCCTACTCTTTGACCATCATTGAGCAGCATTCTAAGACTGTAAGATCCGCTTTAATGTTAGTGGGACTCTTTTATACGCTCTGGATATTGTATATGAAACGTGGATAACACTTGCATTATCCAAATTCAATATTACACTTTTTTCTGCTTCATCTTACTCCCATCTACTTTATCACCCAGGGAGTTTTGGAGTTTTTGCATATTCCTGCACTTGTCTAAGCCAATTGTCCATTTCGATCGTGAATCATTTTCAGAGGTGACGTGCGCCTGCACGACACGAAAATTATTTACCACAATGTATGTTCAGACACCTGTGTCTCTATTACAATCGCTGTTAGCCTTTTCTTGAATAAGGCTACACTATTTCCTCCGTTAATGCCATATTTCGTTTCTAGTTTTCTGAGCAGATTGGTTTTCCTCTCTAACATTATCTGCAAGTTCCAAAATCCCTGCCAAATTCGTTCAGACTGCGCAACAAATAAACCAGACGGACTTTACCCCGGATTTTTTCATGTGAAACACATGAAAACAGTCATTTGTCCTTCTAACCAGAAATGAGTCTATAAGTCCACAGAGTCACATGAACTTGATTAGCCTTCTCATGCACCATTTCTACCGCGAATTTTCATCAGTTCTATCCCTAGAACGTTGTGCTGCTATATTTGAATATTATCAATATATTACTCCGTTGATAGCAACTTGCTAGAATGTAGGCAGCATGATTAAACTTCATCTGCAGGAGTACATCCTTCATTCTACCTCTGTCATTGCGCCAATAACGGAGCACGAATGCTGGCTGCTCACCGTCCCGCCCCAGAGAGCTCAGCAGGCTCATCGTCGTATGCTTCAACTTAGCACCAGGAACAGAACATTTAATTGACCAAATATTGCCCAGGTTACATTGAATAACATGTTCATTATTTTGCTGAACTTTAATCGTTGTTCTCAATGGTTTTCTTCTTGTAGATGAAAGCTGGTCACTGAGATTGACGAATGGGAGACGCCGCTGTGATGGTCAGGTGGATATTTACCACAACAGTCGCTGGGGCAGAGTACAGGACAGCCTCTGGGACCTCAATGATGCTAACGTAGTCTGCAGGCAACTAGGATGTGGTGTCGCAATTGCCGCTTATACCTTTGCAAAGTATGGAGAGAGTGAAGGGCCTGTGTGGGTGAATGATGTCCAGTGTGGAGGACACGAATTGCATCTCCGCAACTGCAGCTCATTTGCACTGAATTCGTCTCTCAATGGGAGTATCGGCGTTGGGGTTCTGTGTTCAGGTGAATAAATAGTTCACTTTTATAAGAATATGAATAGAAATATCTAATAAGGAAGAAGGTATGGATGTACTTCACTTGCTCCTCGAGTGCTTTTAATCTAACTGCTTAACACTGGAAGTTTAACACGTAGAGGGTGTGCACCCACAGAACTGATCAACAAGAAAGACATGCATTTTTGCTGCGCATTTATTACCGACGGAATTTCCAATTTTCTATCAGACAGGAAATTCTGACTGCGCGGTTGGGAAGAGTGTGTTCCAGTTGTTGGCGCGGGGTCGGGGGATGGTTTGAGGGGGAGGCGCGGTGGTGTCGGGAGGGGCCTTACAGCTTGGTGCGAATTTTTGTGTTACATTAACAACATTTTCACCGAATTGCAGTTCAAGAACTGATCAGGGCGACAGGCCGTTCATGGGGTATCTGGATTATTCCATCCTTGAAATACCGAGGCACTTACAGGCCTTTCAGCAGCAGAATGCTGAGCTTCTCCGAAATGTCTGTCTAAAACACGAACTTGGTTTCTTTTTCCACTGATGCTGCCAGACCCCCTGAGGAATTACAGCATTTTTCCATGTTAACAATATAAAATAGCAAGATATTCAGAAATCGAGTGAAATAAGAGTTCGAGATGCGTGCAGGGGGGATAGAAAGCCGTGTACAATTCATGTTCATAAGTAGTTTGTGTAGAATGGTGAATACGGAAAGTTCAATTGACGTTGAAACTTCACATGCAGCATTGATCACACAATAGGTGAACTGCAAGCCAGAATATCGTTGCAGTCAGGTGTCGGAATATCTGAATTATTTGTGCACTCCACATTATTTACTTCAAGTAATTTGAGATACATATTTTCAACCATAGAATCAGTTACCTGTCACAGTCAAGCTATTTTTTTTTATATTACATTTGCTGAATAATAACGAATATTTTAAATTGAGTTATGAGATTAACGTGTAATCAAAGAATCATAATAAATACTATATTTTTTGGATCAGAACACAAACAGTTAAGGCTGTCAGACGGTGGAAGCCCATGTGCAGGCCGAATGGAGATTTATTACAACGGGACCTGGGGCTCAGTTTGTGACGATTCCTGGGATCTGACAGACGCTGATGTAGTTTGCAAACAGCTGCATTGCGGAACGGCTTTGGACGTGACAGTTCCTGCCTCTTGGGGACCAGGCTCAGGTCCAGTTTGGCTGGAAGGCTTGAACTGTTCAGGGGAGGAATCGTTTCTCTGGCAATGCCCCTCGGCATATTGGGGTTTGCACGACTGTTCTCATAAAAAAAGATGTGAAGATCATGTGCTCAGGTAAGGGTGACCTCAATGAACTCATTTCCTTTATAAGAGAACGTTCACACAGATGGCATTTTACTGAATGGCGCAGAAACTGCGCATGAACTGTCCATTCGGCTCAACGCGTCTGACTGCTGCTTAATCTGCTCATGTGTCTTACATGATTTCATCTGGCCCGAGCTGAGTTCCACTCTGTTATTCTCTTCGTGTGTTTATCAAGCATCACAGTCAAGGCATCGGTACAATTCACCCCACCAACAGTACATGAATTTATTCTAAAGTGTAGTGAAATAATTTCGTCATTGACACGCCTATCCTGCAGTTTCTGAACGTCTGCTTGCAGTGAATGGAATGTCTTGGTGTTAACTCCAAGCCGTAGTTCATTTTGAATATTTACTTCAATTCCAATTAGCAAATGTTGTTTGTTAATCTTAAGGAAAATTGTCCCCCAGCATCAATTCATGTGCACACCACGCCCCGACTTCTGCTATTATAAGTGATATCCTGCATTGTTGCCTGTTAGATCTTCTATTTCTAAAGTGTCACTAATTTCATATTCCCTGAACTCAGTCTTAATTCAGCTGTGGAATAAATTTTCGAAAGTTATTGTTTTTTTTCCAAAATCCATGCGGATTGCATACACATGATTATCTCTGTATAAAGTTTCTGAAACTTCTTCACGTAAAACAATGAATTGGAAAATGTATAATTTTCTCTTTTGAAATCTGTGTTTATTATCCTTGATTGTATGATTGAATTCTGAATGTGCCTCTGTTACATTTCCAAAATAATTATCTCTATTCAGTAAACACATCTGGCACAACTTGGGTGGAGGGGGCACTGTTGACATGATTCCATTTATCATTGAAAAAATCTGGAGATTTCTTCTTTCGTTGATAGAACACAAAGAACTGCGGCTGGTGAATGGAAAGCATCTCTGTGAGGGGAGGGCGCAAGTGTTCTACAAAGGGACATGGGGAACAGTGTGTTCGGAAGCACTGGATCGCCATGATGCTGAGGTGATTTGTAAACAGTTACAACGTGGTCCCCTGGTTTCTATAGACCATACCGCTCGGTCATTTGGAGAAGGATCCGGACCTATTTGGCTCGATGAGACGCAATGTAATTTTCACGAGTCGGCCATTTGGCAGTGTCGGACAGACCCGTGGGGACAACACAACTGTTACCACAGAGAAGATGCAGGAGTTTCTTGTTCAGGTATCAAAATAAACCATCGAATGTGCGGGTATTATTTCACACATTGATGTCCAAATGAGTTAGCACGTTTCCTTACTCACAGTAGAAAAGATAACGAAGGGACAACCGGACAGTGAGAAGGATTGCGGTCGAGAATCAGGTGATTACTCAGCTTTATTACACCAATTAGCTGAATTGTATACCTGTATTTTTTCCGCTGAAATAAAAGCGATTGATTCTCTTTGACAGATTCGGGTGCTGGTTTGCGTCTGGCTGGAGGTAACACCAACTGCTCTGGGCGAGTGGAGATAACGTGCAATAATACCTGGGGCACAGTGTGTGATGACTCCTGGGATATGGCCGATGCCAATGTTGTCTGCAGGCAGCTGGATTGTGGATCTGCTCTATTGGCCACTGGAGGCGCCGCTTTTGGCCAGGGTGAAGGTGATATCTGGTTCGAAGAGGGAAGGTGGACCGGAAGCGAGTCCTTTCTCTCCGATTGTCCTTCCTCAGCGTCTGCTCAATCTGACTGTGATCACAAGGAGGACGCCAGTGTGATTTGTTCCGGTAAGCGTAGCTCTTAACGGTGTGGTCTGGGCCCGGGATAGTAGTGGTCGTTTATTGTTTGCTGAATATGACTCATGAATTCGTAAATTATGAACAACAGATGTATTTCTAAATAAATGTTCTATCGTTTTTTTTTATATAATACACCAAAGTCCCGATTTCTCGTCGCCTGCTTCTCCGTACACACCCACAAGAAGGTCTAATTAAAAAGTCATATTCCTGTCAAGGCTAATACACCGAATGGACTGCTATTATTGACATTTTCGTGTTGATTTTTTTTACAATTTCTGAAGTTAATCTGATTGTTTCGGAATGATGGACCGTTTAAAAATACAATGCATTCAGTGTCTCTTTTGAATCTGTCTCTAACATTTCATTAAGATCATGAAGATGATATTACTTCCATCCCTCCTTTGATCGGTATAACACTTGGGATCCTGATGATCTTTGAGTTCATCGCACTAATTGTGCTAATGCAGAGACAATCATCAAGGAAAGGTGAGACTCAAATCAAACCACTGACTTCACCTTAAATCTCGGATATTTTTATTTTTTGTTTAATTTCATGAATGAGATTACAACCTCACTGGCAGCCCTGCATTCATTGTCCATCCATAACTGCCCTTGAGAAGTGATGATGAGCTGCTTTCTTGAACCGTTGCAGTCCATGTTGCGTAGGCAAACCCACAGGGCTATTAGGGAGGGAGTCCAGCGACCGTGCAGTAATGGCGACATATATCCAAATAAGGATGGTGAGAAGCTTGTCGGGTGACTTCCAGGACGTGGTTTTCCAATGTGTCTGCTTCCATTGTACTTCTCGGTGTTTGTTTATGTGGCTTTGGAAGGCCCTGTCTAAGCAGCCTTGCTGAATTCTTCATTTGCAACTTATAAATTTTACACACTGATGCCAGCGTATGTCGATGGTGGAGGGAATGATTGCTTGTGGATATGGTGCCAATAAAGTGGAAGGCTGTACTCTGGATGGTGGCAAACTTCTTGAGTTTTGTTGTAGCTTCTCTCAAACAGGCAAGTGGGGTGCATTCAGTAACGCTCCTTATTGTTTCTTGTAGATGGTTTAAAGGTTTTGCCGAATCAACAGTTGAGTTACCTCTGACCTTCTTTTGTCACGACCTAATTTACTTCACAAGCCCAGTTCTGTTTCTGTTCAATGGAAACCCCGAGGGATGTTGTTAGCGGAGGATTCACGGACGGCACTGCCAGTGAAACTCAAAGGCTGACAGTTAGATTATACCATGCTAGAGAGGGTCATTCCCTAGCACTTGTGTCGTGAATTTTACTCGCCACTTTGAATGTAAGGCTTGGGTATGGTCCATGCCTGTCTGCATGTGGATATGGCCTGCTGCAGTAGTTGAGCTGAACGTTGTTCCATCATCAGCGAACATTCCCACTCCTGACTGCCAGATGAAGACATGGTCATTGTTGAAACAGATGATGATCGATGGGCCTAGCACCCTTAACTGAGGTGCCCCTGTATTAATGTCCCAGGACTGAAAGATGATTTACCTGCATCAATGACAACTCCCTTGTGTTGTGCGCACTCTGACTCCAAGCATTGAAGAGATTCCTCCAGAATCCTATTGGCTCGAATTCTTTCGGGCCTTTTCAAGCTTCACATCCTGCTGAGGATTCACTTTATTACCTTTTTCCATACGTTGTCACTTATCATGGTGGAACCTAATATTAGCCGATTTTAGCCAGCATTCTCGTTCAAAGCTCTTGGTGGAAGATCAAAATGTGACATTTAAATGGAAGAGTCATTGTCTGTCCACATTCTCAGTCCTACTGGATCCACCGCTGCTGCGGCTCAAGGTGAAACTATTGTTGTAGCCATAGATCAGAAGGTTATCGGAAGCATTTTACACATGATGCCCAGTAATTTTGCATCAGGCAATCGACCTCTATCCAATCAGTGTCCGTCCAGTGCTTCTGTTTCCATGCCCAGATGGCCAACACTGAGCTCCCTAGCCAGAATCGATCCACAGTTTTGAGAAGTGAGACTTTTATAGGATCTTCGGCACCCATTTATCAATACTGTGTACCCTTACATAACTAACTACTCCGATCTGAGCAATAATCACGCAAATGTTCGCTGCGCACTTCAAATTACTTTTAACGCTGATGTGATACAGAAAGGAAGCGTGAGCTCCTGGCGGGTCTTTCCAAACTAATGATGTCATCCGAATTCAGCGATTTATTTCCCTGCTTATCTTCAGCTGAAATCCCCGTATGCCTCACGACCGAGCGATCAGCTGGATTTGATTTCTCCCGAGAAAGCCTATCTTCGTCTTATCTAACATTTATTAAACTGGGCCCTAGTCTGGTGGAGTTGAGCACTTGTCCATGCGGTTACGCACACACACGCACACTCACACACACACAGACACAGTCACAGACACACACACCGTCTATATCTCTCTGCCTCTCAGTCTCTCTCTCTCTCACACACACACACATTCACACATACACACACTCACACACACACAGACACAGTCACACACACACATACCGTCTATCTCTCTCTGCCTCTCAGTCTCTCTCTCACACACACACCCTCACACACAGACACAGTCACACTCACATACCATCTATCTCTCTCTGCCTCTCAGTCTCTCTCATATACAGATATATGGATACGCACTCTCTCGTAAAAACACCTACTTAACAAAGGTCCTTCTTAGCCAGCTCACTGACTATCTGCATTCATTTTCACCATCTTCTTTGTGTTATTATTTGCAAACATTTCATTATTAAACAATGGTAAAACACAACAAATTGTTAATCTATCTGCCTTTCCTCCATCAGGTTCTTTCACTGGCGGTTGGGGTTCACCGACTGCTATGTACCAAGCAATTTATGAAGAAATTCAAGATATTCCGCCTGTCAAGGATCCTGCTCTGACCCGTGGCTCAGGATTGTAACTTCAACTGCAATGCCATTCTGCACTGGGAATTTTATTTTCCCGTTTAACTGCTTTCTATATCTGTACAATGAATGGGCACGACTGGCATTCAGCTCACTTTCCTCATGTGAAAGCGCCCTATGTCCGTGTGTGTCTGTTATGCGTGAAGAGTAATGAGCTTCTCAAAATTCCCAAAATTCTGTGTTGCTCAAAAGGTGTTTTGCGGTTTATTTGAAAATAGCGAGCAGATCGCTGTTTCCAACTTACAAACAGAATGCTCCCTGGCTCCATTAGATATCTGACTGAATAAATTATACAGAGAGTGGATTACTGAATAGACTTTGCAAACCACTCACACCAACTATGACAGTTTAAAGGGCCTCTGTTCTCTGGGGCAGAGATTGAATTTTGGGAATAATTTATCCAATATTATGTATATCTGTATTGGAAAAAAAATCAAGTCATTTTCAACCGAATCCAAGGGAATATTTTTCAATAAGTAACAAGGATATGTTACACACTATGGAAAACTGTGGGGAACAACAGCACATGAAAAAAAAACAAAAAAATGACGATAACATAGGGAAGAATAACAATGGTGGGAAGCGGCGGGTTGGCAAAGCAGGAAAGGGGAGAATATGAAGAAAGATGACCAATATAATTACGGTGATAATTATGACTAATCAATGAAATGATCCTGGGTCGTCCAATAAGTTAGTAAAATATGCATAGTTAAAACGGACGTGCGGGTCAGAATTGCGTGACCGTATTCCAAAAGGAACTGAAAGAATAAGATCCAGCATACATGAAATATCAGAAACATTAATCAATATTTTTCTTTTACTGTCTGCCAGGGGTAAAAGGTAAGAGGACATGACGTTGAGAAATAAGGATAGGAATGACAAAATTACATTTAGAATTAATTTAAAAATAAAATTATAAAACACTCACCAACAAAAGCACATGTCAGAACAGTTTGCTTTCATTCATTACAGAAAAATATTATAAGATAGCAGAGGCACATTTACAGTGATTAACCAATTCATTTCAGTGGTGGTAGTGCCACGATCCTGGCGGATAACAGTCATCAAATCCACAGTTACACAGGAAGATTGAAAATATCCCGGGAAGAAAGATCCGTTGTCTGAACGTTGGGGGGAGAAAAACGAATGAAATTGATACGAATGAGGAAAAGAGTACAAACTTGCATCAAACCAAGTAAAGCACAGTCAGCAAATACTTCATAATGGGATCTCTCACTTTCAGAACCTCACCAAAACCTTCAAAAAGTTAGCAGCATAGATAAGCTTAGCAGTGAGGACATAAATTCTGTGGATACATAATTTTTCGGAAATGTCCACTTAATATTCATATGGATAAGGCAAGTGCGTACCGCTCAGCTATTGCCCAGTGGGTGTGAGTATTGCTTCTGAATCAATTCCTTTCGGGATCCAGTTCCACTCCAGTACTTGGAGAGAAATATCACGGCTGACACTCTGGTGAAAAATTGAGCGGCTGATGCCGTATTGGCAGTGTTCTCTTTCAGAGTCGTTGTTTAAGTGGTGACCAAAAAATCTTCACCTGGAGATTTGAGTGTTGCCCTTGGTATATTGACAAGTATGAATCACTTGATCAAAATCACAAAACCAGATTATCTGCTAATTAGCACATCACTGCGATTGCCCCTGGAAGATTGCTGTGGCCAAATTGCCTGCCACTTTTCCCATATTTCAATGGTGACGATACATCACGTGTATCCATTAGCTGCAAACAGCTTGAGACATCTGGAGATCATGAAATGTACTGTTTGCTCTTATTCGTTACTTTTAACTGGAGTCACCTATGAGAATGGGTAGCCTGCTGCCAACAATACAGAAAACAAAGTGTGGAATACAGGGGAGTTATGTAGAGGAAATAAAGTGGGAATGTGTTTTCAAGAAGCTTCCCTGCTAATATCACTGTTGTTAAAAAATTAACTGAACGATTTAGACTTTGAATGAAAACGGTACTTTTTTTCTAAATTTAACGATTGACCAAATTGTGATGGGCTGGGAGGTAGTGAAAGCGTTTTAAATTTCCTTCAATGGACATACGATTCGCAAATGAATCTCCACATAATTTATTATGGGGAATTACAATCAGCTATGTAAACTAAGAATTAATTTTCCATCTGTAACACTGAATGGGGAATAAATATTAAAGTAGTGGGCTACAGGAGTTCAGGAAAACAAACAAAAAAATAAAATCGATGCAGAATCATCAGAATGTGAAAAGCCAAACCAAACAGTATATTATGGTTCTTGACAGATGGATTTAAATAACAATATTAGCCTGGTGAATCTCGGTCGAACATTAGTTAGAGGGAATCTGGGATAGAATTTACAGTCCAGTTCACCAAATTTTAAAAGATATGTCGGAGTAGTTGATGAGGGTTACGGCACCTCACAAGGATGGAAATCATGTTACGAGCGAAAGTTATCCAAACATACTGAAACGAATGATCATAAAATGCTTTTTGGCCTCTTTTTGATTCCATTGCCCACGAGTTCCTTTCTCTTCCGCCAAATGGGAATGGATTTAAAACCTATGCAAATGAAAGAGAATGGTAGTTTTGTGGAGGGGGTGGAGGAGGGGCATTTTGGATAAGGAAACTACGCCCAGTGACCCACTGAGGGTAAAATTGCCTTCTCCAGGTCAGCCTGAAGATTTAGTGTCCATCCCTGGATGCCGTGATAAACTGAAAATGGTTTTTCCCATTGAAACTCCAGTACATTTGGCGAATGTTCCGGAAAAAAATGACGTAACGTAATAAACACCGGACATTACGACTCGGACCATGACATATTTTGACCTCTACTCCAATGGGCTGAATATTTTTGCAGCGTGATGACGCAATAATGACTTACATACTGGCTCCAAAAACCAGAGATTTTATTCCCCCCTCTCTTTAACAGTTTCTGCTTCCATTGACTCCCACAACCATATCGAATACTACACTAGCCACATTTTGGATGACAAAGGTCGTGGATCGGAAAATCCTGACGAGAACTCCTCCAGTATTCAGGGTGGGTAAACCTTTCGCTCCGGCCATCTGGTTGTCGTCCTTCACACTCAGTGATATCTACTCTCGAATATGAACTATTAACAAGGACGAATATACCATTAAGTTGCACGGACGATGAGATCAGCTATTTCAGTGACTTTAGATAAAAACGCTTCTAAAATCATTTCAAGCTGATCCATTTTCCGGTGATAGCGCTCAATAATATAAAGGAGTGAAATAATTTTAATTAGAGAACATATCATGTTATAAGTTTCATCACAAGGCCCAGTAATCTATGAAATGTGAAATGTGCATGCAGGCTGGCGAGATCTTTGAGTCAGTGAGACGCGGGACATCAAAACAAAAAATAAAAATACTGAGAGGCGATTTGTTCCAAAAATTCTCCACGTTTTATCTCCCTCCCCAATACGCGCAATAGAACCTCTGTCCTCTCCTCTGATTGGTTGATTCTAACTATTCATTGTTAGCAATTACTGTCAATGAAGATGGTTTGTTCCTCGCAGATCTCGGCCACTACGACGATGCTGAGACGAGAGACAATGATTCTCAGGGCGATCACTTGCTGCTGGAAGGTGTTGAGGGTGTTTTCTTTAGACCGGAAAGTGCTGGCGCTGAACTGTGAACTCTGGGTGAAATAGAGATTCATTTCCCTTCTCAGCCTGTCGATTTGCATTGTCGGTGACTTTCTTCCTCTCTGTTTATAGCTGATCTGAACTGGACCATGTTCAGAGTCTGTCACTAACGGGACACGCGCTCATTGAATGGTTGGGTACAGAGATTGTTGGAAGGGTTGTGCACACCATCCATCATCACCACTTAGTTTATGCACCTTTGTGTTTGGTTGACTGCGGCCAACCACGGTCTCAAATAAGTCGAGGGGATGGCTGTGTCTCTTCAGGGAGGCGTTGGCGTCATCCCTGAATTGTTTTTCCTTCTGCTCCTGGGAGAACCCAACATACACCACCTCCCGCCAATGATGATTATTCCGATTTATCCTTCACTCACCTGCCCACCGAATGAACTGGGTCTGTTTGAAAGTTCATGCTCTTGTAGCACAGTGTTGACGATACATTAACTCAACAACAACAGCGATTTTGCTGTGTGCTGTATGTGACTCCAAACAACGGCCAGTTTTGTTTTCTCTTTCCCTTGGATCCCGAAGTTATCAGTTTGGCTCCATGATCATTGATGCCGCACTCGGTCACATAACACGTTGATGTCAAAGGCTGTCACTGTCACCTCACCTCGGGAGTTTAGCTTCCTTTCCCATGTTTGAGCCAAGACTGAAATGAGTAGTGACCCCGGCAAAACTCAAACTGACCGTCGCTGACCAGGTGCTTGCTAAGCATGTGTCGCTTTGGATTAAACCTTCCATCATTTTACTGATGATGGAGAGTAGACTGATTCGGTGGGAGAAGGCTTCAATCATTACTACAATTAATGCTGTTCGCTGGGATTTGTCTCACTTGTTTAGACCCCATGCGGGAATACCTCCAGTGCTCAAAATGAAACATCCGACTTTCCACTACGTCTTCTGTTGCCTCACAGCGATACGACACAGCCCGGGCAATAATAAACACCATTTCTTCTCTTTCACTCCAAATAAACAAATTCTGTCACACACCCGCACACACACTCACTCGCTTGTGCACACACACACACACTCACTCGCTTATGCACACACACACACTCACTCGCTTGTGCACACACTCACACTTACTCGCTTGTGCACACACACACACTCACTCGCTTGTGCACACACACACACACTTAGTCGCTTGTGCACACACACACACTCGCTTATGCACACACACACACACACTCACTCGCTTGTGCACACACACACACTCGCTTATGCACACACACACACACTCACTCGCTTGTGCACACACACACACTTTTTTGTGCACACACACACACACACACACTTGCTTGTGCACACACACACACTCACCCGCTTGTGCACACACACAAGCACCGACACTCACTCGCTTGTGCATACACACACACACATACACTCACTCGCTTGTGCATACACACACACACATACACTCACTCGCTTGTGCACAAACACAGACCCGCACACACACACACACAAACACACAAACAAACATTGGAAATGCATCCGCTCTGAGCACATTATTAACCGATAAGATGTTCACCCTAAGTGCATAACACTCAAGCCATTTTTGAGCACGCCTTATCGGTTCGTCCCATCCCTGAAATGAATGACAATGTCCTCCGTTAAAAATTCACAAGCCCGCACAATCTGTCGTCGGAAAGGCGTGAGGGTGTTGCTCCAGCTTTACAACATATACATGAAACCGGTAAAACTAATGCTCGATTCAATGTTCCACGCTTCTTCTGCACCGTTGGGGAGTACTCAGCCCTCTCTGGTTTTTACAATATCATTACCGAGAATTGTTCCAATGCTTTTAATGATACTGAAACTATCAATGATAACGGGTTGATTTTCTTTTTCACGAGAAACAAAGAAAGACAAAACTAAGTGATGTTGAAGAGTCCGATCAAAAAAAGAATGTTTGGCATTTATTTAGATGATGGTGGCAATAGTTTCAACCCTCTCTCTCACGTAATATTTTTTGCCCATCTTTCAGGTAAAAGCTATCGACAAAACCAGGATGTGATGCCCCAGGCGTGTGAGTCACTGTGTAAAATCTGAGGGAAAAGCCTTAACCTTTCCAATTATATGTCCCTCTCGAAGTTGCTTCACTTTCTGATATAAACATGTTTTGAAAAACATCACACTTTACCTTGTGTTGAGACATCTAGTTTCGTCTTTTAACCTATAAGTTATATTTAAAAATGTGAATACTGTCTAATCAGAAATGAAGGAAAATGGGATTTTTTCCCTGCAGATATCTGCCCCACAAATATTTCTCCCCCCCAGGAATTTTCCACACAACACCCGCAATTTCCCACCCCCTCAAATTTTTCCCCGCACAGATTATTTCCCCCCCCCCCCCCCACAAATTAAGCCCCATCACAGGTTATTCCGCCTGCAAACTTCCTCCCCCCCCAACAATGTTCTCCCTCTCCTGCAACTTGTTGAGCAATTGTAAATTATCCCCCTCCAAATCACAGCACCCCCCTCAAAATTTTTCCACAGCAATTATCCCCACCCCAACAAATTTGGTCCCCCCAAAAAATTTCCTCTGCACTCCCCCCCAAATTTTCACCCAAAATTACCCACCTGAACATTTTGTCTTTTCCCCCTCCACACATTTTTCTCTCTCTCTGTCCATCTCCCTCCCACCTCTTGTTGCATAACCCTGCCTCCTAACTCCCCTCCTCTCTCCCTTACTCCCCCAACTCTCCTCTTGTCTAATTGCCCATACTCTCTCCAGCCCTTCACTCTCTTTTCCATCTCTCCCCCCTCCCCTCAGTGTATCTCTGTCCTCTCTGTCCCATCCGCCTCTTCTCTCTGTCTATTTTGCCCCCACCCTTCTTTCTGACTCCCACACCCTCTCTATAACCCCTTCTAACTCCCCCTTTCTAATTATCTCCTCTCTGCCTAACTCCTGCCTCTCTGTCTAATCCTCCCTCCCTCTCCCTGTCTCTGTCTAATTACGCACCTCTCTCTGCCTAACTCCCCTCTCAGTCTAACTCCCCCTCTCTCTCCCTGTATCCCCCTCACTCCCTATGTATCTCTTTCCCCACACTCCAGTCCATCTCCCCTGTCTACTCCATCCTACTCTTTCGGTCTAATTGCCTTCTCTCTCTCTGACTCCCACCACCATCTCTCTAAATCCCTCCCTAAATTCCCCCTCTCTGTCAAATTTCCCCCTGTCTAATTACTCCCACAAATTTCCCCCCTCTCTCTTAATTATTCCTTCAAATTTCCCCCCTCTCTCTAGCTAATTTCCCCTATTTCTCGCTAATTCTCCCTCGCTCTCTCTAATTGAGACAGAACGAAAGGTGGGCAGATAGAGCGAGAGAGATGGGCAGACAGAGAGAGTGAGAGAGATGGGCAGACAGAGAGAGCAAGAGAGATGGGCAGACAGAGAGAGCGAGAGAGATGGGCAGACAGAGAGAGCGAGAGAGATGGGCAGACAGAGAGAACAAGAGATGGCCAGAGAGAGTGAGAGAGATGGGCAGACAGAAAGGCTGCTGTGATGCAGATGAAAAGAATGATTCACACAGAGAGAGAAAGAGGCTGAGAGGCTGAGAGACAGCATGAGAAGTAGAGAGAAATAGAGGACATGGTGGGGGTGGTAGATTGGAAAGAACAGAGTGTCAAAGTTTCGGAGAGAGAGATACACAGAGAGTTGTAGGAAGAGATATAAGGAGAAACTTGACACAATTCAGAGAGGCCGAGATACAAAGGACACTGAGAGATGAGGAAGGAAAGAAAGACATTGGGAAACAGTGAGGAAGGTGGAACGAGGAGCAGAGATAGAGTCGCGGGAAGAGATGGAGGGATTGAAATCGATGAGATTATATTGGACTCTGTGCAGCATCGTGTCTCATCCTGGATCCCCCTGAGTAAGAGCCCGAATCCCCACACAACCCTGACACTGTACCCAATCGGCAGTGTGAAAATTTCTCACGCCCTTTTGTCTGGGTATAAGAATGAGTGACAAAGACACAGATACATTGGTATTTATTTTTCTCTCTGGTTATAGCTCCTGTCCAAGGATTCCTGACAGCAGAATGATTCAATCTGTGCATCGTCTGAAGCTGCAACTTCCAAATCCATTCTCCCTGGGAGAGAGAGAGAGAGAGAGGAATGGAAATTGATTAAAATAAAGCAAAGTTTATTGAAACAAAAAAAAAAACACAGCAAGATCCCAGGACTCCTCTCACCGACATCCACAATCTCGGGGCGAGGTGAGGGAAACATTTTATTCACTCATCCCCTATTATTAAACCCAGACACTGGGGGCAAAAGATTCCAAATGAGATGAAGATGCACAAACACTGATCGTTCCCCCCTCACTGTCCCTCTCCCATTCACCGCCCCCACCCCCTCTACCTGCTCACTCCAGGGCTGCTGCTGTTTGGACACTAAATATTCATATTGCACTTTCCACTTCTAAAACTGTCACCTCTCCCTCTCTCCCCCTCTCTCTTGCTCTGTTTCTCTCCCCCTCTCCCTGTACCTATCTAGCCTCCCTCCATCTCTGCTCATCTTTCACTCTCTCCTGCTCAATAACCCATTGGCTATCTCAGTTTCCCTTCTCTTCCTCGGGATCGATCCTGATTGAAATGCACTCTGGAAAGTTTCTGTCTCACCTTTTTAAAAAATGATGCACTGTGGCCGTGTTTAATATTTATCGATGATTTACACAGAGAAATAATGGGGAGAGGAAATGGTAGCAATCCTCAATCAACCCGTCAGTGAACTGAATTCGGGGAGGGCAGCCACGGTCGCAGTGCTGGACCGGCTGCAGGCCAGTTACGCACAGCAAGATCCCACAAGCAAGGTGATGTTAGTCAGGTCCCCTTGCTCCCTTCCCTGAGAAATGGCTAATCTCCCTCTTTGTAACTGGGGGTGGGGGTGGGAGCTGATTAGTTTGCAAAGCGTTTGAAAACTTCAGAGAAATCAGTGAGTGGAATTCAACACCCTGCCCCCAACCCCTGACCGACCAGTTCACCATCTGGCCTTCAACACAGCAAATATAATAATAAATAAATAATCTACAAATAACAAGACTTTACACATCGTAACATTTAGAAGTTCAATTCCAGGGCCTCAGAAACATTGGAAAGTCAACACATCAATGTTTAAAATAGCAGTGCACAGCAGGATCCCACAAACAGCCCCACAAGGGACAACGCCACAGTGGAGAAACCCCAGATCCTGTCTGTCTGCCTCTCTTCCTCTCTCATAATTAGCCCTCTCCCAATCTGTTCCCCCTCCGCAGTCTATTTACCTCCATCTCCCCTCTTTCCCACTTCCGTCTTTCTCTGTTTCTCACATGCCGGAATATGGAGAGGCAAAGAGAGAGAGGGCGGTAGAAAACCACAGTCAGGGCCTCAATAAACTCAATTCAAAATGGCTCCCGCACATTTCATTCGAGCCTCAATTCATCGCAGTGTCTAAAACAGCAGCATTATTCGGGGAAACAGCCTCACGTGAACAAGTTTCACTTCAGGCCCCTCCCACCTGCCTTACCAGTCGGGGAATTAATTTACAAAGTGTGCTTCCTGCTGGTCATTCAGGAAACCCTGGTAGTATTTGTGTACAGAAAAATCCCACACACACTGCATCATTCTCACAGTCAGGTCAAAGTGTTTTAGGTTGAGAATTGATGGACAATTCAAAGCAGGGACTTATCTTTCAATAAAAAAGCACAGACTGGCACTCAGTGACACAGTTTTTCACTAATCCAAACTTCCAGGAGGCTGCGAGTGAGGATCTTTTCTCCAGAGGCTGGGAGTTGGGCAGTGACTGCACGCCAGAGACCCCAAGATCCTCATCTCTTCCCTCCCTGCCCCTCTCTCTCCCTGTTTCCCTCCCTCTCCCCTTTCTCTCTCCCTCCCTCCCTGATAACTCACAATCGAGAGAGAGAGATGGCAGGAAAAAGCAAAATCACAGCCTCAGATCAAATGAATTCCAGTGGCTGCTGCACATTTTGTTTCACCGTCACATTCATGGCCTAAAACACAGGCCATATTGGGGAGATCAGACAATGCACAGCCCCTCCCAAGGGGCTTGAAATGAGGCCGTGAATTGGGCCTAGACACAGAGGCTGCATCAACGCTCAGGGAAGGAACAGGCTCCAGTCTAACAGGACATTCCTCTCACTCCACAGCTCAGCCCAAACCTCCCAGACAGGGCTGGAAGGAGTGAGAGGGAAATGGGACCCACTTCCCCTTAACCCCCCGCAATTCAAATAATGACAATTCCCATGATGACTTTCCTGTATGTTTACTACAAGATGAAGCAGAGAAAGAAATGTCTGGAAAGAGAGGGAGAGAGAAAGCTGGAGTGACAGAGACAGGGAAATTCCACCCCCTCCACCAGAAACCCTCAAACTCCCACCACGACAATCCTGGAGTTTAGAACAAGCCTTGACCCAGGAGCAGGGTTTTTTTGTTTGAATGACAGTCCATGAACTGGTTTCTCTTTAACGTCGTGTGGTCCCTGTTGCTGTTCAGGAAAAGCTGCAGGCCGTTTCTGCACAGGGGGATCCCACAGGCAGCAATGTGATGCTATCCGGATGGGAACAGGGAGACACATTCCTAGCATTATTCAGGAATTAGCACAAAATTTTAAAAACGCACACAGATTGGACGTGGGAAAGGGCTCCTGAGGGATAGAAAATTAGTCCAATCAGCACATTTTTAATAAATTAACTCATGGCACAGTATGGAACACTGCAGGCAATTTGTGCACAGCAAGATCCCACAGGGTGCAGCCAGCTCTGCCAGGTACTTTTTAAATGGGGAAGTGTTTCAACACAGAGAGAGAGAGTGGGAGCATGTTGGAGAGAGACTAAGACAGTGTAAACCGTCTACCCCTTCAGAACCTCAGAAAGACTGAGCACTTTGCCGTGAATGAATGAATGTTTAAAATGCTCTCATTGTTAGTGAGTCACTTGCTTCACTGTCCCTGGATTCATTTTTGCAATTCAGCCTTTTCTGAAAGATGTGAGTGGGAGCTGGGCAGAGTCTACACATTGGAGACCCCCAGATCCTGTGTCCATTCACCCTCCTTCCTCTTGTTTTGTTATCTCAGCCCCTCTGTTTCCCCTCACTCACTCCCCCCTTTCTCTCTCTCTCTCTCTCTTCACCCATTGGAGAGACCGAGGGGGAGAGAGCAGGCTGAGAATTTGACAATCAGGGATGGGTGAAGTGAATTAAATTGGCTGCCGGGCCTTTACCTTTCACCGTTACATGAACTGCTCTCAGACACGGGCCCTGTGCTCTTGGTGAATTAGACCCGGGTACAAGTTCCGTCCTGTTTAATTCCAGGTCCCTGTGAGTGCTGGATAGAAAGGCTCTCTGGAAAGTTCCTGTCTCACCATCGACAAAAATCCACACCACCATGGCCATGTTTTACATTTATACTTCTACAAGCACATCCCCCAAGCAATGAAATCCTTATTAGAGTTGAAACTAAGGTAATTCTGCACAGCAGGATCCCACGAGCGATCCCCCAATGGAGGGGGACACCCCCAGAATATGCGTCTCCTTCCCCTGCCCCCGAGCCCCCAACAACCCCACCCCGTTTCTGTCAAACTCTCCCTCATTCTGTTCCTATTTCTCTCTCTCTCTGTCCCCATCACCTTTCCCTCCGCACCCTCCTCTCTCTCTTCCCCGCCCTCCACACCCTCCTCTCTCTCTGCCCCTCCCTCCACACCCTCCTCCCTCTCTGCCCCTCCCTCCACACCCTTCTCTCTATCTGCCCCTCCGTCCGCACCCTCCTCTCTTTCTGCGCCTCCCTCAGCACCCTCCTCTCTCTCTGCCCCTCCCTCTGCACCTTCCTCTCTCTCTGCCCCCATCGCCCCTCCCTCCACACCCTCCTCTCTCTCTGCCCCCATCACTCCTCCCTCTGCACCCTCTCCCTTTCCCTCAATCTATTGTTTTGAAAATGTGGTCACTGTTGTGGGGCAAAGAAGAGAGCGGGAGGGGTGGATACCTTGTGTACACAGCAAGATCCCACTCCCCACCTGCTGGTGACCAGTTATAAATGTATTGGCTGAGGATTGTGAGACAGTGAGTGGGGAATGGGCCTCGCCCCCTCTCTCTCTCCCCCCCAACACCCTCCCCCTCCCCCAATTAAAGTAACGACAAATCACATTGGTGTTTTTGGACATTTTGTTGGAAGATGAAATATGGAGAGAATTGGCTGGAGAGTGAGAGAGCGAGACAACAAGCCGGAGAGACAGAGACTGGGTGCTGCTGTCTCCCCACACTCACCACCAGCCCACACCCTCAGATTTACATTAAACTCAATTGAAATGGCTGCTGCCCCTTCCATTTAATCCAGGAAAGACCGTGGCGCAGCCTGTCTGACACACACCGACATGATTCTGATGGGGAGAAGAAGCCTTCGCACAGGCTCCGGGTTCAGATTTCAGGCCCTCTCCCTCTCTCCCTCTCTCTCTCCCTCCCTCTCTCCCTCTCCCTCTCCCTCTCCCCCTCCCTCTCTCCCGCTCTCTCTCTCCCTCTCTCTCCCTCTCTGTCTCTCTCTCTCCCTCTCACTCTCTCCCTCTCTCTCTCTCTCACTCTCCCTCTCTCTCTCTATCTCCCTCTCTCTCTCCCACTGCTTCACCCTCCATGAACCCATTTCTATCAAATGTGGTCACTGATGCAGTTCAGGAAAGGCTGGCAGCCTCTGTGTTTTATTGTTTTACACATTAGGATCCCATGCCTTTCCCTATCTCCACACCTGCTGTGAAAGCCTCTCTCTCTCCTCCACCTTCCCCGTGTGAATGCCCCAGTCTGGGGCCATCCGCTCAGTTCCCTCCCTCCCCACAACCACAACCCCCTGAAAGGGCTGAAAGTCAAACTGGGAAGCAGCTGGATTCTCACAGGAGACATTTTAAAATCACTGCCTCGGGATTTCAGTGGGTGTCAAATCCCACTTTCTGGAAGGCTTTGACTGGGAGCTGGGCAGTGACATGGGGATACCCCTCTCTCTCTCTCCCAACCCCCAGACCCTGTGTTTTTTAACCCCCCACTCCAATTCCTCTCTGTTTTGTTGTCTCTTCCCCTCTTTCCCCTGAGCTCTCCTTTCTCTCTCTTGTGGGAAAAGGCCGCAGGCCATTGTGGGCACAACAAGATCAGGAGGATGCAGAGAGCGAGAGAGAGAGAGAGAGAGAGACAGAGAAATCCACACACAGAAGCTGCATAATCTGAATTAAAATGGTTCCCCCTGTCAACCCATCAGTCTCCAGAAGGTGCTAAACTCCCTGTCTTATTTTGGAACAGATCCAACTTCATCGCTCTGTCTCCCCACCTGTGTTATTTTGGAATTATAACAAGCTTTTAAACAGCTTCAGATTTCTGATTTTTAATCTCCTCTTTGTCACACACCAAAGGGTTAATGTGTTTGTGACTAATCGCAAGGCCGGGATATTTTAACCCCAGGGTTTCAAAATCCAGCATCCCATCATCTAACAGAAACTGCTTCATCGATGACCCAAAAACCAGGGTACCTCCGAGATTAAAAGTAAACCTCGGGCTCATAAAGAGACTCAGCTCACGTGGGTGGGTGAGGGGTGTGGAACAGGCCTGAGTCCATCCATCTAAGCTGGAGAAAAGCCCCTGCCCATGGATTCATAGTCACATTGCAGTCTTCAAACTCCAAATTCCTGGAGAAAAGAGAGAGGGAAAAGAATTAATTAAAACACAAAACAAGAACATTTCTAAACAAAATAGCACAGCAAGAGCCCAGGATTCCACACGCCATCCTCCCCCCACTTCACAGTTACACAATCTCTTAGCAACATCCAAATACAAAAATATCCCAGTTATAAACCAGAGGCTAAAACAGATTGAGAGACCTTTCCCGCCCCCTGTGTTTCTCTCTGTATCTCACTTCCTATCTCACTCACATCTCTGTCCCCTTCACTCTCTCTCTCTCTCTCTCTCTCTCTGTCACTCAGAGATGAAAATGAAACCTCAGTTGGGTAAATAAACAGACACAACTCAGGTGGGTGAAGCCTGTGGACCAGGCCTCAGTCTATCCCTCTCTGGAAGAAGATCCTTGTCCTTGTCCCAATCTTTCCCTCTTTGGATCCTGACCTTGCAGTTTTCAGAAGACAAATTTCTCAGGAGAAAAAGAGATAGAATTGGTTAAAAGGACAAAAATTAGGACAATTTAAAAAAAACACAAAAAAGCACAGCAAGATCCCAGAGTTTCCACTCTCAAGTCAGGCTCTCAGCAACTTCCCAAAACAAAAAAACACAGTTCAAAAGCAGGTTGAGAGACACACACACACACTGACAGACACACACACACACATTGAACCAGAGTGGGGAGGCTGGTCCCTCTCTCCAGAGAGAGAGTTTACAGGGAGTTTGTTGCTTTGGGACTGGTTTGGGAATATCCTGATCCACATTTATCCTGAGTGAGCTGTATACAGATTCCACCCCCTGATTCTCAGACATGTTTGGAATGTCTCTCATCTATCCCATAGGAGCCCTGTCCATTGAATGTTAATCCTCGGACAGGACACATTGCTGATCCTGTCCATTGAATGTTAATCCTCGGACAGGACACATTGCTGATCCTGTCCATTGAATGTTAATCCCCGGACAGGACCCTTTGCTGATCCTGTCCATTGAATGTTAATCCCCGGACAGGACCCTTTGCTGATCCTGTCCATTGAGGTGTTAATCCCAGGAAAGACATGGGTTAAACAAGGGCCTGTATTTATTTTCGGGTTAATTTTAAATCTATATTTCTTTCCCCTGTTGGTTGTGTAGCTCCAATTTCAAACCCGGATTTAACAGAAACCCATAAAACACTGGCAAAAATCGCATTCCCCAACTCACACTCCCTCTTACGCCAACACTCTCTCCCTCTCACCCCAACCCTCTCTTCCTCTTACCCCAACCTCTCTCCCTATCACCCCAACCCTCTCTCCCTCTTACCCCAATACTCTTTCCCTCTAACCCCAACCCTCTCTCCCTCTCACCCCAATCCTCTCTCCCTCCCACCCCAATCCTCTATCGCTCTTACCCAAACACTCTCTACCTATCACCCCAAACCTCTCTCATTCTTACACCAATCTGCACTCCCTCTTCCCCGAACCCTCTCTCCCTCTTACCTCAACCCTCTCTCCCTCTTACCCCAACCCTCTCTCCCTCTCACCCCAACCCTCTCTCCCTCTTACCTGAACCCTCTCTCCCTCTTACCCCAACCCTCTCTCCCTCTCACCCCAACCCTCTCTCCCTCTAACCCCAACACTCTCTTCATAACATTCCAACCCTCTCTCGCTCTCAGCACAACTCTCTCTCCCTCTCCCTCCAACCCTCTCTCCCTCTTACTCGAACCCTCTCTCCCTCTCACCCCAACCCTTCTCTCCCTATCACCCCAAACCTCTCTCCCTATCACCCCAATCTTTTCTCCCTCTCACCCCAACACTCTCTCCCTCTCACCACAACCCTCTAACCCTCTTACCCCAACCCTCTCTGCCTCTTGCCCCAACCCTCTCTCCCTCTCACCCCAACCCTCTCTTCCTCTTACCCCAACCTCTCTCCCTATTACCCCAAACCTCTCTCCCTCTCACCCCAATCCTCTCTCCCTCCCACCCCAATCCTCTATCGCTCTTACCCAAACACTCTCTACCTATCACCCCAAATCTCTCTCACTCTTACACCAATCTGCACTCCCTCTTCCCCGAACCCTCTCTCCCTCTTACCTCAACCCTCTCTCCCTCTAACCCCAACCCTCTCTCCCTCTCACCCCAATCCTCTCTCCCTCCCACCCCAATCCTCTATCGCTCTTACCCAAACACTCTCTACCTATCACCCCAAATCTCTCTCACTCTTACACCAATCTGCACTCCCTCTTCCCCGAACCCTCTCTCCCTCTCACCCCAACCCTCTCTCCCTCTTACCTGAACCCTCTCTCCCTCTTACCCCAACCCTCTCTCCCTCTCACCCCAACCCTCTCTCCCTCTAACCCCAACACTCTCTTCATAACATTCCAAACCTCTCTCGCTCTCAGCACAACTCTCTCTCCCTCTCACTCCAACCCTCTCTCCCTCTTACTCGAACCCTCTCTCCCTCTCACCCCAACCCTTCTCTCCCTATCACCCCAAACCTCTCTCCCTATCACCCCAATCTTCTCTCGCTATCACCCCAACCCTCTCACCCTCTTACCCCAACCCTCTCTCCCCCTCACCACAACCCTCCCACCTTCTCACCCCAACCCTCTCTCCCTCTCACCCCAACCCTCTCTCCCTCTCACTACAACCCTCTCTCACTATCACTCCAACCCTCTCTCCCTCTTACCCCAACCCTCTCTCCCTCTCACCCCAACCCTCTCTCCCTCTTACCCCAACCCTCTCTCCCTCTCACCACAACCCTCCCTCCCTCTCACCCCATCTCTCTCTCTCTCTTACCCCAACCTTCTCTCCCTCTCAACTCAGCATCTCTCCCTAACAGCCCAACACACTCTCCTTCTTCCCCAACTCTCTGTCCGTCTTACCCCAACCTTCTTTCACTCTCACCCCAACCCTCTCTCCCTAACACCCCAAAAAACTCTCCCTCACACTCCTACCCTCTCTCCCTAACATTCCAATACTCTCTCATTCTCACCCCAACCTTCTCTCCCTCTCACCCCCAACCTTCTCACACTATCACCCCAACCATCTCTCCCTCTCACCCCTACCTTCCCTCCCTCTTACCCCAAACTTTTCTCCCTCTCACCCCTACCCTCTCCCTCTCACTCCAACCATCTCTCCCTCTCACCCCAACTCTCTCTCACTGTCACCCCAACCCTCTCTCCCTAACACTTCAATTCTCTCTCCCTATCACCCTGACCCTCTCCCCTAACACCATAACCCTCTCTCCTTCTTACCCCAACCTTATCTCCCTCTCACACCAACCCTCTCTCCCTGTCACCCAAACCCTCTCTCCCTAACACGCAAACATTCTCTCCCTCTCACCCCAATCCTCTCTCTCTAACACCCCAAACCTCTCTCCCTTTCACCCCAACCCTCTCTCCCTCTCACCCCAACCCTTTTTCCGTCTTACCCCAACCTTCTCTCCCTCTTACCCCAACCTTCTCTCCCTCTCACCCCAACCTTCTCTCCCTCTCACCCTAACCCTCTATCCCTCTCACCCCAAACATTTCTTCTTCTCATCACAACTCTCTTTCCCTCTCACCACAACCCTCCCTCCCTCTCGCCCCAATCCTCAATCTGCATCTTCTCTTTTTCTCTCTCTCTCTCCCTCTCTCTCTCAGATTCTGTAAGAAAAATCCCCATACACCGGACAGCTATTTTAGGTTTGTTCACAGAGGCCATTTTATGTTCCCACAGTACTGGCACATTTATGACAGAGTTGACTCCTCAGAATGGGACATTAGTATATTTAACGTGACAGAGGCACAGGTAGCTCCCTCCATTTTAAAGATGGAAAAGGGATTTCCCTCCATTTTAAAGATGATGAAGGGATCTCCCTCAATTTTAAAGATGGAGAAGGGATCTCTCTCCAGTTTAATGATGGAAAAGGGATCTCCCTCCATGTTAAAAATGGAGAAGGGATCTCCCTCATTTTAAAGACGGTAATGGGATCTCCCTCCATTTTATAGATGGTAAAGGGATCTCCCTCCATTTTAAAGATGGAGAAGGTATCTACCTCCATTTTAAATATTGAGGATGGTTCTCGCTCCATATCATCAGCTCTCTCTCTCCCTACCGCTATTGCCTTTCCTCGACTTGTCTCTCCGATTCTATCTCTCACCCCATCTCTATTTCGGACACTCTCTCCACTCTCTCTGTCTCTCTCTCTAACCCCATCCATTTAACTTTCACTCCATTGCTTCTCTCTATCTCTTTCTCTCACCCTCTCTCTCTGTCTCTCTCTATCTCTCACATCCAATCTCACTGTCGCTATATCCCTCTCTTTTTCTCTCGTCCCATCTCTCTGCCTCTCACCTTCTCTCTGTCTCTGTCTCTCAGTGTATTTCTCTGAGTGTCTCTGACCCTCTCTCTATCGCCCTGTCTCTCTCAGCGTCACCACGTCTCTCTGTCAAAACTCTCTCTGCCTCGCTCAGCCACTCTCTCTCTGTCACACTCGGTCTCTCTCTTGCCCTGCATCTCTCTTTCTTGAAGAGTTTTTTCTCTATTTCTTAATCTCACTCTGTCTCTCTCTCACCATCTCTCTCTGTGCATTTCTGTCTCTCTGCCTCTCTCTGTCTCTCGCTTCATGAGTCACTCCCTCTCCCCATCATCCCCTGTCTCCCTTTTGAGGAAGATTTGGGTGTGAGGCTGAAGGGAAAATATTTTCAGGGATACAGGGAAATGGCAGATGAGTGAGACTAGTGAAACTTTCCTTGCAGAGTGTTGAAAGTAGTTTGATGGGCTGAATGGCCTACTCCTGTGTTGTAACTGTTCTGTGATACACACGCCGGTTATCTCTCATTCTTGAATAAGCTTCACTCTTTCCTCCATTGTAGCTTCCAGCCCTTCCACATCACAAGTTGGGCAATGGATCTCCCTCCATTGTAATTACAGGAATGGATCTCCCTCCATTTTAAAAATGGGAATGAATCTCCCTCCATTGTAAAGACGGGAATGGATCTCCGTCCATTTTAAAGATGGGAATGGATCTCCCTCCATTTCAAAGATGGAGAAGACTTAAACTAGTGGGACGTCAGCGAGGCTTTTGATAAGGTCCCACAAGGGAGACTGAAAGCGAAGGTAAGAGCCCATGGGAATCAAGGCAATTTTACAAATTGGATCCAGAATTGACTGAGTGGCAGGAAGCAGAGGGTGATAGTCATGGGGTGTTTTTGTGACTGGATTCCTGTGTCCTGTGGGGTTCCAAAGGGATCGGGGTTGGGTCCCTTGCTGTGTGTGGTGTGTATAAATGATTTCGACTTCAATGTAGGAGGATTGAGCAGCAAGTTTGCAGATGACACGACAATTGGTGGGGTGGTAAATAGTGAGGGGGTAGACTTAGATTACAGGAGGAAATAGAAGGGCTGGTCAGTGGCAAATGGAATTTAATCCGGATAAGTGTGAGGTGAAGCACTTGGGCAGGACAAATAAGGCACAGGAATACATGAAGAATGGTAGGACTGTGGGATCTAATGAGCATTAGAGGGACCCGGTGTGTATGTCCACCGGTTGTATAATATATCGGAACAGGTAAATAAGGTGGTTATTTCCTTTATTTGGCGACACATAGAGTATAAGAATAGGGAGGTCATGCTGGAACTGTATAAAATGCTGGTTAGGCCACAGCTAGAATATTGTGTGCAGTTCTGGAATTCGCATTATAGGAAGGATGTGATTGCACTAGAGAGAGAAAAGAGGAGATTTACCAGGATGTTGCCTGGGCTGGAGAATTTTAGTTATGAGGAGAGAATGGGTAGACTTGGATTATTTTCCCGGGAGCAGAGGAGATTCAGGTAGGACATGATTGAGGTGAATAAAACTATGAGGGGCATTGATAGGGTAGACAGGAAGGAACTTTTCCCCTTGGTGGAGGGAACAATTACCATGGAGCATAGAGTTAAGGCAGGGGGCAGGAGGTTTAGAGGAGAAGTGGGGATGGATTTTTTCACCCAGAGGGTGGTGGGAATCTGGAACTCACTGCCTGAAAGGGGGATAGAGGCAGAAACCCTCATAACATTTCAGAATATTTGGATGTACATTTGCGAAACCTTGGCATATAAGCCTCCGGGCCTAGTGCTGGAAAGTAGGATTAGAATTGTTATGTTCTTGTTCGATCGGCACAGATGTGATGGGTCCAAAAGTATTTTTCTGTGCTGTAGATTTCTTTGACGCTAAGGCAGAGATCTTCCTCCATTTTAAAGATGGTGAAGGGACCTCCCTCCATTTTGATGATTGAGAAATGATCTCCCTCCATTTCAAAGAAAGAAAAGTGATCTCCCTCCATTTTAAAGATGGAATAGGGACCTCCTTCCATTTTAAAAATGAGGAAGTGTTGTCCATCCTTTTGAAAGATGGGGAAGGGATCTCCCTCCATTTTAATGGTGGGTAAGTAATCTCCCTCTATTTTAAAGATGGAGAACAGATCTCCCTCCATTTTAAAGATGGTGAAGGTATCTCCCTGCATTTAAAGATGGAGAAGGGATCTCCCACGTTGTTAAATTTGGTCAAGGGTCTTCCCTCCATTTTGAAATTGGAGAGGTGATCTCCCTCCATTTTAAGGATGGGGAAGGGTTGTGCCTCCATTGTAAAGATAGAGAAGGGATCTCCCTCAATTTCAAACACGGAGATGGGATCTCCCTCTATTTTAAAGATGGAGAAGGGATCTCCCTCCATTTTAAAGGTGGGGAACGGATCTCCCTGCATATTAAAGATGGAGAAGGGATACCCCTCCATAGTAAAGATATATAAGAGTTCTCCCTCCATTTTAAAGTTGGAGAAAGGATCTCCCTCCATTCTAAAGTTTGGAAAGGGATTTCCTTCCATTTTAAAGTTGAGGAATGGATCCCCCTCCACTTTAATGATAGAGAAGGGATCTCCTTCCATTTTAAAGATGGAGAAGGGTTCTCCCTCCATTTTAAATGTGGGGAATGGATCTCCCTACATATTAAAGATGAGGTAGGGATCCCCCTATATTTTAAAGATGGGAAAGGAAAAGCCCTCCATTTTAAAGTTGGAGAAAGGATCTCCCTCCATTCTAAACTTGGGAAAGGGATGTTCCTCCATTTCAAAGCTGAGGAAGGAATCCCCCTCCACTTTAAAGATGGAGAAGGGATCTCCTTCCATTTTAAAGATGGAGAAGGGATCTCCCTCCATTTTAAATGTGGCGAAGGGATCTCCCTTAATATTAAAGATGGGGTAGGCAACCCCCTCCACTTTAAAGATGGAGAAGGGATCTCCCTCAGTGTTAAAGTTTGAGAAGGGATCTCCTTCCATTTTAAAGTTGGAGAAGGGATCTCTATAGGTTTTAAATTTGGAGAAGGGATCTCTATACATTTTAAAGATGGAGATGTGATCTCCCTCATTTTAAAGATGGGGAAAGTATCTACATCCTTTTTGAAGTAGGCGAAGTGATCTCCCTCCATTTTAAAGATGGGGAAATTATCTCCGTCCATTTTAAAGATTGAGAAGGGATATCCACCCTTTTCAAAGTTGGAGTAGTCGTCTGCATCCATTTGAAAGTTTGAGGATGATTCTCATTCCATTTCATACACTCTCTCTCTCTCTCCGCCTCTGTCTGTTTCGCTCTCTGACTGCCTCTCTCATCCCATCTCGTTTTCTTCTCTCACTACATCCACTTGTATTTTGCTCCACCACTTTTCTATCGCTCAACTGCCGGTGTCTCTCTCTCGGCCATTTTGCTCTCTCTCTCTCCCTGTCTCTCGGTGTCTCTCCCTATCTCCCTTTCCCACACCCCCAGTCTCTCTTTTGCGCCATAATAGGATGTGAGGCTGAAGGGAAAATATTGTCAGGGTTATGGGGAAAGGGAGGATGAGTGAGACCAGTGAAACTTTACTTGCAGAGTGTCAACAGTAATTCGATGGTCTGAATGGTCTCCTTCTGTGTTGTAACCACTCTGCGCTGCAAACCTAGTTTAACCTTTCATTCTCAAATAAGCCTCACTCTTTCTTCGCTTGTAGGTTCTAGTAATTCCACATCACAAGTTGGGGATGGGATCTCCCTACATTTTGAAGATGGAGAAGGGATCTCCATCTGTTTTTTAACATGGAGAAGGGATCTCCCTCCATCTTAAAGATGGCAAAGGGATCTCCCTCCATTTTGAAGATGGAGAAGGGATCATCCTGCAGTTAAAAGATGGGTAAGGGCTCTCCCTCCATTTTAAAGATAGAGAAGGGATTTCCCTCCATTTTTACAGTGGAGAAAGAATTTCCCTCCATTTTAAAGATAGAGAAGGGAGCTACCTCTATTTTAAAAAATGGAGAAGGGATCATCCTCCAATTGGAAGAAGGAGACGCGATCTCCCTCTGTTGTAAAGATTTTGAAGGGATCTCCCTCCATTTTAAAGATGGATAAGGGATTTCCCTTCATCTTAAAGTAGGATATGGGATCTCCCAACATTCTAAGGATGGAGAAGTGCTCTCTCTCCATTTTAAAGATGCGGAAAAAGATCTCCATCCATTTTAAAGAAGGAGAAGGTTATATCCATCCATTTTAAAGATGGGGAATGGATCTCCCTCCATTTTAAAGATTGAGAAGGGATCTCAAACCATTTTAAAGATGGCAAAGGGATCTCCCTGCATTTAAAGATGGGGAAAAATATGTAACAGAATAATGATATTTATGGCCAGGCACTTTGAAAAATATTTGGAGTTTTACCCTTTTCTCCAGCTGATGAATTTTTAAATTGACCACTATTTACCTAGAACTCGAATTCAATGGTGAATGATGCTTTTCAATCTTATAACTCAAGTGTTGAGGGAGCTTTACTCTGTATCTAATGCCGTGCTGTAGCTGTCCTGTGACTGTTTGATGGGGATGCTGTAGAGGGAGCTTTAATCTGTATCTAACCCCGTGTTGTACCTATCCAATGAGTGTTTGATGGGGACAGTGTAGAGGGAGCTTTACTCTGTTGTAACCCCGTGCTGTACCTGTCCTGGGAGTGTTTGATGGGGACAGTGTAGTGGGAGATTTACTCTGTATCTAACCCTGTGCTATACCATTTCTGGGGGTGTTTGATGACATCATTTTCACTCAGCACGAAAACATTCCACAAAGCAGGGCTCAGAAATTAAACATGAGTTTCCTTGTTTGATTCTCTGTGGACTGTTCTGATTCTCTGAAAGATTCCTGGTGTTTACCCTCCACATGAGCAGTCATCCTAATCCCTTATCCTTATCCAGCACCCAAGGCGGCATTCAACTACAATTAGGAAAGTCATACGGGAGCGTCTCAGTGATTGAGACAGGTGAGGCTTGAGCCTGACCTGGGCGTATGTGAGTGACCCGGATAAATCCGACACTCCAGGGACAGTTTGAGTGCATTGCAGCTTTGCCAGAATGAGACCTGGAAACCAAGGGTTAAAATTCAAAGTGAGATTGCACAAACTCCGGTTGTGTTCCCTTAAATTTAGTAGCATCAGGGGTGACTTGATCAAATTGTCAAATCCTAAGAGGAACTGAGGGGTGAGATTAGGGGAATGTATGAGCTCTAGTCCTGTGTAACAAGCTTTGTGAGGCATCCATTTTGAACAGACAAGTATCCTTCTGTCACTACAGGTTACCTGTATGTTGCAAAGTTATTCTGATAATTTTCATCCCACAGAGTCAAAATTTCAGCTACTCTGTGATTGAGTCAGAACTTCACATAGTTCAGTTTCACTGTTAAAAACAAGCAGTCACTTTTTCTGTGATGGTTTTTGAGATTGAGTTTGGAGCTCAGAATCTGTCAGTGGAATGGAATTTCTACAGAGATAGGAAACGGGATTGATGAATAAAGGCGCAGTATTTTGTTCACTGCATTAGATTGTGTCTGTTGCAGTTTCACAGGAGTTTACATTTTCTTGGGAAAGGGATGGTCAAACAATGTCAACAATTCAATTTCCTCAGACAAGTGAAAACACAAGAGAAAGAGAGAATATACAAACACTGAAACAAACAGGCAACTGGATGAGGAAGGTTTCAATTCTCTGCATATTTTAATGTGAATTCCTGAGCTAAAGATTGAAATAAACAGGAGTTTCAATCTCACACTGCGATGCCGTACAATTTGAGTCCTGGTTATCCTAAAATTAAAAATCTACAATTAAAAATTCTTGTACAGAGCAGAGGGAATTTGTTTCTGTATCGATCCACATACTGTATTTGGGTTTGGAGTGCTTGATGAACAGTGTAGTCAAAGCTTTGTTTTGAAACAATCTTCTGCAAACGGCATTTGACGCAAAGTCTCTTGTTCATGTTTCAATCCGAGGCTGATAGATTTTTTTTTAGGCAAAGGCCTAAAGAGGTAAGGAGTTAGGTCAGAAATCAGCCAGGATCTCATTGAATGTCGGAAACAGGGTGTGGGGAGAAATGGAATCTTCCTCTTCCCATGTGCTATGATAAATATCCTTCCTTCAAACTCCGTCTCTCGGTCTCCCTCTTGATCTGTTTCTCTCTCTTCTCACTCGCTCGGTCTGTCTCTCTCTCTCTTCCTCTCTCTCAGAATCTATATAAATTATACAAACACCAGTCAGACTTTTACGTTTGTTCACAGTGGCCATTTTATGTTCCCACAACACTGGTATATTTCAGACAGAGTTGACTCCTCAGGAATGTGACGTTGGTACTTTCAACGTGACAGAGACACAGCTATGGAGACACTGAGACACTGATCAAACACTCAATCCCGAAACACCGCATTGTCCCGGGGTTCCAGGTCATCACCAATCGCTGATTTCAAAATGTCTTCACCACATCCCGCCCCTCATCCCTTTCCCAAAAACTTCACTCTGTGTCTCTTCCGTCACACTTGAACAGCATTTTTTTGAATTTGACTCTGTATCGATCCAAATGCTGTAATTGGGTTGAGAGTTTTTGATGAACAGTGTGGTCAAAACTTCACTCTGAAACACTGGATTGAGGGTAAGGGGTGATTTGATGAAATGCTTCAAAATAATAATGGAAATGAAGAGAGTGGATAACAGTGGTAAAGATAGAGAAGGGATCTCCCTCCATTTTAAAGATGGGGAAAAGGATATGTCACAGGATAATGTTGTTTATACACAGGCATGTTGAAAAATATTTGGAGCTTTACCCTTTTCTCCAGCTGATGAACATTTAATTTGAAGATTTTTTAAATTTGAATTCGAATTCAAAGGTGAATGACGATTTTCAATCTCATAACTCAAGTGTTGAGGGAACTTTACTCTTCATCGAACCCCGTGCTGTACCTCTACTGGGAGTGTTTGTTGGGGACAATTTAAGAACAACTTTATTTCATATCTAACCCTGAACTGTGCAATAACGGATGCAGATTCAGATAAATCGGAGGTTTCATTTCTGTGTCACTTTCTGTATCTTGAAGCTTCCATTTGTAGCTAGAAAAGTGTCAGTTGATGAATGTAGTGTTGAAAATTTCACCCTGAAGACTGTGAGCCTTAGTATTGTGGAAACGTGTGAAGAAAGTGTTTGCATTCACACATTCCTACATTGTGAAATTTAAGTTACCTTTGAAACAATAGGATGTAGAGCCAGGGAGTCTGAATGGACAACAAGTTTTGGATGATTAAAGAGTGAATTATAATGATGTCCTTTGAAGGAGCCCTTTACTGTAAATATCCAGAGACAATGAAATGCTTCAAAGGAAATGCCCCGAGAGAATGAAATGGTTCCCCAATGTCTGACTCACCTTCCCAAGACTTCAGGGACATGAAGGGGGCAGAGACATTGTAAGATACAGATCATGAGATGCCAGAAAATCACAGCATTGAAGTTGTGGCGCCCTCTCCTGTTTCGGAATGTCAGTTTGATGTTTTACTCTGTGAATCTTGGCAAATGATTCAGAAAGCAGAAAGTTCCAATCCAATCTGTAACCTGCACTTCATTTTCCAAAGAGATATGAACGTCTCAAGTGAATGTGTGAAATAGTGAAAGGTGTATATCATTGTAGGGAAATGTGTGCCTCCTCACTTTGAAAAGGATGGAGCAGATTACATTATAAATGATCAAAAGCTGCAAACAGTGAGGGTACAAAGAGTCTCTATCCATTTGTGTCAGGACTAACAAAATATCAAATAGTTCCAATGAGAAATTAAAATTGACATTTGGGATAAAGCTGGTTAAAAACTCACACTCCACATTCCATGAATCAGTCTCTGTAACCTGCAGTTCAGCACATCACAAGAAAAATGACATGTTCAACTGTTCATGATTCCAGTATGTAACTCAATCCCGGGTATCTATTATTCTATATACAAACCTCACAAACCCCTCGATTAGATTCCAGTCTGTAACTCAGTCCCGGGTATCTATTATTCTATATAAAAATCCCCCAAACCCCTCAATTAGATTCCAGTCTGTAACTCAATTCCGGGCATCTGTTTATCTATATATAACCCCCCTGAAACCCTCAATTAGATTCCAGTCTGTAACTCAATTCCGGGCATCTGTTTATCTATATATAAACCCCCTGAAACCCTCAATTAGATTCCCGTCCTTAACACACCCCCGGACTTCGGTTGCTCTATATATAAACCAACCCGAACGCCTCGATTAGATTCCAGTCTGTAACTCACTCCCGGGTATCTGTTATAGTATATATAAACCAACCCAAACCCGTCGATTAAATTCCAGTCTGTATCTCACTCATTTCTATCTGTTATTCTATATATAAACCTCCCCAAAACATTCGATTAGATTCCAGTCTGTTACTCACTCCCGGATATATGTTATTCTATATATCTCGATCTACATGATTTATATATAAACCACCCCGAGCCCCTCGATTAGATTCCAGTCTGTAACTCACTCCCGGGTAACTATTATTCTATATATAAACCACCCCGAACGCCTCGATTAGATTAGAGCCTGTAATTCAGTCCCGGGTATCTATTATTCAATTTATAAACCTCCTGAACACTTAGATTTGATCCCAGTCTGTAGCTCTTCGCCGGGAATCTGTTATTATATTTATAAACTCCCCCGAACCGCTCAATTATATTCCAGTCTGTTACTCACTCCCAGGTATCTGTTAAACTGTATATAACCTATCCTGAACCTTTCGATTGGATTCCAGTCTGTTACTCACTCTCGGGTATCTGTTATGCTATATATAAACCACTCGATTAGATTCCAGTCTGGTACTCACTCGCGCGTACTTCTCATTCAATATATAATCCATCCCGAACCCCTCGATTAGATTCCAGTCTGTAACTCACTCCCGGTATCTGTTATTCTGCATCTAAACCACCCCGTTCCCCTCGATTAAATTCCAGCACTTTCACATCACAAATTGAGGGATGGGTCTCTCCCCATTTTAAAGTTGGTTAAAGGATCTCCCTCCATTTTTAAGATGGGGAAGGGATATCCGTCTAATTTAAAGATGGAGAAGGGATATCTTACAGGATATTGTTCTCTACACTCAATAATGTTAACAGATTTTTGAACATTTTCAGTTTTCCCCGACACTTTCTCTTTGTCTCCCTCCATCTCGTTCCTTCTCTCCCTCTCCCACCCCATCTGTCTGCCACTCTATAAATTTCTCTGTTTCTCTCTCTCACCCCATATCTTTACCCTACACTCGCTCCACTGTCTTCATCTCTCTCTCTCTCAACTCATCCCTACTTCTTTCGCTCGATCTCCTCTCTCTATCTCATGCGCTTAGACAGCTCTCTTTCCCTCTCAGCCTGTCTCTCTGCCACTCTGCCTCTCTCTCTGTCGTTCCATCTTTCTTTCTCTCTCTCACTCACTGCCTACCTCCGTTGCTCTGCTCCTCTCTCTGTTGCCCCCATATCTCTCCTTTCGCCTTCTCTCTCTGTTGCTCTTTTTCTATCTCTGTACCTCTTTCATTCCATCTATCTCTCTGTCTATCTCTCTCTCTCTTTCTATCCCAGGAAAACAGAGAGTAATGGTTCACGGATATTTTACTGGCTGACATGTAGGATTGTAGTGGAGTTCCACAGGGGTCAGTACTGGAACCTAGGCTTTTCCTGATGTACATAAATGATTTAGTTCTTGGTGTGCAGGGGACCATTTCAGAGTTTGCGGATGGCACAAAACTTGGGAGAATTGTAATCAGAGAGGGAGACAGTGTAGAGCTTCAAAAGGACATTGACAAGTTGGTAGAGTGGGCAGATAGATGGCCGATGATGTTCAATGTGGAGACGTGTGAGCTGATGCATTTTGGTAGGAGGAACATGGACAGGAAAAATAGAATTAGGGGTCAAAGTTTGAAGGGGGGAGCAGGAGCAGAAAGGCCTAGGTGGAGATTTGCATAGATCATTGAAGGTTGCAGGACAGGTTGAGCGAGTAGTTAATAAAGCATATCCTGGGCTTTATTAATAGGGGCATAGAGTGCAATAGCAGGGAGACTATGCTGAATGTATATAAGACACTAGTTAGACCTCAGCTGGAGTATGGTGTACAGTCCTGGGAGCCGCACTATAGGAAGGATGTGATTCCCGGGACAGTGTGATTACGTGGGATAGAATTGAAATTTACACCCCTTCTGTGTTTGATATTGGAATATTCTTCATTTGGGGTGTGCTGTGTTTTGTAGACATTTTCAGATCTTTTTAAATAATTCCCTTTTTTGATAGACTGCATCACTGAATGTGAATTGGAGCTTAGCATCCATTTTTAAAATTGTTTGAAAATATTTTTAAACTTTGGCCCCAAGTTGCAAGCTCTCCCACAAGGGGAAACATCTTTTCCACATCCACCCTGTCAAGTCCCCTCAGGATCTTACATGTTTCACTAAGATCACCTCTCCAAATTCTAATCTCCAATGGATACAGGCCCAGCCTGTCCAACCTTTCCTCATAAGATCAGAGATGATGAGAAATGCCTCACACAATTGGCTTGTCCTTGTCTTCACTGGTTTCTGAGCAACAACCTGTTTCCGTTCTGACTGCTCTAGACCAGGCCTCTGTTTCTATTACACTAGACCCTGCCTCAGTTATTACTGTGCTAGACATTCTCTAAGTCGATATAACACGTGGCCCTGTCTCTGCGAATGCTACACTTCACCAGCATCTGTTTGGACAGCACATGACCATTTCTCTGTTTATCACACAATAGGCCCTGTCTTTTCTTGGTATCTAACCCGGTGTTGCCCCTTCCCTGGGCCTGTTTGATGGGACAGAGCAGAGGGAATTTTACTCTCAATCAAAACCCATTGTGTATTTGGTTTGGGTGTGTTTGTTGATCAGTGTGGATGAATCTGGAATTTAGCTGAGGGGGTGATTTGATGAAATATTTCATGATAATAATGCAAGTAGAGGGTTGATTAAGAGAATCTATTTCCGCCGATTTGGGGAATCTGCGCCTTGGGGCCTTGGTTTTTCGACTAAGTTTAGAATTTTAGAATTGCAGGAGAGAAACTAAGAAACACTTTAAAACACCAAGTGTGGCATTAGTTTGGACCTCTCTTACCTGAACGGCAATTGATGCTGAGCCACTAGTCCATGTCTAAACCTGAGGTTGATGGATTTCTGTTACCTAACATGGTGCAGAGATAGGAGACAAAGGGGTTCGATCACAGATCAGCCAGGATCTCATTGAATGTCAGAACAGGGTTTGAGGGTGAAATGCCGTTTTTCTCTTTCCATGTGCTATGACCAATATCCTTTATTCACTCTCTGGCTCTCAGTCACTCACTTGGTCTGAGAATCTCTATTTCTCATTCACTCGATCTGTGTCTTCTCTCCCTGCCTCTCTTTCTCTGCGAATCTAGTCTACAAACACCAGGCAGCCATTTTAGGTTTGTTCACAGTGACCATTTTATGTCCACACAGCACTGGGACATTTATGACAGAGTTGTCGCCTCAATTATGAAACATGAGTATTTTAAACATGACAGAGACACAGGTATGGAGACAGAAATTCCCTGTGTATTCCCTGGAATATTGAAGGATCCGGGCATTCAGTCACACACTTTGCTGTTGTGAATTTGAAATCTGAATTTTCTAAAACTGAATCTGGAAGTAAAAACCCCCGGGATGGAATGATTCACATTCTTTCTGCTGCTGCAAAGCCCATGTCTGTGTCTGTTTCTTGGGATTTATTAACAGTTTAAGATAATAGGTTAGAATGCCACAAGTCTCCCATAAATCATCTCAGTCATAACTGTCCCAATGCTATGACCAATATCAATCTTTCATCGTCTGCCTCTTCATCCCCTCTCACTGTGTGTCTCTCACTTTAACATTCCCTCATTCTGCATCCTCTCTTTTTCTCTCCTTCTTTCCCTCTCTCACTCAGATTCTGTAAGAAAAATCCCCAAACACCAGGCAGCCATTTTAGGTTTGTTCACAGTGGCCATTTTATGTTCCAACAGCACTGGGACATTTATGACCGAGTTGACTCCTCACAAATGGGACATTCATAGTTTCAACATGACAGAGGCACAGCTATCTCCCTCCATTTTAAATATGGAGAAGTGATCTCCCCCAGTGGTAAAGATAGGGAAGGATTCTCCCTCCATTTTAAATGTGTAGAAGGGATCTTCCTCTCTTTTCAAAATGGAGTAGGGAACTCCCTCCATTTTAAAGATGGGGAAGGGAACTCACTCAATTTCAAAGATGGAGAAGGGATCTCCTTCCATTTTTAAGATGGGGAAAGGATCTCCCTCCATTTAAAAGTTGGAGAAGGGATCTCCCTCCATTTAAAAGTTGGGGAACGGTACTCCCTCCATTCTAAAGTAGGAGAAGGGATCTACCTCCAATTTAAAGAGGGAAATGGGATCTCCTTCCATTTTAACAATGGAGAAGTGATCTCCCACCATTTTAAATATTGAGGATGGATCTCGATCCATTTTGTCAGCTCTCTCTCCCTGACACTTTTGCCTTTCCTCGACTCTTCTCTCTGATTTTCTCTCAACTCATCTCTATTTGGACACTCACTCCCCTCTCTTTGCCCCTCTCTGTCATCCCATCCATTTTTATTTCACTTAATCGCCTCTCTTTATCTCTGTCTCTCACCCTCTCTCTCTTTCACTGTCAGCCCATCTCATTGTCACTATGTCCCTCTCTCTCTCACCCCATCTCTCTGCCCTTCACCCTCTTTGTATCTTACTCTATCTCTCTGTCACTCACTGACCCTCTCTCTATCGCCCCCGTCTCTCTCCCTATCACCATGTCTCTCTGTACTCTTTCTCTCCCTCACTCTGCCACTGTCTCTCTGTCACACTCGTTCTCTCCCTTGTCTGTCTCTCTCTCCCCCCATCTCTTTCTCGCCTCGCCTTTCTCTGTCTCTCTCTCACTCCATCACCCTGCCATGCTTGGCCCTCTCTATCTCTCGCCCGCGCTATCTCTCTCTCTTGCTGAGTTTTGCCTCTCTTTTCCTATCTCAATCTGTCTCACTCTCTCACCCTCTCTCTCCGTTGTCTCTCTCTCTCTCTCTCTCTCTCTTGCTACATCAGTATCCCCCCCTCTGCACCACCCTCAATCTCCCTTTTGAGGATAATTTTGGTGTGAAGCTGAAGGGAAAATATTTTCAGGGTTACAGGGAAATGGCGGACGAGTGAGACCAGTGAAACTTTCCTTGCAGAGTTTCGAAAGCAGTTTGATGGGCTGAATGGCCTCCTTCTGTGTTGTAACTGTTCAGTGATACACACGCAGGTTAACTTTTCATTCTCGAATAAGCTTCACTCTTTCCTCCATTGTAGGTTCCAGCACTTCCACCTCACAATTTGGGCAATGGATCTCCCTCCATTTTAAAGATGGAGAAAGTGGCTCTCTCCGTTTTGAAGATGGGAATGGATCTCCCTCCATTTTAAAGATGGGAATGGATCTCCCTCCATTTTAAAGACAGGAATGGATCTCCCTCCATTTTAAAGACGGGAATGGATCTCCCTCCATTTTAAAGATGGAGAAGACTTACCCTAGTGAGGCATCAGCAGGGCTTTTGATAAGGTCCCACAAGGGAGACTGAAAGCGAAGGTAAGAGCCCATGGGATCCAAGGCAATTTTACAAATTGGATCCAGAATTGGCCGAGTGGCAGGAAGCAGAGGGTGATGGTCAAGGGGTATTTTTATTTCTGGATTCCTGTGTCCAGTTGGGTTCCACAGGGATCGGTGTTGGGTCCCTTGCTGTGTGTGGTGTGTATAAACGATTTAGACTTCAATGTAGGAGGGTTGATCAGCAAGTTTGCAGATGACACGATAATAGGTGGGGAGGTAAATAGTGAGGAAGAGAGCCTAAGATTACAGGAGGAAACAAACGGAGTGGTCAGTGGCACATTGACTTTAATCCAGATAAGTATGAGATGATGCACCTGGGCAGGACAAACAAGGCACAGGTATACATGATTAATGGTAGGACCGTGGGATCTAATGGGCATTAGAGGGACCTTGATGTGCATCTCCACAGGTCACTTAAGGTAGCGGTACAGGTAAATAAGGTGGTTATGAAGGCAGATGAGATACGTTCCTTTATTAGATGAGACACACATAGTATAAGAGCAGGGACGTCATGCCAGAACTGTATAAAATGCTTGTTATGCCACAGCTAGAGTATTGTGTGCAATTCTGGAATTCACATTATAGGAAGGATGTGATTGCACTAGAGAGAGAGCAGAGGAGATTTACCGAGGATGTTGCCAGGGCTGGAGAATTTTAGATATGAGGCGAAATTGGGTAGACTTGGATTATTTTCCCGGGAGCAGAGGAGATTAAAGAAGGACTTGATTGAGGTGAATAAAATTATGAGGGTCATTGATAGGGTAGACAGCAAGGAACTTTTCCCCTCAGTGGAGGGAACAATAACCACAAAGCATAGATTGAAGGCAGGGGGCACGAGGTTTAGAGGGGAAGTGCTGAAGGATTTTTTCACCCAGAGGGTGGTGGGAATCTGGAACTCACTGCCTGAAAGGGGGTTCGAGGCAGAAACCCTCATAACATTTCAGAATATTTTATGTGCATTTGTGATGCCTTGGCATATAATGCTGTGGGCCTAGCGCTGGTAAATAGGATTAGAATTGTTAGGTTCTTGTTCGATTGGCACAGATCTGATGTGCTGTCGATCTCTGTGACTCTAAGACAGAGATCTCCCACCATTTTAAAGACGGAGAAGGAATCTACCACCATTTTAAAGATTGAGAAATGATCTCCCTCCATTTTAAAGACGGAGAAGGGATCTACCAATATTTTAAGGATGGAAAAGCGACCTCCCTCCATTTTTAAGTTGTTAAACGGGTCTCCCTGCATTTTAAATATACAGAAGGGATCTCAATCCATTTTAAAGATGGGAAAGGGATCTCCCTCCATTTTAAAGCTGGAGAAGGGATCTCCCTCCATTTTAAAGGTGGGGAAGGGATCTCCCTCCATTCTAAAGAACGGGAAGGGACCTCCCTCCATTTCAAAGATGGGGAAGGGATCTCCCTCCATTTTAAAGATGGGGAAGAGATTTCCATCCATTTTAAAGATGGGAATGCATCTCCCTCCATTTTAATGATGGAGAAGACTTACCCTAGTGGGGCATCAGCAAGGCTTTTGATAAGGTCCCACAAGAGAGACTGAAAGTGAACGTAAGAGCCAATGGGATCCAAGGCAATTTTACAAATTGGATCCAGAATTGGCTAAGTGGCAGGAAGCAGAGGGTGATTGTCAAGGGGTGTTTTTGTGATTGGATTCCTGTGTCCTGTGGGGTTCCACAGGGATCGGGGTTGGGTCCCTTGCTGTGTGTGGTGCGTATAAATGATTTAGACTTCAATGTAGGAGGATTGAGCAGCAAGCTTGCGGTAGACATGATAATTGTTGGTGTAGCAAATAATGAGAAAAAGAGCCTTAGATTACAGGCGGAAATAGAAGGGCCGGTCAGTTTCAAATGGAATTTGATCCAGATAAGTGTGAGGTGATGAACTTGGGCAGGTCAGCAAAGACACAGGAATACATGATGAATGTTAGGACGTTGGGATCTAATGAGCATTGGTGGGACCTTGGTGTGTTTGTCCACTGGTCACTTCAGGTAGCGGGACTGGTAAATACGGAGGTTAAGAAGGCATATGAGATACTTTCCTTTATTTGGCGAGACATAGAGTATATGAGCAGGAAGGTCATGCTGGATCTGTATAAAACACTGGTTAGGCCACTGCTAGAGTATTGTGTGCAGTTCTGGAATTCACATTATAGGAAGGATGTGATTGCACTAGAGAGAGAGAGAGAGCAGAGGAGATTTACCGAGGATGTTGCCTAGGCTGGAGAATTTTTGCTATGAGGAGAGATTGGGTAGACTTGGATTATTTTCCCGGGAGCAGAGGCGATTGAGGAGGGACATGATTGAGGTGAATAAAATTATGAGGGGCATTGATAGGGTAGTCAGGAAGGAACTTTTCCTCTTGGTGGAGGGAACAATAACCACAAAGCATAGATTGAAGGCAGGGGGCAGGAGGTTTAGAGGAGAAGTGGGGAAGGATTTTTTTCACCCTGTGGCCGGTGGGAATCTGGAACTCACTGCCTGAAAGGGGGTTAGTGGCAGAAACCTTCATCAGATTTCAGAATATTTGGATGTGCATTTGTGATGCCTTGGCATATAAGGCTGTGGGCCTAGTCCTGGAAACTACGATTAGAATTGTTAGGTTCTTGTTCGATTGGCATTGATTTGATGGGCCGAAAGGCCTTTTCCAGGCTATCGATCTCTGTGACTCTAAGATAGAGATCTTCCCCCATTTTAAAGATGGAGATGGGATCTCCCTGCATTTTAAAGAAGGAGAAGGGATCTCCATCCATTTTAAAGAGATAGAAGGTATCTCTCGCCATTTTAAAGATGGGGAAGGGATCTCCCACCATATTAAAGGTGGACAAGGGACTGCCCTCCATTTTAAAGATGGAGAGGTGATCTCCCTCCTTTTTAAGGATGGGGAAGGCATGTCCCTCCATTGTAAAGATAGAGAACACATCTCCCTCAATTTTAAAGATGGAGACGGGAACTCCCTCCATTTTAAAGGTGGGGAAGGGATCTCCCTGCATATTACAGATGGGGAAGGAATCCCGCTCCAATTTAAAGATGGATAAGGGATCTCCATCCATCTTAAAGTTGGAAAAGGGATCTCCCTCCATTTTAAAGATTGAGAAGTGACCTCCCTCCATTTTAAAGATGGGGAAGTGTTCCCCCTTCATTTTAAAGATGGTGAAGCGAAACCCATCATCTTAAAGATGAGGAAATGATCTCCCTCCATTTTAAAGATTGAGAAATGATCTCCCTCAATTTGAAAGATGGAGAAGTGATATCCTTGCACTTTAAATATGGAGAAGGGCTCTCCCTCCGTTTTAAAGATTAAGAAGGGATCTCCTTTCTTTTTAAAGGTGGAGAAGAGCTCTGTTTACATTTTAAAATGGAGATGGGATCTCCCTCCATTTTAAAGATGGGGAAAGTATCTCCCTTCATTTTAACATTGGGGAAATTATCTCTGTCCATTTTAAAGATTGATAAGGGATATCCACCCATTTCAAAGATGGAGTAGTCATCTGTTACATACCCTCTGCTGGATGTTCTCAGAATTACACACACTCCCCTCAATGTTACATACCCTCTGCTGGATGTTCTCTGACTTACACACACTCACCTTCACTGTTATATACCCTCTGCCGGATTTTCTCTGAATTACACCCTCACCTTCACTGTTATATATCCTCCGCTGGTTGTTCTCTGACTTACACACACTCACCTTCACTGTTACATACCCTCTGCTGGACGTTCTCTGAATTTCACACACTCAGCTTTATGATCTACCCTCTGCTGGATGCTCTCTGAATTACAGACATTTACCTTTATTGGTCTACCCCCCTCCTGGATGCTCTCTGAATTACACATATTCACCTTTACTGTTACATACCCTCTTCTGGGCGTTCTCTGAATCACACGCACTCACCTTCAATGTTACATACCCTCTGCTGGATGCTCTCTGAATTACAGACATTTACCTTTATTGGTCTACCCCCCTCCTGGATGCTCTCTGAATTACACATATTCACCTTTACTGTTACATACCCTCTTCTGGGCGTTCTCTGAATCACACGCACTCACCTTCAATGTTACATACCCACTGCTGGATGTTCTCTGAATCACACGCACTCACCTTCAATGTTACATACCCTCTGCTGGATGTTCTCTGAATCACACGCATTCACCTTCAATGTTACATACCCTCTGCTGGATGTTCGCTGAATTACACACCCTCACCTTCACTGTTACTTACCCTGAGCAATTGGAAAACAGTGGCACATTTGGACAGAGTCCGCATGGATTTACGAAAGGCAAGTCATGCTTAGCATATCTGTCATGCACCATTCATATCAATCTCTCCTGACACTGGGTTCACTGGGAGGGATGAAGAGTCGGTGAAAAGAGCGGAGTGTCACAGTTGTTCTCTTTCTGACTCTCCCCCTCCCGGTAGTTTAGTGAGGACTCGGTCACCCAGGCAATGTGTTGTCCCCAATTCTGTACTATTAGCGTCTTTTAACACTGAGTGAATTGACAGCTGTCAGTAACTCCAGTATCGGGAAAATGGTAAGTTCACTGTGGTTCAGTGTTTGGACAACACAATAACAAGCAAAGTTCATGGAAACTATCATAAATGCGATTCAGGAGAGGATCAGACACGGGGGCAATGTGCGCTGTCTACCTTCTGATTCAGGTTCCTGAACGATACGGAAAAAGACATGATATCTGTTGCATTGTTGCTGCTATGGTCGTATGCCTCAATAGATGAGGCGTTTTACTTCCATGTGTCGTGCAAGGTTATCAGAAGATTGGAGGTTGGAGTCCTGAAATTTGTCTTATGGTCGTTTCACGCAGATAAATTGCCATGTACATGAGTTCCAGCACTCTTTGTGTGTAGAATTATTTTTCTGTTTCCAGCGGTAAAATCTCTGGCTTTAATTCTTTTACTTTGGCACTGGGTTCTAATTCCCAGTCAGCGGGAATAGGTTTGGGGTGATGTTACCTGTCCAATGGTACAAAAATTGTATCGAATCCCTCCTGCAATCATGGGGAACGACCTCGGTAAAGCAACAGCCAGTGGGTTTAATGTAGGGACTGAGTTGTGTCGGGAATTGAAGAGGGTTAGGAGTGAGTTCCAGAAACAAACAGAGTTACAGAGGAAGAAAACTGAAAGATTGGCGAGGAGGAAGAGAGAGGAATATGAATGGCCTTCACCATCTTCCAAATTTTATTCAATGAAACATCAAAAGAGAAAATAATCTCTGTGCCAAGGAGCTGCTGATAGCGCAGAGAGCAGAAAATAGAACTGGAATTAGGAGAATCATCGTGTTCATTTAGGGAGAGGCAATGGGATCAGAAAATAAAAGTTGCGAGGGGGCGGGGATGAAAGGCAGGATCCAGAAATGCTGCCGTCAAAAAACAAAGGAAATAAAGGGAAAAATAGGTTTAATAAATTAATAAAATGGTGGCAGGGATTATAATGTAAGTTACTCACTGTTTACACGATGCGCGTTTACTCTGATTATTAATTAATTCAGCCTCGTTAGTCATTACTAAATCGAGTGTGGCCTGTTCCTCGTGGTTAAAAACACCTTATTTCAGCAAGCTGTACTGGTTTAAAAATACCAATTCACTGATTTCACTCAAATTCCGTTTCAGCCCAGTTTAAATGAAAGAGCCAGCATCGGTGATCAGACACATAGGGAACGATCGGCTGACTGTTGGTGTGAAGGGCCTTTCCTCTCAAGGAAAACTAATATTCCGGGATCTCTAAAATCAACCGCTGTTCCTGAATCCCCGTGCTTCTAAGAGAAAATCGTTATCTGCCCTCTCTCCGGCTTATCAAGCAATGACCAAGACAATACCAACGTCATGTGTTTCCGCTTATAGAGATCACAGGCTCACATCTACTCCCCGTCGGGGAATTGGACCCCGATCTCGCGCGTGACAGGAGGGGATAACTAACCACTATACTAACAAGGAATAGCTGAGGTGTGCTACAGCGTACAGAAACCTGGGGTTAACTTCACTCAGTGACGAATGAAAATGCTGCAGTTTCACAATGTGGGACTGGAGGGGTTGCAGCTTCCTTCAGTTTTCTCGGAGACTGGAAGGATGACCGGGTGCCCTATCTGATTGAACTCGCTGTTTTTCAATTGTAATCAGGAAATTCTGATGCTTAATAACCCACAAATTGATAGATTTATTGAATGAAAGAAATTGAAATATCCTCCGATGAACACATTCATATCGTGAAGCATTCCTCTTTTGTGTAGTGTCTCGGTTTATCAATGGGAAAACCTGACCGCCAGTGAGATCTGCGCATGTAACATTCACACCAAACTTCCAAGGAAGTTGGCAATATGGGGATTTGTCAGTGAACACGCGGCACACGCCTATTTACAATCATGCGCACGACTGACGAAAAAATGTAAATCCTGCACCTGCAGTGAAAGTCTAGCTGAATTCGGAGACAATGAAAATGTCTTCAATTCAGGTTATCTGTTTTGTTGCAAATCCTGTCAAAATAACACTTCTTCTGACCTCAATGTGGGACTTTTAATAATTAAAGGGATTGACTTTTCCTGTTGAAACATTTCCCGACCAGGGACCCAATGAGGAAAAAAAAAACAAAAGTTAAAATGAAAGGTGATTTATTTATGTTCACCCTGTACTGACGGGGATTTCCTCATACGGTCATTACTGTGTCCAGCCCCCCGCCGGGCCGCTGGCTTGCATTTGTGCAGCAGCTGTTTATTATTCGGTTCAGCTCTGTCTCTCCCGTCACTGGCTCTCCATCCTGTCGATGGTGCTGTCTCATGAACTCCGAGAAGGTAACGCATTCTCTTATTAAAATCACACGACAGAGGCTCTTTTCCTGAAACATTCGGTCCCAGACCGATTGTTTAGTCCACCACCCAGCAGCTCCTGGGAATCAGATGCGATACATTTTCTTTCTTTATAAATGACTGGTTATGGTTGATATATGCACTCACTGTTGACTGTCTCAATGAGTTTCAAGGGTAAAGGCTTCCTCCCGTCTACTGTAGAAGCTGCGCCCCTGCAGCTTGAGTTCGGCAGGACATCACTAGTGACGAGTGCATGCAGCAAGCGGCTTATAACCAGATTCCTCTTTTCTAAATTCTTCAGAGTCTCCAATTTTTCTGGTGCGACAAAAAATATTTGGCGATGTTGTAGTTCCACCTTCTCTTGCCCAGGTTTTTGAAAGTTAGGGAATTAATTTGAGACCCTGATAGTCCGATGGTTGCAAATGTGTGTTGCTGCTAAAAAACGATGGGATGTGAAAACTGGAGAATGTGCTTTCATTTCCTGAGTGAATTGTACTTGGGGCAAATCTCCTTTCCCATTCCCATTCTTCAATCCTGCCTCCAGGAGGTAACCTTTGTGTGAAAATGGATGCTTGAGGGCCCTGCAACTATGTAATTTAGGCATGCATTGGCAGTTACCCCCTGCGGTCTGCATAATCCTGGGAATAACTGCTGGTCTATTTGCATAAGATTTTAAAAATTGTTTAAATGATGGGCATTGAACCATCATAAAGAGCGAATCAAGGCGTGATCGCTGCGGTTTCTCAATTAAATCCTCAACCTGGTAACAAGAATCAGTCAAAGCTTCGAGGCTGAACTAGGCAGGCCATTATATGCATTACAGGGCGGTAGAGCAAGGTCTTTCCCCATTCACTCCAATGTAACATCCCTGACAAGTCCGGCTTCCCCGTCCCTTGAGAATGGTTAAGTGTCAGCCACATTTCTGCAGGCCAGACGGGATGAGGACAGAAGATTTCCATCCCTAAAATACATTTATGAACCTGATTTTATTTTACAACAACCGATGATAGTCTAATGTGGGTCAGCATTATTTAAATTAGTTTTATATCCCGGAATTTCTCAACTGATTTGAATATGTGTCCCCTGAGCATTAGCCTTGCTGGATTGCTAATCCAGTGAGATGACCAGAGAAAAAGACCAGTCAATTACTGTAGGTCCAAGTCTCTCTGATCCATTGCTTGTGAGCATATTCTCGGAAATTTCGAGGGTGAGAGCAGAATGTGACCTTTCAGTTTGACCTAAATTCGCATAATTTAGGGAGGGCTCCACAGGCACTCACTCACTTTTCATCTTCACACCTGCTCTCAATTGTCATTGTCCATTTCTTCCAAGGGACCAAAAAGGCCCCGCATGAGCTTTCTAGGATTAATAGCTTCAATGGAAAGAGGAAACTCGGAGAATGCTTTAACTTGCTCCCCAGAGGAACCCAAGGGCTATAAATTCAGAAGCTGTGGAGGGGGTGGAGGAACAGGGGGCCGCGAGGGGATGATCCCCACGAATTTCACTACATTCAATTGCAGAATCTGTACTCACACAACTGTTTTCAGGTGCCTCAAACAATTCATCATAATGTGCAGGGACCCGGCAATCACACACTGTAGAGGAAGCTGCTGATTTGTGGAGTGCAGCATGGGACAGAGCATTCTTAACCAACTTGTCATACAGAGGACATGCTCGTGCCTTGGTCCAGCTGTTCAACTGAGCTGGCGGTCTATCGTTCTCTATACACCGGATAACATTCTCCTGTCTCACGGCTTTCATTTCAGCCTGTGGCACACGGTAGCTGAACTGTAGTATGTATGGAGGTGGATAAAGTGGTGTTGGATCTGCGATGCCGGGCCGTGCATGTGCATTATCCACCCATGTAAGTTCAGCTGTTACCAAAGGATGGGGAGTGGGGGGCGGTGTTATGCAGGGATCAGAAAGCAGGCAAAGGATTGACACTGGGTGAAGTTCTCCTTCTGAAAGCTAGCACAGACAGGATGGGCCAAATGGCCTTTTGTGCTGTGCCTATTCTATGATTATATTTTACATGTCAGTGTGTAGGCAATGACGATGAGGTCACTATGAAATTCTTTCAACTGATTATTGGACACGACCCCAGGTTAGGGTTGCCGTGAGGTTTGGAATACATCGACAGCTTTGACTATTTTTCGTTCTTGGGTGAGAGAATTGCTGGTGAAGCCAACATTTATTTGTGGAGGCTTCTTCTCCACTGTACGTGCAAGTTCTGCACAGATTAAATCTGATCCTTTGATTGTGGGATCACACCGAAAGAGATTGTCTGTGAGGACAGGAGAAAATAGGCACAAACAACAAGTGTTGTATTGGGAATGAGATGAACAGGATTTGTAGAAGGCACTAGTTGAGTCTCAGTTGTTGTATCCCATCTGGCTCTGGGCGCTGATCTTTATGAACAATGTGGTGATGAGAAGGATGTTGAATAAAGGGCAGGAAAGATTCACGAGACTACTCCTGGAATGAGGAACTTCAGTTATGATGGTACAGTGCAGAATTTAGGACTGTTTTCATTTGAGAAAAGAAGGCTGAGAGGAGATGTGATAGAAGGATTGAGAATCACGATGTGCCTGGTCAGAAGAGACAGGGAGAAAGTGTTGCCGTTCGTGAAATGTTCAAGACTTTGAGGGTAGAAATTTAAAGTAGTTAGTTAAACAAAAGCAAAACTGACACGTGGAAAATCTTTACTTTTCTTGCAAAAAGTGGTTAAGGCCTGGAATGCACTGCCTGAGAGTGCTCTGGAGGCAGGTTCAAAGGAAGAATTAAAAAGAGTGTTACACTGTTATTTGGCTTTAAATCCTGCCTGTGGCCCGGGTCTTAGGGTCCATGTCATAAGAAATAACTTTCAAAAAATATATCAAATTCTTGCTGCAATCATGAGTGTCGGTGAAGGGGCTGTCAGTCGCTAAATTGTGGGGACTGAGCTGTGGTTTAGTGTCTCGATTTGAAGACGATTAGGGGGGAGTACAAGAAGCAAACAAATTTCCAGAGGGGGAAAACTGCAAGTTTGGCGAGGAGGAAAAGCGAGGAATGTGAATGGAGTTCACAATCTTTCAAATTTTATTCAATGAAAGACCCAAAAGGAAAATCATCCCTGTGCCAAGGAACTGCTGATTAGAGCAGTGGTATTAGCAGAATTATGGTGTTTACTGAGGGAGAGGAAACGGGGTAAGCAAGGAAACAAAAGTTGGTGGATCCTAAATAGTTGCCGTCAAAAAGCAAAAGGATTGAAGGAAAAAAGTAAATTTTAAAAATAAACAAAATGGTGGCAGAGATTAAAATGTAATTTACTCTGTCATGTTACAGTCACGGTTTGCAAGATGCACGTTTATTGTCGGATTATTAATGAATTTTGTGTGCATACTCATTAGCAAATGGAGCATAGCCCGGTTCCTCTCGCTTTTAAAGTATCTTTTCAGCAAACCGTCCTCGATTCAATCTACCAAACCACTAATTTCACAGAAATTCCGATTCAGCCTAATTGAGGTGAAAGAGCGAGTTTCCGTGTTATCACTGTGTTAATGCCGTGTCGCCTCACTGTATGGGTTAAGGGCTTTCCAAGGGGCTTTCATATCCCCGGAATCTCTGAAAACAACCGCAGATTCTTGCCTCTATTGATATACAATCTTTATCTGCACCTGTCTCCCACATACCAACCAATTTCAAGCTCTATTTCTAATTTCGCGTTCTTTCTGTGGATAAATACCAGAACATTCTCCACGTCGGGGAATTTAACCCGAGTGTCTGGCGTCACAAATGGGGATACTAACGAATAGACTGAACTGCACGATTGGTACAGGCTGAGATCTTCCATACCTCTGACATGCACACACACACTTCTTTACAGCGCAGCAAAGCAATGATCATTTGACTGTAACAGAGGAGATGCTTTCTGACTGACCTAAACGAGCATAATGATCGTCTTGTGTAAAACAATCCATAATATATAAAGCCACAAAATGTAAGTGTAAACATATGTGTGCATGTGTGATGCGGAAGTAATGATGGAGAGTTGGAGAGAGACAGAGAGAGAAAGGGCCAGTGATGCCAGAGGACTGAAGGATTGATAATGTTATATCCGTATTGAAGAAAGTAGCGGTTCTGATTTGAATTTCTCCCGCGTGTGTTTTCGGAACAAAATCTCATCGAAACGGATCAAAATAATCTCCGATCTTGGCGTCTCTTATTTGAGAGGTTTAAAATTAACAATAATAAAAACAGAAAATGCTTGAAAAGCTTAGCATGTCTAACAGCGTCTGTGGAGAGAGTAACAAAGTTCACGTTTCGGATCCGCATGAATTCCTCAAACTTTGATAGGCGGGAATGGGACACGAATCAGCTGCGCGGAAGACCGTTTATAATCCCAGTAAACCACTAACGCTGATTACAGGCCCTTCAATGGCGGGAAAATGCCAAGACACTTACCAAGAGCGTTATCATTAAAAATAAAACGGCCGGTTGCTATGCAGCCAGTCACAATCTCATCTGGACACATCCTTTGTTTTTTTTTAACCAGAACCATTACAATTCTGTTCAACTTTTGTACCATGAAACCGACTCTCTCCTCCGCCCCAACAATCCACCGCCCCACCAAAAACCATCACTCACCTTTTTTGTTAACCCTGCGCCCTCCCGCTCTCCACTGGTTTAAACATTATATCCTTCTACATGTCTTTTGTTCTGATGAAAAGCCATCGACCTGAACAGGTCACTGTGTTTGTCTACACTGATGATCTATGTTCTATAACCTCCCAAACATTTTTGGGCCTTTTTTTTGTTTCTGTTTCTTTTTTCACTTTTCCAGTGACTACAATGTTTTCCTTTTCCATTTGAAAGGTTTGCGAAAAAGTTGCGAAGAATATTTATATTCCTCGTTCTTGCTCCTTGCTAATCTCTCCGCTTTCTTCCTCCATAGATCTGTTTGTCTCGTGAACTCCCTCCTAAAGCTCCTCAATTCCGGACATTAAACCACCGCTCAGTCCCTATGCTGAATGTGCTGATTGCCCCAGTAATGAAGTCCCGCTTCCTGATTTCTGGAGTGATTTGACACAAGCTTTCCAGATGCTAAAGGAAACAGATCAGTCAGTCGAAGAGCCCATTTCTATAGGCTGGGAACCTCGGAGTGAAAACATTAAAACCAGAGATTGCAGAATGGAAATTAGGAAACAGTTCTACACACAAAGAGAGCTAGAACTACATGGCCAAAGTCTGTGAACGGAATCTTTTGTTTGATCGATTGATATGTTTTCAATCTGAGATTGATCATGTTTTGTTAGAGGAGTGTATTAAGGAATATCAGGCAAAGATGAGCAGATGGAGTTAATCACAAATAGACACAACATCATTGAACATATTCAAGAGGCTAACTAGCCTTAGCAACAGCAAACCTCGAGGGAAACAACTAATCTACAGGTTTATGGACTCAACATTAAGTTCAAGAAATGTATATCATAATATCTGCTTCCATGTTGGTTCTTTTATTTTCCTGGTTTGGTTTTGTCACCGTTGTTTCTTTCTACATCATTTACATTTAGGCGGTTGCTATGCTGCCACTCAAAAGTTCATCTGGACACATTTTTTATTCATTAGTGTAGCACAGGAATACAGAAATGTTATAGCGCAGCAGAAGGTCACTCAGTCCATCCTGCCTGCACCAGATCTCCTATTGAGACATTCCCTGGCTTCTTCCCCTAGCCCTGTACATTCTCCCTTTGGAGGAAGCAGGCTAATTTACGTTTTAATGTTTCAATTGAACCTGCCTGACCCAATCCCAGACAGTGCATCCCATACCGGAACAACTTTCAGCAAAAAAAATACATTCCGTCATGTCATTTTAGCTTTTTTATCAACTAGATTCAACCTGTGCCCCCTCGATCTCGATCCTTTCACGGGTGGGAACACGTTCTCCCTATTTACACTGCTCAAACCCCTCATGATTTTCAATATCTCTATAAAATCAGCTCCCAATCTTCTCTTCTCCATGGAAAACAGTGCTAAATTCTCCAATCTACCTGCATAACTGAAGTACCTCATCCCAGAAACAATTCTTGTGAACCTTCTCCTCGTTATTTCCAACATCCTTCACATCTTCACATTCTTCTTCAAGTTCAGCGCCGAGAACCAGACAGTATACACCAGCTGGTGCTGAAATTTTGCCTCAAAAAAATCTAATTTACCTTACACCCATTACAACACTCTTCGTGCTATGAAAAATTCTGTCTCCTGCCTCACAGGCAATCACTTTCAAAACGACCGCACAACTCTTGAATCAGATCTAAGCTCTGCAGTCATGGCACATCGAGACATTCATGGTGGTGGACAATTTAACATCTAACTGGAATAGGAAGCTACGTGAATAAATGTTGGCCTGTTCAAACAGCATTCTAAATGCGTCCTCCTGACTTGCACATGCCTTGCTTGGTTTGAGTCGGTGTTGCACTTGGAACCTTTAAGCTTCGTTTGCCCGAAATCATTTCACACTTATGTCCATCCTTGAGAATCACTTTGATGCTACAAATTTTCCGCTTGTTTTGCAAGTCTTGCTGGAATATGTCTATGCGATTAACAAGTGAACAATTCTGCCGACAATTTCTGCACTTGAAAAATCATACAATGGACCCTTTTCACCATCTGCTGATGAAGCTGTCCATGGGTTCGGTCTGTTGTGGAAATGACATGACTTGTCGATGATGAATTCTGATGTTGAACTCGATTCTGAAATGGTCTTCCAATATAACCCATATCTTTGTGCATCCTTTAGCTCTTCTGCTGTTAATCCTGACATGTTCAGCCTGCGTAGACCTTCATTCACAAATGTAGGCGAATTTTAATGGCTTGCTTGTCTGGCTCAGGCACAAGAGAAGCAAGGAACAATAGCTCTGTTTAAGGTTTTTGAATTCGGGTGGTAGTTCAGCTACAACCGAATTCAATGTGGGGAATATTGTGGACATTTTGACAAAGTCCCTTTGACCTTCCTTCTTCTGTGGTACCTGGAATGACTGTCACTGTGGCTGCTTTTGCTGTCTTTTCCAAAGTTGTGCCAATATAATCGCAGCCTTCTCTGGCCTGATTTTTAATGCATTTTTCTTTATTTTTTTTCTTTCTGTGACTCTCACTCACTCTATGTCAATCCGGTCCACGCCTTGGTCAGTCGCCTTTCTTGACTGACGTAATCTGGTGATGGTTCTCTTCACACCCTCTCCCACTCACTGAACTGACAGGCCATGCATTGCAATCTCCCCATAAGGGACCTGCCTGCTTCCCAACGCTTCATTTGAACACCACCTGACTCTGTCTTACAAGCTTTTCTGGACAGTCATAGCATTCCTTTCTCAATGGTCTCTGAGTCTTCGACTCTCTTTAGGTCTGATCAAAACTTCAAGAGTCGCCTCATGCCATGTAGCAGAACCTGACACTGTTCACCAATGGTATCTTAGTTTATCTTAATGCCAGGCTGTCTGACCACCGCATAACACCATTTTCTGTTGTTATAATGATATGAGGAGCCGACCACCATTCAAATAGAGGGTAAATGCTTTGAGATACTTTGCCCCATTCAAGCACATATCGTTAAATATGGTGGCCTGGTGTTGAGCATAGCTGCTTTTCAAGCAGTTGATCTGTGTTCTATTCCCAACAATCGCAGTTTGTTCATTTCAGGTTTATGAGTTCATGAGCACCAGGCAGGAGTTGATTCTGATAAGATGAGATTTTGTTCCGAAAACACACGCGGCTCTAATTGAAGTGAAGCGATTTCCAAGGTCCACTTTTATAAGGGAGGAACATAGTCATGGAGGGATTTGAAATTGAGAGTGAGGATTTTATAACTGAGACATCGGCGGGTCAGGAGCTAGTCTGCTAGGTCAGCAAACACAGCGGTGATTGGTACGGTTTCATATATTTAGATGAGGGACACATAAATATTTGTCCATCGGCAGAAAGTTTGAAGGCATCACAGCTTTGCCTTGTTCTGCTCACAGGCAACAGTGAAACTAATACTGGGTTGCACAGCCCATTTCCCTTCAAGTAATTCATGCTGCTATCCCTTAAAGGCAGATTACAAAACCCATGTACATTTTACCCTAAAATAAACAGGATTTCAGTCTGATTTCTCAGGATATGCCCACATCACTTCAGATAAACCATAAATACACAAGGAACTGAGCACAGCCTTGAAATTTTCACAGGAAACATTGAGTTGGAAAAGAGGTGAAATATTGAAAGAACTCATCTCAAAAATGGGGAAATGCGGGAAAAACTCCGCAGCTCTGATAGTTTCGGTTAGTGGGTCAATTATTGAAACCTTCGCTAGACCTGAATTATTTACTAACCTTCCTCTGTGGGAGCTGATAGCAGCACCTTCTGTTCTTATTTCAGATTCCCAGCGTGAGCAGTCTGTCCCTTTCTGAACAATAAAACAATCTGTGCGGGAATCGACATTCAAATAAAGAATTAGGAAGCAGCAGAGGGAAAACATTCAGAGAATTAGTGAATTTAACTGAATTCGAGTAATCCTATTTCGGCTCCACATTAAAGTTGCGGGAAAACATTCATTATCTGCAATGAGGACAAGCCTGAGTTATGTTTTAAACGGAAGATAAGTGGAGTTTGTTAACCTTTTTAACTGAATTACACCTGCGCGTGATTTCCGTGCAAGATCTCACGGAAACGGATCAAATACAGCGCCGATTGTGGCGTTTCTGATTTGAGAGGGTTTAAAAAAAAACAACAAACTGCGATGTTAAGTAATTGAACCAGAGTCAACTGCCTGAAAAGCAAAGCTACTCATCTCTATATCACTATCGTTGAACTCGCTACTTGTGCAGCTGCAAAGTTTCCCAAGGCACTTCAGAAGAGCGTTATCGTTAAAAATAAAGCGGATGCTCAGACAAAGATGGGGAAACTAGGTGTGGTGAGATAAGTTTTCTCAGAGAGGTAAACGTTAATGAGCTTCCTAAAGATGAGAGGGATCTGGAGAAGTCGAGGTGTTTAGGGAGGGAATCCAGAATTTTAGACCAGGACAGCTGAATACACGGTTGTCAATGCTGTAGAGATTAAAAGCCGGAATGCACAAGATGGCAGAACAGGAGGAATCAGGAAGATATGTTGGGCTGGAGGAGTTTACGGAGAAAAGTAGGGGCGAAGTCATGGAGAGATTTTAAAGTAAGGATGAGGTTTTTAAAATTGAGGCATTTACGGGGCAGGAGCCAGTGTCGGTCAACAAACACGGGGGTGATTGTTGAACTGGACTTGGTTCAGGTGTAGTTCCAGGCAGCAGAATTTTGGGTGAGCATAGGTATGTGTGGGGTAGAAGATGGGAGGCCGGCCAGGTCAACACTGGAATAGTCAAGCTGAGAGTGAACAAAGGCATGGATGAGGGTTTCAGCAGCAAATGAGCTGAGGCAGTGTCGGGGTTGGTGATGTTTAGGATGTTGAAGTACTGAGTGTTCATCTGATAACAGCCTGTCAGTCTGTCTAATATCTTGTAGTTATATCACAGATATTAGTGGTAAAATTGATACAGCATCAGCCATTATTGTTAAATATTAAGATTGTTACTGTATCGGTATCTCTGAAACATTATGTCAGTGCGGGACTTTTCACATTTCATTGCAATCAGAAGCTGAACAAAATGTCCCAGACTGTGGTCAAGGATTGAGAGGCTTCAAAGCTGAAATATGTCCCTTTAAATCACCCAACTTTGATCATTCACTGCAGGATATTTGCTGTCCATGCACCATTCATATTAATCTCTCCTGGCACTGGGTTGACTGAGAGGGATGAAGAGTCAGTGAACAGAGCGGAGTGTCACAGTTCTTCCGTTCCTGACTCTCCCCTTCCAGGTAGTTTAGTGAAGACACGGTCACCAGGGAATGTGTTGTGGCCAATTCCGCCCGATTCCCGTCTTTTAACACTGAGAGAGCTGACAGCTGTCAGTAACTCCAGTATTGGGATCCTGGTGAATTCATTGTGATTCAGTGTTTAGACAGCACATGAACGAAAAACCTTCATAGAAAATATCATAACTCAGATTCAGAAGTGGATCCGGAAACGTGGGCAATGTGCGCTGTCTACCTTCTGATTCAGGTTCCTGAACGTTACGGAAAAAGACATGATGTCTGTTGCATTTTTGCTGTTATGGTCGTATGGCCCAATAGATGAGGCGTTTAACTTCCATGTGTCGTGCAAGGTTATCAGACGATTGTCTGTTGGAGTCCAGCAATTTGTATTACGATCATTTCACGCAGATAAATTGTCGTGTACAGAAGTTCTCGCACACTTTGTGTGTAGAATTCTTTTTTTCTAATTCTCTCGGTAAAAACTCTGGCTCTAACTCTTTGACGGTGGCACTGGTTCCTAGATTCCCAGAGAGCGGAAATAGTTTTGAGGTGATCTTACTTGCTCAAGGTTACAAAAAATTGTATCCAATCCCTCCTGCAGTCACGAGGAATGACCTCGGTAAAGGGAGAGTCAGTGCGTCAAATGTAGGGACTGAGTTGTGGTTTGCTGTCGGGAATTGAAGAGGTTTACGAGTGAGTTCCAGAGACAAACAGATTTAAAGCGGAAGAAAACTGAACGATTGGCGAAGAGGAAGAGAGAGGAATATGAATGGCCATCATCATCTTTCAAATTTTATTCAATGAAAGCTCAAAAGAGAAAATAACCTCTGAACCAAGGAGTTGCTGATAGTGCAGAGAGCAGAAAATAGAGCTGGAATTAGGAGAATCATCGTATTCACTGACGGAGAAGCAATGGGATTAGAAAATAAAAGTTGCGAGGGGGCCGGGGATGAAAGGCATGATCCTGAAATGCTGCCGTCAAAAAGCAAAGGAAATAAAGGGAAAAATACAATTAATAAATTAATAACATGGTGGCAGGGATTATAATGTAAGTTATTATATCATGTTACAGTCAGTGTTTACAAGATGCGCGTTTACTCTCAGATTATTAACGATTTCTACCTCGTTAGTCATTACTAAATCGAATGTGGCCGGTTCCTCCTGGTTAAAAATACCTTATTTCAGCAAGCTGTACTAGTTTCAAGCTACCAATTCACTGATTTCACTGAAATTCCAATTCAGCCCAGTTTAAGTGAAAGAGCCAGCTTCGGGTGATCAGACACATAGGGAACGGTCGGCTGACTGTTGGTGTGAAGGGCCTTTCCTCTCAAGGAACACTAATATTCCAGGATCTCTAAAAGCAACCGCTCTTCCTGAATCCCGTGCCTCTGAGAGGAAATCTTTATCTGCCCTCTCTCCGGCTTATCAAGCTAAGTCAAAGACATTTCGAATTTCGTGCTGTTCCGCTTATAAATATAACAGGGTCACGCGTACTCGCCGTCGGGGAATTGAACGCAGATCGCCCGCGTGACAGGCAGGGATACTAGCTAAAATACTAACGAGAAACTGCTGAGCTTTGTTACAGAGAAAGCTGGGATTAACTTCACTCAGTGACAAATGAAGATGCTGCAGTGTCACAATGTGGGACTGGAGGGATTGCGGCTTCCTTCAGTTTTCTCAGAGACTGGAAGGATGACCGGGTACCTTATCTGATTGAACTCACTGTTCTTCAATTGCAAGCAGGAAATTATGACGCTTAATAACCCACAAACTGATAGATTTGTTGAATGAAAGAAATTGAATTGTCCTCCGATCAACACATTCATATCGTGAAGCATTCCTCTTTTGTGTAGTGTCTCGTTTCATCTATGGGAAAATCTGACCGCCAGTGAGATCTGCGGATCTTACATTCGCACCAAACTTCCAAGGAAGTTGTGAATATGGGGATTTGTCAGTGAATACGCGGCACACGCCTATTCACAATCATGCGCACGACTGACGAAAAATGTGAATCCTGCACCTGCGTTGAGAGTCTAGCAGAAATCGGAGACAATGAAAATGTCTTAATTCAGGTTATCTCTTTTATTGCAAATCCTGCCAAAATAACACTTCTTCTGGCCCCAATTTGGGACTTCTAATAATGATAGGGATTTATTTTTACTCTTGAAACATTTCCAGACCAGGAATCCAAGGAGGGAAAAAAACACCCAAATTTTACAATGTAACTTGAATATATTAATGTTCACCGTGCAGAGACGGGGAGATCCCGACTCTCATTATTGTGCCCAGCCTCCTGCTGAGCCGCCGTATTGCATTTGTGCAGTAGCTGTTTATTATTCGGTTCAGCTCTGTCTCTCCCGTCACTGGCTCTCCATCCTGTCGATGGTGCTGTCTCATGAACTCCGAGAAGGTAACGCATTCGCTTATTAAAATCATAAGACAGACACTGAAATATTTGGTCCCAGACCGAATGTTTATTCACCAGCCAGCCGCCCTTGAGAATTACATGCAACAAATTTACTTGCTTTATAAATGCCTGGCTACTGGTTGATATATACAGTCACCCTTGTCAGCCTCAATCGCCTTCAAGCGTAAAGGCTCCTCCCGTCTACTGTAGAAGCTTGACCCCTGCAGTTTGAGTTCGGTACTACATCGCTAGTGAAGAGTGGATGTACCAGGTGGCTTATAACCAGGTCTTGAATTGTTCAGTTGCTAACAAAAACACATTGACGATGTTGCAATTCCAACTTCTCTTGGCCACGGCTCTGAATGTTAGGTAATTAATTTGAGCCCTTGATAGTCCGATGACTGCAAATGTGTGTTGCTACTAATGGGATGTGAAAACTGGACATTGTGCTTTCATTTTCTGAGTGAATAGTATTTTTGCCATATCTTCGCTCCCATTCCCGTTCTTGCATCCTGCCTCCTGGAGGTATCCTTTGTGTGAAAATGGTTTCTTGTGGACATGCATGAGTGGTTGATTGGCAGTTGTCCCTTGAATTCTGCCATAATGCTGGGAATGACTGCAGGCCTTTTTGCAAAAGTTAAAAAGAAATGTTTTAATGATGGGGATTAAACCATCATAAACAGCGAGTCAAAGCTTGATTGTTGAAATTTGTCAGTTAAATTTCGAGTCTGCAAACAAGAATCACTCATTGGCGCCCCTAAACATTAAAGTTTCTAGGCTGCGCTAAGTGGGCCACTATGTTCCTTACAGAGTGGTGGAACAAAGTATTTTTACATTATCTCAAATGTGACATCCCTGACAAGGTCGGCATCCCCATCCCTTGAGAATGGTTAAGAGTCAACAACATTTCTGCAGGCCAGACTGGGTAAGGACAACAGATTTCCATCCTGAAAAAGCAGTTGTGACACTGATTTTTTTTTTTACAATAATCGATGATAGCCTAATGTGGGGCAGCATTATTGACATTGGATTTACATCCGAGAATTTCTCAACCAATTTTAAATTCGATCAGCTGCTGAAGTTGGATTTGAACCTTGAACATTCACCTCTCTAGGTTACTAATCCAGGGCCATGACAAGAGCATATCTTAACGACGCGGCTTCAGGTACAGAACGTACTAGAGCCAATTTTGCAGATTGCACCAAAATAAGTGGGAAACGAAGTTGCAGTGAGTAAATAAGAAATTTCAAAAAACAAATACAGTTTAGGTGAACCGGCTAAAATTTGAAAGATGGAGTTTAACGTTGATAACTGAGAGGCTGTACATTTTTGGCGGAAGCATGACAAGGCGAATATTATTTAAATGGAGAGAAACTTCAGAATGCGCCAGTTCAGAGGGATCTGGTTGTCCAAATGCATGAAACGCTGAAAGGAACTGTGCAGGTACAGCAGGTAACGAGGCAGTCAACGGGAATTTTTGGCATTTATTGATAAAGGAGTAGAGAATAAAAATATGGAAGTGCGGTTGCAACTGTACAAGGCATTGGTGTGACCGCTCCTGGAGTACCGTGCACAGTTTAGATCCCCTTATTTGAGGAATAATGTAATTGCATTGGAGGCAGTTCAGAGGAGATTCACTAGATTGGTCTCAGAATTGTGGGGCTTTTCTAATGAGGATAGATTGAGAAGTTTGGGCCCTTACCCGCTAAGGGTTAGAAGGATGATAGAAGGTCTAATTGAGATACAAAAGATGCTAAAGGGGATATACAAAGTAGAGGAGCAGCGGATGTTTCCCCTTGTGGGGAAATCCAAATCGAGAGGCCATATTTTCTGGCTAAGGGGTGGTATATTTAAATCAGATATGAGTAGGAATTACTTTTCTCAAAGGATAGTGGAAGTCACTCCCTCAGAGTGCACTGGGTACATGGCGCTTAATACATTAAAGGAGGTTTTCAATAGACTATTATTTAGTAACGGGATCAAAGGTTATGGAATAGATGGGAAACTGGATTGAAGCCGACATTAGATCTGCCACGATCGTTTTGAATGGCGGGACAGGCTCGAGTGGTTGAATTTTCTACTCCTGCTCCTTGTTCTTATGTCCTTATTTCTTACATTCTTATGTTCTCCTCTTTCCACTGTTCTGCTGGTACATTTTCCCCAGCACAAACAGATGTATTTGGCGGATGATCCAAGTCTCACAGCCATCTCGAAGTGCGATTGTAAAACCAGCGTTGTTGGTCTTGCTCAAACTCTCGGAGCTTTCTGCAAAAATCTGGGAAGCTGAGGTCCTACCTAATATATAATGATAATGGCAGAGTAGGGGATATGCTAGCCATGAACTTACAGATTGTGGTTGAAAGCAATTCTGCTGTTGCTGATGGCCCACAGTGCCGCATAAATGCTCTTGATTTGAACTGTTAGATGTGTTAGAAAACTATCCCATTTAGCAAGATGTTAGTGTCACAAAGCATGATAGACGGTATCCTCAGGTTGAAGTGAATAAAGTTGGTTTGTGAATGATGACACTGATGTCAATGTTTGTTCAATCATTAAGTCGGTTTGTGAAGGTTGACACTTTACTCAACCTTTGCTTAATCTTAAGCTTAGTCACGGAATTAATTATTTGATCATCTGATTGTCGCCACCATCCTTCTTGTCATCTTCAGTTCCTCGAAAAGAGGATGCCATCGGACAGGCTTCATAATTTGTGCATGCACTGGTGTCTAAGCAGCTAAACCTTGGGGACACAGTTCTTGATGTAGAGAGGGTAGCAATTTCTCTGAGGAAGGGGATACCTCGAGTTATTGTTCTGTTCTTTCTCCTTTCGTGTTTGTCACTTCTCCACAGCAGAGCTCATGTGGTTAGTCTGTGACTGCACTGCAGATTATTGGATGAGGCACTGCCATATGGCCTGATTACCGGCAGCCTCCTCCCATACAATTCGACGTCTGTTTTGCCCTCTTTTGAATGTGGCGATAATGATGCTCTTAAAATATTTTATCTGCCCTTGTTGAGTCTTGATGTCTTCGTCAAGCTTTGAAAGGAGATTCTGCTTCAGAGGCTGTTAAATTGACTTGTGAATTAATTCTCCAGACCAGTAGAGCTGATATCACACGGCCAGAGTTGTGACACTGGCAGAATTGTTCTCATGGGGGACGCTGCATATTTGCACATTTCTCACCACTTGGCATTAAGCATCCTGTGGAGACACCACTGGTGGAATTTCTCCAGCATTAGAAGTTACCTTTGGCAGGTGACTCAAGTCTCACAGCCAACTTGAAAGGTGCTGACAACAACAGCTTTGTTGGTCTTGCTCAAAATCTCAGATCTTCCTACAAAAATCTGGGAAGCAGAAATCCTACTGGCAAACTTCAGCAATGACATCATTATCCCACTGTTTAAGATGGGTTATACATCAATCACTGTGAACAATCGGGACATCTTCCTTCAGTCCACTCAGAGGAAGATTCTCACGTGAATCCTCCTCAGTCACCTTCTGCTCATCAGTGAATTAATCGTTCTGGAGATCCAATTTGGATTCTGGCCATCCGTGGGAAACACAACATGATATTTGTCTCTCAGCAAATCCAAGACAAGTTCTCAGAAAAAACACACGGCATTTTAATGTCAGTCAAAAGTCTTTGAACCAATAAATCGGGGAGCCCTTTGGAAATTCTCCCGGAATTGGAGTGTAGTAAAAATGTTTTTAAATGTTAACAGTGTTGTAATGATGGAGGAGAGACAGCTCTTTTACACACAACAAGATCCCACAAACAGATTATCTCTTTTTCTGTGATGTTGATTGCCTGCGGTTGTAGGAGGAAGGGGACAAATAAGGACCAGAATTCTGGGGAGAGCTCCCATGCTTGTCTTTTAGATAGGGCCATGGCCTACTTTACAACAACCCAAGCAGGCGGCGAAGACCTCATTTACCCTCAAAGCAAAATAGATCCCAGTCAGTGGACACCAGTTGAGGTCTGTGACCTGAGGTAACATCATTCTCCCTTCATTGCTAAAACAACTCGCCTAACCAGCCCCTTGTGTTTGCTTATCTGCTTCACCTTTATCAGAGAACAATTAACGGTTAGTCTCTGACAAAAAAAAACTACTGAACGTCTATAGTACACATGAGATTCAGACTTAATGCATTCAGAAATCGCAGAATCAGAAAAATATCCAGAATGAATGGAATCCCTATGGTCCATGGTTCCTGTGGTGTCTTTAAAAGAACGATTCTATGTTGTCCCTTTTGTCTGCACTTTACCCGTTGTTCTCATAAACCCCAGCTCCACACCAGCCAGTAATCACCCAGTTTCCTTTTGAAACGTACAACTGAATCAGCTTCCATCATGTCTTCAGGCAGCGTATTCCAGATTCTAACAACTCTATACAAATATATGATCTTTTTCTGTCCCCTCGAATTCATTTACCAATGGTTGCCATCATTGTTACTGTTCCTTGTTCCAGTGAAAACAAATTTTCCTTACTCTTTCTAAGCTGCACATTAATTTCATACCTCTATTTAATTCCACTGGTCTTAGTAGGACAAGTCCAGCTTCTCCAGTCTCCCCATGGAACTGAATTATTTTAATCTCTGTCACTATTCCAATGAATCTCCTCTGAAATTCTACTAGATCCTGAAATCCTTTCTAATATATAGTGAGTAGATTTAGGTACAAATCCTGAGCTTATGAATATCCAGTGATGTATGAAACTTCAACATAGCTTCTTGCTTTTGTGCTCTCTGCCTTTATGTATAAACTAATACACCCTCAGTGCATTCTTAACAATCTGATCAAATTGTTCTCACAGTGATAAAGAAATGCACACACGTGTCCTTTTTGTTCCTGCATAATGTTTAAAATTATACATTTTAGATTAAAGCGTCTCTCCTCATTCCTCCTCCCAAATGTATCCTTCACACTCTCCTGAATTAAATTTGCATTCCCTGTGTTTCTCAATTTCGCCAATCTCTGTATATCTCCTGACGTTTATGATTATGCTCCTCACTGTTTAGATTTCTGGATCCCTGTAATCTGCAATTATGGCCGTACAAAATACTAGGCCATTTGGCTCCTCAAACGTGCTCCACCATTCGATAAGATCTTGGCTCGTCTGCTTGTTTTTCGAATTTTACATTCTCATCCGACCCTGATAAAATCTGAATGAGTTGCCTAACCAAATCTGCCTGAAAGTGATTCAGCATCCCCGTCTCCATTGCCGTCGGCCTTCTGAGGCAAAGATCCAAAGTCACTGAACACTGAGAAAAACCAAGTCCTCCTTATCAATGTGAAAAAAGGGAGCCATCTAATTTTGGAATTTTGGTTCTTGAAATGATGTCTTTCATAAAGAATCCGACGATATTTCTGTCTACCATAAAGAGTAGTGGTCATCTCACCGACACCTAACACACAACTGTACATTCCTCTCCAGTCTGAATAACTTTTGCCGCTGATAATTCTCTCCATGCCAATTGTGTATCCAATCTGTTACTGTCCCTTTAACCCATGAAATTCAGTTTCCATAGCAACTCCCTTAAATGACACTAGGTCGCATTTTTTTCATATGGATATCATTATGTTAACTTCCCTGATCAACCCTCTCGTTACTGAGGGAATGAATTTCATTATGTTTATCAGATACGACATAACATTAACTGCTCGTGTTTCCGGTCATTTATGAACCTGTTTATCTGAAAAAGAAATAAGTATTTCTGCCAGCATTATTGTCTCCTGAAATTACCCCACCACCGACATTATTATGACAGCTCTGTTGTAACAGGGTTAATCCCGAAATCCTTTAATATACAAGCAGGGGACATTTTCAACCATCAGGGCCTCTGGCACCAATCCCAGGATTGAAATTTTATGGTTGGTGCCTCTACTATTTTCATCATTCCTTCCCTCAGCCGCCCTCAAACATACCACCCAGACTGGGTAAATAGTCTAATTTATTGTTGCATAAAAACGTGCTAGATTGAAACGAGTTAACTCAACCCGTTTGTTCAGTGATTGTGAGTAAAATTAGTCTACATGGGTCTTAATTTTGTCACTGGGGTGTTTCCCCCTTCTTTTAATAAGGGACATATTTCAATGCATTAAACCATAGCGTCAGTGGCAGAATCACCACTGACACCAACAGTGATCAGAGTCATCAGTGAGAGGGAGAGGGGAGATCAGAATCTGAGAAGAGCGGGTTTGAATGTTCCAGGAACGGATCAGAATCTGACAGCAAGAGTTTGGAATGTTCCAAGAATGTATATAACCTTATCCTTGGCGCTTTACTCGCTTTCTACACATTATGATCATTTGTCATTAGCTGATCGCACCTATTACTTTTTTTGGGTTATTCAAGGAGGTTATTATCCCATCCTGGCTCTTGTTGGTGTACCTAGTAAGTGTCTCTGCCCAGTTATTTATTCTAAAAACCACATTTAACTTGATTGTTGTACTTGTATTGTGAATTTTGGAACTATGGGAGCCATTGTCTTCAATTTCAGTCAGAAATCTCACTCGCTATACACTGAATCTGAGACTGAACCAGCTTGTCCAGAACATGTGTGATCCCTTTGACCCTGAGGTAATTAGTGGCCTCATATTCTCTCCACTCCCAATCCTTCCCAATACCTTCTCCATAATATTATCCAACACCACCTCCGCCTCAGCCCAGCTACTGAATAAACCCTCACCTGTGTCTGAAACCACAAGCGACTATCCCAGTGTTATCCTGGTCTTCCTCCCACTTACAACACTTCATTTGTCCCAACAATTCCAAACTACCTTTTGCATATCCTAACTCACACCAAATCCGTTTCACTCAGCACCTCTGTTCTCACTGACCTACTTTGTATCCTGGTCTCGTATCACCTCAATTATAAAAAAATCATTCTTACGATATGATCCCTCCATGCCTAACTCCTGTGACTAAATCAAATCGCTCTGTTAATTCTGCATATTCTTGCAAATAGCTCTGCTGAAGTTTTGGTCAATATAATTAGAACATGAATATAATTCAGACTATATCTCCCCATGGCCATGATTCTGGTCTTTGTAGATGGTCAAGGTCACTGGTGCCAGATTTCTGAAGCTCAAACAATTAAATGCTGTGGGAGGCACTATCATTGACTTCCCAGCGTCTCCCAAGTGGTACTCCATGTTGGACAGACGGTTTCAGCAGCTTTGATACATGAAACTCGATTTGTTCCTGGCCATTGAACGTCTGCGTTACTCACTCTCAGCTGAACATTTTCCCGCAACAAAGCGAATCCCTACCAGTGCTATCTGAAAGGACGAGGCATAAAACCTACAGCTGTGGGGAGTTTGACCGAATTCTTTAATTGAAAAGATCGTGGAAGTGTTATTGATGGTTTTCTCTAGCTAACTGTGTATTGAGCTGCTGCTTACTTCCAGGAAGGAGAGTGTGTTTGGTAAATGAACATCGGAAGAGCTAAGGGGATAGTAGTTAAAGTGCGCGTGAGTCTGTAACATGATCAACAAATGGAGAGGGGAAGCTCTGTAAAAAATGGAGGAGGGGGCGGTTGTGCCCTATCTAGCCCAAGTTTTCCAAGAACACTTTACCAACCTCCATCTAACTCTGGAGCAGAGTGTGAGGCAAACCTGACTCAACAAGCAAGTGGTGAAGGAGCTTTTCCATCCACTTAAGTATATCTGCGAACCTCATACCAAGGTGAGGAAGATGCTGTCAAATGCCGTTAACATCACAGCTTCATTGAACTTCGATGGATTGGGAACTTTCCTGAAAAGATGATCTCAATTGATCTGTCCAGCAGGTGACGGAGACCATCCATGGCTTGCCAGATGAATACATTGCTTTTTTTCCCTCCTCAGTCGGGAGAAGCAGGAGTATAATTTCAATGGTTTTCCCAGCATAGCGGGATCCCGATGCTGAATGTTGCTTTACGGAGTCCCCTTGCTAATGTGGAGAGAAACAGGAACAGCAAAACGTTTTACCGCATTAACGTTCAATTCCTCTGTGCCCATGCACAGTATATGTTGGTGAAAGTTCGTTATTCCAACAATAGCCACGAAACCCCCATTCTGAAGCAGTCAGCCGTTCTTCTGATCTGTTTCATAACTGAAACGTGGCTTCTCGGAGATGAACTCTGCCGCCTCGGTATGCGATTCAAAATACCCATTCTCTCATCAATCCCCATCGCCAAGCAACAAGCTGAAAAAAATACATGTCCAGAGATAGGAACTATCAGCGTGACGAATCACTGTTTCTGATCCCTGAACCGCCGATTGTGACCAACCACCCCCTCCCCCACCCCCCCCACCTCCCACCCACCCACCCACATGCTGCCCACCCCAGTGCACGTTGGAGCAGGTGTTGAAGTTCATGGAGTTCTTCTGCTTTCTTCATATCATCTCCATTATGAGGACACAGGCGTTGTCACCAGAAATGCGGAGGGTACTTCAGGGGGAGGAGGCAGAGGCAGATGGGATATTTTCTGGAAGCCTTCGACCCGGACAGGCTGTCGGAGAGTGCTTGCTAAGACCTCGGTTCCCATTGGACAACTTCCCTTTTCCATCAAGTTTCCACCATTCTCCACTGTTAAATCCAACCGATACGCCAGTCATAGCTTCCCGTTGGCCACCATCCTGTTAGAAAAACCAGCAACAGAAGCAATATCATTCGTATCTTTATCCAACAGCAAATCAAATTACACAAACAAAACTGACATATTTAGCATTGTGTGTTCCTTGAATGTTTGTCATGTGGTATCTCCCGGCTTGCCTAGTGCTCCTACACAGTGCTTACCCAGTGAACTACAAACATACGAACAAGTAGCAGGAGTTTCACGTTCGGCCGCTCGGGGCTTGCCCGCCATTTAATAAGATCATGGTTGATCTAAAAGAAATCTTGTCCTCGATGACCTAAGAATCTGCGTTAAAAATATGCAAAGGCTTTGTTCCCACCACCTTTTCAGGTGGGGGATTCAAAAGCCTCACGACTCCCTGCGAGAAATAACTGGCCTATCTCTGTTATAAATATGCGACTCCTTATTTTTAAACAATGAAACCAAATTCTAGTTTCTCACACAAGAGCAAACATCCTCTTCACGTGCACTCTGTAGTCTTCCCTCAGGATGTTATATGTTTCAATCGAGTCGCCTCATACTCTTCTAAACTCAAGCGGATACATTTCCAAATTGTATTTATAAGATAACCTGCCCAGTTCTTACTTTGGGAAACATTCTCTGAATTGCGTCCAACACATTTACATCCCCCCTTAACTAAAGTGACCAAAATTATACACAATAATCCAGACGTTTTTTTCAGTCGTGTTCTGCGCAGCTGAAACATAGCCTATCAATTTTTTTATTCAATCCCCGTCGCAATAAATAACAACATTCTAGTAGCTTTCTTAATTAATTGCTGTAGCTGCATACTAGCATCTTGTGATTCATGCACTAAGTGCCGTCAATCCTTTTGCATCTCAGGGCTCTGCAAAAGCTCACCATTTAGATAAAAATATCCCATCTCTATTCTTCCTGCCAAAATGGGGAATTTCAGACTTTACCACGTTATACTCCATTTTCCAGATCTTTGCCTTTATCCAGATCTTTCCCAGATCTCAGATACACTTGCAAAAACTATTTTTTTTGGTAACTTCTTCATGTTCACTCTACAAATTAATTTAATATATATCTCTGTGCCAACAGAAAATTAACCAAGTATATATCCAATAATGCGGATGTGGTGCACTTCAGATGCATCACCCTAAAGGGTGGAGCCCCATTTAAGACTTTCCATCGCCTCTCAAAGCTGCATCGCTCCCGTAGGTCAGCTTTCTATATCTGAAAGCTAGGCCTTTTCAACTCCCTGCACAAAACATCAGTCCGGCTTACCATGGCTCCTCCTTTTTCTGGACTGGCTTTTGTCAATGACCCACTGGTTGGGGGAGGTGGTGGTGTAGTGCTAATGTCGCTGCTCCCGTAATTCAAGGCTAATGCTCTGGTGACACAGGTTCAAATCCAGTGAAGCAATTGCTAATTGCCATAAAATCCATCTCGTTCATCAATGTCCTTTAGGGAATGAAATATCCCCCGCCCCTTATTTGGTCTGGCCTACATGGGACTCCAGACTCAGAGCAATGTGATTAAAACTTGAATACTTTCTGAATGTACATTAATGGGGAAGTTACGAATGTGCATTAACTGACTGGCCAGTGGCACCCACATCGCGTGAATGCAGAAATAAATCCTGTTCCAGGGCAGGTACAACACCCTTAAATGTGGAAAATTGCCCAGCTATGTTCTGTACAAAGACAGATAGGACGAATACAAGCCGAAAAATTACCGGGTCATCAAAAGTCAATCAAGCGACGCATGCTTAGTTAGAAACTGCTCAATGACGCTTAGTTTGGTTTCAGCCAGGGCCACTCGTTGGACAACATTTCAGTCTTGGTTGAAACATGGACAATAAAATCTTGACTGCCGGAATGAGGAAGTGCTGCCGACCATTGACAGCAAGGCGACATTTGACAGAGTGTGACATCAAGGATCCCTAGCAAAGCTGGTGTCAATGGGGGTGGAATGGGCAGTATATCCGCTGGTTGGTGTCAAACCGAGCCCAAAGTAAAATGGTTTTGGTTGTTGGAGGTCAGTCATCTCAACTCCAAGTCATAGCTACTGTTCTTACTAAGTGAAGTGACCTCGGCCCAACCATCTTCAAAATATTAATCAAAAGTCTTCCTTCCTTCACATGGTCAGAAGTGGGAATGTTCGCTGTTGATTTCACAATCTTCAGCACAATTCGCGTCTCTGCGGATACTGAAGCAGTCCATCTCGAAATGCAAGAAGAGCTGGACAATATCCAGGCTTGGGCTGAAAAGTGGCAAGTAACATGCATTGCACACAAGCAACTGACAATGAACATTACCCTCAAATGTGAACTTAAAAATCGCTTGTTGATTTTTAATGGTATTGCTTGCACTGAAGGCAACATTATGAATATCTTGGGTCCCATTAACTTGAAACTGAAATGGACGAGTGACATAAATACTTTGGCTGCAAGAGCAGGTCACAGGCTGGAAATCCTGCGGTGAGTAAATCAATTCCTGACTCTCCAAGGTCTCTCCACCGTTTACAAAGTGCAATTCAGGAGTGTGATGGAATACTCCCCTCTTGCCTGGATGAGTGCAGTTCCCACTACACTCAAGAAGCTTGACACAATGCAGGGCAAAGCAGACTATTTGATTGGCACCACACACAAAAGCATTCACTCCCTCCACTAGCGATGCACAGTAGCAGCAGTTGTATCATTTCCAATATAGAAACCAACCATTCACCAATGTTATTTCGACAGCACCTTCTAAACCCACGACGAGTGCAATCGAGAAAGACAAGGAGAGCAGATAGTTACGAGCACCACCACCTAGATTTTCTCCTCCAAATCACTAACTACCCTGACTTCAAAATATATCGCTGTTCCTCAATCTCGCTGCTTCAAAATCCTGGAACTCCCTTGCTAACAGCACTCTAGGTGCACCTACACCACATGGAACTGAGCGGTTCAAGAAGGCAGCTCACTACCAACTTTTCAATGGGAACTAGGTATGGGCAATAAATACTAGCCCAGCCAGCGAAGCCCACATCCTGAGAAAGAATAGCAGAAAATATCTTCTCTAGGCAGCATTACCAAAAGGACAGATGTGTTCTCTTTAACAACCTGTCGATGGGTCAATATTGAAACGACAGACGTGATCACTCCAGAGATTCAGTCAAGAATCCATAATGTTTAGTTTGTAAGATGAATGGAATAACATCTATTGAATATATTCAGATTCTACCCCCATACTTAATTTCTTTATTCTGTCATGAACGATGAACTTATACAGCTTCAAACGTAGAAATTAAAACATGTCTAATTTTAACATTGCAGTCAACACAGGTCTGCATGGCTAATTTTAGATAAGTCCTCCTTATTTCTTTTCGCATTTCGAAATGTGCTTCAATTAAATTTTACCAATGAATTCCCAGGATCCACCTGTTACGGTTAAAGAATAAACAAATAACCTATTGAACCCGTCATTGGTTCAAAATGTGGTTCAGATACTTCAACCTCTCAGGGAGGTCTCTACATCCCATAGCTTCCACGGTATGGCAAATGATTGTTGCATGCTCCATAACTGGGCATTGTGAAGGAGTCTGCCGCTGGAGCTGGAGGAGGGCGAGGAAAGGATACTTACCTCGAATGAGGATGAGGAGATAAATTGGAAGGAACGTGAGGAATATAAAGAAGAGGTGGGTAGTAAGGCAGAAAGGCCACGGGATAGTCCCTGACGATAAGGGGCATGGCGTGAGCAGTGATGGGAACAGGAGCCCATGAAGGACTTCATCACGACCAGAGAATGTTTAATCCAGCATCGCTTCACATGATGGTTGCCAAGGAAGAGGATGAACAAAGGCATGGAACCGAGGGGTGTATTTTCAAAACATCAAAGACAGGGCATTGTATCCATCATGTCATACATGAGGGAATTTTTCTGGATACGACACACAAGCTATTGGAGAGAAAATGGTAACCCCTGAACACATCTTGACTTCAACATCTTGTTTGAATATTTTGAATTATTCATGTAATGCATTTGTTATTATTCATGGGTTATGAGTGTGTCAGCTGCAAGGCCAGTATTCGTTGACAATCTTTAATCATCCTTTAATGTTTCCCTTTCTGAGCCATCTCAGAAGGCAGTTTAGAGTCTACCACATTGCTGAAGTCCTAGAGTCAGTCCGGGGAAGGATGGCAAATTTCCTTCCCTAATTGACATTGGGGAAACAGATTGTTTTTTAACAAAAGGATCGATGATGGTTTAACGGCCACCATTACTGAAACAATACTTATATTGCATATTTAATAATAGCGTTTAAATTCCACCAGCTACCATGGAGGAACTTGAACACATGTCCAAAACATCGACGTGCACGCCTGGATTACTTGTTCAGTGACAATATCCCCAAGTCTTCAGCAGATAGATGTTAAATGTATTTTTGAAAATCCATAGTTTACCTAAACACCACTGTGACCAACATAGTTCTCTAACTAGCGCTGTTTTCAGCACTCCTGGACGTTCCTAATGTTGTATTCAACTTTTTCCCTCGGAGGAGGTGCAAACAGGCTGCTCACCTCTGTGGCTATATGGTTGTGAGAATCAACGTGGTCTGCCTCATCGTTCAAGAAACCGTTGGGACTCTCCCTGTGATTGCACTACCTGCATCGCTGCAGGAACAGCTCACGCACTTGGACCCGGCTGTCAGATGTTGCTTCTATCTGAGGGATAAAGGAATCAGAAAGGACTGAGATTCCCTCAAATTTCACCTGTCCCTCACCCACTTTTTCCGATCGCACAGCCTTGGGGATGGTGCCCCGTGGGTTGGATTGAGTGGGCAGCTGGTGCACTGTTTGGATTCCCTCGAGGTACTGATATTCTATCAATGAGGTACTGCTATTCAGGGCCCTGAGCTCAACCCCCACTACTGCAAGGAGCTGGTGCCACAGTGCAGTATATCCACACCTGCTGCATGGACTCACCACGAGTTTGGTCAATCTCTCATGGTTTCTCGTCATGGGCTCCCCATACCAGAGTCAAGATCTAAGTCATGATCACCATGAGCACCACAATTCAGAGCGGATGGTGCGTCAATGCTTCAGGCAACTGTGTCCGATGGCATCATATCTGCTGCTCTGTTTACAAATAATGAATCCCAGACAGAGACTCCGGAGGCTTTCTCTCACTGTCCCGAAGGGTGCCCCGGTTTCGGTCCTACCTGCTCTGGGTTGAACAATAAACACAAATCTCTGAATATGATGCCTCCTCCTATGGCTGATGCTGTGCTCATCACCCTGTGGTCCCCACCTTATATTGTCAGTTGCACTCAGTGCCGCATGTATCTCTGTGCTGTTGCCTGTTAAATGCAATGGCGGTGATGGTTCTTCCTTTGGCACGCCTACCTCCTCCTCGAAACCGAGTCTTGACTCCTCTCTGGGGGCAGAGGAGGATGGGGGGAGGTTGTGGTGGGACTGGAGCTCTGGGATTTGTGTGAGACACACAAGGCAGTGATGAGTTGAGGTCATGCAGATAATCATCTTTCTATGTGACTTTCTTCCACATCTCTCTTGGCATTTGGTTTATGCCTATGACTGTCTTCCTGGCTAAAGAAAATCATAACTTGTTACACATTACATATCCGGCCCGAGTTTCCAATCCAAAAACCGGTTCCTTCACTCCCCCTACCCGCCCCCCCTCCCAAACCTGGAGGGAACTTGGGCCCTTCAGGGAACAGTTTGTGCCTGTGTCAGTCTACACCTGTCAGGGGGATGTCCAGGTCGTGCTCCATGAATCAGAGTGTAGCTGCCTCCTGGGACTCTGAAGGGTGCCTGGAACATTCAGGGAACATGATTTCATGCTAAGTTTCTACCTCTGACAGCTGGATATCCAGGTCATGTTCTGTGAAGCAGGGTGCTGATTCGCCCCGGAACTCCTGGGATCTTCATCGGTCTGCCATCCAGATATAAGGGAATAGTTTGTGTAGTGTCAAAATGTGTGGTATTAATGCTGTTCCTATTATGAATCTCGTGGGATGTATTGTAGGTGAGAAGGGATGTGCTTCATTGTGCGTGGTATGAGAAAATGTTTGGTGGGACATAGGCCGGGGGGCCTCAGTATTGCCTCAGAAGTGACAGGGTGGCAATACATGTCCCACGTCAGCAATCAGATAACTCATGAAATTATTTTCTTTATAATTTACTGGTTTTCATTGAAAATTAGGTTTACGGAGTTGCTGTATTTTCTCTCCCTGTGTGTGAATTTTGTAGTCAAGCAGACATGCAATTTGAAGTTATAAACAGATGTATGGGGTAGACGTGTCTTTCACATGCTAAGGAGTAAACATGTTTGGGGGCATAGCACATAAGTGGTAAAGTAAATTTTCAGTGATATATAGTTGCTGTTGGGATTTAGTTTATCAAAGGGATCTCAGTCTGTATACAAATAGCCAGACAAGATAGCAAAGATGCAAGTTTATTTGTCTCAAGCGTTGTTGACAACACATAGTGGCAACTTGAAAATATATTCATTAGGGGCATTAGGAGAAAGTAAAGTTACTAAGACACATGGACACAATGGAGTTTACAAATTTGAATAAGAGGTCGATTTCGAAAGGAAAATGAAGCTCTCCGTCAGGAAGAATACATTGTAGGTCCGAACAGAAGTGTGAGAAGCCTCCAGCATTTGTACATTAACCTGCAGTCTACAGAAACGGAAGCTGGAAAGATTCATTTTGAATTCCACTCTCTGGGATATTAGTTTAACTTGTTGGACAAACTTAAGAGCTAAAATGTATTATTTTTTACCCTTGCCTTAAATGGAAAGTAACTGTGAGCAAGATTAATTAGCGATTTTATGAGTTATTCGAGTGATAATTTGTAGTTATGCTTATGAGTTTCAATCCCCTCTTTTGTCAACAAATATTCAAAGAACAGGCAATGTCTTTTATGGATGAGCAGGAAACCATTGTTGCATCAGGGTACAGAGGTTAGAGCAGATTGACTGCATTGGAGCTGAATAGGGGACACAGACATGGCTAATGATTAAACCAAGGCAAATGTTATATAAGGGGGCAGCTGACACTGAATAACAATGTTCCAGTAATCAGCGAGATGAACAGTAATTACCTGCATTGCAAAGATCAGAATCCTCAACCCAGAGAGGCAGAACCCAGAAGGCCAGTCTCATGCCCTGGTGACATGAGCTCAAATCCCACTACAACAGCCGATGGAATTAAAATTAAATTAATAAAAACTGAAATTGGAATCTAGTCTCAGTATGTTATTTTATATTTTCATGGAATGTGCGCGTCGATGGGTAGGCCAGCATTTACTGCCCATCCCTAACTTCCCTCGTTCAGAAGGCATTAAAGATTCAACCAGAGATAAGTCTTGAACTCGTGAAAGGCAAATTTTGCAGAAATGAGAAGGGACTTGGCTGAGGTGACTGGACAGCATGGCTGGAAGATAAAACAGTGGGAAACTAGTGGGAAGCAGTAAAAAGCGCGATTCTAACTGTACAAAAAGACAAGCCCCTATAATAATGAGTGGTGTTGTCAAATCTAGAGCCCCCAGATTGTCCAGAGGAATACAAGGGAAGATCAAACAGAAAAAAAAAGTGTAGGATTGGCACAAAGAACTAAGCACTGCAGATAGCCTAGACGAATATAGGAAGTGCAGGGAAAAAGCAAAATTGGAAATAAGAAAATCAAAGGGAAGACTTGAAAAAAGATTAGCAAGTAAAGTTAAAGATAATCCAAAGATAATATACAAATAAGGTAAAGATAAAAGGTTATTTAAGGAGATATTGGGACCTTTCAGAATTTAGATGGAAACTTATGTGTAGATGCGAAGGCTGTGGGAAGCGTTTTGAATGAATATTTTGTTTCCATCTTTACAAAAGTCAGGGAGGATTTAGATAAAGTAGCTCAGGAGGAACACTGCGAGATATTGAACTGAATAGTCATAAAGATGAGGAAGTACACAAAGGCTTGAAATCCTTGAAATAGGATAAGCCACCAAGGTCAGATGAATTGTTTCCGAGGCTGCTGAAGGAAGTCAGGGAGGGGATAACAGATGCTCTGAGGATGATTTTGCAATCTGCAAGATATACAGGGGAGGTACCGGAGGAGTATAGAATTGCAAATGTAGTTCCATTGTTTGAAAAGGTATCAAAGGAAATTCCAAACAATTATAGGCCGTTAGTCTTACATCAGAGTTTAGCAAATTAGTGGAATACATTCTGAGGATTATTTGTCGTTTGGAAGGGCATGGACTAGTCAGGGATGGTCAGTGTAGATTTGTTAAAGGGAGGTCTTGCCTCACAAATTTGAGTGAATTATTTGAGGAAATGACAAGAAGGGTTGATGAAGGTCGTGCAGTGGATGTTGTGTACATGGATTTCAGAAAGGCATTTGACAATATCCCACATCGCAGATTGAGCAGGAAAATAAAAGCCCATGGGATTCACGGTAATGTGTCAAACTGCATAAAACGTTGGCTTTTTTAACAGGGAACAAAGGGTAATGGTCGATGGATGCCTCAGTGAAGGGAAAGTTGTCTCAAGTGGTGTTCCTACAGGGCTTGGTGTTTGGACCCATGCTGTTTCTGTGATACATTAACGATTTGGTTGGGATTGTGTGAGGTACGATTGGGAAATTTGCAGTTTACACAAAGATTGACAGAGTAATGGATGGTGTCAGGACAGCCATAATATCAAAAGCGATTTAGGTTGGGGATGGAGTGGGTGGTAACGTGGCAGATGTATGTAAACATAGGGAATTGTGAGGTCATACATTTCGAGAGGGCAAACAGTTACAGAGATTACACAATAAATGGGGATATACAAAGAGAGGTAGATGAAGTGACCGATCTTGGCGTATGAGTACACAGGTCCCTGTAAGCAGCAGTTCAAGTAGACAAGGTTGTAAAGAAGGCGTATGGAATGCTCTCCTTCATTGACAGAGGTATAGAATATAAAAGTAAGGATATAATGTTGGAATTGTTTAAAACACTGGTGAGGCCACAACTGGAGTATTGTGTGCAGTTCTGGTCACCACATTACAGGAAAGACGTAATAGCTCTGGAGAGATTGTGGAGGAGGTTGACAAGAACGTTTCCAGGGTTAGAAAGGTGTAGCTATGAGGAGAGTTGGATTGGCTGGGATTATTTTCCTTAGAACAAAGACGTCTGAGAAATTACTTGATTGAGGTGTACACAATTAAGAGGGGAATAGATAAAGTGGAAACGAAAGAATTGTTTCCCTCGTTCGAGAATTCTAGAAGCAGGGGACATAGATACAAGATAAGTGGCAGAAGGTGCAGGGGGGAAATGAAGAAGAATGTTTTTACGCAGAGGGTAGTGGGTGTCTGGAATTCGCTGCCCAAGTTGTTGGTCGAGGTGGAAACTCTATTTTATTTTTTAAAAAAGGATATGGATCTATGCCTTAAGTGCTGTAAGTTGTCGGGTTATGGGCCGGGTGCAGTAAGGTGGGATTAGTTAGGGCACCTGGGTGTCCTCGGGCTGGAATGGACAAGATGGGCCGAATGGCCTCCTTCCGTGCTGTAACTTTTCTATGGTTCTATGGTTCTATTACTGTGGCACTGCAGTTACATGTGGAGCAGACTGTGTTAGGACAGCAGATTCCATTCCCTTAACCATATTAGTGAACCAAATGTTTTTTTTATAACTACCGACAAGTTTTTCATAGTCATCTTTAGGCTTCTGATTCCTGATTCTTACTGAATTAAAATTCCACTATCTGCCATGGCGCCATCGACGCCAGTCCCCAAAGCGTTAACCTTGGTCTCTGCATTTATCTAAACACCCTACTGGGTAAAGAATTTCCTTCAGGGAAGGAAAGCTGCAGTCCTCACATGCTCCGGCTTACACATGACTACTGACCAAAGCAATATGTTTGTCTACAAACTGCACACTGAAATGGCCGAGCAAACGACACAGTTGAAGGGGGAAAATTGACGTGCATCAAACAATGGATTCTCCAGAGATACACCCATGCTGTTAAACAAATTAAACCGCAATGGCATCGGAGTTCTCCGGGCTCCAATCCTGAGCTCACACACAAAAGGGAGTCGGAAATCACACCCATATCCCTCAAAGTCTCTACAAGATGGAAACGTGTCAGGAATTGGATGAGGGCACAGTTTTATGATTTTGGGAATTGCCCAATTGGCTCGTGTTTATCGAGCCTCAAAAAGAGAAGCCCACCCCACAGCCTGGTCTCTGCCCCTGTGCCTGAGTTAAAAACGACCTCTTTTGGTCATATTGCTTTTCAACGTCTGTCCTACCAAACTCTATCACTTCACACTTTCTGTGTTAAACTGCATCTTTCAGGTTCCTGTCCATTTGACGAGTGACGTCATGCAATCCTGCGGTCCCTTACGGCCCTTCACGATGTGTTTTAAAATTGCTGATTTCCCTACATTTGAAACTTTTATAATTCCCTCTGAGTGCAGAATCCCATGGCATCAACATACGTTATCAATGTAGCGGGACCAACATTGACCCTGGAAAATTCCTCGACACTTCATTGTAATATGAAGGACATCCATTCTCCACTGCTCTCTGCTTTATGTCACGAAGACAATTTCGAAGCCGGGCTGCCATCCTGCTTTAATGCCATGTGTTTCAATTTTGGACCAACTCTGTCATGTGGCAATTTATCAAAAACCTTTTGAAGGGGTAGAAAATTGGGAACTGCAGGGCAGGAGAGAAAATAGAATGATCAACTAGAACAAAATCTACTAATTGTGTTTGGTCCATCGAAATTTTCCTACCACTGGTGTTAGACTAACCGGTCTGCAATTCGTTTTATAACCTCTCCCTAATTTAGGAAAGAGCAGAGTTAAATTTGCCACGCTCCAAGCAGCCGGGGGTCTTCCAGAATCAAAAATTTTGGAATACGTCAACCAGTCCATTCACTATTTCCATGGATTACTCATTTAGTGCAATTGGATGTCGATTATCGGGCCATCGGAATTTATCAGCTTTCAGTCCCAGCGATTTCTCCGGCGGAACTGTTTTAGTAATATTATTTTCAGTCATTTCTTCCTCCTCACTGGATTCTTTGTTCCCCAGCATCCTGGGAACTTATCTGTGCCTTCTTCCATGAAGACAGAACTAAAGTAGACAGATAATTGTTCTGTCATTTTGTTGTTCCCTAGTAAACATTATAGCTTTATATTGGAAGTCGCACGCATTTGCCTTCGAGAATCTTCATTTCGTTTTACGTACTTTTTATGTTCCTTGCAAATTTAATCTTACGACTTATTTTCCCCCTCTTCATCAATCCCTTGGTTTTGCTTTGCTGCATTCTAAACCATTCCCAAACCTTAGGCTTGCTACTTTTCTACCAAATTTATATGAGTCTTTTTGGATCTAATGCCATATTTAGTTATTTTTTTGACATGTTAAGTCCACTGTTCCTGTACCATTTTTGTGCAAGAAAGGAATGCATAACTTCTGCAATGCACACAGTCATTCCTTAAATACAAACTACTGTCTATCCAACGTCATGCCTTTTAATGAACTTTTCCAATCTGCCTCTCGCCAACTCACTACTCACTAGAATTGACGGCTGAGGCATGTAAGGCTCCGGCCTGCTTTCGGGTCCTGCTCTGTGGCAGTGTCATGCTCGATGGCCTGTGTATCTAGAGCCACATTGGGTAGAGGAAGAGGAGGATCGGATGGGCCGTACAATCCCGGGGTCACCTGGGTGGATGGCCCCACTATGTGAACTGCCTGATCCTCCGCTCCAGCTTTGCGTGAGGGGGCCTGGCTCACTTTTGATGAAAAGTGGAAGCTGGACTCAAATAGAGCTGCAGTGCAGCCCTCTCACTTTTAAACTGCTTGGCGCCAACTTGGGAGTCAGCGATGGATTTCAGCCTATGCAGCAATGCAGCAGTTTCTGTGAGTGTGGGCGTTTCTGTGTGTGCATGTGAGTGAGCGTGTTTGTGTGTGAGTATTTGAATTTGCCTATGTTTGAGCACACGTGCGCCTTCCCGTGTGAGTATTTGCCTTTGATAGTGTGTGTTTGACTGTGTGCATGTATGTGTGTTTGTGGGTATTTTTCAAATTCATTTTTACGATTTGTGGATTTCTCTGCCATTTCAGCTTTTAATTCCCATCCCTAATTGACCTTGTGAATAATGCCTATCATGTGTGTGTGTGTGTGTGTGTGTGCGTGTGTGTGTATTTTTGTTTGTGAGTATTTGTATCTGTGCATATTTGTGCACATGTTTGCCTTCCTATGTACTTGCTTGCATTTGAGGGCGTGTGTTTGATTCTGTGTGTGTTTGTCTGAGTGTTTGCATGTGATAGTGCGTGTGTTTGTGTGAGTCTGTGTGTGAGACTGTGTGTGTGTTCATATCTGTCCGTCCTTGTATATGTTTATGTGTTTCTGTGTGTCATTGTGTGTGGCTGTGGGATTGTGTGTGTGTGCACTTGTGACCAATTTTGAAATTCACTTCTCCAATTTGATGGCTTCAACGGCTTGGTCAGCTTTTAATTACCATCCCTAACTGGCCTTGTGAATGATACCTATCGTGTCTGTGTGTGTGCATGTGTGTGTGCGTGTGTGTGAGAGAGAGAAATAGTCTGAATGTATGTATACTCTTAATGTCTGTTATTGTGAGTTTTTATCTGTGTGTGTGTGTTTGTGCATGTGTGCATTTCTGTGTGTGTGGTTTCATTTGAGAGTGTGCGTTTGTCAGTATGTTTTCCTGACTGTGTGTGTGTGTGTTTGTGTGTGTGTTTCTGAATATGTCTGTGTGTGCTCCTGACTGTGTATGTGTGTGTGTGTGTGTGTGTGTGTGTGCATTTTTGTAATTCTTGTTTATGATTTGTGGGTTACCCTGGAAGTCCAGCTTTTTAATTTCCATTCCTAATTCGTTTTCTGAAGTATGTCTATATTCCGTGTGTGTGTGTTTGCATGTGTGTGTGTGTGTCTGTGAATGCGTGTCTGTGCACATTTTTTGTTGTGAGTCTGAATGTACATATCATCTAAAGTCTGCTATTGTGAGTTTATATTTGTGTGTGTGTGTGAATATTTGAATCTGTGTAAGCTCGTGTCCATCTGTGAATTCCTGTGTGTGTGCTTGCATGCGAGAGTGTGTTTGAATGTGTGTGTGTGTGTGTGTGTGTGTGTGTGTGTGTGTGTGTGTGTGTGAATGTGTCAAACATAGAAACATAAAAAATAGGAGCAGGAGTAGGCGATTCGGCGCAAGGCCTGCTCCACCATTTATTCTGAACATGGCAGATCATTAAACTCAATAGCCTGTTCCCGCTTTCTCCCCATAACCTTTGATGCCTTTCTCCCAAGAGCTCTATGTAACTCCTTCTCCGAAACATTCAAAAATTTGGCCACAAATACTTTATCTGGTGGCGAATTCCACAGGTTCACCATTCTCTGGGTGAAGGAATTTCTCCACATCTCAGTCCTAAATAGTCTACCCCACATCTTCAGGCTGTGACAACTGGTCCTGGAATCACTCACCATCGGGAACTTCCTTCCCACAACTACCCTGTCCAATCATTTTAGAATGTTATAGTTTTCATTGTGATCCACACTCTGAGCTGCAGGGAATTTAATCTTATTCAACTCAATTTCTCCTCATAGGTCAGCCTTGCCATTCCAGGAGTCAGTCTGGTAAACGTTCGCCGCACTCCCTCTACAGCCAGAACATCATTCCTCAGATAAAGAGTGGAAAACTGCATACAATATTCCATGTGTGGTCACCAAGGCCCTGTATAATCGTAGCACGACTTCCCTGCTCCTGTACTCGAATCCTCTCACTAGGAAGGCCAACATACCTTATTTAATGCCTGCTGAACCTTAATGCTTACCTTCCGTGACTGGTATACAAAGACACCCAGGTCTCATTACACATTCCCCTCTCTCAATTTATAGCGATTCAGATATTAATTTGCCTTCCAGATTTTGCTACCGAAGTGGAATACCTAATATTTATCCACATTATACTACATCTGCCATTCATTTGCCCACACACCCAGCTTGTCAAAATCACAATGAAGCATCTCTGCATCCTCCTCACATCTCACCCCCCTCCCCCCAACAGTGAGCCTTGTGTAATCTGTAAATTTGGAAACAGTACATTTTGGTCCCTCATCCAACTAATTAACATATATTGCGATTAGCTCAGGTCCCTGCACCGACACCTATGGTCCCCGACTAGCCACTGCCTGCCTTTCAGAATAAGAACCATTTATTCCTCTTCTTTTTTCCTGTCAACCAGTTTCCGATCCATCTCAATATACTACCCACAATCCCATGCCCTTTAATTTTACACACTAATCTCTTACTTCGACTTTTTCGAAAACATTCTGAAAGTCCAGATAAACCACATCCACTGGCTCCCCCTCATCTCCAATAGTTACATCCTCGAAAAATTCCAGTAGATTTGTGAAGCATGATTTCCCTTTTGTAACGCATGACAACCCTGTCAGATTCTGCCCACTTTTCTTCCACGTGCTCAGCTATTAAATCTTTAAGAATGGACTCTAAAATTTTCCCCACTACCGACATCAGGCAGAGTGGCCTTTAATACCCTGTTTTCTCTCTATCTCAATTTTTCACTCATGGAGTTACAGTAACTACCGTGCAAACTGTATGAGCTGGTCCAGAGTTTATAGAATCTCTGAAGACGACTACCAAAGTATCCACTATTTCTAGGGCAATTTCCTTAATTTCGCAGGGCTGAAGATTATCATGCCTTAGGGGTTTATTGTATTTCATCTCCATCATGTTCCCAACAACTTATCCCCACTAATATTGATTTATATCAGTTCCTTCCACTCACTAAAGCCTGTGTTCTCCAACATTTCTGGAATGTTGTTTGTGTCCTCCTTTGTGAAGGCAGAAACAAAGTGTGCATTTAGTTGGTCAGCGATTTTGTTTGGTCCACATTATACACTTCCCTGTTTCTGACTGAAAGAGACCTTCATTTGTCTTCACCAAGCTTTTTCTCTTCACATACTTCAAGAAGATGTTACAGTCAATTTTTACATTCTCCGCAACGTTACTATCTTTATCTATTTCGCCCTTTATTGAATAAATTGGTTCTCCTTCACCAACATTTCCTGTTTCACTACTGCACCGGAGAGGAATATACAATTGTTGCAGTTCAACCATAAGCTCTTTGAATGTTTGGCATTGGCAATCCACCACCGTCCCTTTAAGTAATGTTTCCCAATCGATCATAGCCAACAAGCACCTCATACCTCATAAATTCCATTATTAAGATTCCGGACCCAATCCTCATAATAAACTAGGTAACTCCATTCCAGATGAAGAATTCTATATTATTATAGTCGATCATCGCCAAGGGGCCTCGCACAGCTAGATTATCAATTATCCCTTTCTGATTACACTATACCCAGTCTAGTGTGGGCTGTTCTCTAATTGGTTCCTCAACATATTGGCCCAGAAAACCATCCCGTCTACACTCCAGGTATTCCTCCTCTCCAGAATTGTTACCAATTTCATTTCCCCAATCTATATGCAGATTAAAGACACCCATGATTTCAGATGTTCCTTTAGTGCATGCGTCTCTAATTTCCTGCTTAATGTCATTGCCAAAATCACCACTGCATTTTGGCGACCTATATACAACACCCGCCTGCGCTATTTGCTCCTTAGTGTTTCTCTGCTCTACCCATAAAGACTTCACATCGTCGGAGCTAATATCTTTCCTCACTATTGTGTCAATTTCCTTTAATCTGCAATGCAATTGCACCAACTTTTCCTGTTTTTCTGTCCATGCTAAACACAGAATATCTCTGATGTTCAATCCCCATCCCTGGTCACCCTGCAGCCATGTCCCCGGAATGGTGACGATATCATACTGTTTACATTGATTTGCACGGGTATTTTGTCAGCCTTTTTTGGAATGCTCCTCGTGTTAATGCACAAATACTTCAAGGTTGTCTTTTTATCATAACATGTCCTGTTCCCACTATTTGCCACGTAGGTACTGTTGTTTACTTGCCTCGGTGTCTCTGCCTATCAGTTATCTTATTCCTTTTCTGTCTTTTTTATCATTGCTTCCCCCTCCTCTGACTCGTTTTCATCCCTATGTCATTTTAATTTAAAACTTCCCCATTTACTCTTTTACCTGTCCAGATAAAAACCTTCCAGTTTGAACTGGGCCCACCTCTCAAAGAACCAGTCCCAATGTCCCAGGAATCTGACGCCATCCCCCTCACACCATCTCATCAGCCGTGTATTGATCTGATATATCCTGCTATTTCTACTCTGAAGAGCAGATGGCACTGGAAGTAATCACGAGATCAATGCCTTTCAAGGCCTACTTTTCCACGTGCTTCCTAACTCCCTATATTCTACTTTTAGGATCTCATTCTTTATTTCTTATGTCATTTGTACCAATGTGTACCACGAGCACTGGCTGCTCACCCTGACCTTCAGGGTGTCCTGTACTGGTCTGAGGCATTCTTTACCCTAGCACCAGGGAAGCAACATATGATCTTAGTGTCTCGTTTGCGGCCACAGAAACGCCTATATTTTCCCCTTACAATTGAATCGGCTAAAACTTCTGCATTCCCACACTCCGTACCCGTCCCCTGTGGAGCAGAGCTAACTGCAGTGCAACGAATTTGGTTGTTGCATCTTTCCCCTGTGAAGCCATTCCTCTCAACTGTATCCAAAGTGGCAGAACTGTTTTGCAGGGGATCAGCAAAAGTAGACCCCTGCACTGCCTACCTAGTCCTCTTGGTCTGCCTGATGGTCACCCAACCCCTTAGCCTGCCGTTTGACCAACTCTCTATACTCTCTGCTGGTGGATGCCCCACAGTGTCTCCAGCCGACGATGCAGTTCTGAAACCTGGGCTTCTAAGGAGCTGCAGCTGGAGACTCTTTCTGTGCACTTGCTGGTCCCGGGGACTAGAAATGTTCCCGGTTTACCACATAGAACAGAAGAAGCACACCACCGCTTTGAGCTCTCCTACCATGATTTACCCCTTAAGATTTAATTGATCCTTTTGCAAGATAGTTATTATCAAGTATTATCAATTACTCTCGGGTCCTTCTTCCCTCATCCACGTTGTTACCGATTTTAGCCCTTACAAACGATGGGCCACAAAATAAGACTTTAAATACCAAAAGCAGTAAAAGTAATAAATACTTACCCGACCAGACACACAGTGCTCAAATGTTACCTCTTTCGCTCTTCACCGAACTCCCTCAATCAACAACCTCCAAATAAAGCACTCTTCTGCAGCCCAAAGCAGCTCTCCAAAGCAGACAATGTAAACACTGTAAGCTGGTCGATTTACATACTCTCTAAATCTAGTCTCTGAAAACATGTTTAAATCAGTTATCTAGTTAATTAGTTGTAGTTGCAAGCAGAGGCCGTATAAAGCTTGTTTTAGAGCTGGCATAAAACTCACCTTATTACTACCCGAACAGCAGTTTTTAGTAAATTACTAAATTAAAGAAAGATTAAGCTTTAGACAGAAATTAACTCTTAAATTCCCTCGGTCAACAAAGTCCAACTTACGTGCCCGACTGCAGCCCAAAGCAGCACTTCAGTGCAGACGAATATTGTGAGGGATTGTGTGTGTGTGTGTGCGTGTGGGTGTATGTATGTCATTTTGCTTCTGAGTGTTTCTATGCTTGCCTGTTTATGAGTGTGTGAGTGTTTGCATATTAGTGTGTCTCTGAGTGAAGTCTGAGTGCGTGAGATTTATTCAGTGCGAATGGGCGTTTGTGTGCGTGTGTCCATGTGTGCGTGTATGTGATTTTGTGCGCCTGTGTTGGTGTATGTTTCTGTATCTGTGTATGCACGTGGGCGTGTTTGAGCCCGTGTCTCTGTGTGTTTGCGTGTACGTGTGTGTGTATGTGTGCATGTTTGGGTGTAGGCATATGTTTGCATTTGTGTATTTGGGTGAATGGATGCGTGTGTCTGTTTCTGTTTATTTTTAATCACAGTACAAGCACTTCGCTTGCTGGGCAACATTATTTGCTCATTCCTAGTTGCCTTTGAGATGGTGTTGGCGAACCACATTCTTGAAGCTCTGCATACCATTTGGTGTAGGGACGCCGTACTGCATTATTAGAAAGGTCGTTCCATTACTTTGACACAACGACAGTGAAGGAACGATGACATAGTTTTAACCAGAATGGTGAGTGCATTAGAGGGGACCTTCCATGTGGTGATGTTCCAAGCGATATGCACGATTTCTGTGTGTGTGCATGTCTGAGAGTGAGTGTGATTTTGTTTGATTGTGTGGGTGAGAGTTAGTGTGTGTGTGTGTGTGTGTGTATATGAGCGCAAAACTGCATTCGTTTGCATGAGACAGCAAGGGAGGGATTGTGTCTGTGTATATACCTGAGTAAGTGGGTGTGTTCAGTTGTGTCCGCGTGAGAGAGTGTATTTTTGGGTATGAGTATTTATATCTGTGAAAATGTCTCTGATGCATGAGTGTGTGTGTGTGCCCGCGTGTATGTGTTTGTGTGTGTATGTTGTCCCCGTGTCTGTTGTTCTGTCCAAATTTTTGTGTGTGTTTGTGTGTTTGCATGTGTGTATGCTACGGTTTGTGAGTGTATGTGTATGTGCATATGTCTCTTCGTGTTTATGTGTATGTTTCTTTTTCTGTGTGTCTGTGTATGCCACTGTATACTTGTCTGCATGTGTGTCCGCAATTTTCCGCAGTTTGTATGTCCCTGTGTGCCTGTTTTTTGTGTTTCTGCTCGAGGTTGCCTATTTTCGTGTTTCTGTGTGTGTGTGTTTTTGTTGATGCATTTATTTGTTTCTTTTTGTATACGTATGTACGTGCCTTTGTGTGCCTGTGTGTCTTTCTGTGCGTGTGTGTGTGTGTGTGTGCCTGCGGATATGTGTGACTGTATGTCCCTTTGCACGTGTGTGTGACTGTTCCTAAAAATGAAAGCATTGTATTGTTTAAACATATCTTGTCATAAATACTCCTTGTTGCAGTCTGCAGTGAAGTTGGAAAAACGGGGAATTATCCAGATTCCACTATTGTGCTTAATAAACCCGTCACCTCTTTGTCCTCCCAGTTAACATTTGGCCTCCCCCCCTACTAATGACTGCTCCCGTCACCCCTGGGTCCTATGGTTATCTCCTCGCTCCCAATTCACCTCTGGGTCCCCAGCTCTCGTCTGGCTTCCCCGTCGGTGATGCCTCCTCTACCTCTTTACTTCAGTTTTTATTTTGTTCTTTTCTCGCCGCTTGCTTCCAGTGTATCAAATAACTTATCATGGGGTCGTTCAAATCCATTTGATTCAATGCAACACAGGATAGGTTCAAACGTTTGAAAGCATAAATGACTCTTCAATCAAGCTGTCAGCTCCTTCCCCAGCCTGATTTATAATTTCGTTGCTGTTTTTCCCATTCCTTACAGTGAACTTAATCGCAATTTTGATCCTGAACTGTAAAAACCGCGGCCTGGACAAATGTGTCCCTTGTTATCTTATGGCCATGGCAGTGGCGGATCTGCTGGTCGTTATATTAGACGTGATATGGAGACAGATTCCGATAATTTTTGGGGAAACGTTTGATTTCCTGTGCTTCATCCCTGTGTGTAATGTATATGCCGTTACTGCTTTATGCAGCCACTGACTGTTCGGTCTCGTTCACCATCACATTCACCTTTGATCGATTTGTGGCCATTTGTTGCCCGAAGCTGAAAAGCAAATTCTGCAGCAAGAAAACGGCGTCTGTCGTTCGCGGTTTAAAGAATGTTTTCTGGTATTTTATGTTAAGAGGTCAGTATTGGCTGAGGAACCTCCCCTGGTTTTGTTGGGTCACAGCCGATGTTCGGTTTTCTCTGTTCTGGACAATAATCGAGTCCTCCATCACATTCTAACCTCAGGTGTTCTATTTGTCCTGATTCTGCTACTCAATGTTCTCACTGTCAGACACATTTTAATGAGCAGCAGATCCCGCAGGAGACTCCAGACTCACAGCAGTGGGGAGAGTTCCAGAGACCCGGAGATGGAGAGTCAAATGAAATCCATCATTTTACTGTTTGTAATCTCGGTCAATTTCATCCTGTTAAGGTCTACATTAATGGTTTACTCTTTATGGAGGTGAATGTGGGATTTGGGTTTGATGTCGCTCTATTTAGATAGGTTTGTTCAGGAATTGGGCTTCATGCTGCAGCTCCTGAGCTGCTGCAGCAACACTGTGATTTATGCCGTGACACAGAATCCATTCAGACAGCAATTGGAGAATGTGCTGAAATATCCTTTTACTCTAATTCTTCAATTATTTCAATCATGATAGCAATTCATTCACCGAAAGCTTCCACTGCTCGGGTGGCCTGTCTACCACGGACACGAGTAATTGATTGGCATCTCTGCTTTCCCATTGGCCCGGATGCCTGTCCATCATGAATAGCTCTCAATTATTGGACGAAAGAAAACACCTCCGAACATCTCTGCATCACCTCCCCCCTCCCCTGACCACCCGCATCCCACACTCCACCCAAACCCCTCCCTGCCATTGGCCGGGTACCTCCATCAGCATGGGTACCTCTCATGTATTGGGCAGAGCAACCCACCTCCATGCTAAATACATGACCTCCTATTGGCGTAGCTGTCAATCACTCATTGAACTGGCTCCCTGACTGGACAAGAACAAATCCCATTGGCAGGGGTGCTTGTTCATTATGGCTTTCCTTACTGATTGGACAGGGAAAAGGAAAAGCCCTTTCTAACATCACCACTCTCATGTCCACATGTCCGTCGTTGTCCTGCTAAAGTGCTAATTTGCAGCCCAGTGCAACCGGAAGAAGAACACCTCATCTTCCAAATGGGCACTTCACAGCCTTCTGGCTTTAAAATTGAGTTCAACAGCTTAGGAGCATGAAATGGCTGCTCCTGTACATTCACTTCCCGTTTTAAATCTCATTTTTTAGCATGTGTTTTTATTTTTTCTCCATTTATTTTCATTTTTACTTGCAAGCATGCATTAATTGTTTTCTCCCCTTTTATTCCCTTTACCTTTCCCTTTTGCCATCCTTTCGCCCCAACCACCGCCCACTCTCCCCAAATCAGCAACATAACTGCCATATGTCAGTTGCTCTATATTGTTATTTCACAGAGAGCTTACCGTTGTTAACTTAATCACACATTCTGCTTTATGGCATTATGGGTATCTCATTTAGCACTTACCATTACCTTTAGCACCCCATTTGTCTGTTGTCCATGACATCTTTGTCAATGTTTCCTTTGTCTCGACATATTGTTAACGTTAAATCCAATTTCACCTGCTCCACCCCCTAAAACAGTATAAATTCCATGACATTTTTACTTCTGTTTAGCTCCGAAGGAGATTCATACGGACTTGAAAGGTAAGTATGTTACTTTCTCCATATACGCTGTCAGGCCTGCTGATCATTTCCAGATTTACCTGTTTTAAACTATAACACTTCATTTGTCTGTGCTGCCTGTCCATCATGGCCATTCATCCCTGGTTGAATATAAGAAATTACCTTTAAAAATACCTACCCTCTGTGTGGCCTACCTGTCAACAATCGCGATCTTTCAGCACTGGGACAGGAATTATTCTGCTGGAAACAGGGAAGACAATCCTCACAGCGAACGGGGGTGTGGTGGGGTGGGGGTGGGGGGGGGGGGGTGGCGGGTGGTTGTGGCGATGCGGTGGGGGGGACGTTCAGACGAAGTGATGTCATCAAAAGAGGTGAGGTGAGAAAAAAGTGGGATTTCCATTGGGTCTAATGCAGAATTGGGAAGACAGAGAAGAAAGAGAGTGACATAGTCAAAGTGAGGCAAATACAGAGAGAGAGACACACACAGGCAGAGACAGAGTGCGAGACAAAGAAAGAAAATACAAGAGAGAGAGAAAGATAGAGAGAGAGACAGAGAGAGAGAGAGAGAGAGAGAGGCAGTGTGAGTTTGAAGAAGAAGGAGAGAGACACAGAAAGGGTGGGAGATAGAGAGTACGGGAGAGTGTGAGATGGAATGACAGATTGAGAGATGCGGAGCGAGTGTTAGACAGTGCTATTACACTTCAGCTGGTAAAGGCTGAGTTGTTTAAATTCCAGTGGGAAACTTGAGGAACGATCATCACCAATATTTTCAATTCGTATGTTGTGATGCAGCTCTGAATTCAGAAATAGCATCAACCAGCTTCCGGACCTTTTAGGTATCAAACTAAATTAAAGAAGTACTAATTTAACAACAAGTGTTACACGTGCACATGCTTACAAGTTTCTACCGTAGCAACCTTTAAACAAAACCCAAATACATCACTTCCAGGAAAATCTTCACCAAGGCAACAATATTCATTAGGCATTAAACAAAGACCAGGCAGAACAGATTTGACATTGCAAATTAAAAATGAGTTTCCATTCAATTTGTTTCCTTTTCAAGCACAGGCCTAGGCTTACAGTGTGGTTAGATCTCAAATGCCTATGACCCACAACAGACACCTAACCCATCTCGGTTTTTCCTTAGATTTCCCTTTGGATGTGAATTTTCGATTGCATTGGAAGGTTTTTAATGTTACTTCTCCTAAGAATAATCCTTCCATTAAACCAATATAATTAATGCTTAAGCACATTTTTTTGGTGTCTCCTAACTACTTGCAAGATTTTAGACATCATTATGTCTGGTTCATTCAAAAAATGCAACTGTACTCTTTGCCTTCGATCTTTATGATTATCTAATTAACGTCAGAAATTACCACACATGAAAGCATCCAGACTGGTTGAATCTAATCCAATTTAGTCAAAACGGACGCACACAGGAACATACTTTAACGTCGATCATGGTACAATTCCAATTTTAAAATAATTTCCAATAAATTTATACATACGATGTCGATTCATAACATCCCCCTCGCTATCGAAAAATGAAACGTCATAATTACAAAATGCCGCCTCATTTTTTTAATAACCCATCTCACTCCATCACCTATACTTATTATGGTATTACACTACATGCATGTATCAACATAACAGTATATGCAAGTTCTTGCTATCAACATAAATCATTCCAGTTTAGTGTCCATGTTTTAAAACTTCCTATTGTCCTTTCTAAACTTCAAACTCATGATAACGGATCCTTGAGCAGATTTTCTCTGTCCGCAAAATATGCAATCCTAATGTAATTGGGTGTAGTAATAGGCTTGCCTGAAAAGACTGGCAATTTTGTTTTGAAGTTTAGCCAAAATATTCAAAGGTTTATGGCCTATGAAAAGAATTGTTTCTGATGAATTGTTTGCAACATAAATTTCAAAACGCTGCAATGTGAACACCAGACCCAATGTCTCTTTTTCCATCGTTGAATATCTTCTGAGTTGTATTTTCAGCTTCTGTTTAAAAAAACCATATCAGTTTTTTCAATTCCAGTCTCATCTTCTTGTAACACTAACGCCCCAATGTCTATACCGCTTGGGTCAACAGCTGCCTTAAATTATTTAGCATAATTGGGCACTGCCAAAACTTTTGTAGTTGTTAATGCAGTAAACAAACTATCAAATGCCTTCTTTCACTGGAGTGACAATAATAATATTATGTTCTGAAGGGATACGAAGGTTATGAAGAGTGGTTTGATAGACTTGTGTTGTTTTCATTGGAGCAGAGAAGACTGGGGGCCGACCTGACCGAGGTGTACAAGATTATCAGGGACATGGATAGGGAGCAACTGTTCCCCTTAGTTGAAGGACTAATGGCGAGGGGACATATGTTCAAGCGGAGGGGCGATAGATTTAGGGAGATGTGAGGAAAAAGGTTTTTCCCAAGAGGGTGGTGATGGTCTGGAAGTTTGATGGATGCGGGATGCCTCACATCCTTCAAAAAGTCCCTGGATGAGCACCTGGCACGAAATAACATTCAAAGCTTTGGGCCAAGTGCTGGTAAATGAGATTAGTTAGGTAGGTCAGGTGTTTCTCACGGTTCGGTGCAGACTCGATGGGCAGAAGGGCCTCTTCTGCACTGTAAAGTTCTGTCATTCTGTGATTCTGTGCAAACCTAATTGCTGGTATTACGGTTGTTAGATTTTTGTTTTATTTGAATGCATATTATTTGTAAATAGCAAGTGATTATTGAGCTGAATGACTGATTATTAGGCTCAAGATAAAAGTAAATACGCATTTCATTATTCAACTGAACAACAGTTATATGTTAACTCTGTTTACTTTATTAAGCAATACGTTCATACCCGTTGTGTCTATTGGCAAATCCGTCATATTATGTGTAATTTTCATTGGATTGAAGAGTGATTTAATATTTCCTGGGCTTAACGAACTAGACACTAATTACCAGTTACTGACAATATTGGACTCTGATAAGTTGATTATCTTTAGCCAGTTATTTCCTGGAGAAATTGATCTCAGCTCATTAGTGAAGAAGTTGTGTATTGCTGCTGAAAAAATGTCGAAGCTGTTCTTCTTGCACTCATCAGGACACTTTCCAGAATGCAAGGTAAACACAAGAATTTCGATTGTATGCGAAGAGATTGTTGATTGGTTTGCATAAAATGTTGTCATGGCGAATGCATCACTGATGGTAACTGACCGTTAACTGCGAAGCATTCTCTGAAATTTAGATGAGGCAGCTTGACCCGGATTGGCCAAGGTATTGCCCTGACGATAGAGTAAGCGAATGGTTGTGACTAATTTTATTTTGCTGAAACAAGCAGCGCATTTTCATGTTCTTCCAATCTGCAAAGGAAAGGGTTCTGTGTCTTCATATACATAGCTTGCAAAGCACGTAACCGCGCCACATTGGGAGCCTAACTGGTAATCTCAATTTGCTTTTTCAGGGTAATCGTTGGCACATTTATGGTTATTTGCAAAATGTTGTTGAATCGCAGAACCATATCTGATGTTTGACACTTTGTCTTGAGCTTCACAAGGCGAGCTGATCAGTTATGATCTGTATCTTCCCCATTGCAAACAGCTGCCGGGACATGCTGCTGAATGCGATCCGCCTGTCTTAGGGACCTACTGCCTACATAGCTCGCATCGCACAGCCACTGAAATTAATGTCCCACCTTACTCATTTGTGTGATTGTCGGAATGTATTTGTTGGCTTGTTTGCAGCTTCCTGTTATTTGCAGACAGGAATAACATGGACGTGCACTGTGTCTGTTTGAGATAAAGAAAACGACATTCGTTGACTCATTCTTCAGGGCAAGGTTTTGACCAATCAGCGTTATGCTGCCTTGTTTAAACTTCCAACAAATTTTGGCCGTTAACGGTCAGTCACCATCAGTCGTGCATTCGCCCTGCAGAGATACTTGACAATCAAAAGGCACTCTCTTCTCATACAGAATTAATTGTATTTTCAGCCATTTTATTGGTATTCTTGCGTGTGTCCAGATCAATGCCAGATGAAAAGCTTTTCTTTTCTCTGAGCTATAATTGCATCGATCATTGAAAAAAAACCTTTAAGTCTATTATAAATGACATAATAGCAGAGCTTCTACAAATTCATAATATAATTAAGCCGAGTCAGCATGAATTCATGAAGTTGAAATCACATCTTCCAAATTTATTCCAGTTCCTTGAGAGGGTAAAAAGCAAGATAGACATTGGGGAACCAGTAGATGCAATGTATTTGAATTTGCACAAGGCATTTGATAGGGTGCTGCAGCTTAGGCTACTTAATACTGTAAGACTTTTGAAAGAGCAGACATGGAGGAAAGGGTGGTGCTAATACCCACATGGTGTTGTGGGTAATATATTAGCGTGGATAAAATATCTAACTACTTGAAGGCAGAAATTTCGTGAAAGGGGGCAATTCCAGGACGGCAACCTTATAACTTGTGGAGTGCCAGAGGGATCAGTGCTGGGGCCACTGTTATTTACATTATGCATTAATGACTTAGAAGAGGAAAGTGAATGCACTATCACTAAGATTGTGAATGACACATAAATAGTTTGGAAGGCATGTGGTGAGGGTTAAACAAAGGGTTACAGACAGTTTAGTTTGTAAGCAAAAATTGGCAAATGGAATATAAGGTGCAAACATGTGAGTTTATTCACCTTGGCAGGAAGAAAAATGGTCTGAATATTAATAAAACGGAGAAATACTGTAGAGCTGCAGAACAGAGGGTTTCGGGTGTCTTTATTCATGAATGACAAAAGCGTTAGAAGACAAGTTAAACAAAATAAGGGAGGCAAGTGCGATATTGGCCTTTATTTGAAATAGAATGTGGCATAAAATATGGAAATCTTGCTGAAACTATAAAAGGCACCAGTTAGACCACACCTAAAATTCTGTGAAAAGTTTTGCTTCCCTTATATAAGAAGGATGTACTGACAGTGGGAGCAGTCCAGGGAAATTTCACCAGTTTGACCCCGGTTAGGCAGCAATTTTCTTATGAGGTTCTGTAGGTTGGATCTGTACTCACTGAACTTTCGAAAAATCAGAGGTGGCCTTCTTGAAAACTATAAGATTATGGGGCTGCTAGGCAGGGTAGATGCTGAGAGGTTGTTTCACATCCTGGGAGAGTCTAGGACCATAGGGCACAATCTTAGATTGCGGAGTCACGCATTTAGGAAATAGATTAAGAGGATTTTTTTTATCCTTTCACAGGGTAGTTTATCTATACAATTATTTACCACAGAGGACTGTAGACGCTGACTGGTTAAGTTTATTCAAGGTTGAGATAGACAGATTTTTAACCGGTAAGGAATACAACGGTTATGGGGAAAAAGGCAGGGAAGTGGCGTTGAGGATTATCAGGTCAGCCATGATCTCATTGTATGAAGGGCAGACTTCATGGGCCAAATGTCCGACTTCTGCTCCTACGCCTTATGGCATTTCTATTATTATTGCAATGGCAAATCGTTAGGTGTTTATTGGACAACGAAGGAACAGTATGTTCGCTGTTATTGTTCTACATTTAATAATCAAATATTTAAAATTAATGTCACAGCATACAGTATTGACGCACTCTCTTCTAGAATTGCCCTAAAGAATACATAGCCATTTACGGCATTCATTGATAGTTTTAAAAATGAGTATGTACTAATACAATTGGCAGCTCGATGTGTGCAAAAGGTGTGTCCCGAGCAATATTTTTTACCAGTTTGTGCACCGGAACATGTGCGATATTTACAGCAGTTATCGGGCTGAACAATAAGTTAATTTAGATTGTGACGTTTTATGTTGATTTGATTATCACTCTCAACATGGGTCAAAACCCTATTAATCTTTAATGTGAAGAAGGAACTCAACGATAATTAGTCAATTGCTATGATTATTCAATAAACAATTATTAATTGATGCAACTAACAGTGATTCGATATTTAGTGTAAGTATGTGAATTGAGATTAACTGGAAATAAGTATTGGACTGAACAATGATTTTATAATTAACATCAACACAGGGATAACGATGAAATATGCTCTGTGATTAATCACATGATGATATATTGAAATGTATCTTGAAAATCGCTTTGAAACAGCAATTTGATGTTTGCAATGCATATTGGACTGATATTAATTAGAGGATTCCAGTGTTTCTCCTCCCAATCATGAGACTGATGGCGTGTGCATCTCTGACCTTAAATTGGGCTGGCTTTTTTAACACTCACCTCAACAATGCCGTGTAAATTTCCCAGGTTTAATCCCAGCACCGCAACGGTAAACACATATATCAGACATAAGTAGGATGACAGGTACCACCTCCTAACGTACATCATCTTATCAAACTTTCTTTGCCCTTACTAACAATAATCCATTCGCTCGACCGGGTTCCAGTTTGGGTCAGGGCTGCACATTTTATCTTCCCGATCATGTTGCCTGCTGTCCCTTCCTGAATACCGTTGAGTTCAGTGTCCCAATGCGTTTCGAGATCAAGGTGTCGGGACCCCAGATTCAACCTGCAATGTAAAGTTTGTTTCTGTATTTGCAAATTCCCCTTATATGAAGCAAGCAATTTAGTTATTAAACAAAAACAGAAATACCTGGAAAAACTCAGCACGTCTGCAGCAACTGCGGAGAGGAACACATGTAACGTTTCCAGTCCGTATCAATCTTCAACAGAACTAAGTAAAAAAAGAAAAGAGGTGAAATATCAGGTGGTTTAAGGAGGGGGGACAGATAAAGCTTGGATAGGCGGCCAGTGATAGGTGCAGATAGCCAAAAGATTTCATAGACAAAAGCTCAAAGAGGTGTTGAAGGTGGTGATATTATCTAAGGAATGTTCTAATGAAGGGTAGAAAGCAGGACAAGGAAGGTACAGATAGCGCTAGTTGGGATTGGGTGGGGTGAAGGGAATGGATCTAAATAGGCGAAATGGTAGATTTAAAACAACGGATGGAAATGCATTTAAAAATAATGGAAATAATTGGGGAAAAAATCTATATAAATAATTGGGGAAAAGGTGGGGGGTGGGGGGGGGGGGGGGGGGGGGGGGGGGGATACCGGAAAGGGGGTGGGGATGGAGGAGAGTGTTCATCATCTAAAATTATTGAACTCAACGTTCAGTCCAGAAGGCTGTAAAGTGCCTAGTTGGAAGATGAGCTGTTGTTCCTCCAGTTTGCTTTGAGCTGCACTGGAAGAATGCAACAGGCCAAGGCAGGACATGTGGGCATGAGAGCAGGGTGGAGTGTTCAAATGGCAAATGACAGGGAGGTCTGGGTCATGCTTGTGGACAGACCGAGGGTGTTCCGCTATTAAACTGTGTCTATACAGACACAGGTGTCGATAGTCGTTACTGGTCCCTGCGGCCCTTCCCGCTATGGCTGACATCGTGATATGTCTGGGGTGATTTTGATCATCACCTTGTCTACCACACTGGGCATTTGTCTGGGCTCAATCACTGCAGCTGTTCGAGTCTGCTCAACTATGTTCTGCTGTTTCTTCACTTCTTGTCTAAGCGATTTTAACAGTTGACATAGTTCCTTCAGGTAACTCCTGACCCTGCCTATGGCAGATCCTGTATCTTCACAACTCGTCAGTCCTTCCCCTGAGGGCTGCATTGCTCTCCCCACCATGAGCATGCTTTGGGTAACGTCTGGGTCCTGTTGGGTGTTGGTCTGTGTTGCATGAATATGGCGGGTTGCGCGTCCATCCATCTATTTTTTTCAACTTTCAGCTATTTTGCTTACAGCTGTTTTAATGTTCTCTCCATTCTTTGCAACATTCCTGAACTTTACGGGATGGTGGGGGTCGTGAAACATCTCTTTGAATGCCGACAATCGACACCTTCCTTAATGCTTTGTCAGTAATATGTGGTCCCTGATCACTTTTTATGTCCAGGAGTGCTCCCCATTGTGGCCCAGCACCAGCCAAATCCAGTTTCGCTGTATTAACTCGTTGGTCACATTTCTCCTTTCGTCCTGTTCCAGTAGACAGCTCTAAGAGCACTTGATACACAGACACTGGCACTTCTGCCCTTCCTTCTGTCCTGTATATTCCATTATTATTTCTTTAGTCAGGATCATTGTAACAGCATTCACAGTACAGCCAGTTGTCCCGAATGCGTCCAGCCACCGATTAAATTGTTCCATTACCAAATGACACTTTGTCTTTCCCCGAATATTTGCTGAGAAACACGTGAAATGTATCTGGTTATTTCGCCATGGCCCTTTCGGGTGCTCTTGATACCCCAGCCTTGATCTGATGGGCATCCCGGGGTTTATGCTGTGCACCATAGTCGGCATTTGTGACAATAATTTTCTGATATGCTGGTCCAGATCCCGCCACCACCAGTTCCGCTGTATTGACTCAGTGGCCACATTCCTTCTCTGGTGCTTTTCCATGTAAAGTTCTACGAGCCCTTGGCACAACATTGGGCACCAGTGCTCTTCCGTCTGTCCTGCAGGTCAATTCTGGTCCCTTCATTGCTCCATTATCTCCCTATGTTTTCTTTTACCTGTATAGTGATAGCGAAATCAAGGGCAAGGATCAAACCTGACCTCAGTGAAAAATAGTGGGAACGGGACAGGTAATGTTAAAAAGACAAGCCTTAATGCTTTGTGCCTCAACGTGAGGAGCATTTGTAATGAAGTGGGTGAATTAATTGAGGAAATAGATGTAAACTATATAGTTGGGAAGACGGAGACAAGGCTGCAAGGTAACCAGGGATGGGAACTGGACATCCAGGGGTATTCAATATTTTGGAAGGACAGACAAAAAGGAAGAGGTGGTGGTGTTGCATTGCTGGTTAAAGAGGAAATTAACGCAAGGGTGAGGAATGATATTAACTCCGGCGATGTGGAATCTGCAGCTCTAGAGTGGAGAAACACTAAGGGGAAAAAACATTAGTCGGGGTTGTATATAGACCACCACACTGTAGTGATAATGTTGGGAATGAATTAAACAGGATATTAGAGAAACATTTAATAAAGGGACATTTGTAATTACTGGTGACAGTAATATGCATTTAGATTTGGCAAATCAAATTAGTAACAATACCGTAGAGGAGGAGTGCTGTAGTGTATATGGGATTTCTTTTTTTTCTGAAACAATACATTCAGAAACCAACGAGAGAACAGGCCATCATTGAATGCATATTGCTTAATGATAAATGAACAATTAGAAATATAGTTGTGCGATGACTCTAGGGGATGAGAGACCATAAAAATATAGAATTCGTCATAAAGATGAGAGTGACGTAGTTGATTCTGAGACTTGGGTCCAGAATCTTGCAAAAGTAAGCAGCGATTGTGTGAGGCCCAAGTGGTTATGTTCGAGTGGGAAACATAACTTAAAGGAATGATGGTCGGTTTTGGCAAACGTTCAAAGACCCCATGGGTTTGCAACAAGTGTTTTTTCCTGAGATAAAAACAAAAAAAACTGAGGATGCTGGAAATCCAAAACAAAAACAAAAACAGAATTACCTGGAAAAACTCAGCAGGTCTGGCAGCATCGGCGGAGAAGAAAAGAGTTGACGTTTCGAGTCCTCATGACCCTTCGACAGAACTGGAGTTCGAGTCCAAGAAAGTTGAAATATAAGGTGGTTTAAGGTGTCTGTGTGGGGGGCGGAGAGAGAGAGACAGAGAAGTGGGGGGGGTGTGGTTGTAGGGACAAACAAGCAGTGATAGAAGCAGATCATCAAAAGATGTCAACAACAATAGTACAAAAGAACACATTGGTGTTAAAGTTAAAGTTGGTGATATTATCTAAACGAATGTGCTAATTAAGAATGGATGGTAGGGCACTCAATGTATAGCTCTAGTGGGGTGCTTTTTTTAAATAATGGAAATAGGTGGGAAAAGGAAAATCTTTACAATTTATTGGAAAAAAAGGAAGGGGAAACAGAAAGGGGGTGGAGATGGGGGAGGGAGCTCACGACCTAAAGTTGTTGAATTCAATATTCAGTCCAGAAGGCTGTAAAGTGCCTAGTCGGAAGTTTGCGTTGGGCTTCACTGCAACAATGCAGCAAGCCAAGGACAGACATGTGGGCAAGAGAGCAGGGTGGAGTGTTAAAATGGCAAGCGGCAGGGAGGTTTGGGTCATTCTTGCGGACAGACCGCAGGTGTTCTGCAAAGCGGTCGCCCAGTTTACGTTTGGTCTCTCCAATGTGGAGGAGACCACATTGGGAGCATCGAATGCAGTAGACTAAGTTGGGGGAAATGCAAGTGAAAAGCTGCTTCACTTGAAAGGAGTGTGTGGGTCCTTGGACGATGAGGAGGGAGGAATTGAAGGGGCAGGTGTTGCATCCTTTGCATGGGAATGGGGTGGTGCCATTGGAGGGGGTTGAGGAGGAGGGGGTGATGGAGGTGTGGACCAGGGTGGCCCGGAGGGAGTGATCCCTATAGAATGCTGATAGGTGGGGTGAAGGGAAGATATGTTTGGTGGTGGCATCATGCTGGAGTTGGCGGAAATGGTGGAGGATGATTCTTTGAATGCGGAGTCTGGTGGGGTGATAAGTGAGGACAAGGGGGACCCTATCATGTTTCTGGGAGGGAGGAGAAGGCGTGAGGGCAGATGCGCGGGAGATGGGCCGGACATGGTTGAGGGCCCTGTCCCATGACTGTGGGTAGAAAACCTTAGTTAAGGAAGAAGTAGGAGATGTCAGAGGAACTATTTTTGAAGATAGCATCATCGGAACAGAAGTGACGGAGGCGAAGCAGCTGAGAGAATGGGATGGAGTCCTTAAAGGAAGCGGGGTGTGAGGAGCTGTAGTCGAGATAGCTGTGGGAGTCAGTGGGTTTGTAATGGATATTGGTGGACAGTCTATCACCAGAGATTGAGACAGAGTTTTCAAGGAGGGGAAGGGAAGTGTCAGAGATGGACCATGTGAAAATGATGGAGGAGTGGAGATTGGAAGCAAAATGAATAAATTTTTCCAAGTCCCGACGAGAACATGAAGTGGCACCGAAGTAAACATCGATGCACCAGAGAAAGATTTGTGGAAGGGGGCCGGAGTAGGACTGCAACAAGGAATGTTCCACATACCCCATAAAGAGACAGGCATAGCTCGGGCCCATGCGGGTACCCATAGCCACACCTTTAATTTGGAGGAAGTGAGAGGAGTTGAAGGAGAAATTGTTCAGCGTGAGAACAAGTTCAGCCAGACGGAGCAGAGTAGTGGTGGAAGGGGATTGTTCGGGCCTCTGTTCAAGGAAGAAGCTAAGGGCCCTCAGACCATCCTTTTGGGGGATGGAGATCTAGAGGGAATGGACGTCCATGGTGAAGAGGAAGCGGTTGGGGCCAGGGAACTGGAAATGGCTGATGTGACGTAAGGTGTTAGAGGAATCACGGATGTAGGTGGGAAGGGACTGATCAAGGGGAGAGAGAACGGTGTCAAGATAATGGCAAATGAGTTCTGTGGGGCAGGAGAAAGCTAAGATGAACGGTCTACCGGGGCAGTTCTGTTTGTGGATTTTGGGTCAGAGATAGAAGCGGGCCGTCCAAGGTTGGGTGACTATCAGGTTGGAAGCTGTGGGAGGGAGATCCCCAGAGGAGATGAGGTCAGTGACAGTCCTGGAAACAATGGCTTGATGTTCAGTGGTGGGGTTATGGTCCAGGGAGACGTAGGAGGAAGTGTCTGCGAGTTGACGCTCAGCCTCCGCGAGGTAGATGTCAGTGCGCCAGACAACAACAGCACTACCCTTGTCAGCGGGTTTGATGACAATATCAGGGTTGGACCTGAGAGCATGGAGTGCAGTCAGTTCAGAGAGAGACAGGTTAGAATGGGTGAGAGGAGCAGAGAAATTGAGACGACTAATGTCGCGCCAACAGTTCTCAATGAAAAGATCAAGAGAAGGTAAGAATCCAGATGGAGGGGTCCTGGTGGAGGGAGAATATTGGAGATGGGTAAAAGGATCCGTTGAACTGGGAGAAGACTCCTGCCCAAAGATGAGAGCCCGGAGACGAAGACGGCGGAAGAAGAGTTCAGCATCATGCTGAGCCCGAAATTCATTGAGGTGAGAGTGTTAGGGTATGAAACTCCGTCCTTTGCTGAGCACTGAACGTTCAGCATCGGAGAGGGGAAGGTCAGGGGGTACAGTGTATACATGGCTGGGGTTGGGATTTGAAGAAAGGGTGGGGATGGAGGGACAGCCAGGGGTGGAAGGTCCTAGATGTGTGTTGGTGTCAATGAGTTGTCGGAGCTTGCGTTCCTTAGCACTTGAGAGAAAGAGAAAAAGTTTCTTGTTGAGGTGCTGGATGAGCCGAAGGATAAAATGAAACTGGGGGCATGCGCAGCTTTGACAAAGGGTACGGCGGTGCTGCTGGTGGGAGAGGTTGAGTGTGTTCATATGGTGGTGCAAGGCACTGAGTGTGGATTTCAGAATGTGACGGGAACAGCAGTCCGAAAAACATTTTATGTCCCGGAGATACCTGTAATCCTGGGTGGGTTCGAAACATGAGGGGTAGAATTTCAGTTAAAATCCACCTGGGGTAAGTGGGAGATGGATATAGTCACTAAGAAAGGAGATATGGCTGTGAAAGCGCGTTTTAGTAAACACCTTGTCAAACACCAGGAGGGTAATGGAAAGCAAGGAAGGTGAGCAGGTCAAAAGTTTTTGTTTTTGTTTTGGATTTCCAGCATCCGCAGTTTTTTTGTTTTTATCTCTGTGTTTAATTGACTGCTACTGCTCTTCAAGAAATACCTCCTTGAAGTTCTGTTCTTTTCTGCGACAAGATTTCCGCTCCTCTCTTTTGCCCTGCTCACCTTCCTTGCTTTCCATTTCCCTCCTGGTGTTTGACAAACTGTTTACCAAAACCCGCTTTCACAGCCATATCTCCTTTCTCAGTGACTGTCTCCATCTCCGCCTTACCCCACGTGGATTTCAACTGTAATTCCACCCCACATTTTTCGAACACACCCAGGATTACAGGTGCCTCCGGGACATAAAACATTTCTCGGACTGCTGTTCCCATCACATTCTGAAATCCACACTCAGTGCCATGCACAGCCTTATGAACACAGTCGACCTCTCCCTCCAGCAGCACCGCCGTACCCTTTTTCAAAGCTGCGCACGCTCCCAGTTTAATTTTATTCTACGGCTCATCCGACGCCTCAACAAGAAACTTTTTCTCTTTCTCTCAAGTGCTAAGGAACGCAAGCTCCAACAACTCATCAACACCAACACACATCTAGGACCCTCCACACCTGCCAGTCCCTCCGTCCCCACCCTTTCTTCCAATCCCAACCCCAGCCGTGTATTCACTATACCCCCTGACCTTCCCCTCTCCGATGCTGAACGTTCAGTGCTCAGCAAAGGAATTAGTTTCATACCCTTACACTCTCACCTCAATGAATTTTGGGCTTGGCATGATGCTGAACTCTTCTTCTGCTGTCTTCATCTCCGGGCTCTCTTCTTTGGGCAGGAGTCCTCTCCCAGTTCAACGGATCCTTTTACCCATCTCCAATATTCTCCCTCCACCTGGACCCCTCCCTTTGGATTCTTACCATCGCTTGATCTTTTCATTGAGAACTGTCAGCGTGACATTAGTCGTCTCAATTTCTCTGCTCCTCTCACCCATTCTAACCTGTCTCTCTCTGAACTGACTGCACTCCATTCTCTCAGGTCCAACCCTGACATTGTCATCAAACCCGCTGACAAGGGTAGTGCTGTTGTTGTCTGGCTCACTGACCTCTATCTCACAGAGGCTGAGCATCAACTCGCAGACACTTCCTCCTATGTTTCCCTGGACCATGACTCCACCACTGAACATCAAGTCATTATTTCCAGGACTGTCACTGACCTCATCTCCTTTGGAGATCTCCCTCCCACAGCTTCCAACCTGATAGTCGCCCAAACTCGGATGGCCCGCTTCTATATCCTACCCAAAATCCACAAACAGAACTGCCCCGGTAGACCGATCATCTCAGCTTGCTCCTGCCCCACCGAACTCATTTCTCGTTATCTTGACTCCCTTCTCTCTCCCCTTGTCCATTCGCTTCCCACCTGCATCTGTGACTCCTCTGGCACCTTACGTCATATCAATAATTTCCAGTTCCATGGCCCCAACCGCTCACTCTTCACCATGGACGTCCAATCCTTCTACACCTCCATCCCCCACCAGGATGGTCTGAGGGCCCTTAGCTTCTTCCTCGAACAGAGGCCCGAACAATCCCCATCCATCACTACTCTCCTCTTTCTGGCTGAACTTGTTCTCACGCTGAACAATTTCTCCTTCAACTCCTCTCACTTCCTCCAAATAAAAGGTGTGGCTATGGGTACCCGCATGGGCCCCAGCTATGCCTGTCTCTTTATGGGGTGTGTGGAACATTCCTTGTTGCAGTCCTACTCCGGCCCCCTTCCACAAATCTTTCTCCGGTACATCAATGATTACTTCCGTGTCGCTTCATGCTCTCGTCAGGACTTGGAAAAAGTTATTAATTTTGCTTCCAATCTCCACCCGTCCATCAATTTCACGTGGTCCATCTCTGACACTTCCCTTCCCTTCCTTGACCTCTCTGTCTCAATCTCTGGTGATAGACTGTCCATCAATATCCATTACAGCCCACTGACTCCCACAGCTATCTCGACTACAGCTCCCCACACCCGCTTCCTTGTAAGGACTCCATCCCATTCTCTCAGTTCCTTTGCCTCCGTCGCATCTGTTCTGATGATGCTACCATCAAAAACAGTTCCTCTGACATGTCCTCCTTCTTCCTTAACCGAGGTTTTCCACCCACGGTCGTTGACAGGGCCCTCAACCGTGTCTGGCCCATCTCCCGTGCATCCACCCTCACGCCTTCTCCTCCCTCCCAGAAACATGATAGGGTCCCCCTTGCCCTCACTTATCACCCCACCAGCCTCCGCATTCAAAGGATCATCCTCCGTCATTTCTGCCAACTCCAACATGATGCCACCACCAAACACATCGTCCCTTCACCCCCCCCCCTATCAGCATTCCGTAGGGATCGCTCCCTCTGGGACACCCTGGTCCACTTCTCCATCACCCCCTACTCCTCAACCCCCTCCTATGGCACCACCCCATGCCCACGAAAAGGATGCAACACCTGCCCCTTCAATTCCTCTCCCCTCACCATCCAATGACCCAAACACTACTTTCAAGTGAAGCAGCATTTCATTTGCATTTCCCCCAACTTAGTCTACTGCATTCGTTGCTCCCAATGTGGTCTCCTCTACATTAGAGAGACCAAACATAAACTGGGCGACCGCTTTGCAGAACACCTGCGGTCTGTCCGCAAGAATGACCCAAACCTCCCTGTCGCTTGCCATTTTAACACTCCACCCTGCTCTCTTGCCCACATGTCTGTCCTTGGCTTGCTGCATTGTTCCAGTGAAGCCTGACGCAAACTGGAGGACCAACAACTCATCTTCCGACTAGGCACTTTACAGCCTTCTGGACTGAATATTGAATTCAACAACTTTTGGTCGTGGTCTCCCTCCCCCATCCCCACCCCCTTTCTGTTTTCCCTTCCTTTTTTTCCAATAAAGTATGAAGATTTTCCTTTTCCCACCTATGTCCATTATTTTAAAAAAAACACCCCCACTAGAACTATACGTTGATTGCCCTACCATCCATTCTTAATTAGCACATTCGTTTAGATAATATCACCAACTTTAACTTTAATGCCTATGTGTTCTCTTGTACTATTGTTGTTGATATCTTTTGATGATCTGCTTCTATCACTGCTTGTTTGTCCCTGCAACCGCACCCCCTCCACCTCTCTCTCTCTCTCTCTCTCCGCCCCCCACACACACACCTTAAACCACCTTATATTTCAACTCTTTCTTGGACTTGAACTCAAGTTCTTTCGAAGGGTCATGAGGACTCGAAACGTCAACTCTTTTCTTCTCCGCCGATGCTGCCAGACCTGCTGAGTTTTTCCAGGTAATTCTGTTTTTGTAAGTGTTTTTTCCTCTCGTACACAAAAGTTAAACAGCAAAGTTGGCCAAACCATGGCTTATAAGGGATATTAGCGTTAATAATAGAAGCAACGAAGAGGCATACAAATTCGCCAGGAAAAAACAAAAGGCCTGAGGTTTGGGAGAAGTTCAGATTTCTGCAAAGGAGGACCAAGGTTCTGTTTAAGTAGAGGAAAATATTTTGCGAGCATGTGCTCGCAGATACAAAAAAGAAATGACTGTAAAAGATTCTATAGGTATGTGAAGAAAAAAATTGGTGAAGACAGTCAGAAAAAGGGGAATTTATAATGGGGAACAAATAAATGGCTGGACAACTCAATACAAACTTTGGTTCTGTCTTCATCAAAGGAGGACACAAATAACCTACCAGAAACGTTGGGAAACACAAGATTTAGTGAGAGGGGGGAACTGAAAGCAATCTGTATGAGTAGGGAAATGATGTTGGGAAAATTGATGGCATTGTAGTCCGATAAATAGCCGAAGCCTGATAATCTGCATGCCAGAGTACTTAAGTAAGTGGCCCTAGAAATAGTGGTGGTCATCTTCCGAGATTATATGCACTCTAGAACAGTTCCAACTGTTTGGAGGGTAGCCAATGGAACCCCACATTTTTAAAAGGGAGGCAGATAGTAAACAGTAAACTATATACCAGTCAGTCTGACGTCGGCAGTGGGGTCAATTATAAAAATAAATAATAGCTGAGCACGTGGAAAACATTGGCAGAATCGGACCGAGTCGGCATGGATGTTTGAGAGAGAAATCGTGCTTGACAAATCTACTGGAGTTTTTCGAGGATGTAACTATTAGAGTTGATGAGCATGAGCCAGTGGATGTGGTTTATTTGGACTTTCAGAAGGCTTTCGACAAAGTCCCACATATGAGCTTTGCATGTAAAATTAAAGTGCATGGGTTGGGGATTGTGTATTGAGATGGGTAGGAAACTGGTTGGCAGACAGGAAGCAAAGATTAAGAATATACCGGTCTTCTTCCGAATAGCAGACAGTTATTCACAATATATATTAATGATTTAGATGAGGGAATTTAGTGTAGTACCTCCAAATTTGCTAATGACAAAATGTTGGGTGGGAGTGTGAGCTGTAAGGAGGATGCAGAGGTGATTCAGTGTGATTTGTATAAGCTAAGTGAGTGGTCAAATTCATGGCAGATGCAGTATAACGTGGATAAATATGAGGTTATCCATTTCTGTAGCAAAACAGGAAGGCAGATTATTATCTGAATGGCTATAAATTGAGAGAGCAGAATGTGAAACGAGACTTTGTACACCAGTCGCTGAAGGTAAGCATAGAAGTGCAGCAGGTGGTAAAGAAGGCTAATGGTATGTTGGTCTTCATAGCCAGAGGATTGGACAGCATGAACAGGGGTGTCTTGCAGGAATTGCACGGAGCCTTGGTGAGACCTCACCTGGAATATTTAGAGCAGTTTTGGTCTCCTTATTTTAGGAAGGATGTACTTGCTATCGAAGGATTGCAGCATATGTTTACCAGACTGATTTTTGAGATGGCGGGGCTGACATATGGGGAGATTTTGAGTCGATTAGGATTATATTCTCTGGAGGACAGAAGAATGAAGAGGGTTCTCATAGAAAACGATAAAATTCTAGCTGGACTGGACAGATGAAGGAAGAATGTTCCCGATGGTGGGGGAGTGCAGCATCAGGCGTCACTGTCTGTAGATATCGGGTAGACCATTTAGGACTGAGAAGAGGAGTAATGTCTTCATCCAGAAAGTGGTGAGCCTCTGGAATGCGTTATGACAGAAAACAGTTGAGACCAAAAGATTGTAAGCTTTCAAGAACAACTTAGATATACCTCTTGTGGCGAAGGGGTTCATAGGGCATGGGCAGACACCGGGAGCAGGCTATTGATTTGGATGATCAGTCTGCCCATAATGAATGGCGGAGCGTGATCGACTGGCCTAATGGCCTACTCCTGCTCCTAGCTTCTACATTTCTGTGTTTCTATATATCTGTTCCCCTTGAATATCTGCCAGGTTAGGCCTCCCCCCCCCCCCCCCCCCCCCCACCAACACACCTTCTCCACCACCCCATCTTGGTGGGTGGAGTTGATAGGCACTTCTGCATCTGTACCTTTTCTTGTCTCTAATCTGTCTCCGCCTCCCCTTCCCCTGCTGGGGCAGTTATTTTCTGGTGAGCCTTGACATTCACTATTCCTGCCACTGTAGGAAGTCCAGGTACCTTTATAACGTTCCTAACCAGCTCTTCATGCTTCACATGGCATCGTCCTGGATGCTAAAAATCCATCCCGCCGTGCTGCAGGCTATCATATAATTGTGTACCAACCTGAATGCATGTCAGCTGTCTGTTTTAATGCACTGGCTTGTTTAAAGGTTAATATAATTTACAATGACCGAGGTATCATCCACATTTGCACCAATGTTTTTTTTACATTTTTTTTAGGCTTTGAATCGAGATTTGAGGCGCAATGATTGTCACTCTAACCCCATAATTTGAATATTCAATCTCGTTCACCCCCCTGAGCCCTTGCAAATGTTTTAGACTGATTATTAACAGTCTACAAACTGCTCTGTTTCTCCTTTTGGTTTAGATTGGCCGCTGTTTCAGGCCGATTCTAATTTCTGTTGCAAGTTCCAACTGACAAGTTATTTCATTTAAAAGACAATCCGTTTGTGCTTCTAAGAAATGTGCCACAACCAACATCCTAAAATCCTTAAACTTCTCAGGAAGATTATAATCCAAGATCAATACTTAACAATTAAGATTTAATTATAATTATTGCAGCCGTATAGAAATAAAGTATACTTACCCTTTAATTACAAGCTCTCAACACCTCACTTTCCATCGTAACTTAATGCAGCTTCTTTGTAAACTCACTCACATTTAGCACAACTTGGCTCAGGCCCACTTCACACACATTAACATTTACCATTCAGCAACGTCCGAACGCACAGAGAGAACTCCAAGCTAGACTTGCAATCTCCGGAGAGTGTCAGTGTTCATAGAGAGTGGCACAGAAACGGGTCAATATTAACAGTGTGTGGCTTAAATGTGCATCAGTATGTAAAGAAGGAAGCCCAAGAGTGTGCCTTTACTTATAAAGGGTGGCTCAGCCTGTGTCTCTCCTAACAGAGGCTGGCGTGAGTGTGCATCAGTGATTCGGGATGGTGTCCGAAGAACCTGTCAATCATAACAGTGTTTGGTCTGATAGTTTGCCTTTATTTACATGGAGTGGGCCGACAGTGTGAATATATGTACAGGGCGGCTTGTGACTATATCAGTGCATGCAGAAGGTCTCCTGCTGAGTATTAGCAGAGGGAGGCCCAAGAGTGTGTGAGTAATTACAGAGTGTGAGCCAAGATTATGCCAATATTTACAGAGAGTGGCCTGATGTTGTGTCAGTACTTACAGAGAGTGGCACGAGAATGTGTCAGTAATGCAGAGCTTGGCCTGTCAGTATTTACAAAGTGTGGCCAAACGTGATTCAGAATTTACAGAGGGCAATGCGAGACTGTGTTAATATTTACAGATGATGGCTCAGGAGTGTACGGAGGCTGGCCGAAAGTGTGTCAGTGTTTGCAGAGGGTAGCCTGAGAGAGTCTTATTTTTGACAGAGGATTTAGCATAGAGCAGGTTTGTTGGGGTAAGTACAGTTAGGTCTGTCTGTGTGGTGTAATTGCATTTTGGAGTCAAGTAGACTTCAAGATTAGACTGATTAAAATAAGCTTGGCACCTGATATGCTAATAGTAAACATTGATGTTGGCTGAGAATGAAAGATGTGAAGGGAATTTGCATTTTAGATAGGAGAAGAGAGATTTAGATTTCAAGTGATATCAGCCAGCCTACAGATAGCCATAAAAGCAAGGCTAACGAGTGTATTTATTTTCCCCCAAGGGGAACTGACAATAAACAATAAAAAAATTTTGATATTGTGAGGTGCAAGCAGTTTGAAAGACATATAAAATAATAGAGAAAATATAAATAAAGTAAAATAAGGCTACATATTGGAAGAAGGTTATTGGCAGAAGTGTGTGAAATAGCCTTAATGAAGGTTCCAATATTACTGCAGAAGTCTGATTCCTACCGAACTGAAGCTCAGAAAAAATCATTTGGAATTCCATTTTCCTGCGTATTAAGATACTTTACCGGATCTGTTTAAAACTTCAAATCAATGATTGGACCATTGCTTTCAAGGTTGTGTAACTGTAGGTTGGTTAAATTAGGGATTTTACGAGTTAGTATATTAATAAGTTGTATGTATATGAGAAGTTCCGAAAACTGGCCTTCTTTTCTTTTGTCAATAAATATTGGAATTTCGTTTTCTTTTTAGTCACCAAAAGCCTTAGTGCAATTATTGTTTCTGAATTCAGTGCACGTATTTTGGAATACTTGCAAATCGCAAAATAGTTGTGATGGCACTAACAAGTTTCCCAGTTTGAATGGCATTCGCCTGGCACACATGATATGCTGGGTCATAACATCCTAGAATATATTAACATTTTCAGTGAGTGCCCCACTCATGTGTCAGTCTTTACAAAGGGTGGCCTGAATGTTTGTGAATATTTACAGAAGGTGGCCTGAGTGTGTCAGTATTTATGCAGGGTGGCCTGAGTGTTTAGGTATTTATGCAGAGTGGCCTGAGCCTGCGTCAGTATTTTCACAAGGTGGCCTGAGTGCTTGGAGGAACATTTAGACAGTGTGGCCCAAGTGTGTTACAGTATTTTTCGAGACTGGCACGAGATTGTTTCACTACTTACAAACTGTTGCCAGAGTCTGTGTTTATATTACAGGGTGTGTCAAGAAATTGTTTCTCTATTAAGACTGGGTGGTCGGAGTGTTTGAATATTTTCATAGGGGCTTTGAACGTGTGTCAGCATTCACATTGGGTGATAAGAGAGTGTGGGTATTTACAGAGCGTGGCCCGCGAGTGTGGACTTCCAGAAAGCCTTTGACAAGTTGCCGCACAGGAGGCTGCTCAGTAAGATAAAAGGCCATGGTGTTAGCGGAAAGCTACTAGCATGGATAGAAGATTGGCTCTCTGGCAGGAGGCAGAGATTGTGGATAAGGGGGTCCTTCACAGGATGGCGACCGGTGACTAGTGGAGTTCTGCAGGGGTCAGTGTTGGGACTATAACTTTTCACTTTATAACTTAATGATCTAGATTAAGGAACTGAGGGTATCCTGGAATACTCTGTGGAATGTCAATAGATTGATTGCAATTGATGTAAAATCCTCAGTTTTACAACATACCCTGTAAAACTAACATCATTTTTCTCTGAAACTTTCCTATTAAGTTGATACTGTTTAGTCCTATTCCCTACAGTCAAATTTGTGGTGGTTGTGATTCTGAAATTAGGGAATTGAGGTCTCTCAAATGTATCACTCAGTAGCTAATGGCAATGGAAACAGCAGGTCTACTACTCAACACCATTGATGTTATACTGAATCGAATTTATTACATCACTTTCCCAATGAATTTCTTATACATCACTCCAGCGTGTAAACTAAAAATAATTTTGGCTCTTGCAGCCATGACTTGTTCTGTATGGTTCACAGTAGCTTTTACCTTTGATCAATTGGTAGCCATTACCTGTCAGAAACCAGAACCAAAATATTTTGCCAAAATAAATGCGGAAAACTGCCAATGCTGGAAAACTAAAGCAAAAGCACAAAATAGCTGGAAAAACTCAGCACGTCTGACAGCATCTGTGGAGAGGAATGCAGAGTTTACCTTCGAGTCCATATGACTATTCATCAGAACGAATGACAAATAGAAATGAGATGAGATATGAGTTGTTTGAGCGGGTTGGGACAGATGGAGCTGAATAGAGGGCCCGTGATTGGTGGAGGCAAAGAAGAGATTACCAAAGATGTCATAGACAAAATGATAAAGGGGTGTTAATGGCGGTGATATTAGCGAAGGATGTGCTAATGATGACATTAGGGGTGGAAACGAGGACGAGCAAGTGACAGAGGGCCCTAGTTGGAATGGGGTAGGGGGAAAGGAATCGAAATGGGCTAAAAGGTGGAGACAAAACAACGGATGGAAATCAGTCTCAAAATAATGATAGAAGAAGTTTGGAAAATAAAAATATATTTAAAAAATATATAAATTACGAGAGAAAAGGGTGGATCGGAAAGTAGGTGGGGATGTAGGAAAGAACTGATGATCTGAAGTTGTTGAACTCAATGTCAAGTCAGGAATGTTGCAAAGTTCACCATCTGAAGATGAGGTGCTTGTTCCTCCAGTTTGCGCTGATCTTCACTGGAACATTGCAGCACGCCAAAGAGGGTGATGAAGGCATGAGTGCAGGGTGGAGTGTTGAAATGGCAAGCGACAGGAAGGCCTGGACCTTGCTTGCAGGCAGACCGAAGGTGTTCCACAAAGCGGTCAACCAGTCTGCGTTTGGTCTCCCCAGTGTAGAGGAAACTGCATTGCACGCAGGGAATGCAGTGACTAAATTGAAGGACATTCAAGTGAAATGCTGCTTCACTTTCAATGAATGTTTGGGCCCTTGGACAGTGAGGAGAGGGGAAGTAAAGGGGCAGGTATTGTGTCTTATTCATGGGAATGTGCCTTCGGAGGTTTTTGTGGTATAGGGTGTGATTGACGAATGGAGCATGGTGTCCTGGAGGGTACTGTCCCTGTGGAATGCCAATAGCTGGGGCGAAGGGAATATGTGTTTGGTGGTAGTATCATGCTGGAGTTGGTGGAAATGTCGGAGAATGATCCTTTGAATGCAGAGGCTCCTGGGGTGATAAGTGAAGACAAAGTGGAGCCCAATTATGGTTCTGGAAGGGAGAGGATGGTGTTAGAGTGGATGAGCAGGAGATAGGCCAGACAAGGGTGAGGGCCCTGTCAAGCACCATGGGTGGAAAACTTCGTGTAAGGAAGAAGGTAGATGGATCAGAAGAACTCTTTTGGAATGCTGACTAATCATAACAGATGCAACACAGGTGAAGGATCTTGGAGAATGGGTTGGAGACCTTAAAGGCAGCAATGTATCTGGAGCTGCAGTTGAGGTAGCTGTGGGAGTCGGTAGGCTTGAAATGAATATTGCTGTACAGTCTATCATCAGAAGTTGAGACAGAGAGATCAAGGAAGGGAAGGGCATTGTCAGTGAAGGACCATGTGAAAATGATGGAGGGTTGGAAATTGGTAGCAAAATTAATATATTTTTCCAGGTCAAAACGAGAGCATGGAGTGGCACCGAAGCACTATTCGATGTAATGGAGATAGATTTGTTGGAGCGGGCCAGAGTCGGACTGGAACAAGGAATGTTCTGCACACTCGAAAAGAGACAGGCATAACCGGAGCCCGTGCGGGTATCCATAGCCACACCATTTATTGGGAGGAAGTGAGACGAGTTTAAAGGAGAAATTGTTCAGTGAGAGAACAAGTTCATCTGGACAGAGGAGAATTGTCGTGGATAGGGATTGTTCGGGCCTCTGTTTGAGGAAGACGTGGAATGCCCTCAGGCAATCCCCGTGGGGGATGGAGTTGTCGAGGGATTGGATGTCCATGGTGAAGAGGAGGCGATTGGGGCCAGGGAACTGGAAGTTGTTGAGATGATGTACGGCATCAGAGGAATCGAGGAAGCTAGTGGGAAGAAACCGGCCAAGGGGAGAGAGAATTGAGTCAGATTTCCAGAAATGAGTTCCGAAGGGCAGGCGCAGGCTTACACAAACGGTCTGCCGGGAAGGTCCTGTTTGTGGATTTTGGGTAGGAGCTAGAAGCGGGCCGTCCGAGGCTGGGAGACTATGAGGTTGGAAGCTGCGGAAGGATTGTCTCCAGAAGAGATGAGGTCAGTGACAGTCCTGGAGACAATGACTTGATCTTCAGTGACAAGTCCATAGTCCGGGGGAGGCTGGAGCAAGTTTCTGCGAGCTGGCGCTCAGTCTCTGCGACACAGAGGTCAGTGTGCCACACAACAACAGCACCACCTTGTCAGAGGGATTGATGACAAAGTCAGGGTTGGGCCTGAGAGAACGGAGTGCAGCAAGTTCAGAAAAAAACTGGTTAGAGAGCGTGAGAGGAGCAGAGAAATTGCAGCAAGAAAACGGCAACTGTGTTTCTAGGAACTGCGAGTGTTGTCAGCTGTGTGAAGTCCATTCCCTGATAATTCGCCTTTGTTGTTCTAATAATTATCGATAATATACCATAGTTCCGCATTGAAGCACCTCATCCTTTTGGATAGCGTGTGACAGGAATGAGAGCACACGACCACCGTTGCTTCCATTTATCCTGATTTTGGTGTTCAACTCTCTGACTGCCAGGAAGATTCTAGTTGTCAAAAGGATCCAGAGGGCCCTTCCAGGCCAACGCAAAAGGAATCATAGTAAAGCTGAAATGGAGAACCGAAAAAACTCCTCAGTTTACTCTTGCTTTGTCTGCCAATGTTATACTGTTATGTCTTACACATGTTGCACATTCGAAACTACAATTTCCCACACAAAACAATTAGCAATCCAGGATATTGTATGTGACAATGTAGATTCATGCTACGGCTTCAGATCTCGTGCACCAACACTTGCATTTATGCACTAACCCAGAGTAAATTTAGAGAGGAGTTAAAAAACAGGCTTCAATACCCATTTATTCTAATTGATATGTTATTTGAACGGCAATGTAAAAATGAACCTTAACAAGAGCAGAATTTCTGGCTTTAAAACTCAGTCCCCTTTCAAATGTCATTCAATGCTGTCACTTTGCAATCATTACAATCCGGCATATTCTATAAAAATGTCACCATTGTGAAGAACCCGTTTTTTGCAAAGTTGGAAAAACATTGAATTTTGGGCTGTGATCTTCCTCAGTTTTCTATTTTCAACAACTCTGCCAATTTAATTCCGACCTGTAAGTATGCCGTTTCTTTTTTGAAGAAACCACATGTCAAAAATCATCCCGATGTCCAAGAAGGTGAAGGAAGCGCACGTGTGTTTTACAGAGTTAAAGAAGAACAACGATTGCCAGGATAGAGATAAAAAAATGCGGATGCTGAAAATCCAAAACAAAAACGGAATTACCTGGAAAAAGTCAGCAGGTCTGGCAGCATCGGCGGAGAAGAAAAGAGTTGACGTTTTGAGTCCTCATGCCGCTATCCGGATTTGTTTTGCTGTGTGACGACAAACATGTACGTGTTGTGATGCAACACCAAAAGCTTGCTTCAATACAACATTCTCCATTATAGAACTGGCGATTTGGATCTTATTACTAACAAACCCTAAGCACCTGAGCTGAACAGCGATGACTTCCACGCTTCCCGAGTATTATCAATTGCTGTTCAAACTCAGACAAGCAGCAGAGGGGGGAATGCAGCATTTTGCCTTACTGACTGGTCGTGCACTAACTGGCATGTTGGAAATATCGCGTTTGGTAGTTAATATTGTAACGTGATAATGAATGCCCTTGACATCAGGGCAGCGTTTGACCGAGCGTGGCATCAAGGAACACTGGCAAACTGAAATCAATGGGAATAAGGAGAAAACTCTCCGTTGCTCTGGATTCATACCTAGCAAGAAGGAGCATAGTTGTACTTGTTGGACGTCAGTCATCACTGCTCACGGTCCTCTCTGCAGGTGTTCCTTACGGTAGTGTTCTCGACTCAGGAATCTTCAGCTGCTTCATCAATGATCTTCTTTCCATCATATGGTCAGAAATGTGGATGTTTACTGATGATTGTACAATGCTCAGCACCATTCGCAAGTCCTCAGGTACTGAAGCAGTCCATATCCAAATGAATTAAGAGCTGAACAATATCCTGATGGGCTGACATGTGGCAAGAAACTTTCGTGCCACACAAGTGCCAAGCAATGACCATCTCCAGTAAGATAGAATCCAACCATCACCGCTTGATATGCAATGGCACTATAATCACTCGATACGCCATTATCAACACCCTAGCAGTTGCCATTGACCAGAAACTGAACTGAAGTGGCTTGGAGGTGAGCTTCCAGGTGGCGGTGTTCCCATTCCCCTGCTGCCCTCGACCTTCTATTTACTAGTATTCGTGGGCTTGGAAGGTTCGGCTAAAAGTTCCTTGGTGAATCCCTGCAGTGTACCTTATTAATGATACATACTGCTGCTACAGTTAGTTAGTGCTGGAGGGAGTGAATGCTTTTGGATGCGGAATCACTCAAGCGGGTTGCTTTGTCCTGGATGGTGTCAATATTCATGAGTGCTTTGGGAACTGCTCTCATCCAGACAAGTGTGGAGTATTCCATCACACTCCTTACTGTGCCTTGTAAATGGTGGACAGGCTTTGGGGAGCCAAATGGTAAGTTTCCCATCGGAAGAACCCGCAGGATTCCTAGCCTCTGACCTGCTCTCTTAGCCACAGTATTTCCATGGCTTGCAAATAAACCGCCAACCCTTCACTGTCACTAGAACTCCCCCCTACATCACTATGGGCACACGCACACCACATGAAAGACAGCGGTTAAATAAGGCAGCTCGCCGCCAACATTTCAAGGGAAACTAGGGATGGGCAATAAATGCTGGCCAAACCAGCGAAGCCGAACATCCCGTGAATGAATTAAAAATATCGCAAATTGAAAGCTTCAGGTTACCAAAGAGCTGGAAGGAAACATTTTTCCCCAGTGCTGTCTGATTGCTCCGATCTTCACGAAGCTGCTCAGCAGCATCAGCGTCCTCCGTTTTCTCAATGTTACAAATATTTTGCCGCAAGGTTAAACATTTTTCGCCATCAATAGGCTGATATCTCAAGCAAAGGTCAAACTGAAAAAAATTCTCGCCATGAGATTTCATGCCATCTCTCTTTTCTTTATTTCTTTCATGGGAAGTGGACATGTGTCGCAATGAGCAGCGTAAGTTGCTCATCCAGAATGGCCTTGACCAGGATCGCTAAATATAAAGAGTGAAGCAGTCCAAACATTGAAGGAAAAATAACCTTGAAATGTTGCCGTATCGCAGGTTTGTTGCAATTAGACCTTTTAAACTTAATTTCGAATGAGCATTTGGGCGGTTACTATTTCCAAACTCATGACTGGGGCTTCATCGCGAAATGATCAATTGCCCGTCGAATTTAAATTTGGTGTTTTGATTCGTGGGAACTGCTAGGAAAGACAACTTAAAAAATATATCCGCCTGGCTCTCAATCAACGACTGTGGGCGTTTAGAGCAAGTTGGGAAACTAGTGAATGACAGAACAATTCACAGGCCAACTGTCCTTGTGATTGATGTATTTGCCTCGGTAACAGTCAAACAGCAGCGACAATTCATGGTCGGGGGAGCTCACTAATTTTTTGTCTTGCGTTTATCCTCTGCTGTGTGTCTTCCTAAAGAGACGATGTGAGATAGATTGGAATTGGAAAACGTTATGCAGGAAAACATTGGCTTCTCAGCCAAGTAGATAATGAGCCGCATAAATATACCTCAACACTGAAGTACACGTTGCGCAGTAAAGTACATTGCTCCGTTCTGGGATTGTTTGAAAGCAATTAGCAACACATTAGGAGTCTGTTGTGTAGCTTTACAAATAAGGTATATAGAAGCAACAAATGTGTTTTGGTCAATCCAGCAGCTGAATGTTGATAAATGTGCTTATGAATAGGTTTTGCTGAAAGAGGGTGGATTTGCATGAATTGTTTGGAAGCGAGTTTTTAATTCGTGTAGAGGACTGTTGATGGGTTAAAGTCACTTGAAGATAGGCTAGCGTGAATTGTTGCACTAGCGATTGCATATAGGTTCGTGTGAACGACAGGCATGATCACAGTTGACACTGATGTCACTGCTCGTTTGCAAGTGTTCGGCTGTAGAGTAGAAAATGTTTGATCACATGTTAACGAAAGATCAGTGGCACAGAATTGTTTAAAAAAGCCTGGATTTGTCAGAACAAAAACCGCAAATTTTCCAAGAAGCAGGAAAGAAAGCAAGAAAGAAATGAAAGCTGCAATCCGACTGGAGTAATTGCCCCAGTTGAAACACTCTTGCAGTGTGTCAGCAACTATTTCAGGGCTGTAACTGAACATCGCAGTGAACATGAGGTTTACGACGGAGAAGCTTCACTGACCAGTATGGGGATCAATCCTGCGAGTTGTGCGTCATATGCCCCATGTTCTAAACACATCAGCTAACCATTCACAGCCTTAAAATTTCCCCAGTGAGATCACGTGACATTCTGATTCAGTCTATCACTGAGTGGTCAATGCAGTATTCTTCCTCACTGTCTGATCGTGCACCAGCTGGAACATTAGAATTCTCTTTTTTTTGCAAATTCAAAGCTTCAGATCACCAGCGAGCTGGAAGGACAAATTTATTCCAAGAGCTGTCCGAAAATTCCGACCTTCTCAAAGTTGCGCAGCAAAAGCTGCTTTCCTCTTTTTTCTCAGTGTTAAAACTATTCTGCCGAATGTATACCTCGAGGAGCAAAATTTCGCCTGATTGATAACCTGATATATTGTGCAATCTGTTGCATTCAGGCTATCAACAAGCCCGTACACGAAACAATAACTCGCTTCCCAAAAAACAAACTCTGCCTCGTTCTGCAAAGCCTATTCATAAGTGAAGTTTTGAATATGCAGTAAGCTGCTGGCTAGGCAAAAAAAATCAATTGTTTCTTCAATATGTCTTCTAGAAATGCTGCACGACGGACTGTCATAGACCCATACACGTTTACAGCACAGAGGGAGGCCACTCGGCCCATCGTGTCAACAAAGATCGCACTACATTATCCCGATTTTCCAGCGCTGGGCCCATAGCCCTGGAGGCTAAGGCAACGCAATTGAATATCTATATGCTTCTTAAATGTTGCGAGAATTTCTGACACAACCACCCTATCCGGCAGTGAGTTCCAGACTTCCAACTCTCTCTGGGTGAAAGAACTTCTCCTCTACTCACCTCTTAGCCTTCTACTTCTTACCTAACATCAATGTTCCCGAGCTAATGACCCTCTACTAATGGGAATAGTGCCTTCCTGTTCATCATAACTACGGCCCTCATAATCATATACACTTCTATCAGGTCCCCGTTCAAACTTCGTTCCTGCAAAGAAAACAACCCCACCTTACCCAATATTTCCTCCTAAGTCAGTCTCTCCATCTGAAGCAGCATCCTGGTAGATCTCCTCTGTACCCTCTCCAGTGCAATAACATCCGTCCCATAATGTGGTGACGAGAACTGCACACAGTACACCAGTTGAGGCCTAACCATTGTTTTGACCAGTTGCAGCATAACCTCCCTGCTTGGCTAATAAAGGAAAGCATCCTATGTGCCTGCTTTACCACCTTGGCTACCTGCCCTGCTACCCTCAGGCATCTGTGGATAAGCACTCCAACGTTCCTCTGATTTTTACTGCTTTCCGAGCACGACCATTCATAGTGTTAACCCTTGCTGTGTTAATCATCCGCTAGCGCATTACCTCGCATTTTTCCATGGCTGAATTCCATTTGCTAGTGCTCTGCCCACCTGACCAGTTCATTGGTATCATCGTCAGTTTTCGGCTGCTCTCCTTAATTTACCACCCTATCACCCTAACCTCTTAATGTTTTGCAAATTAACGTGAAGTACGGAGGAGGGGGGTGGGGTGGAGGGGGGGGGGGGGGGGGAACAAAATGCCAAACCGCACAGTGAGTATTTCATTGCTGAATTACTTGGAAACAACATGTACTCTGCATGGCTGCGATGGCAATGCTCTCTCACAAAAGATATTCTCCTTTCAATCCCTCTCAGGCAAACACTTTATGAAGATTTCCAGCAGAGGTTAAGCTGAAATTAAAAATTGAACAAACGCTCTGTAATTTCACATCTCTTTATTTGTCAGCATATGCTGTCTGAACTGTCCAGTATTCCAAGCATTTCTTTATTAAATTTTATTTTAGTTTACGTTGTCGCTTACCACTTACATTTCCAATGTAGTTTTTCTGTGGAGTAGCACATTTTCACGCAGGGCTACAAGTGCCTCCTTTTAAAATATTTTTGTCAACATCTGCCACTGATTCTAAGTGCATTTGACATTCTTAACATCGCAGTATTTCGCACTTGTATCTCGCATATTTTATTCACTCTCAATAAATTATATTGCTATTAACAAACTTGCAAGTTTCTTTTCATACTACCTGTTGACGCTCTTGTTTCATGTTATCTCATCTTTTGTTCTTCCTTGTTTCTTTCCTATTTACCGGAACATCTGGTCCTTTCTACATTTAGTTTTATTTCACGTAGTTTATGACTCTCTTAGGTCTGTAACGTCCTCCTTATCAAATAGATTTTTCAACATTTTCTATTGTTTCCAAAAGGATCTGGCATTCTGTTAGGGTCCCCACTGAAGGATAATGCCCCACCTTTCACACCACATCCAAAACAGAAATGTCCCACTTTGCGCTGATAAAAGTGTGAATCAGGGACTGCTGGCAGCAATCCTGGGCCCATTCAAACAGACACGAGCCTATCATTGCTGCATCCACCCCCTGCTGCACGCGCCTTCAAGGTGTGATCACATTGAGAGAATGAAACTACTTTTAGTAAATCTCCTGATCTATCTAATATTCATTTTCATAATTTGAAGGTAAAAATGGATATTGTTGAGGACTGAAAACAAACAGACTGCTAGCAGATTCCCGTAACACACTCTGCCAATATTCTGTCCCATTGTTTGTAATTTGAATTGATGTACACACATGGCTTGACATGCCACAATTGTGAACCTATATCTTTTCGACCCGCCTCAAATTACCTTCACGATCCATTTTGTTAAGTTTCGCAAAGATTCTCATTGACCATTCACTCATGATTTCAGCTCAATTCACTGAAAAACCTTCAATGACATTGCTCATTGTGCTCGTGATCTGGAGTGATCTTGGGTTGTACAATATGAGGAGTCTGATGGTGGAGCAAATGATGGGCAAGACATGAATGGTGCGCAATGGGGGTTGGCAGAGAAAATAATGCAGTGAGCTTGGTTGGAGGGAGCGAGCGTGTGCGAGGAGTCGAGAGCAGGCTGGGAAACTGTCGAAGTCAATAAGAAGGAACAGGAGAAATGAATGAAGGGGAGGAGAGGTCTGTCAGCGGCAAAAATAGGAAATTACCAACTGGAAAACTATTATATTAATCATTGATAACAAAGTTATCACCATTTATAACTACATTGACATAATATTTCAGAAATCACCTATCTTATTGCAGAATGCATCGCTTCTTTAACAACATTGAGAAACAGTTCTATGCTCCTATGTGGAGGTCTTCCATTACAACAAGTATTACAGTGAAATTGACAAAAAAAAAATATTTTACTAAATGTTGATCGCTTTCAGTTGCTTATTAACCTTGACTTTATTTAGGGAATATTGTGTGCCTCCTGTCCCTTCTTAATTAAACTAGAATATAGCGACGCAGTTACAATCATTTATTGTGGTACAAGCAGAGTCATCAGCAGCTACATAACGTTCTCCCCGGCTATACAAAGTTTTCCAGTTCTGTCATTGTCTTCCAAATTTAGACGGATGATAGAGAATTTTTAGTGAGCGATGCCCAGTTTATTCAAATCTAAGTCATGATTTATATTTAATAAATTGGAAGCTTATGAGTACATTTAAGTACACCACTGAAGCTAAACAAAATGTATTAAAAGAGCTTCAGAGGAAAACAGATGTGCCCGCAAGTGTAAATATAGCTACTGCCCAACGGCAGCTCGTCAGCGTTCACAGCGCAGAGTCAGTGGAGATAAACAAGGCGAGCGGTTCAGGTCGATGACTTTTCATCACAATTGAAGAAAAATATTAATATATGTTTTTAAACGAGTAGATTACTTTAGGTAGTAGAATGTAGAAAAGCAAACACCTGTGAGGGTGGATTGCAAGAGAGTAAGAGTTTCATGATGGAAATGCTGAAGAGAGTTCTAAGGGTAATGGCAAATTAACAAACGATGTATCCAAATGAAGTTCTGGATCTCTGCATAGCAACTGACTGAATGTAATCTGAAGGAATAAAGAATGTAAGGCGATCAAAGCTACCAAACACTACAAAAACCAACAGGAAACAACATTAAAGAATATATAATAACATTTAAATCAAACTAATGGTGTCTGAATAAATCATTTGGATTTATGGGCAGAAGAAAAGAAACCCCGCTGAATCAATATTATATCTGCAGGTTAATGCTTCAGGAAGTACTTTGACTTATTACACAGAATAGCTCGGAGGGCATTGATTATGTATGTTATGCAGGGGCGAGAGGTAAATGCTGGAGATTTTTAATGAAGACTTTGCCGACTGACTTCTTTACTACTGACATTTGTGATTCACAGAATTGTTAACGTTACAAGAAATGGACCTTCTTGCTTTCAAAGGGATGATATCACACTTCTCCACAACAAATGGAATCATTTAAGCACTCGCCGAATCTATCCCATCCTTATGTGTATTCTCATTGGAATTTCTGCAGCATAATATCTCGCCGAAATAAATGCATTCTCCAAACCTTTAGAGGCCAAGTGCAGACTACTTCTTAATTCACCCTGCATAAAGCCCGGCATTACGGAAAGGTGATGTTTGCAGCGAAAAACTGGGCTACAAATCAAAACGTTGCATTACAAAGCTGCACTGCATGATGGCGCCATGCCTCATATGTAGGAGATCCTTTCTCCCCACTTCCTGTAAGGACTCCATCCCATTCTCTCAGTTCCCTCGCCTCTGTTCTGATGTTACCACATTCAAATACAGTTCCTCTGACATGTCTTCCTTCTCCCTTAATCAAGGTTTTCCATTCACAGTGGTTGACTGGGCCCTCAACCGTGTCTGTCCCATCTCCTGCACATCTGACCTCACAACTTCCTCTCCCTCCCAGAAACATGACGAGGCCTCCCTTGTCCTCCCTTATCACTCCACCAGCCTTCGCATTCAAAGGCTCATCCTCCGCCATTTCCACCAACTCCAGCATGATGCCAACACCAAACACAACTTCACTTCACCCCCACTGGTGGCATTCCCCAGGGATCGATCACTGCAGGACACCCTGGTCCACTCCTCCATCAGGCCCGACACCTCAACCCCCTCCCACATCACCTTCCAATGGAACTCCAGCAGGTGCAACACCTGCCCCTTTACCTCCCCTCTTCTCACCGTCCAAGGGCCCAAACACTCCTTTCAAGTAAATGAGCATTTCACTTGTACTTCACTCAATTTTGTCTACTGCATTCATTGCTACCAATGCGGTTTCCTCTACATTGGAGAGACCAAACGCACACTGGGTGAACACTTTGCGAACACCTTCGGTCTGTCCAGAAGCATGGCCCAGACCTCCCTGTAGTTTGCCATTTCAACATTCCACCCTGCTCACACGCCCACATGTCCATCCTTGGTTTGTTGCATTGCTCCAATGAATCTCAACGCAACTGGAGTGACAGCACCTCATCTTCTAACTGGGCACTTTACAGCCTTCTGGACTGAATATTGAGTTCAGCAATTTTAGATGATGAACACTCTCCACCAGCCCCACTCGCTTTCCGATGCCCACCCTTTTTTCCCAATAATTTGTATAAATTTTCTTTTCCCAATTATTTCTATTAGTTTTAAACGTATTTCCATCCTTTTTTAAAATCTCGACCTTTTAGCATATTTCGATCCCTTCCCTTCACCCCACTCCATCCGCACTAGGGCTTCCAGTAACTTGCTTGTCCTGCTTTCTACTCTTAATTAGCATATTCTTCAACACCTCTGTGTCCTTTTGTCTATGGCGTCTTTTGGCTATTTCCACCTGTCACTGGTCCTCTATCCAGCTCTACTTGTCCCACCTGACCCACCCCCCCCTTAAAACAACTTATATTTCAGCACTTTTGTACGTTTAATTAGTTTTGTTGAAGAATCATACGGATTCTGTACGTTAACTGTGTTCCTCACCTTGGATGCTGTCAGACCTGCTGAATTTTTCCAGGTATTTTTATTTTTGTTTTGGGAGTTCCTGGGTTCAATTCTTGTTTGAATCAATGCATGTTTAAACGGAACCAACAAAGGTCAAAACTGGCATTGAAAATTATGTGTTAATATAAAGAAGACGGATAGTGTCTTATTTACCCTTCGATGTTTCGAATTCCAGGGATATATACCCGGGTGACAACAGTTATCACATCAGGTGCCACTGGTAAGGAAAGAGCAGTTTATACCAGTTAGAAGATTTGTGAAATGAAGCCAAAAATAGGCTGCCCGTTTACCTGCCCCTGAGGGAAATGCACTGTGGCGGGTGTGTTGAGAAGGGAATGTGAACGAAGAAGGGTGTGATGCAGCTTGTCAGACTGTGGAGGGAGCTATGGAGCTTGAGCGAGCCCGCTTAGCTCATTAAGTAAAGCATCAAGTTGTTCATATAACGGTCGAGCGTTCCAGTCCACGTCTGATCACTGCTTTTAGATCAAGCTGTTCACTTCACTTGAAACGGCAGAAAAGCGAACATGTCCGCTGAATTCTTCAAGGACAGAGAAAGAGGCCAAGACGATTCTTCTATTTGCAAAAAAAAAAATCATCGTCTGGAAACTGTGATAGGCTGGGAAATTTTTAGAAACATCTTTCTAGCTTTCCAGCTACCCTATATATGAAAATGTGTGAAAAGTGCTTCTTGACTTTTCGCTTGGTATGGGATCAGTCTCAAAGGCATCATGGACAAAAGGAAAAAGCGGTTCCAACTTTCGAGATGTTAGCTAAGGAATGTGGAAATGAAGACATTAAGGGTAGAAAGCAGGATGAGCAAGTGACAGATGGCCCGAGTGGGTGAGCGGTGGAGGGAAGGGATTGCCTTCAGCCTGGAATTTACAAAGCTTAAAAACCCACCAATTGAGAGAACTATTTAATAATGCAAACTGAATTGCCCGGTGGACAGCGCAGTGACGTCGTGAAAAATTCATTGTGGGTATCGCGGCTCCATTGCTCACAGAGAAAATTCGGCCGATAGTCAAATCTGCTTATGTAATACTCATTCCAATTTTCCAGGAAAGTTGCAAAAATTCGGCGATCAGCAGTCTCCCGATTTATCTATTTATTTCAATCGATTTATCTCAATATTTGTATTTTTTAAAGGTTCCAAGCACTGACACTAAAGTGACTGGCCTGCAATAGGCTCGTTGATCTTTCTCCCCTTTTTTGAAGATGGATGTAACATTATCAATCGTCTACTCTTCTGGCACCAATGGAGGACTCTCTCTCTCTCATCACTTCTCTATCGTTACCTCCCCTTCTCGCACATATTTTCACAACTACAGCTTATGGTTTTATAAGTATTTGATTGTTTTTAACAGAAGGATAATTATTCTTGTTTGGGGGCGTCAGATTTCTGAACACACTACTTACTGTATAATAGGATTAATAATTATTTACTATTATGTAGATGAATATTTCTTAGAACATTTCAAATGCGACTAATTCTGAGTTCGATATTTGTGGCACGAGTGCACAGAACACATTTGTATGGCGGGTTTTGGTAAGCACCTATCCAATGTTTGTGGTGGAAAATGTAGGAATGCCAGTCTAGCTCGAATTGATTTGATGACACGTTTATTAATGATTGATTAGATGCTTAATCCAGTAGCATTAAATGAGGAAGTGAGGCTATCCAACTGGCATAAGCCCTGCTTTCCCTGATCAACTGCTTATGGGCATGTACACCAGAAAGTCGTGTGACCTCACAGTGCTACCTGAGTTCACATAATGGAGAGAGGGTTCCACAACTAATCACCCGGTTTTCATCTCCAGGCCTGTTGTCAGTGCCTCCATCGGCCTCAAAAAGAGCAACAATGTCCGGCATTAACTGCAGCTTTCCTGGAATCACAACGGTAATTGAGAGTGGAAAGTCACAGTTTGCTTTATCTGAATAGCCTGCAGAATCCAAGGTCTATGAATTCAGCAGGCAAGGGGTGGGTGTGGGTGGAGAGAGGCGGGAATGATCCAGATTCATTGAGTGACATCCAATTGCAGAATCTCAACTATGGTTAGGGGTGGCCAAATCCAAGTTCACTCGAAAACATTTCCTGATACTTCAAACAAGACATCAGAATGTGCAGAGACACAGCAACCACACAAGTTAGTGTCGTGTCCTTCCCCAAATGTTCAAATGGACCTGCAGTCCCTCGTTTTCTGCACGCAGGGTACGATTCCCATTCCTCAGGGCTTCCATTTCTCCCAGAATCTATCTTTGGCCCGAGTGTGCTTGTCCACCTGCCCCGCCTTGGTAGCTGTCGCCTGGTATATATGGATTTGAGTGAAGTGGTGTTGGAGCTTTGATGCTGGTACGTCTTTATCCATTTTCCAACCATATAGGTTCAGCTGTTACCAATTGGAACTCAGAAAAATGTTGCTGCGAATGCAGCTGGGGAGGTGACCTGTGTCTCATTGCCAGAATGTGGCTGTTTGCATTCTGACTGGGGGCTAAATGTTGAGCCTCAGGCTCATGTTCCCTTGCCCCCAACTCTCTGGATGGCTCCCTTGGCTCATTTCCGTTGTCCCTGTGTGGAGTTTCCATTTTCACAAATGCTGACCACTGCTCGGTGGCGGTGATGAATGTTAAGTCGGCCCTAGTGGGATGTCGCCTCACCACCTCACCCTCCAGCTTGCCCACTACCCATACACACAGAGCAGTCGGCCTGTCTCCAACCTGGGCCCGGGTGAATCACCCTGTTTGCCCTTTTTTTCTGTTCTGAGTCACCCCAGTTGCCTTAGCATCCATGGCAGGAGGCTGCACACAGCCCTTTGTTTTCAGCATCTTCACCTTCTGTGCACTCGCTCCTGCAGCTTGGTAAGCAGCAGCTTCCAACTGCACTTTTCTCACTCTCTTTGATTGATTGAAATTCAAGCCTCTTTATTTCAAACTGAAGTTTCAGTACTTCCAGCTGTTATTTTTGGTGTCAGGTATTACTTCGAAATTTTAATTCTGTGCTATACCTCCAATCATATCTGCTTTCTTATCCCCTGCAGGTAATTGGTAAACCAGCCAAAGTCAAAACATAAACTTCCAAACAAATATCAACAGCTGCCAAAGCCATATACAGTCTCACCACTACAAAACTCGTCACTGCAACTCCTGAATTCAAATTGCTTCTCGTACTCATAACATTGTGATTCACCATCTGTGAAAAAAATCAAGGAACTTCAAATAGATCCCACAAAGAGCTTCCAGCTATGTTATCGCACAGCTGATGTTGAATACTGTTTGATGCCAAATGAGAAATTCGAAACAACTGCCACAACTTGTTCTGCAATTTGTATAAATTTTGAGATGCACAGCTTGAATTCAGTTGTAATAAGACCAGCACATATTATAAGTCTTTACGAAGCTTGATTAAACATTTATTAATGGAGGAAACGATTTTAAATATATGCATAGCTCTACAAATTATATTATGATAACTTCTAAATCCCCTACTCAATCTAACTCCCAGTTACACTTTCATTAAGGCATCAGTAAGACAGAGAGATTTTATAATAAATAGGCAAAAGAACATAATACCTTGAGCACGTCGACTTTCAAGTGAATTTTCTTAGTTTCAGTCCTTTGAAGGCAACAGCTTGAAGCATAGATACTGAATGTTTTTTCACACACTTGTAAGATCGTGAAAATGCCTTCTTTACACACAGCCCTTGTTCCTTCTTTATACATATCTTCGTCTTTAAATGCAAATACCCATTGCATCACTATGTTTTGGGATTTATCTCCCTGATAATTAAACACTTCTCACACGACTAAGTTTTACAAGTAATCATTGGGGAAAAATAAACACTGTTTTTAAATTTCACCTCGATATGTGTCTCATTTCACCACCAGCACCCCCAACCTCACCCCCACCCCGCTATTTAAACAATCTGACATGTTTATTTCGAAATGGAATTGTCCCCTTCACACGTATGTTTCTAAAGTTCCCCATGTTTATCTAATTTACATTTAAAACCTAACCTCTCTTCTCAGATCAAATCACCCAGGCTATCTGCCTCTGATTCAATTAAATCACAAACACACACACACACACACACACACGCACACACACAGACATATGTAGACACATAGATACATTCGACTATTTCTGTATTTAACAATAAAATCGTGACATTAGGAGAATTATTATATCTTCTTGACACTGTGCACAATTCTACAGCTGAGGTCCAAACAGTGTTTTGCACAGGTGCATCATAATTTCCTTACTTTTGAACGTTTTGCCCCTGGAATGTACGCCATGTGAAAAGGTGCTATCCCATGGAACATGAATCAGTGAGGTCCATACAGAATGACCTTCTTCTGCTCCCTAATATGCCTTTGATTCTTGGGCTGTCAGCATAAAAGGTACAGAATGGGACATGTGTTATTCACCAGTGAGTGGGGAAGTAAAATAATTAGTCCTGAATCTTGTGAAGTACAATTCCAATTATGATTTAACTCCACTTAATGGCTGATGTGAACTTCAGCAAAATCCATCCAAATCTCATGAAATATTAAAGGTATCATCTAATCTCTTCTTGGGTGTTGTGTGAATTAAAAACTTGTTGCCAGTGGTTGAAAAAAAAACGGAAATCAATTGGGAAACGTTCAGCACCAAAATCCAGAGAGATACTCTGCAATCGCACCTTAGTTAGCGATGGTGGTGTAGTGATGAGCATGGCTACTTCCCAAGCAGTTGACTCGTGTTCGATTCCCGGCCATCGCAGTGTTTCACCTTCAGGTCTGTCAATCGGAAGCTGTAGTTGCTAGGCGTTTTTGAATTACACAGCGCAGAAACTGGCCATTCTTGCTTTTGCCAACCATTAAGCACCTGTTTATTCTAATCCCATTTTCCTGCACTTAACCCTTAGAACTACCCCTGTATGCTCTGGCGTTTCCAGTGTTCTGCTCAATATATCTTTACTTTCAAATGTACCCGGGTGTAATTCAAATAAAAGTACGTTCAATTTTAACATTTTACTCACGTTTGATCCTTTTTGTTAATAACTACGTTTTTTCGCGAACTATAGTGTGAAATCGGAAGGAAACAGCGTTAACGTTTCGAGCCGAATGTGACTCTACTTCGGTACCAGGGAGAGAATGAAATGTGAGTTTTTATGCTGTTGACCGAAGTCGGGAGGAGCAGGTGGAGTAGAATAGACCCGGTTTCGATTGAACTCAGAAAGCTGTGAATGAAAACGACTTTCCACCGTCTTGTTAAATATTTCTCGTGATTATTATGTTAAATACAAAATAAAAGGAAATTTTCTTCAGGTGAAACATTTGGTTCCTGTAGCTTTGTAAATTTTCGGGTGAAAGGTCAGCCAATGGCGTCCTGCAGGTTCCCGTGTTGCATTTCACGGTCAGAGTTTGGTTTAAATCTGCCTGGTTCTGGCCAATTCCTGACCGGATTGGTCTCTGACAGACTTTAAAGAGGCGGGTGTGCAGCAGAATCGGTATTAACAGTTGCTGTGTTAGAGATTGTGCTTACAACCCTTCAGAAAATGTATCTTGATAACTCAAATATCATTGCACTGCCTGACTGCCTGCAATGACCATGTTGAAATGATTGTAATATCCAATGATTTTATTGAAGCTCCTCGTGATCTATGTGTAAAAGTGGAATCTGATTGCACTTTTTGTGATGGCGATTTAGAATTTTTTTTGTAATGTTCTTTCAGATATTTTATAAATGAAGTCTATATTTCAAAAACAAATCTATTCTCACCGAGGGGCTGAGAAAGGTATGGAACCCTCGGGCTATACGGCTCACAATCAATGCATGCATTGAATATTAATTGTATTCTACTTGTACTGAAGCCCCTCTGAGTGCAGCATGATGTATGTTGATTACTCCAATACCATTGCACTGCCTGATTGTCTGTTATGACCATGTTAAAATGAATGTATTATTCATTGATTGTATTGAAGAATCTTGTCCTCCATGTGTAAAATTTGAATGTGGCTGTACTTCTTGTCATGCCGACTTAGAGACATTTTGAAATGTTCTTTCAGATAGTTCATGAGTCAAGTATATCTTTCAATTAAGGAAAAAACTCTTCAGAAAATGACCAAGACCAAGCAGACAAATCGTCCGGGGGGAACTCCTCGCAAATAGCGGACTCCCAAATCTCCCCGACCGGGAGAGCGCGCCAGCCACGGGCCGAGTGAAGAAACCTCATCGCTACAGAGTCGGGACTGTGGCTCTGAGGGGGATCCGCCGCTACCAGTAAATCCACTGAGCTGCTCATCCGCAAATTGCCCTTCCTGCGCCTGGTGCGCGGGATCGCTCAGGAATTCAATGCAGACCTGCGTTTCCAGAGCTCGGCCGTCATGAACCTGCAGGAGGCCAGCGAGACTGACCTGGACTAGAGATCACTGAGGCCATCAAACTGTCACCATGCAAGCGTTTCACCGCCATGCCCAAAGACACCCAGCTGGCCCACCTCAACCGCGGGGAGCGAGTCTAAAACCCGGCTTCAACACCAAGTGTTTTCAAAGCCAGCAAACTGACAAAGGACAGAGCTGTGACGTGCCACTGATGAGACCAGCATTTCCGCACCCATTAAGTGGACTTTACAACTAAGTGATTTTAATTAAGCCCAATGTTTTGCGAGGCCATTTCAGGGGGCAGTTCACAGCCCTGTGTCTGGAGTCACAGGTTGACCAATCCAAGGTGAGGATGACAGATCTGTAACCAGTGATCTGTGTTTGATTCCGGTAATACGGCAGATCTTTAACTAACGGAGTGTGAGACTGGTATCTGACCTAGAATTCAGAAACAGCATCTCCGGTACCTGCCAGACCCCAGATCACAGGTTTTCTTAGATTAATGTTGCTGATTTATTTTCTAACACTATTTTTTTAGTAGTGGATATGTGTGAGCAGAAGGTGTAAGGAAACAAAAGGGGGTAAATTAAATTAAGCGACTCGGATTTATATGAACTGATATTCGTCAAGTCGGTGAAGGGTCTGAAGCGGGTTTACCGGATCGACTAAAGCATAGACGTGGCCTAACCCGCGGGTGTTTCCAGCATTCTCTGAAATTATACTGGTTAAACTGACCACTTTAATTCAATTACTCTGGAGAATTGAAAAATGTTTCTGATCTCTTGGAGATCGCACCACGCCATTCACATTCAGTGTTTACATTTCTGGTTTTTGTGTCACTTTAACTAATTGAACCAGAATAGTGTGCGGAGCTAACAGCTGAATCTGACACATGGAACCAGGTTAATCCCTCAGTTCTCATGAGAAACCAAGACGGTAAGGATTGTCAGTGAATTCAATAGATCTGGTCACGGTCTCAAATATCGGACTATATTTCACAACCCATTCCGCTCTGCTGATTTCTGGTATCAGTAAATGAGTGAAACTTTTCAGACACTAACCAGCCCTCTCACACAGACTGTGGGCAGCTCTGAAAAGAGCCTTTGGGCTTTTTCAGGTGAAAGTTTCTCTACTTCACTTGCTCTTGGATCTCACAGCGCTGCAGCCCGGCCTGGATATTAGGCAGCGCCCCCGGCCTGAGCGATGCTGACACCTCCCAGCAGCTTGCTGAGTTCCTGATGGTAGCGGAAGGACAGCGGAAGTTTTCCGGGGACGATGCAATTATTCTTATTGTCCGTGGGCCGCGTTACCGGCCAGCTCGAGGGTTTCAGTAGTCAGACACTCGAGCACAGCAGCCAGATTGACCGGGGCTCCGTCACCCATACGATCAAAATAGTTCCCAGTTCACAGGAGCCACTAGATCTTGTTCCGAATATTTCCAGTGTCAGACCTTTACAGGGAATGACCAGTTTATTCAGCATTTACTTTTCTTATCAAGCGAGAACTGCTCTGAATGGTCGCTCTTTAATACAACTTATTTGCCTATATTTTCCCACGATCTGATAACTGGTAAACAGAAGAAGTTTAGGAAAGGAGACGTTTACAATAGGAGAGTTTTAAAATCATCAATGTTCTGAGGAAGGTTATTCGTACTCGAATCGTTAAATGTGCCTTTCGCTCCACAGTTGCTGTCAGGCCTGCTGAGTTTTTCCAGCATTTTTTTTCTGGTTCAAACAAAGATCAGAAATTTAAAACCCGTTCTCTTTATCTTATTTTATTCAGCTCTTTTTGTCTCAAAACACAAGCGCTGTTTTAATTTCCCGTATACATTGTGGTTCATTTTGTTGTTCTTTCAAATTTTACCCGGCGGGAATAAGTCCATATTCACAACATTTCCTCAACTGAAAGCTCTTATTTCACTGTTTCTATAAGAGACAAATGAGACATGAACAGGCGCCACTATTCACAGACACTCCTGCGGGATTTCAGGTAGAGCCGAGCCCTGGGCCGAGCTGTCAAAATGTCCCTATTCCGCTCTTTAATAATCCCGCTCCGGACTGGATCACTGCTGGCAGTTGCAGAAAATTAGGGGGTCAGTCAGTGAACATTTCTCGGATAAAATTCAGAGAAAGAAGATGAGTTTTTCCAGCATGTTTTGCTGTTGTTTCATAACTCTAAAATCGGCAGTATTTTGCCTTCAACATCATGAAAATAAAATACTGTGGATACTGGAAACCTGAAACAAAGATAAAAATAGCTGCAAAAACTCAGCAGGTCTGACAGCATCTGCGGGGAGGAACAAATGTAACGCTTTGTGTCGGTATGATTCTTCATCAGAAATAAGGGAAAAATAGAATGTGGTGAAATGAAGGCTGTGTGGGGCTGGGACAGCTAGAACTGGAGAGAGGGTCAGTGATAGGTGGAGGGAACGAGGAGATTGCCAAAGGTATCATGGACAAAAGGAAAAAGGGGTGCGGAGGTTGGTGATGTTACCTAAGGAATATGGAAATGATGACATTAAGGATAGAAAGCAGGATGAGCAAGTGACAGATGGCCCTAATGGGGGAGCGGTGGGGTGAAGGGATTGCCTCCAGCCTGGACTTTACGAAGCTTAAGAACCACCAATCGATAGGATTATTTAATAATACAAACTGAATTGCCTGGTGGACAGCACAGTGATGTCGTGAAAAATTCCTTGTGGGTATCGTGGCTCCATTTCTCACAGAGAAAATTCGGTCGACAGTGAAATCTGCTCATGCAATAATCATTCCAAATTTCCAGGAAAGTTGTCAAATTCTGCGATCGGCAGACTCCCGATTTATTTCAATCGATTTATTTCAAGATTTTATTTGTTAAAGGTTCCCACCACTGAAATTAATCTGACTGGTCTGCAATAGGCTGCTTGATTTTTCTCCCCTTTTTTGAAGATGGATGAAACATTTTCAATCCTCCACTCTTCTGGCACCAATGGAGGATTCTCTCTCTCTCACCACTTCACTATCGTTACCCCCACTTCTCGCACATATTTTCACAACTACAGCTTATGGTTTTATATGTATTTGATTGTTTTTAACAGAAGGATAATTATTCTAAATTGGGTGCGTCAGATTTCTGAACACACTACTTATAATAGAAATAGGATTAATAATTATTTACTATTATGTAGATGAATATTTCTTACAGCTTTTCAAATGCTATTAATTCTGCGTTTGATATTTGTGGCACGAGTGCACAGAAGACATTTATATGGGGGGCTGTTGGTAAGGCCCTATGCAATGTTTGTGGTGGAAACTGTAGGAATGTCAGTCTGGATCGAATTGATTTGATGACACGTTTATTAATGATTGATTAGATGCTTAATCCAGTAGCATTAAATGAGAGAGTGAGGACAATCAACTGGCATAAGCCCTGCTTTCCCTGATCCATTGCTTATGAGCACGTACACGGGAAAGTCGTGCGACCTCACAGTGCTACCTGAGTTTACATAATGGATAGAAGTTTCCACAAGTACTCACCCACTTTTCATCTCCAGGCCAGCTGTCAGTGCCGCCATTGGCCTCCAACAGAGCAACAATGACCCGCATTTACTACAGCTTTCCAGGAATCACAGCGTCAATGGAGAGAGGAAAGTCACAGTTTGCTTCATCTGACTACCGAGAAGAATCTAAGGGCTATAAATTCAGCAGGCAAGGCGTGGGTGTGGGTGGGGAGAGGGGGGAATGATCCAGATAAATTGAATGACACCCAATTGCAGAATCTCAACCATGGTTAGGGGTGGCCAAATCCATGGTCGGTCGATATCATTTTCTGGTACCTCAAACATGAAATCAGAATGTGCAGGGACACAGCAACGACACAATGTAGTGACCTCTCGTTGCCCAAATGTTCAGTTGGACCTGCAGTCTCTCGTTCTCTGCACGCAGGGTACCGTTCCCATTCCTCAGGGCTTCCATTTCTCCCAGAATCTATCTTTCGCCCGAGTGTGCTTGTCCACCTGCGCCGCCTCGGTAGCTGTCCCCTGGTATATATGGATTTGAGTAAAGTGGTGTTGGAGCTGTGATGCTGGTACGTCTTTATCCATTTTCCAGCCATGTAGGTTCAGCTGTTACCAATTGGAACTGAGCCAAATGTACCTGTGAATGCAGCTGGGGAGGTGACCTGTGTCTCATTGGCAGAATGTGACTGTTTTCATTCTGACTGGGGGCTAAATGTTGAGCCTTAGCCTCATGTTCCCTTGCCCCCATCACTCCGGATGGCTCACTTGCCTCCTTTCCGCTGTCCCTGTGTGGAGTGTCCGTTTTCAGCAGTGCTGACCACTCCTCGGTGCCACTCGTGAAGGTTACGTCGGCCCTAGTGGGATGTCGCCTCACCTCCTCACTTTCCAGCTTGCCCACTACCCATACACATAGCGCAGTCGGCTTGTCTCCAACCTGGGCCCGGGTGAATCACAATGTCTGTCCTTTTTTCTCTTCTGAGTCACCTCAATTGCCATAGCATCTATGGCAGGAGGCTGCACACAGCCCTTTGTCTTCACCTTCAGTGCACTCGCTCCTGCAGCACAGTCAGCAGCAGCTTCCAACTGGAGACCAAAAGCGTGCTGGGTGATCTTCAGCTTCTTCCTTGAATCTGCAAATGTATTTTTGGAATGTGTCAGGAATCACTCAAATCACAATGAATACGATTGATTGGAAGCATTCTTTGTATAACGGTTACCGCAGCTTTAATATCTGTCTCTGTAACAAAGTAATGGTCATTGCTTGTGCTGCAGAGTGCAGAAAAGAACATAACTCATTTCCCTTCGTTCAAAACTGCAGGTGGTCAAGTTGATCCTGTGAGCGGAGATGGCTTGTACCAATCAGGCCACCATGCCCACCAATACCGCTTGGAAGAGCGCCAATTCCAGTGGCGGATTGAGGAAACCTCATAGCTACAGGCCAGTACTGGAGCGCCCCGCGAAATCCTTCCATAACAGAAATCCACAAGAGATGCTTATCCGTAAGCTGCCCTACCAGCGTCTGGTGAGTGAAATTGCCCAGGACTTCAAAACTGGCCTGAGGTTTCATAGTGCTGCAATTGGAGCTGTGTCGGAAACCAGTGAGGCCATTTCGGTTGGCCTGTTTTGGGGACACCAATCTGTGTGCCATCCAGGCCAAAAGCCTAACCATTATGGCCAAAGGCATCCTGCTGACAGGACGGATCCGGGGGCAGCGTGCTTAAACGCTGCTTAATTACGTTTTCTCCAGACTGTTTTGAAATGTCATTTACACAATTTCTAAAACATTATTAGACAGTGAAATTGGCTTCTGTGGAGGCTGGGACTGTATTTTTTTTACATTTGTTAGTATTGATTACTTATTGTGACTTAGTGTGGAAGTAGCGAAACATGTTGTAAACATTCCTTCGATCTCTTGGCTCAGGTTGCAAGATAAAACATTTGTATCTTTAAAAAACAAAAAAAATAAACCGTCGACTTTGACCTATACATGCACGTCTAAACAGAGGCATTGAAGCGAATATTGTGCAAAGTGATTTTTTAAAGCAGGTTTCTGACCACTCTACATTCCTTGCCATGCACTCAGGCCTATTCCCGAACCTAGCTTTTCCTTGTCAAAATCGCTCAACGCCAATGCGGCCTTCTCTATGTTACAGTACGAAAAAATAAAGATTAGATGTTACCGCCTATTCTCGATATTTTCCCCAAGACCTTCCCTCGCCCCTTATATTTGACAGCGTGCGTCCCTTCATTTTGATCCTTCTTGTCACTCACGGCAGACAGCGGCTCAATCCTGGTCAGCAGCTCCTTTGTGTTGTCTTGGAGGAGCAGTGGTCAATCCCGGAAAAACTACCGCCTCAGGTACAGGCTGTATTCCCACTTATCGTCCAGAGCAAGAGGGGATTTGATGATGATTGGAAATTGAACAATGTGCAGAGTTACGGGGAGAAGGCAGGGGATTGGCACCAGAAGAAATGTTCATGTTTTAACATCCTGTAAAGAAGGTGTTACGTTCTGCTATTGCTTTCTAAATTTACCGGTGGGAATAACTCCGCATTCACAAAATTCTAATTTTGGAAAATTAGACTTGAACATCCGTAAAGGTAGGTAGGAAACTAGGTATGACAGAATCGTAGGTAGGAGTGCAGAGTTACTGGGAGAAGGCAGGAGATTGGCACCAGAAGAAATGTTCATGTTTTAACATCCTGTAAAGAAGTTGTTACGTTCTGCTATTGCTTTCTAAATTTACCAGTGGGAATAACTCCGCATTCACAAAATTCTAATTTTGGAAAATTAGACTTGAACATCCGTAAAGGTAGGTAGGAAACTAGGTATGACAGAATCGTAGGTAGGAAAGTAAGCTTTGAAAATGACATAAGGATATAGATCGGTCACCTGATTGGACAAAGACCTGTCTAATGGGGCATAAGAGAGTAAATCGTGAGATTGTTCATTTTATCAGGACGATCAAAAAAAGGGGCACATAATCTCAACGGTGGGAGATTGCAAAACCTGAAGATGCAAATGAACCTGGGTGTCCTAGTGCATGGATCGTTTTCTTTATTTCTGATGTTAAACTCGCCAATACCATTGAAAATCGGATATTCCAGAGTCTCTGACTAGATCCTTCCTGTCGCTGAGACCAGACTGGTTGCTTTTGGGAAGTCTCATTCACACAGGTTAGAATTGTGATGGAATACTGCCCACTGGCCTGGATCAGTGGAACCCCTGCAACGCTGACGAAGCTTGAAAACATCAGGACAAAGCACTCCGCTTGATCGGCACCACATCCACAAACATTCACTCCCTCCACCACGGTGGCACAGTACCAACTATTTGTTCATTCTACAATATGTAATATAGGAGTTCACCAAGGCTCCTTACAGAGCCCCTACAAGCACAGGATCGTTACAACTCAGAAGGAGAAGGGTTGCAGGTTGATTGGAACACCAACCCCTGGAAGCCCACGTCCAAGAAACTCACCGTCCCCATCTCGAAATACAACACCTTTTCTGCACTGTCACTGCGTCTAGTTCTAGAAAACCCTTCCTTAGAGCACTCTCGGTCTAAGTAGCCCACAGGGACTGCAGTGGTTCAAGAAGGCAGTTCATCACCACCGTCTCAAGGCCAAATAGGGATGAGCAATAAATGCTCGCCATGCCTTTGAAGCCCACATCCCGTGAATCAATCATAAATGAGTTAAAGAAAGAACAACCTCTTTGAGGATTCTCCTGTCATTGAAACATACTGGAGATCCGAATAGTTGTTCCAGTGCAGGGGGATGATGACGACATGTAGTGAGTGTTATGACGTGACAGATGATGTGTGCCAGGGGTTCAAATCCACGAGGGAACTTGATCACGCAGTCGCAACTTTTTTTGCAAACGTATTTTATATCGATGTCGGTGCCCTGAATTCAGAAGAAGTAAAGCTTCAGAGGTTTTTTAGAGAACTAAATTAAAGGTTTATTAACGAAAGAAAAAGTTTTCAAGCTCTTGCATATGGCTACAAATTATAACTAATAAAATAACTCCTAAAACCCTTACTTCTTCTGGTTCCCTCTTGCACCAACCTTTAGATAGGTTTTATCAGGTCCAGAAAAAGTTGAAACTATAAATTTGCAAACGTTAGAGCTTGAGCTCGGCAAGACTCCAGGGGAAAACAAACGGAATTAATCGTTCACTAGACTCAATTTGAAAGTCACATGATCACGATTGAAGGAAAGGATCGATGTGACAGCTGAATGGCTCAGATGGTTACAGCGTGATGCTGTAAACGACAAGATTAGGGGATTTTTTTCCCGATGCTCGCCACCGAGTCTTCTCGGCCAGTAAACGTTGCGCACGCATTGCTTTCTGGAGTGTGGATTTTGAAATGGGTGCAGCTCATGAAGGCGGCCCTTCGTGCCATTACTGCTGCTCTATGAAAGTAATTCACATACTTCCTCTTCCTCCCACAGCCCTCAAGTGCCTTTATCAATTCGTTGCAAATTAGTGCCTCGTTTACTCCACAAACGTTTTTTCTCTTTTCTCTTTTCTTTCACACATTTATCGGCAGCATCTCACTAAGATTTGCAAAACTGCAGAATGGAACACTTTCAGCAAGGCAGCTGGCACGCTCTCAGCTACAGCTCCTTTACTGCAACGTTAGATACAACTATAACAATGTCAATATTGTCTTCACCAACATACAGTGAAACAAATCAGACTAAACTACGTTAAACTGAATGCATTTAGAAGCTTGAAGAAGGCTTTTCTAAATTCAAATTATACCTGCTTCAGTTAAGCCTACGATAATTTTTAGCTGCTACCGACATTGATATAATTTGCTTTTTTATCCTTTAATAATGCCGTGAGAGGATATTAACCTATTGTCAATCATTTAAAAGACGTACTAGTGAAACGAAACAATAAAACATGGAGAGTACCTCATTGCTAAGCACTTGTACGCGTTACACAATTTTCCTGGCTGGGTAGCAAAACATTTCGCCGCATAAATGTCTTGAATGCAATCTATTCGCTCACACTTGTTACAGATAACACTCAGCATCAGTAGTACTATGGAAAAACAAGTCTTTCAGCATTGTCGTCTTTGTCCTGTCGAGAGGCAAAACTTCACTGAGATAAACGCATTCTTCAGGACTTGAAAGGAATCTTCTCAACAAATCCGACAGAATTAAGATCCCAAGGCTTACAATTAATCAGGACCCTAACTCGACCAGACATGTAAATACTGCTATGTCAAGAGCAGGCTTGGCTTTCTTTGGATAATAACTGACCTGACGTCCCAAAGCCATTGCCGACAATGATAAAGTCAAACAGAAAACTATCCACTTGCCCGGATGATTGCGGATCCGACAGCATTCAAGGAGTTCGACACCATCCAACTCAAACAGCCGGCCTGAGCGTCTCCCCATCGACAACCATACTTCCATCACTGGCCGTGCAAAATACATATATGATGTAATAAATCGCGAATGCTCTTTGAACAACATGATCCAAATTCACGAACTAAAGCAAAAAGAAGTAATCTCAACAAAAACGTGGGAACGCCACCAACATCCAGGTCAAATCCAAGCCACATATAATCCTGACTTGGATGAAAATCTTTATTCCATCATTGTAGCTGAGGGAAAACATGGAGTAAACTTCCCAACTGCATTCCCTCCGGACACTGGGAGGACTACAGCAAAACAACTTCAGGAGACCACCTTCTCAATGGAAATAAGGAAGGGGAAGGTACCTCCTCTTGCAAATGACACCCACGTTCCACGAATGAATAATGATCAAAAATAAATTCCCAGTCCCGTGTTGACGATTGTAATGAAGATTGCACAAACTAACGCCCAATGCCATGCCTTTGCGTCAGCTAGCCTGATTCATCACAGCCGAGTCTGACACTGAACAACGCGCAATCTCTCTTCATTCCCAGACGAATGCAGAGAAATTGAGATTCCACACCGGCGAGCATATTACTGAAGACACATGTCACATGCACTCGACAGAGCTTGTGCTCATCTAGTCAATTCCTTCACCTTCCGAGTCTTGAACTGACGTACTCTGACTATCACTAAATATTGAAGCTAAATAAACATATGAGTTAGGTAAGTGCGATAGCAGGTTTAGAAGAAGAAACATTGGAGGGGATCCGAGTGTAGCATGAAGGCTAGCATGGACTTGTTAGACCTGGAGAGCTCTTTCTGTACCTTTTATCTAAATAAATACTATCCAATGTAATCGCTCCTCAGCTTAGTGCTGATTATGTCTGTTCATACCGCACTGAAAGTGGCATTACATCTACCATCAGACACTCAACTCCTCGCCATACAGTCATGCAAGATCCGCAGGCCAGTGGTGCTTTTGACGGTTCCCTCGCCATGACGGTAAAGCTGAGGATCACGGAGAAATGCCGACTCTCGAAATACGTGCTCAACTTTTCACATCCATCAAATGCCGAGTCTGTTACTGAGATGCACAAGCTAACACAGTTCTCAGTGTTGAACAATGGCATCATTAAGCTTTGGAAAGGAATAGATGTCACGATGGCGCAATGTTGTCAGAATAATAGGGACGAGATTCCAAAGGAACATAAACATTAACATGGACTGTTTGGGCCGAATTAATTATTTCCGTACCACATGTGAGCTGCATTTCTATCTTGAAATCAATTCTAACTTCGTGCTTAGCTGATCTGATCCTCCTCCCGCATGTGGTGTTTTAAGTGCCACAAACTCATCTTAAATCCTCCATCTGATTTATATGGTCTGATGCTTTACACCGGAGAGTGACCCTGAGGCGTATATCCTCACACTGAATTCTGCATCTGCATTCAGCGAGTCTGATTGTGACAATGGGGACCACACATTTAGGCTCAATCCTCAGTGTAGTGCATATCCTCCTCATGCAATTCGCTGCTCCCGATACCCCGAATGTACTTCCGGCACCAACAACGTTCCATTAAGTGTACAGCCTAGTGCTGGGTAACATGATCCCTCACCCTCTATTGTAGTTCAAAATCTCAGAAGCTTACACATTTCGTAACCTTAAGCTGGTAGGTTTAATCCCTCATCACTGATTGTGTTCCATATACCTGCACGCTAATGCTCTGTGTTGAATGCTGACAGTCGTATGGGTGAGAATGGAAATCATAGTCACGATGGTACATTGTGATGTGGAAAGTGATGACAGGCTAGGGTCGCCAATGCTTGGGGTGAACGGCCTATCTCTGCCTCATGTGTTCTGAGTCATCATAGGCAATTCAATAAATTGCATGTTGTTTCTGAGATAACATTATCCTCCACCCCCTGCCAATATTAACTAAGTAAACGCAATTCTGAGCATTGTGCGGAACTGATCTAACATCTCAATAATGAGCGTGGTAATTATTGGAGGTTTTATGAAAATATAACCGACAGGGCGGCTGAAGGGAATTCAGCGAATTTTAATTTCAATATGGTGGTCGATAATTTGCCACAAAAGAGTTTGCAGCAACGAAATACAAGCTCATGGACTGGTTGTGTTGGTCGAGGTTTGTGGGAGAGGGTGGTACGGGTGGAGATGGTGGGTGGAGGCAGGGGGTGGGGACAGAGTTTGTGGTGCGGTAATGTGGCAATGTATATGGAATGTGAAGTCTTATAGAACAATGGTTAAATAATATGAAACAGAAAATTGAGATGAATGTTTCTTTTTCATGTCAGAAAAATTTAACTAGTGGATACCCATATGGTCTTAATTATTTATCATCGTTAGTAATGACTTGCAGAATAAACTAAGGTTTTGCAGCCAAACTGGATTATGATACAGAGAGGATGCAGAATTTGGAAATGAATATGGCTACATCAAATTGAGTTGGAGCAATGGAAGATGTAGTATCATGCAAGCTGTCCACTTTAGTTTGAAGAATACAACAACATAGCCTAATATAATTGCGGGAGACTGAGGACAGCGACGGTGCAAGTGGCTCTCCATACACTTGTACGTTAGTCACAGCAGAGTTAGCATGCAGGTGCAGCAATAGCATAAGGTGGAAAACAACATGTTGGTTATATCGCAACAGTGATGGAGTATAAATGTAGGGAAGTTCTACTACAGCAAGACAGGCCATTCGTGACACTACTCCTAAATCATTATGGACTGCTTTGATTTCCTTACTTACGCAGGGGTACACTTGCTTTGGAGGCAGTTCATAGAAGGTTCATTGCGCTGAAAACGGGGATGAACTGTTTGCCAGATTATTGCCTGGCAATACTCATTAGAGTTTTAAACAAAGAGATGTGATCTCATTGGAAAATATAAGATGCTGCAGTGACACAGAGAGCAGGTGCTGCGAGAATGTTTCTCTTCATGGGGTAATCTGCAACTAACGTATACAGGTTAAAACTGAGGGAGCCCCCATTTGATACGGAGATGGGGAGGATTTTCTTCTCTCAGAGGATCATTAAAGATTGAAATTGTCATCCTCTGAGAGCAGTGGAAACTGGGACATTGAAAATATTTAAGGCTGTGGTAGGCAGGTTATTTATTCGACAGAAGTCAGACATTATGTGGGACAATCTGGAAAGTGCAGCCAAGGGCTTAGTCGGATCAACAATAATTTCCTTGAATGCCGAAATTGGTTTGAGGGGCCGAATGATGTTATGGTCGAATAGTGGCAAATTATTAACCACTAAGAATGATCTGAATTCATCTGATATTAGGACCTCATGTAATGACGTTCACATATGCTCTCTCAATCGTCAGCACGGTAATTATCTCGTTTGGTCCCTCGCCCAGCACTGAAGCCCTAAAGCACATTCCATCCCCAGCCTGATGCTCTATCATTAAAGTCCCGTCCCCCCGAGTGTGGGACTGAGACAGATACACTCACGTTCAATTTCACAATAAATGTTGATCTATTTTGAAAACTCAGCCCTGGTTGTGCTGCTGATGTCCACACATTCACACTGAATCCCCAGCATAGTCCATATTAAGTTTAATAACTGACCAGACGAATAAGGTCCTGAGGTCCAAACAATCAGACCACTCCCGTGTGTTACAGGTTTTTTGTTGACCCCAGTTTAGATGTGGGATTGAGCACCACGCATGCACATAGAATCCTGAGCCTTGTAATCAGCTAGTCTGTTACCATCACTCTGACTGCGCTACAGTGGCCACAATATGCCACACAACCCCCAACTAAGTGCCGGGCTGACCATAACCTCACCCGGCATAAGCACCGGAACGCCCTGGCGATTGGCACCCGAAAACATTGTGAGCCTGAGGTCTATATATTCACAAACAATATCAAACAATGTGCTGAACTATTGTCTTCCCTCATTACCCGTTCTCTTACTAAGGTAGTACGAAGCTAGTTTAATCACTCACCCGGAAGGTTGTACTGAGGATCAAACTTTCACGAAAATGTTCCAGTCCTATGCCGATTTTTCTGATCACTCACATTTGAGTGATGTACTGAAGCACATACACTCACAGGCAATCTCTTGTACAGCACTGAGCTGTGCTGATTCTTCGTTAGCAACAGTGACATTGAGTATCAGACTCTCATTAGCCATTCTCATCATAGAGCTGATATCCTGTGATCCAGCAACTCGCCTGTGGTACTGAGGCACACAGACTGGCAATTCATTACCAGCCTAGTTTTGAGCTATGATGTTACTTTACCACAATATGTGTTACCGAGGAGGAGTCACAATTCCCAGGTTAATGTGCTCACTAATTTCATCACCTTGAGCTTTGCATTGAGGCCCACATAGGGAATCAAAAGCATCGCCTCCAGGATGAGCTCCGATGAATTTTCACTGGCTGCATGAGCTACTGAAGGCCATACGCATATCTGCCATCGCTCTCAATTGGATGTGGCGTAATTGATTTGTTACTGAATTTGTAATCTTGATGCAGAAGCTGACCATCTCGGAACGTTAATTTTAAGCCACCTACGGTATAAGGTGTGGATTCAACGAATTTAATTTAAATAAGTGTAATTCGTCATAGCAACAGTGACTATCAGATTATCAGATTGCCGTAAAAGCCCAGCTGTTTCACTAATATCCTTTTGTGAAAGAAATCCTTACTCTGACCTACATGTGATTCCGGCCTCCAGATATGTTGTTACACCTTAATGGTCCGCTGAATTGCCCTTCCTATCCATACAGTTGTAGCAGACCTTTGCACGAAACGTGAAAAGCAATAGAACCAGACAGAGCCCTGTGCCTCGCCCTCTACGCGGGAAAATAACGATTGCAGGCGCTTCTCAGTCAACTCTGAAAAGCGCTCCTTAATGTCATAGTGGGGCCTGTTGCCAAGTTAGGAAAGTTGGCCCAAAGGCCAGTCGGGCAACGCGCTGAAATAGTATTGCACAACCAATCAGAACTTACAGTGAATACCTTGAACTCTCCCAACACCAAACCTCCATAAACCCTGTCAAGCAGCAGGAAAGGCTCACCGGAGGCCGGCAAACTGGCTGAAAGACAGGAGGGAGCAGACCTGGAGGTTGTCAGATTTGACATCGGAGCAGATATTTAACGGAATCAGGTTAAACAACCCCAATGTAAACTACAGTTATATTTTTATATATGACATTCCTCCCTCAGCTGATACCTAAGTGTTTTTGCATGCAGATCACTACCTGCAAGAATCACTGAGAATATCAGCAGTGAAAAATGTACAACGGGTTGGGGAATTAGTTGCCAGTCACCAATTGTGGCTGGGCAGGAGGGCCTTTGGCAGAACTGTCCAATGTCTTAAATGTTTATCTTTCAAATACGGCATTTGTAAGTTGGTGGGGGAATCAACAAGAGGGAAAAGCCGACTTGAACTCGCCCTTACCAATCAACCTATCTGTGATGTTTTTGTCCCGGATGTAATGAGCTAAGTTATCACCACGCAGTACTTCTGTGGACGAAGCCCCGTCTTCACAATGAGGAAACGAGCAATAACATTGTGGAGCATTATCGCCCTGGTAAGTGGGATTGCTTTACAATAGGCCTAGCAGCTCAAGACAGAGCATCTGTGGGGAGCTGTATGCTGAGCATCATCAAAAATAATTGTATTCGATCATAATCTGTAACCTCATGATTCAGCCTTTTTCTTATACTTCTTTACGAGAAAGCTAGGGGTCAACTGTGGTACAATGACGAGAGCAGAAGAACGTGCCAGTGGTAGGACCATATTACCGATCTTTGGATGGAAGTAAGCCTGGAGGAGGTTAAAGAGATCTCACGTTTTAGGTGCTGAAACATGTTGCAGTGATATGGAGGGGTGCAAGCTTTGGAAACGACTACCCGAGATAGGAAAGGATCTAATCAGGAGGAATTTGCAGAGTTGTTATGGGTTAAAGGGGTAGTGGAAGTTTAGTAGTTTGGTGATTGTGTAGGGCGGCAGGAAGTTAGAGACTTGTAAATGATTATTGGCCTGGTAGCAGGGTAAAGAGGTCGACAATGTCCTAGCGCTGGACGAGGTTGCACAGATATGACAAGAATCTGGAGTTGGAGGAAGTCACTAAGATAGGCAGCTTTCAAAGAGCTATATGACATGGTGCTGAGAAAGGGAATACGATGGACGAAGTACACATCGAGGCATTGCTAGGCTGGCGGCCATTGTAGCTAAACAAACAGAGGGATGATTGTGAACGGGACAAGTGGGAGTTTGGACAGGGACAGCAGAGTTTTTGTCACCTCCATTGTTCACTGGTGAAGTGTGGGAGGCGAGGCTGGAGACCATTTGGATAGTCAAATTGAAAGGTCACAATGCCCTGGGTGAAATCTAAGCAATGGGGCATCTGAGACAGGGAGGGGGTCGGGCAAAGTTACCAAGGTGATAACAGGAATTGGTTTGCGCTGATGCAAATTTTTGAACCAAAGCTTATGCTGAATCCGTTATGTCCCCGGTATTGTGGTGCCTGTTTCAACCTCCAACTTTATTTAAGGGACGGGGATGAAGTCGATCGGCAACCGCGAAGCAGATGCCCCGCAGTTGTCAGTTCCTACACCAGGAGCCTTGCCATGACCTCCACTTGTATCCGGTCTCCCTGTGAAAGCTCTTTGAAAGGACTTGTTCAAACGTAAAAGCACCTTGCACCGTGTGACTCCGAATAACGAAGCAAGAATAACAGGCGAGGTGAATGGAATGTCGGTGGAATCAAAAGTGACTTTTTAAATTAAATTACAAATAGCAAATCAGACAAGAAGGCGTCCAGACATTGCAACGTTTTTCCTGCGTAGATTTCTTACTTTAATTATTATTTCTGAGCCTAAGACAGATGCTTTAAATAGAACCATTGGAGCTGGAGGAGATTGTGGTTTATCTTCTGGCCTTCAGGGTTCTCTGTAACTCTACTCCTGCCAAAATTTTATTCAGGACGTCTGAGTGTCACTTCATGCCCCTGCACCATTTCTCTTCCTTCTCTCTCGTCCCTGCTGCCGTTAGCCTGCAGCAGTGTGTCATATATTTCATGTGGTTCATGGTTGATTAATGTGCTAACTTCTCCAGGATTTTCCCCCGTCCCCCGGTGGTCAGCACTTGCCCTTTACCCACTGCATCATCGTCATCCAATTGCCGGTCAAGGTTAATTCCTCTCCACCCACCAGGCTGTTGCCCCCTCGATCTCAATTGATTTGTATTTTAATTAATTGAATAATCGATGTCACCGGATACTTAACGGCCACCTTGAGTTGTTCTCTGAACTTGGATTGAATCGCTACATAAATAAAAGTTTGTGCAACAACTTAAATTACGCAGCATGTTTGCAATTTGTTCAAATGTGTGAAAAGCAGGATCATCTAAGTGATCTGCAACACCAAAGAAATATAAAAAGTACACGAACCACAGGAGTTTCAAGCTGCCAGATATTTAGAAGAGTGGAATAATAGACTTCCTCTACTCCACATCTCTGAGTTTTTGCTATTGTCTCCCTTGTTCTGGCCCCTCAGATCCTTACGGATCCGACTAGCCATTAAAAATAGTTGAACGGGAAGGCAGTAAGCGCTAACTGCCACGTGTTCGGCTCCATATCTGAACCTCAAGTATGACTGTTTCCTTTGAATGTGGGGTAAAAAGTGGAGGGTTTCAGCAGCAAATTGAGCTGCACAGTTTCGGAGATTAGTAGACATGAAAGACACGGCTCTAAGGTCAGGGAATATTTTCTAATGCTGTTCATTTTCAATGTCAACAAACCCCTTAGATCCAAACGGAAGGTGGCCATTTTTTAAGGAATCACGGACTATAATTCTGCTCTAAATAGGTCAGGACGTTTGGTTTTGAATTTTCATATTTTTAACCAATGACAAAATAAATTTCCATTGAGATTTCACAACATTAATGAGCTCTTCCCTGAACTTCCTTTGTGTCGCTGCACAAATGCACGTGTTTATACAAGACTTCAACTGGGTGAGCAATAAATGCAGCATCTGTATATATTGGTTGGATACGTAGGACGAGGGCATCAGTCCACTGACTTACCACCGATGTCATACTCAATAATATAAAATTGGCTGACACGGCGAACAGCAAAATAATGGATTTCCTTCGGTTCTCCACCTCTGGATCGCGCTGTTTCCCAGTCCTGGGAGCCCGGGCAATATTGGTTACTATAATGCGCCTGACCGTTAAACACTTAAACAGCACTATTAAGGCAAAAGAAACCAATGGAAATAGAAAACTTTGTAACCAGAAATAGGCTCCGGCTGCAGGCAATCTGAAAAAGGCCACATTGGGGCTGAAACCCCGCTGAACATTGTTAATTATTATTGTATGTTCAAATGCAATCCAGAAAGGGATGTTCTCTAAACACATTAGCACAGAAACAATTATTATGACGATGGAAGCAGTTTCTGTGAGTTTGTGCGTTTCTGTGTGTGCATGTGAGTGAGCGTGTTTGTCTGATTATTTGAATGTGCCTATATTTGTGCACATGTGTGCCTTCCCGTGTGTGTATTTGCCTTTGATTGTGTGTGTTTGACTGCGTGGATGTGTGTGTGATTGTGGGTATTTTTCAATTTCATTTTTACGTTTTGTGGATTTCTCTGGCATTTCAGCTTTTAATTCCCATCCCTAACTGACCTTGTGAATAATGTCTATCATGTGTGTGTGCGTGTGTATTTTTGTGTGTGAGTATTTGTATCTGTGCATATTTTTGCACATGTGTGCCTTCCTGTGTGCTTGCTTGCATTTGAGGGTGTGTTTTTGAATCTGTGTGTGTTTGATTGAGTGTTTGCATGTGATAGTGCGTGTGTTTGTGTGAGTCGGTGTGTGAGACTGTGTGTGTGTTCATGTCTGTCCGTCCTTGTATATGTTTGTGTGTGTCTGTGTGTCATTGTGAGTGTGCGTCAGATTGTGGCTGTGGGTTTGTGTGTGTGTGCACTTGTGACCAATTTTGAAATTCATTTCCCCAGTTTGATGGCTTCACCCGTTAGGTTAGCTGTTAATTACCATCCCTAATTGGCCTTGTGAATGACAGCTATCGTGTCTGTGTGTGTGTGTGAGAGAGAGAGAGAGAGAGAGGGAGAGAGAGTCTGAATGTGCGTATATTCTAATGTCTATCATTGTGAGTTTATATTTGTGAGTGTGTGTTTGTGCACATGTGTGCATTTCTCTGTGTGTTTCATTTGAGAGTGTGTGTTTGCTGTGTGTGTTCCTGACTCTTTGTGTGTGTGTGTGTGTGTGTGGTGTGTGTGTGTGTGTGTGTGTGTGTGTGTGTGTGTGTGTGTGTGTGTGTGTGTGTGTGTGCATTTTTAAAATTCTTGTTTACGATTTGTGGGTTACCCTGGAACGCCAGTTTCTTAATTTCCATCCCTAATTCGTTTTCTGAAGTATGTCTATATTCCGTGTGTGTCTGTTTGCAAATGTGTGTGTCTCTGAATGTGTGTGTGTAAATTTTTTGTGTGTAAGTCTGATTGTGCATATAATCCAAAGTCTGCTATTGTGAATTTATATTTGCGTGCGTGTGAATATTTGAATATGTGTAAGCTTGTGTCCATCTGTGAATTCCTGTGTGTGTGCTTGCATGCGAGAGTGTGTTTGAATGTGTGTGTGTGTGTGTGTGTGCCTGAGAATGTGACAAACATAGAAACATAGAAAATAGGAGCGGGAGTAGGCGATTCGGCCCATCAGTACTACTCCACCATTGATTCTGAACATGGCAGATCATTCAACTCAATAGCCTGTTCCCGCTTTCTCCCCATAATCTTTGATGCCTTTCGCCCAAGAGCTTTATCTAACTCCTACTCCAAAACATTGAAAAATTTGGCCTCAACTATGGTTGTGAATTCCATGGGCTCACCAATCTCTGGGTGAAGCAATTTCTCCTCATCTCGGTCCTAAATAGTCTATCCCGTATCTTCAGGCTGTGACAGCTGGTCCTTGAATCTCTCACCATCGGGAAATTTCTTACTGCAGCTACCCTGTCCAACCATTTTAGAATTTTATAGTTTTCATTGTGATCCGTACTCATTCTTCTGAGCTGCAGGGTATTTAATCATAACAAACTCAATTTCTCCTCATAGGTCAGCCTTGCCATCTCAGGAGTCAGTCTGGTAAACCATCGCTGCACTCCCTCTGTAGCCTATCACTAGGAAGGCGAACATACCCTCTTTCACGCCTGCTGCACCTGGATGCTTATCCTTCCATGACTGGTGTACGAGGACACCCAGGTCTCATTACACATTCCATTCTCTGAATTTATAACCATTCAGATAATAAACTGCCTTCCTGATATTGCTACCAACGTGAATAACCTCACATTTAGCCACATTATACTGCATCTGCCATACATTTGCTCACACACCCAGCTTTTCAAAATCACACTAAAGCATCTCTGCATCTTACTCAAATTCAAACCCCCCGCCCCCCCCCCCCATGAGCTTAGTGTAATCTGTAAATTTGGAGATTATACATTTTGTTCCCTTTTCCAACTAATTAACATAAATTGCAATTAGCTCGGGTCCCTGCACCGATCCTAAGCTCCTTGGCTAGCCACTGCCTGCCATTCAGAATAAGAGCGTTTATTCTTCTTTTTTTCCTATCAACCAGTTTCCGATCCATCTCAAAACACTACCCAAAATCCCACGCGCTTTAATTTTACATGCTACTCTCTTATGTAGGACTTTGTCGAAAACATTCCGAAAGTCCAAATAAACCACATCCACTGGCTCCGCCTCAACTCCGACATTTACTTCCTCGAAAAAATCCTGTAGATTTCTAAAGCATGATTTCCCTTTCGTAACGCATGCCGGCCCTGTCTGATTCTGTCACTTCTTTTCCGCATGCTCAGCTATTAATTTTTTAAGAATGAACTCAAGAATTTTCCCCAGTACTGACATCAGGCAAAGTGCCCTTTAATACCCTCTTTTCTCTCTACATCAATTTTTCACTCGTGGAGTTACAGTAACTACCATGCAATCGGTAGGAACTGGTCCACAGTCTACAGAATCTCGAAAGACGACCACCAAAGTATCCATTATTTCTAGGAGAATCTCCTTACGTTCGCAGGGCTGAAGATTATCATGCCCTAGGGTTGTATTGTATTTCAATCCCATCATGTTCCCCAACAACTTTCCCCCACTAATATTGATTTATATCAGCTCCTTCCACTCACTAAAGCCTGTGCTCTCCAACATTTCTGAAATGTTGTTTGTGTCCTCCTTTGTGAGGACAGAAACAAAGTATGTATTTAGTTGGTCAGCCATTGTTATTGGTCCAAATTATACCCACCCCTGTTTCTGATTGAAAGAGACCTACATTTGTCTTCACCAAGCTTTTTTCTATTCACATACTTCAAGAAAGTGTTACAGTCAATCGTTACATTCCCCGCAAGCTCACTATCGTTATCTATTTTTCCCTTTGTTGAATAAATTGGTTCTCTTTCACCAACCTTTCCTGTTTTACTACTGCACCGGAGAGGAATAAAGCATTTTTCTCTTTGAATATTTGGCATTGCCATTGCCGTCCCTTTAAGTAATGTTTCCTAATCGATCGTAGCCAACAAGCACCTCATAACTCATAAATTCCATTATTAAGCTTCAGGGCTCGAGCCTCAGAATCAATTAGATAACTCTCCATCTCGATGAAGAATTCTATATTATTTTGGTCGATCATCGCCAAGGGGCCTCGCACAGCTAGATTATCAATTATCCCTTTCTCATTACACTATACCCAGTCTAGTATGGGTTTTTCTCTAATTGGTTCCTCAACATATTGGTCCAGAAAACCAGCCAGTGTACAATCCAGGTATTCCTCCTCTCCGGAATTGTTACTAATTGCGTTTGCCCAATCTAAATGCACATTAAAGTCACCCATAATTTCAGATGTTCCTTTAGTGCATGCGTGTCTAATTGCCTGCTTAATGTCATTGCCAAAATCACCGCTGCAGTTTGGCGATCTATATACAACCCCCAAAAACGTTTTTTGCTCCTTAGTGTTTCTCCACTCTGCCAATAAAGACTTCAGATCGTCGGAGCTAATATCTTTCCTCACTATTGTGTCAATTTCCTCTAATCTGCAAAGCAATTGTAACGTCTTTTCCTTTTTTTCTGTCCATCCTAAACACTGAATGTCTCTGATGTTCAATCCCCATCCCTTGTCACCCTGCAGCCATGTCTCCGGAATGGCCACTACATCATACCTGTTTACGTTTATTTACGCATGTATTTTGTCAGCCCTATTTGGAATGCTCCTTGCATTAATGCACAAATACTTCCGGGTTATCTTTTTATCATTACTTGTCCCTTTCCCAATATTTTTCACTCAACTCCTGTTGTTTACTTGCCCCGATGTCCCTGCCTATCAGCTATCTTATTACATTTTTGTCTTTTTTTTCTTATCCTTGCTTCCCCCTCATCTCAATCGCTTCCATCGCCATGTCATTTCAATTTAAAACTTCCCTAATGACTCTTTTACCTGTCCAGATAAAAACTGTCCAGTTTGAAGTGTTCCCATCTCCCCAAGAACCTTTCCCAATGTCCCAGTAATCTGATGCCATCCCCCTCAAACCACCTCTTCAGCCACGTATTGATCCGGTATATCCTGCTATTTCTACTCTGGAGAGCACATGGCACTGGTAGTAATCACGAGATCAAAGCCTTTCAAGCCTTGCTTTTCAACTTGCTTCCTAACTCCCTATACTTTACTTTTAGGACCTCATCCTTTTTTACTATGTCGTTTGTACCAATGTGTGTCAAGAGCACTGGCTGCAAACCCTGACCTTCAGGGTGTCCTGTACCGTTCTGAGGCATCCTTGATCCCAAGCACCAGCGAAGCATCATACGATCTTGGTGTCTCGTCTGCGGCCACAGAAACGCCTATATTTTCCCCTTACAATTGAATTGGCTAAAACTTCAGCATTCCCACACTTTGTACCCGTCCCAGTGCAGCAGAGCTAACCGTGGTGCAACAAATTTGGCTTTTGCATCTTTCCCCTGAGAGGCCATTTCCCTCAACTGTATCCAAAGTGGCAGAACTGCTTTGCAGGGGAATAGCAAGGGTAGATCACTGCACTGCCTACCTGGTTGTCTTGGTCTTCCTGATGGTCACCCATCCCCTTCGTGTCTGTGGACTCTTAGCCTGCCGTTTGACCAACTCTCTATACTCTCTGCTGGTGGATGCCCCACAGTGTCTCCAACCGCTGATCCAGTTCTGAAACCTGGGACTCCAGGAGCTGCCGCTGAAGACTCTTCCTGTGCTGGACCCGGGGACTGGAAATGTTCCCGGTTTGACACATAGAGCAGGAGAAGCACACCACCTCTTTGAGCTCTCCTACTATGAATTACCCTTTTAAATTTAATTGAAACTTATGGAAGATATGTAAATTATAGTAATATCAATTGTTCTCGGGACCTTCTTCCGTCATCAACATTGTTACAGATTTTAGCCTTACAAACGATGGGCCACAAAATAAGACCTTAAATACCAAAAGTGGTAAAAGTGGAAAATACTTACCCGACCATACTCACAGCGCTCAAGAGTTACCTCGTTCACTCCCCAGCGAACTCCCTCAATCACCAAACTCCAAATTAAACACTCTACTGCAGCCCAAAGCAGCTCTCCAATGCAGACAATGTAAGCATTGTAAGGTGGCCTATTTACAAACTCTCTGAATCTAGTCTCTGAAAACCAGTGTAAATCAGTTATCTAGTTAATTAGTTGCAGCTGCAAGCAGCGGCTTAATGTACCTTGTTTTAAAGCTGGCATAAAACTCACCTTCTTACTACGTGAACAGCAGTTTTTAGTAAATTACTAAATTAAAGAAAGATTAGGCTTTGGACAGAAATTAACACTTAAATTCCCTCGGTCAACAAAGTCCAAAATAAGTGCCCCACTGCAGCCCAAAGCAGCACTTCAGCGCAGAATAATATTGCGAGGGATTGTGTGTGTGTGCGTGTGTGTGTATGTATGACATTTTGCTTGTGAGTGTTTCTATGCTTCCCTGTTTATGAGTGTGTGAGTGTTTGCATGTTAGTGTGACTCTGAGTGGAAGTCTGAGTGCATGAGATTTATTCAGTGCGAGTGGGGGTTTGTGTGTGTGTGTGTGTGTGTGTATGTGTGTGTTTCCGTGATTGTGTGCGCATGTGTTGGTTTATGTTTCTGTATCTGTGTGTGCGTGTGTGCGTGTTTGAGCACGTGTCTCTGTGTGTGTGCGTGTACGTGTGTGTATCTGTATGTGTTTGTGTGTAGGCATATGTTTGCGTTTGGGTATTTGGGGGAATGGATGCGTGTGTCTGTTTCTGTGTATTTTTATTCACAGTATATGCACTTCGCTTGCTGGGCCAACATTATTTGCTCATTCCTAGTTGCCTTTGAGATGGTGTTGGCGAACCGCATTCTTGACGCTCTGCATTCCACTTGGTGTAGGTACACCGCACTGCTCTATTAGAAAGCTAGTTCCATGATTTTGACGCAGCGACGGTGAAGGAATGGTGATATAGTTTTAACCAGAATGGTGAGTGCATTAGAGGGGAACTTCCATGTGGTGATGTTCCTAGCGATATGCAACATTTCTGTGTGTGTGCGTGGCTGAGAGTGAGTGTGATTTTGTTGATTGTGTGTGTGAGCGTGTGTGTGTTTGTGTGTTTGTTGTGTGTACATGAGCGCAAAACTGTGTCAATTTGCTTGTGACTGCAATGGATTGTGTCTATGTATATATGTGAGTAATTGGGTGTGTTCAGTTGTGTCCGTGTTAGAGAGTGTATTTGCGTGTATGAGCATTTATATATCTGCGCCTGTTTCTGATGCATGAGTGTGTGTGTGTGCGCATGCGTGTGTGTATGTGTGTGTGTGTGTGTGTATGTTGTCGCTGTGTCTGTTTTTCTATCCATGTTTTTGTGTGTGTTTGTGTGTTTGCATGTGTGTATGCTAGGGTTTGTGTGTCTCTGTTCAGGTGTGCATGTCTCTTCGTGTTTATGTCTATGTTTCTTTTTCTGTGTGTGTCTGTGTTTTTGTGTATATGACTGTATAGTTATCTGTATGTATGTCCGCGATTTTCCATCAGTTTGTATGTCCCTCTGTGCGTGTTTTTTTGTGTTTGTACTCGAGGTTGCCTATGTTCGTGTTTTACTGTGTATGTGTTTGCGTTGGTGCATTTATGTGTTTCTTTTTGTCAAAGTATGTGCGTGTCTTTGGGTACCTGTGTGTCTTTCTGTGCATTTGTGTGTGTGTGTGTGTGCCTGCGGATATGTGTGACTGTATGTCCCTTTGCACGTGTGTGTGACTGTTCCTAAAAAATGACAGCGTTGTATTGGTTAAACACACCTTGTCATAAATAATCCTTTTTGCAGTTCGTAGTGAAGTTGGGAAAGTGGGGAATTATCGAGATTCCTCTATTGTCCGTAATACACCCGTCACCTCATCGTCCTCCCAGTTAACATTTGCCTCTCCCCTACTTATAACTTCTCCCGTCGCCCTGGGCAATCTGGTAATCTCCTCGCTCCCAATTCACCTCTTGGTCCCCAACTTACGTCTGGCTTCCCCGTCGCTGATTCCTCCTCTCTCTCTACACTTCAGTTTTTATTTTGTTATTTTATCTCCACTTGCTTCCATTGTATCAAATAACTTATCATGGGTTCTTTGAAATCAATTTGATTCAATGCAACACATGATAGGTTCAAACGTTTGAAAGCATCAAAAACTCTTCAATCAAGCTGTCAGCTCCTTCCCCAGCCTGATTTATAATTTCATTGCTCTTTTTCCCCATTCCTTACAGTGAACCTATTCGCAATTGTGATCCTGAAGTGTAAAAACTGTGGCCTGGCCAAATGTGTCCCTTGTTACCTGGTGACCATGGCAGTGGCAGATCTGACGTCATATGGAGAGAGATTCCGATAGGTTTTGGGGAAATGTTTGATTTCCTGCACTTCATGGCATGTGTAATGTACATGGCATGTATAATATACGTGCCATACTGCTTTATGCAGCCACTGACTGTTCTGTCTGGTTCACCGTCACATTCTCCTCCGATCGATTTGTGGCCATTTGTTGCCGGAAGCTGAAAAGCAAATTCTGCAGCAAGAAAACGGCGTCTGTGGTTCTAGGAATAGTGTGTTGAGCTGTTTAAAGAGTGTTTTCTGGTGTTTTAAGTTAAGAGGTCAGTATTGGGTGAGGAACATCCCCTGGCTTTGCTGGGTCACAGCTGAGTTTCGGTTATCTCTGTTCTGGACAATAATCGAGTTCCTCCAACACTTTCAAACCCCGGGTATTCCATTTGTCCCGATTCTGCTGCTCAATGTTCTCACCGTCAGAAACATTTCAATGAGCAGCAGAGCCCACAGGAGAATTACTCACAGCAATGTGGTGAGTATCGGAGATCCAGAAATGGAGAGTCGAAGGAAATCCATTATTTTACTGATTGTGATCGCGGCCAATTTCATTCTGTTATGGTCAACATTAATGGTTTATTCTTTATGGAGGCGAATTAGGGATTTGGGGTTTAGGTCGTTCTGGCTGGATAGGTTTGTTCAGGAATTGTGCAAGATGCTGCAGCTGCTGAGCTGCTGCACTAACACTGTGATTTTTGCCGAGACACAGAATCCATTCAGACAGCAGTTGGAGAATGCGCTGAAATATCCTTTTACTCAAATTCTTCAATTCTTTCAATGATGAAAATAACTCATTCACTGAAAGCTTCCACTGCCTGGGCGGCCTGTCTACCACGGACACTAGTGATTGATTGGCATCTCCGCTTTCCCATTGGCCAGGATCCTGTCCATCATGGATAACTCTCACTTATTGGACGACAGAAAGCAGCTCCGTACATCTTTGTGTCACCTCCCTCCCCTCCCCGACCACCCGCAGCCCACACTCCACCCAACCCCCTCCCTGCCATTGGCCGGGCTCCTCCATCAGCATGGGTACTTCTCACTTATTGGGCATAGCAACCCAGCTCCATGCTAAATACATGCCCTCCTATTGGCATAGCTGTCAATCAATCATTGAACCGGCTCCACGACTGGTCAAAAAAAAATCCCATTGGCAGGGCTGCCTGTTGATCATGGCTTTCCTTACTGATTGGACAGGGAAAATGAAAAAAACGCCTTCTAATATCACGGCTCTCATGTCCACATGTCCTTCATTGTCCTGGTAAACTGCTACTTTGAAGCCCAATGCAACAGAAGGAAGAACACCTCATCTTCCAAATGGGCACTTCACAGCCTTCCGGCTTTAAAATTGAGTTCAACAGCTTAAGAGCATGAACTGGCTCCTATAAATTCACTCCTCGTTTTAAATCCCATTTTTTAGCATGTGTTCTTATTTTTTCTCCATTTATTTTTATTTTTACTTTCAATCATGCATTAATTGTTTTCACCCCTTTAATTCCCTTTTGCCAACCTTTCGCCCCAACCACCGCCCACTCTCCCCAAATCAGCAACATAACTGACAGCTGTCATTTGCTCTATGTTGTTCTTTCACAGAGAGCTTACCCTTGTTATGTTAATCACACATTCTGCTTTATGCCATTATGGGCATCTTATTTATCCCTTACCATTACATTTGTCTTTTTTCCATGACATCTTTGTCAATGTTTCCTTTGTCTCGACATATTATTAACCTTCAATCCAGCTTTACCAGCTCCACCCCCTTAAACATTATAAATTCCATGGCATTTCTACTTCTCTTTAGCTCCGAAGAAGAGTCATACGGACTCGACAATGTAAGTATGTTACTTTCTCCATATCGGCTGTCAGGCCTGCTGATCTTTTCCAGATTTTCTAAATCTATAACACTTCATTTGTCTGTGCTGCCTGTCCATCATGGCTACTCGTCCCTGGTTGAATCGAAGAACATACCTTTTAAAATACCTACCCTCTTTGTGGCCTACCTGTCAACAATTATTATCGTTCACCACTGAAACAGGAATTATTCTGCTGGAAACAGGATAGACAATCCTCACAGAGAACGGGATGTGGGGGGATGGGGAGAGGGGGGACGTTCAGACGAAGTGATGTCATCAAAAGAGGTGAGGTAAGAAAATAATGTTAAGAAAGTGGGATCACCACTTGGATATTTAGGAGAATTGGAAAGGCAGAGAAGAACCAGAGAGAGATAGTGAAAGTGAAGCAGATAGATAGAGGGAGAGAGAAAGTCACAGACAGAATCAGAGTGCGAGACAAAAAAAGAAAAAGAGAAAGAGGGAAAAAGATACAGAGACAGTGTGAGAGAGAGAGACAGAAAGAGAGAGAGGCAGAGTGATTTTGAGGAAGAAGGGGAGAGACACAGAACGGAAGGGGGTAGTGGCAGGGCATAGAGAGTACCGGAGAGAGTGAGAGGGTGTAACAGATTGAGAGATGCGGAGCGAGTTTTAGACAGTGCTATTACATATCAGCTGGTAAAGGCTGAGGTTGTTTAAATTCCTGTGTGAAACTTGAAGTACGATCATAACCTATATTTTCAATTGCTATGTTGCGATGCAGCTCTGAATTCAGAAATAACACCAACAAGCCTCCGGACTTTTTAGGTATTAAACTAAATTAAAGAAGTACTAATTTAACAACACGTGCACATGCCTACAAGTTTCTACCATAGCAACATTTCAATAAAACCCAAATGTATCACTTCCCGGTAAATCTTCACCAAGGCAACAGTATTCAGTAGGCATTAAACAAACACCAGGCAAAGTAGATTTGACATTGCAAATTCAAAATGAGATTCCATTCAATTTATTTCCTTCACAAGCACAGGCCTAGGCTTACAGTGCAGTTAGATCTTAAATGCCTATGACATACACGACACACCCAACTCATCTCAGTTTTTCCTTAGATTTCCCTTTGGATGTCAATTTTCGAATACATTGGAAGGTTTTTAATGTTACTTCTCCTAAGAATAATCCATCCAAAAAACCAAAGTAATTAACGCTTAAGCACATTTCTTGGTGTCTCCTAACTACTTGCAGGATTTTAGGCATTATTATGTCTGGTTCATTCAAGAAATGCAGCTGTACTATTTGCCTTCGATCTTTATGTTTATCTAATTAACGTCACAAATTTCTACACATGAAAGCATCCAGACCTATTGAATTTAATCTAATTTAGTCAAAACGGACGCACACAGGCACACACTTTAACGTTGCTCATGATACAATTCCAATTTTAAAATAATTTCCAATAACTTTATACATACAATATCCATTCATAACATTCCACTCCCTATCGAGAAATGAAACGTCATAATTAAAAAAGGCAACCTCATTTTTTAATAACCCATCTCACTCCATCACCTACACTTATTATGGTATTACGCTACATGCATGTATCAACGTAACAGTATATGCAAGTTCTTGCTATCAACATAAACCATTCCACTTTAGTGTCCATGTTTTATAATTTCCTATTGTCCTTTCTATGCTTCAAACTCATGATAACGGTTCTTTGAGCAGATTTTCTCTTCCGGCAAAATATGCAATCCTAATGTAATTGGGCATAATAATAGGCGTCACCTGAAAAGACTTGCAATTTTGTTTCGAAGTTTGGCCAAAATTTTCAAAGGTTTGTGGCCTATGAAAAGAATTGTTTCTGATGAATTGTTTGCAACATAAATTTCAAAACGCTGCAATGTGAACACCATACCCAATGTCTCTTTCTCCATCGTTGAATATCTTCTGAGTTGTATTTTCAGCTTCTGTTAAAAAAAAAAACCTTATCAGTTTTTCAATTCCAGTCTCATCTTCTGGTAACATTAACGCCCCAATGCCTATACTGCTTGGGTCGAAGGCTGCCATAAATTACTTTGCATAATTGGGCACTGCCAAAACCTTTGTAATTGTTAATGCAGTATACAAACTATCAAATGCCTTCTTTCACTGGACTGAGCATAATAACTTCATGTTCTGAAGAATTACGAAAGTTATGAAGAGATGTTTGATAGACTTGTGTTGTTTTCATTGGAACAGAGAAGACTAGGGGCCGACCTGATCGAGGTGTACAAGATTATGAGGGACATGGATAGGGAGTAAGTGTTCCGCTTAGTTGAAGGACCAGTCGCGAGGGGACATAAGTTCAAGCTGAGGGGCGGGAGATTTAGGGGAGATGTGAGGAAAAATCTTTTTACCCAGAGGGTGGTGATGGTCTGGAAGCGTGATGGATGCGGGATGCCTCACATCCTTAAAAAGCACCTGGATGAGCACTTGGCATGTCGTAACATTCAAGGCTATGTGCCAAGAGCTTTTAAATGGGATTAGGTAGATAGGTCAGGTGTTTCTTTCGGTTTGGTGCAGACTCGATGGGCCGAAGGTCCTCTTCTGCACTGTGAGATTCTTTGATTCTGCGTAAAAACTAATTGCTGGGACATAGGGTTGTTAGATTTTTGTAATTATTTGAACACTTTTTAATGGAAATATGAAGTGATTATTGACCTGAATGATTCATTATTTAGGCTTAAGATAATAGTAAATATGCATTTTCATTATTCAACTGAATAACAGTTATATATTAACTGTTTACTTTATTTAGCAATACGTTCATATTCGCTGTGTTTATTGGCAAATCCGTCATAATATGTTTAATTTTCATTGGATTGAAGAGTGATTTAATATTTCATGGGGTTAACGAACTAGACAAAAATTACCAGTTACTGATATTATTGGACTCTGATAATTTGATTATCATTAACCACTTATTTCCAGAGACAATTGACCTAAGCTTGATAGGGAGGAAGTTGTGTATTGTTGCTAAAAGAACATTGTCCAATGTTTTCATCTTGCAGTCATCAGGACACTTGCCAGAATGCAAGGGGAACACTATTATTTCGAAATATGCGAAGAGATTGCTGATGGGTTTGGAAATAGTGTTGTCATGGCGAATGCATCACTGATGGTAACTGACAGTTAACTGACAGGCATTATCTGAAATTTAGATGAGGCAGCTTGACACTGATTGTCCAAGGTATTGCCCTGACGATAGAGTAAGCGAATGGTTGTGACTAATTGTATTTTGCTGAAACAAGCAGCGCATTTTCATGTTCTTCCGGTCTGCAAAGGAAAGGGTTCTGTGTATTCATATACAGAACTACCAATGCACGTACCTGTGCCACATTGCGAGTCTGAATGGTAATCTCAATTTGTTTTTTCAGGGTAATCAGTGGCACACGTAAGTTTATTTGCAAAATGTTGAATCGCAGAACCATATCTGATGTTTGACACTTTGTCTTGAGCTTCACAAGGCGAGCTGATCAGGTATGATCTTTATCCTCCCCACTGCAAACGGCAGCCGGGACCTGCTGTTTAATGCGATCCGCCAGTCTTTTGGGCCTACTTCCTACATAGCTCGCATCGCACAGTCACTGAAATTGACTTACTCGTTTGTGTGATTAGTGGAATGTCTTTTTTGGCTTGTTAGCTGCTTCCTGCTATTTGCAGACAGGAATAACATGGACGTGCACTGCATCTGTTTGAGATTAAGAAAGCAAGCAGTATTCTTTGACTCATTCCTCAGGGCAAGGATTTGACCAATCAGGGCTATGCCGCTCTGCTTAAACTACCAAAAAATTTTGTCTGTTAACCAACAGTCACCATCAGTGGTGCATTCGCCCTGCAAAGATAGTTGACAACCAAAAATGACTTTCTTCTCATAGAGTAATAATTTTAATTTCACCCATTTTATTGGTATTCTTGCGTGTGTCCAGATGAATGCCAGACGAAAGGCTTGTCTCTTTTCGGAGCTATAATTGCATCCATCATTGAGAAAAAGCTTGGAGTCTATTATAAAGGACATAATAGCAGAGCTTCGAAAAATGCATAATATAATTAAGCTGAGTAGGCATGAATTCATGAAGTGAAATTCACACCGGCCAAATTTATCCCACTTCCTTGAGAGGGCAAAAATCAGGGCAGACACTGGGAAACCAGCAGGTGCAATGTAAGTGGATTTGCACAAGGCATTTGATAGGGTGCTGCACCTAAGGCTACTTAATACTGTAAGACTTTTGAAAGAGCAGGCAAGGAGGAAAGCGCGATGCTAATACCCATGGGGGTATTATATTAGCGTGGATAAAGTGTTGGCTAACAAATTGAAGACAGAAATTTGGTGTAAGGGGCCAACTTCAGGATGGCAAACTGTAACTTGTGGAGTGCCAGAGGGATCAGTGCTGGGGCCACTGTAATTTACGTTATGCATTAATGACTTAGATAAGGAAAGTGAATGCACTCTCCCCAAGGTTGTGAATGACACACAAATAGTTTGGAAGACATGTGGTGAGGGTGCCACAAAGGGTTATAGACAGTTTAGTGTGTGAGCAAATAAATGGCAGATGGAATATAACCTGCGAACATGTGAGGTTTAGCATCTTGGCAAGAAGTAAAAAGGTCTGAATATTAACAAAATGGAGAAAGACCTCAGGGCAGCAGAACAGAGGGATTCGGGGTCCTCATTCATGAATCACAAAAAAGTTGGCATACAAGTTATACAGGTTGTAAGGGAGGCAAATGTGATGTTGGCCTTTATTTCAAATGGAATGTGGTATAAATTATGGAAGTCTTGCTAAAACAGTAAAAGGCACCAGTTGGACCAAACCTAAAATTCTGTGAAAAGTTTTGCTTCCCTTACCTAAGAAAGATGTACATACAATGAGGGCAGTCCAGGGAAATTTCACCAGTTTGACTCAGGTCAGGCAGGAATTTTCTTAGTAGGTTCTGTAAGTTGGATCTGTACGCATTGGACTTTCGAAAAATAAAAGGTGGCCTTCTTGAAACATATAAGATTATTTGGGTGCTTGGCAGGGTAGATGCTGAGAGGTTGATTCATGTTGTGGGGGATTCTAGGACTACAGGGCATAATCTTAGATTGTGGGGTCGCCAAATTTGGAGAGAGATTAGGAGGATTTGTTATCCTCTCACAGGGTAGTTAATCTGTGCAATTATTTACCACAGAGGGCTTTAGACGCTGGGTGGTTAAGTGTATTCAAGGCTGAGATAGATTGTTAATCAGGAAGAAATACAATGGTTATGCGGAAAAAGGCAGGGAAGTGGCGTTGAGGATTATCAGGTCAGCCATGATCTCATTGTATGAGGAGCAGACTTCATGGGCCGAATGTACGACTTCTGCTCCCATGCCTTATGGCATTTCTATTGTTATTGCAATGGCAAATTGTTCGGTGTTTATCGGACAAAGAAATAACTATATTTTCGCTGTTTTTATTCTACTTTTAATAATCAAATATTTAAAATTACTGTCACAGCATACATTCATGACGTACTCGCTTCTAGAATTGCCCTAAAGAATACATAGCCATGTACGGTAATCATTGATAGTTTTAAAAAAACCTATGTACTAATACAATTGGCAGCTCGATGTTTGCAAAAGGTGTGTCCCGAGCAATGTTTTTTTACTCGTTTGTGCACCTGAACAACGTGAGATATTTACAGTAATTATCGGGCTGACCAATAAGTTAATTTAGATTTTAGCATTTTATGTTGAGTTGATTATCACTCTCAACATGGGTCAAAAAAAACTATTAATCTTTAATGTGAAGAAGGAACTGAACGATGTTTAGTCAATTAGTATGATTATTCAATAAACAATTATTAATTGATGCAACTAACAGTGTTTCGATATTTACCGTAAATACTTGAATTGAGATTAACTGGAAATAAGTATTGTACTGAACAACGATTTTATAGTTAACCTCAACACAAGGATAACGATGAAAAATGCTCTGTGATTAATCACATGATGATATATTGAAAAGTTTCTTGAAAATTGCATTGAAAGAATAATTTGATGTTTGCAATGCATATTGGACTGAAATTAATTTGAGGATTCCAGTGTTTCTCCTCCCAATCACGACCCGAGGGTGTGTGCGTCTCTGAACATAAAATGGGCTGTCTTTTTTAACACTCACCTCAACAATGCCGTGTAAATTTCCCAGGTTTAATCCCAGCACAGCAACGGTCAAAATATATATTGGATGTATATATAGGGTGACAAGTACCATCTCCTAAAGTACATCATCATATCAAAGTTTGTTTCCCTTGCTAACAATAATCCATTCGCCGGACCAGTTTGGGTCAGGGCTGCACACTTTATCTGCCCGATTATGTTGCCTGCTTTCCCTTCCTGAACACTGTTGAGTTCAGTGTTCCAATGCATTTCGAGATCCAGCTGTCCAGGCCTAAGTTTCAACCTGCATGATGTAATTTGTTTCTGAAGTTCCCAATTCCCTTTCTGTGAAGCAAACAACTCAATTATTAAACAAAAATAAAAATACCTGGAAAAACTCAGCATGTCTGCAGCATCTGCTGAGAGGAACACATGCAACGTTTCGAGTCCGTATCAATCTTCAACAGAACTAAATAAAAATAGAAAAGAGGTGAATTATCAGTTGGTTTAAGGAGGTGGGGACAGGGTAGAGCTTCGATAGTGGACCAGTGATAAGTGCAGAAATCCAAAACATGTCACAGACAAAATGTCAAAGATGTGTTGAAGGAATGTGCTAATGAAGGGTAGAAAGCAGGACGAGCAAGTTACAAATAGCCCTAGTTGGGGTGTTGTGGGGTGAAGGGAAGGGATCGAAATAAGCTAAAAAGCACAGATAAAACAATGGATGGAAATAGGTTTAAAATAATGGATAAATGTGGGAAAAGAAAAATCTCCATAAATTATTGGAAAAAAGTGGGTTATCGGAAAGGGGGTGGGGATGGAGGAGAGAGTACATGATCTAAAATTGTGGAACTAAATATTCAGTCCGGAAGGCTGTAAAGTGCCTAGTCGGAAGATGAGCTGCTGTTCCTCCAGTTTGTGTTGAGCTTCACTGGAACATTGCAGCAAGCCAAGGATGGACATGTGGGCATTAGAGCCGGGTGGAGTGTTGAAATGGCAAGCGACAGGGAGGTCTGGGTAATGCTTGCGGAGAGACTGAAGGTGATCTGCTATTAAACTGTTTCTATACAGACACAGATGTCTATGGTCGTTTCTGCTCCCTGCAGCCATTCCCGATGTGACTGACTTTCTGGTATGTCTGGGGGGATTTTGATCATCACCCTGCTACCACACTGGGTACTTGTCTGGGCTGAATCAGCGCAGCTGTTCGGATTTGCTCAACTATGTTCTGCTGTTTCTTCACTTCTTGTCTAAGCGATTTTAACAGTTGACACAGTTCCTCCAGGTACCTCCTGACCCTCCCTATGGCATTTCCTGTATCGTCACAATCCATCAGTCCACCCTCTTGGGGCCGCATTGCTCTCCCCACCATGAGCATGCTTTGGGTAACGTCTGGGTCCTGTTGGGCGTTGCACTGTGTTGCATGAATATGGCGGGTTGCATGTCCGTCCATCTATTTATTTCAACTTTCAGCTATTTTAATTACAGCTGTTTTAATGTCCTCTCCATTTTTGCACCATTGCAGAATATTGGGGATGGTGAGGGTCGTGAAACTTCTCTTTGAATGCCGCCAGTCAACACCTTCCTTAATGCTTTGTCAGTAATATGTGTTCCCTGATCACTTTTTATGTCCAGGAGTGCTCCCCATTGCGGCCCAGCACCAGCTAACTCCAGTTTCGCTGTATTAACTCATTGGTTGCATTCCTCTTTTGGTTCTGTTCCAGTGGACAGCTCTAAGAGCCCTTGGCACATACACACTGGGACCTCTGTCCTTCCTTCTGTCCTCTATATCCCATTATTATTTCTTCAGGCAGGATCATTGTAACAGCATTGACAGTACAGCCAGTTCTCCCGAATGCTTCCAGCTACCAACTAAGTTGCTTCATTACCAAATGACGCTTTGTCTTTCCCCGAATATTTGCTGAGAAACACGTGAAATGTATCTGGATATTTCGCCATGGCCCTTTCAGGCGCTCTTGATACCCCAGCCTTGACCTGATGGGCATCCCGGGGTTTATGCTGTGCACATAGTCGGCATTAGCGACAATATTTTGCTGATATGTTGGCCCAGCTGCTGCCACCACCAGTTCCGCTGTATTGAGTCAGAGGTCACATTCCTTCCCTGGTGTTTTTCCATGGTAAAGTTCTACGAGCCCTTGGCACAACATTCGAGCACCATTGCTCTTCCGTATGTCCTGCAGGTCAATTGTGGTCCCTTCATTGCTCTATTATCTCCTTATATTACCTTTTCCCCATATAGTGATAGAGAAATGAAAGGCAAGAACCAAACATGGCCTCTGTGAAAAATAGTGGGAACGGGACAATTAATGTTAAAAAGCAAGCCTTCAGGTTTGTGCCTCAACCTGAGGAGCATTCGCAATAAAGTGGTTGAACTAAATGTGGAAATAGATGTAAACAGGTGTGATATAGTCGGGAATACGGAGACATGGCTGCAAGATGACCAGGGATGGGAACTGAACATCCAGTGGTATTCAGTAATTAGGAAGGACAGACAAAAAGGAGTAGGCGGTGGAGTTGCTTTGCTGGTTAAAGAGAAATTAGCGCAAGAGTGAGGAATGATATTAGGTCTGGCAATGTGCAATCTGCAGGGCTAGAGCAGAGAAACACTAAGGGGGGAAAAAAAACGTTATTGGATGTTGTATATAGGGCACTACACTGTAGTGATGATGTTCGGAATGGCATTAAACAGGATATTAGAAAAGCAATTAATAAAGGGACATTTGTAGTTATGGGTGACTTTAATATGCATTTAGATTTTGTAAATCAAATTAATAACAATACCGTAGACGAGGAGTTCCTGTAGTATATATGGGATGTTTTATTTATGAAAAAATACATTGAGAAACCAAAGAGAGAACAGGCCATCAATGAATGTGTATTGTTTAATGAGAAAGGGATAATTGCAAATCTAGATGTGTGAGGACCCTTTGGCAGAACGACCATAAAAATATAGAATTCTTCATAAAGATGGGAGTGACGTAGTTGATTCTGAGACTTGGTTCCTGAAGCTTACAAAAGTAAACTACGATTATGTGAGGCGTGATTTGGCCATGTTGGATTGGGAAACGTTTCTTAAAGGGATGACAGTGGATAGGCAATGGCAAACATTCAAGGACCCCCATGGGTGAACTGCAACAATTGCTTATTCCTCTCGTGCACAAACGTTAAACAGGAAAGTTGGCCAAACCATGGCTTACAAGGGAAATTGGTGTTAATAATAGATGCAAGGAAGAGGCATACAAATTCTCCAGAAAAAAACAAAAGGCCGAAGTTTGGGAGCAGTTTTGATTTCAGCAAAGGAGGACCAAGGGTTTGTTTAAGAAAAGGAAAATAGAGTGTGAGAGTGAGCGCGCAGGTAACATAAAAATTGACCGTAAAATTTCTATAGATATGTGAAGAGAAAAATTTGGTGAAGACAAATGTAGGTCCCTTACAGTCAGAAACAGGGGAATTTATAATGGGCAACAATTAAATAGCTGAACAACTAAATACTTACTTTGGTTGTGACTTCATCAAAGGAGGACACAAATAACATACCAGAAATCTTGGTGAACAAAGGGTTTCGAGAGAGGAAGGAAATGGAAGAAATCAGTTTGAGTAGGGAAATGATGTTGGGGAAATTGATTGCATTGAAGTCTGATAAATAGCCGGGGCCTGATAATCTACATACCAATGTACTTAAGGAAGTGGCCCTAGAAATAGTTGATGCATTGGTGGTCATCTTCGTGATTCTATAGACACTAGAACAGTTCCTACAGATTAGAGGGTAGCCAATGCAATCCCACATTTTTAAAAGGGAGGCAGAGAGAAAACAGTGAACTATATACCAGTCAGCCTGACGTCGGGAGTGTGCTAAATTCTAGAGTGCAGTATAAAAATTAATAGCTGAGCACGGGGAAAACTTTGGCAGAATCCGACAGAGTCAGCACGGATTTTTGAGAGGGAAATCATGCTTGACAAACCTACTGGAAGTTTTCGAGGATGTAGCTACTAGATTTGATGCGGGTGAGCCAGTGGAGTTGTTTTTTTTGGACTTTCAGAAGGCTTTTGACAAAATCCCACATAAGCGCTTTGCGTGAAAAAATAAAGCACATGGGTTGGGGATAGTGTATGAGATGGTTAGAAAACTGGCTGGCAGACAGGAAGCAAAAAGTAAGAATATACTGGTCTTCTTCTGCATGGCAGACAGTTTTTCACAATATATATTAATGACTTATATGAGGGAATTTAGTTTAATACCTGTAAATTTGCAAATGACACAAAGCAGGATGGGAGAGCGAGCTCCGAGGAGCATGCAGTGGTACTGCAATGTGATTTGGAGAAGCTGAGCGAGTGGTCCAATTCAAGGCACATGCAGTATAACTTGGGTAATGTGAGGTTAACCATTTATTTAGCAAAACAGGAGGGCAGATTATTATCTAAATGGTTATAAATTGAGAGAGTGAAATGTGAAACGAGACCTGGATGTCCTTGTACACCAATCACTGAAGGTAAGCATGCAGGTGCAGCAGGCACTAAAGAAGGTTGATAGTAAGTTGGCCTTCATAGAGAGAAGATTCGAGTGCAGGAACAGGGGTGAATTGCAGAAATTGCACAGAGCTTTGGTGAGACCTCACCTGGAATATTGTGAACTGTTGTGGTCTCCTTATTTGAGGAAAGATGTACTCGCTATAGAAGGATTGCAGGAAAGGTTTACCCGACTGATTCTTGGGATGGCGAGGCTGACATATGATGAGAGATTGAATCAGTTAGGATTATATTCGCTGGAGGTCAGAAGAATGAGGGGGGAATCTCAAAGAAAACTATAAAATTCTAACACAACTAGAGAGCGTAGATGAAGGAAGGATGTTCCCGATAGTGGGGTAGTGCAGCACCAGGGGGCATAGTCTGTAGATATGGGTCAGACCATTCAGGACTCAGAAGAGGAGAAATCTCTTCATCCAGAGAGTGATGAGCCACTGGAATATGTTAGCACAGAAATTAGTTGAGACGAAAACATTGTATGTTTTCAAGAAGGACTTAGATATAGCTGTTGCGGCGAAAGTGATCATAGGGTACAGGCAGACAATGGGTGCAGGCTATTGATTTGGATGATCAGCCTTGATCATAATGAATGGCGGAGCAGGCTCGATGGGCCGCATGGCCTACTCCTGCTCCTAGTTTCTACGTTTCTATGTTTATAATTATCAGTTCCCCGTGAATATCTGCCAGGTTGGGCCTCCCCCTACCCCACCCCACATTTCCGGCTGACGTTGATAGGCACTTCTGCATCTGCGCCTTTTCTCATCTCTTAATCTATCTCCACCTCCCCTTCCCCTGCTGGGGCGGTTATTTTCTGGTGAGCATTGACATTCACTATTCCTGCTACCATAGGAAGTCCAGCTGCCTTTATAACGTTCCGAACCAGCTCTTTATGCTCCACATGGCATCGTCCCGGATGCTACAAATCTATCCCGGAGTGCTGCAGGCTATCATATAATCATGTACCAACCCGAATGCATCTCAGCTGTCCCTTTATATGTACTGACTTTGGTAAAGCTTATTATAAATTAAAATGACAGGAGTATCATCCACATATGCACCAATTATTTTAAAACAAAGTCTTTGAATCGAGATTTGAGGCGCACTGAATGTCACTCTAACCCAATAATTTGAATATTCAATCTCATTGATCCCCCTAAACCCTTCCCAGTGTTTTAGACCGATTATTAACAGTCTACAAACTGCTCTGTTTCTCCTTTTGGTTTAGATTGGCCACTGTTACAGTCCGATTTATTTTTTCCTTTTCCAAGTTCCAATTGAAAAGCTATTACATTTAAAACACATTCCCTTTGTGATTCTGAGAAATGTGACACAACCAACATCCTTAAACATCTCATGAAGTTTATAATTCAAGATCAATACTAAAGAACTAAGATTTAATTAAAGTTATTGCAGCTTTTTAGAAATAAAGTATACTTACCCTTTAATTTCAACCAGTCAGTTTTCATCATGACTTAACACAGCTTCTTGGTTAACTCACACACATTTAACACAACTTGACTCAGTCACACTTCACAAACATTAACATTTACCATTCAACATTGTTTGAACACACAGAGAGAACTCCAAACTAGACTTGCAATCTCCGGAGAGTGTCAGTGTTCATAGAGAGTGGCACAGAAGCGGGTCAATATTAACAGAGTGTGGCTTAAATGCGCATCAGTATGTAAAGAAGACAGCCCAAGAGTGTGCCTTTACTTCGAAAGGGTGGCTCGGCCTGTGTCTGTCTTAACGGAGGCTGGCGCGACTCTACATCAGTGATCCGGGAGGGTGTCTGGTGAACCTGACAGTCATTACCGAGTGTGGCCTGATAGTTTGCCTGCATTTACATGGAGTGGGTCGAAAATGTGTAAATATGTATACAGGGTGGCTTGTGACTGTGCCAGTACATGCAGAAGGTCACCCACTGAGTGGTAACAGAGGGAGTCCCAAGAGTGTGTGAGTAATTACAGAGTGTGAGCCAAGAGTATGCAAATATTTACAGAGAGTTGCCTGATGTTGTGCCAGTAATTACAGAGGGTGGCACGAGAATGTATCAGTAACGCAGAGGTTGGCCTGTCAGTATTTACAAAAGCTGGCCAAAAGTGTGTCAGAATTCACAGAGGGCAATGTGAGAGTCTGTTAATATTTACAGATGATGACACATGAGTGTATGGAGGCTGGCCGTAAGTGGGTCAGTATTTGCAGAGGGTAGCCCAAGAATCTGTCATTTTTGACAGAGAGTTTAGCAAACAGCAGGTTTGTTGAGGTAAGTACAGTTTGGTCTGTCTATGTGTTGTATTTACAGTCAAGCAGACTTCAGGACTGGACTGATGAAAATAAGCTCAGCGCTTGATATGCTAATAGTAAACATTGATGTTGGCTGAGAATGAAAGATGTGCAGGTAATTTGCCTTTTTGGATAGGTGAAGAGAGATTTAGATTTCAACTGATATCAGCCTGCCTACAGATAACCATAAAAGCAAGGCTAAAGAGTGTGTTTATTTTTCCCCAAGGGTAACTGACAATAAACGGTAACAGCAATAAAGTTTTTTGTATTATGAGGTGCATGCAGTTTCGAAGACATATAAAATAATGGAGAAAAATATAGATAAAGGAAAATATGGCTACATATTAGAAGGATGTTATTGGGAGAAGTGTGTGAAATTGCCTGAATGAAGCTTCCATTATTATTGCAGAAGTCTGATTTCTCAGGAACCGAAACTGGGGAAAAATCATTTGGAATTCCACTTTCCTGGGTATTGAGATACTTTACTGGATCTATTTAAAACTTCAAATCAATGATTGCACCATTACCTTCAAGGTTGTGTAACTGTAGGTCGGTTAAATTAGGGATTTTAGGAGTTAGCATAGTAATAATTTGTATGTATATGAGAATTTACGAAGGCTGGCTTTCTTTTCGTTTGTCAGTAAATATTAAAATTTCATTTTCTTTTTAATCTCCAAAAGCCTTAGTGTGATTATTGTTTCTGAATTCAGTCCACACATTTTTAAATACCTGGAAATTGCAACATAGTTGTGATGGCACTAACAGGTTTTCCAGTGTGAATGGCATTCGCCTGGCACACATGATATGCTGGGCCAGAATTCCGTAGAAAATATTAACATTTTAAGTGAATGCCCCAATCATGTGTCAGTCATCACAAAGTGTGGCTTGAGTGTGTGTCAATCTTTACACAGGGTGGCCTGAGTGTGCGTCAGTATTTTCACAGGGTGGCCTGAGTGTGTCAGTGTTTACACATGGTGGCCTGAGAGTGTCAGTATTTACACAGGGTGGCCTGAGTGTCCGTCAGTAATTTCACAGGGTGGCCTGAGTGTGTCAGTATTTACACAGGGTGGCCTGAGTGTGTCAGTATTTACCCAGGGCTGCCTGAGTGTGTATGTATTTACACAGTGTGGCCTGGGTATGCATCAGTAATTTCACAGGGTGACCTGAGTGTATCAGCATTTACACAGGGTGGCCTGAGCATGTCAGTATTTACACAGGGTGGCCTGATTGTGTCAGTAATTTCACAGGGTGGCCTGAGGGTATCAGTATTTAAGAAGGGTGGCCTGAGTCTGCGTCACTGTTTTCACAGAGTGTCCTGAGTGTGTGTCAATATTTACAGAGGGTGGCCTGAGTGTGTCAGTGTTTACAGAGGGTGGCTTGAATGTGCGTCAGTATGTTTACAGGGTGGCCTGAGTGTTACAGTATTTACTCAGGGTGGCCAGAGTGTGTCAGTATTTACACAGGTTGGCCGGAGTGTGCGTCAGTAATTTCACAGGATGGCCTGAGTGTGTCAGTATTTACACAGGGTGGCCTGAGTGTGCATCAGTAATTTCACAGGGTGGCCTCGGTGTGTCAGTAATTTCACAGGATGGCCTGAGTGTGTCAGTATTTACATAGGGTCGCCTGAGTGTGCGTCAGTAATTTCACAGGGTGGCCTCAGTGTGTCAGTATTTACACAGGGTGGCCTGAGTGTGTCAGTATTTACATAGGGTGGCCTGAGTGTGTGTCAGTAATTTCACAGGGTGGCCTGAGTGTGTCAGTATTTACACAGGGTGGCCTGAGTGTGCGTCAGTAATTTCACAGGGTGGCCTGAGCATGTCAGTATTTACACAGGGTGGCCTGATTGTGTCAGTAATTTCACAGGGTGGCCTGAGGGTATCAGTATTTAAGAAGGGTAGCCTGAGTCTGCGTCACTGTTTTCACAGAGTGTCCTGAGTGTGTGTCAATATTTACAGAGGTTGGCTTGATTGTGCGTCAGTATTTTTACAGGGTGGCATTATTGTTACAGTATTTACACAGGGTGGCCTGAGTGTGTCAGTATTTACACAGGGTGGCCGGAGTGTGCGTCAGTAATTTCACAGGATGGCCTGAGGGTGTCAGTATTTACACAGGGTGGCCTGAGTGTGCGTCAATATTTACAGAGGGTGGCCTGAGTGTGTCAGTATTTATGCAGGGTGGCCTGAGTCTGTCAGTATTTATGCAGGGTAGCCTGCGTGTGCATCAGTATTAAAAAGGGTGGTCTGAGTGTGTCAGTATTTACCCAGGGCTGCCTGAGTGTGTCAGTATTTACACAGTGTGGCCTGAGTGTGCATCCGCAATTTCACAGGGTGACCTGAGTATGTCAATATTTACACAGGGTGGCCTTAGTGTGTCAGTAATTTCACAGGTTGGCCTGAGTGTATCAGTATTTAAGCAGGGTGGCCTGAGTGTGTCAGTATTTATGCAGGGTAGCCTTCGTGTGCATCAATATTTACAGAGGGTGGCCTGAGTGTGTCAGTATTTACACAGGGTGGCCTGAGTGTGTCAGTAATTACACAGGGTGACGTAAGTGTGTCAGTATTTACACAGGGTGGCCTGAGTGTGTCAGTAATTACACAGGGTGACGTGAGTGTGTCAGTATTTACACAGGGTGGCCTGAGTGTGTCAGTATTTAGACAGGGTTGCCTAAGTGTGCATCAGTAATATCACATGGTGGCCTGAGTATGTCAGTATTTACACAGGGTGGCCTGAGTGTGTCAGTATTTATGCAGGTTAGCCTGCGTGTGCATCAGTATTTACACAGGGAGGCCTGAGTGCGTGGAGGAACAGGTTGAGATTATGGCCCAAGTGTGTAAAAGTATTTATCGAGCCTGGCATGAGATTGTATCACTATTTATAAACTGTTGACAGAGTCTGTGTTTGTATTTACAGGGTGTGTCCAGAAAGTGTTTCTGTATTAAGACAGGGTGGCCGGAGTGTTTGAATCTTCTCATAGGGGCTTTGAATATGTGTCAGCATTCACAATGGGTGATAACGAGTGTGTGGGGATTTACAGAGTTTGGCCCGCGAGTGTGGACTTCCAGAAGGCCTTTGACAAGGTGCCACACAGGAGGCTGCTCAATAAGATAAGAGCCCATGGTGTTAGAGGCAAAGTACTAGCATGGATAGAAGATTGGCTGTATGGCAGGAGGCAGAGTTTGCGGATAACAGTGTCTTTGTCAGCATGGCGGCTGGTGACTAGTGGAGCTCTGCAGGGGTCAATGTTGGACCACACCTTTTGACTTTATAAATTAATGATCTAGATGAAGGAACTGAGGGTATCCTGGAATGTCCTGTGGAATGACAATAGACTGATTGCAATTGATGCATAATCGTAGGTTTTGCAGCATACCTCGTAAAATTGACATCATTTTTCTCTGACATTTTCATACTAAGATGATGTTGTTTAGTCCTATTCCCTCCAGTCAACTTCGTGATGGTTGTGATCCTGAAATTATGGAATTGAGGCCTCTCCAGATGCATCACTCAGTAGCTAATGGCAATGGAAACAGCAGGTCTACTACTCAACACCATTGATGTTAAACTGAATCAAATTTATTACATCACTTTCCCAATTAATTTCTTATACATCACGCCAGTGTGCAAACTGAAAATAGTTTTGGCTCTTGCAGCCCTGACTTGTTCCGTCTGGTTCACAGTCACTTTTACCTTTGAACGATTTGCAGCAATTTTTTGTCAAAAACTAAAACCAAAATATGACACCAAGATGAGCACAAATACCTGCAGATGTTGGAAACCGAAAACAAGAGCAAAAATAATTGGAAAATCTCAGCAGGTCTGACAGCATCTGTGGAGAGGAATGCAGAGTTTGCCTTCGAGTCCGTATGTCTCTTCATCAGAATGAAAAAAAAATAGAAATGTGGTGAAATATAAGTTGTTTGATGGGATTGGGACAGGTGGAGCTGAATAGAGGGCCGTGATAGGTTGAGGCAAAGACGAGATTGCTAAAGATGTCATAGACAAAAGGACAAAGGGGTGTTAACGTCGGTGATATTAGCTAAGGATGTGCTAATGGTGACATTAAGGGTAGAAAGCAGGATGAGCAAGTGACATATGGCCCTAGTGGAAGTGAGGTAGGACGAAAGGAATCGAAATGAGCTAAACGGTGGAGAGAAAAGAATGGAATGAAAACAGTCTAAAAATAATAATAGAAAATGTTTGGAAAATAAAAATATCTTAAAAAAATATATAAATTATGAGAGAAAAGAGTGGATCAGAAAGAGGTCGGGGATGGATGAAATAATTCATGTTCAGAAGTTGCTAAACTCAATGTTAAGTCAGGAAGGCTGCAAAGTTCCCAATTGGAAGCTGAGGTGCTTGTTCCTCCAGTTAGTGTTGATCTTCACTGGAACAATGCAGCAGGCCAAAGACGGTGATGTGGGCATGTGTGCAGGGTGGAGTGTTGATATGTCAAGCGAAAGGAAGACATGGGCCATGCTTGCAGACAGGCTCAAGATGTTCCAAAAAACCGGTCACCCAGTCTGCATTTGGTCTCTGCAATGTAGAGGAAACCCCTTTGGGAGCAGCGAATCCCTTTGACTAAATTGAGGGATGTACAAGTGAAATGCCGGTTCAATTGAAATGCATGTTTGGGCCCTTGGACAGTGAGCAGGAGGCTGTTAAAAGTGCAGGTGTTCCATCTTCTTCATGGAAAGGTGCCTTGGGTGGGGGTTGAGGTATAGGGGGTGATGGACAAATGGAGCATGGTGTCCGGGAGAGAACAGTCCCTGTGGAATGCTGAAAGCTGGGGCAAAGGGAAGTTGTATTTGGTGGTGGCATCATGCTGGAGTTGGTGGAAATTTTAGAGGATGATCCTTTCAGCGTGGAGGCTCTTGGGATGATAAGTGAGGACAAAGGGGTCCCTCTCATATTTCTGGGAAGGAGATGAAGGTGTGAGGGCGTTTGCGTGGGAGATGGGTCAGAAGCGGTTGAGGGCCCTGCCAAGCACCGTTGGTGGAACACGTCGGGTAAGTAAGAAGGTGGATCGGTCAGAAGAACTATTTTGGAATGTCACCGAATCAGAAGAGGTGCGACGGAGGAGATGGAACTGAGAGAATGTGAGGGCGTGCTTAAAGACAGCAATGTATCTGGAGCTGCAGTTGAGGTAGCTGTTGGAGTCGGTAGGCTTGTAATGAATATTGCTATCATCAGAAATTGAGACAGAGAGGTCAAGGAAGGGAAGGTAAGTGTCAGAGACGGACCATGTGAAAATGGTGGAGGTGTGGAAATTGCTAGCAAAATTAATACATATTTCCAAGTCCAGACGAGCGCATGAAGCAGCACCGAATTAATCATCGATGTACCGGAGAATGAGTTGTGGGAAGGGCCTAGAGAAGGACTGGAACAAGGAATGAAACACCCGAAAAGAGATAGGCATAACTGGAGAAAGTGCGGGTATCCATAGCCACACCTTTTATTGGGAGGAAGTGAGACGAGTTTTAAGGAGAAATTATTCAGTGAGAGAACAGGTTCAGCTAGACAGAGGAGAATGGTGGTGGATGGAGATTGTTCGGGCCTCTGTTTGAGGAAGACTTGGAATACCCTCAGGCAATCCCAGTGGGAGATTTAGATGTTGAGGGATTGGATGTCCATGGTGAAGAGGAGGCAATTGGGGCCAGGGAACTGGAAGTTGTTGACATGATGTAGGGCGTCAGAAGATTCGAGGATGCTGGTGGGAAGAAACTGGCCAAGGAGAGAGAGACTGGAATCAGATTTACAAAAATGAGTTCCGAGGATCAGGTGCAGCATTACACGATCGGTCTGCCAGGACACTCCTGTTTGTGGATTTTGGGTAAGTGGTAGAAGTGGGCCATCGGAGGTTGGGAGACTATGAGGTTGGATTGTCTCCATAATAGATGATGTTAGTGACAATCCTGGAAAGAATGCTTTGATCTTCAGTGATAGGTTCGTAGTCCGGGGGAGATTGGGGGGACTTTCTGCGAGCTGGTGCTCAGCCTCTGCGAAGCAGAGATCAGTGTGCCAGAAAACAACAGCACCACCCTTGTCAGCCGGTTTGATGACAAAGTCAGGCTTGGGCCTGAGAGAACAGAGTGCAGGAAGTTCAGAAAGGAACAGGTTAGAGAACGTGAGAGGAGCAGAGAAATTGCAGCAAGGAAATGGCAACTGTGTTTCTAGGAACAGCAAGTGTTCTCAGCTGGGTGAAGTACATTCCCTGGTAACTCGCCTTTGTTGTTTTAATTTTTATCGATAATATACCATAGCTTTGCATTGAAACACAAGAGTAATACCTCATTCTTTTAGATAGTGCGTGAGAGGATTGAGAGCACGCGTCCACCGTTGCTTCCACTTATCCTGATTTTGGTGTTCAACCCTCTGACTGCCAGGAACATTATAATTGTTAATCGGATCTATAGGGTCCTTCGACGCTAACGCAAATTGGGGAATCTCAGTAAACCAGAAATGGAGAACAGAAAAAACGCCTCAGTTTACTCTTGCTTTGTCTGCCAATTTTGTACTGTTATGCTTTACATATTTTGCACATTGGCAAGCATGCAAACTACAATTTCCTGCACAAACAAATTAGCAATCCAGTATATTGTATGCATCAATATACATTCGTGCTAGGGCTTCAGAGCTCGTGCACCAACACTTGCATTTATGCACTAACCCAGAGTAAATTTGGATAGGAGTTAAAGACCGGGCTTCAATACGCAGTTATTCTAATCGATATGTTATTTGAACGGCAATGTAAAAATCAACTTCAACAAGTGAAGAAATTCTGGCTTTACAACTTAGTCCCCTTTCAAATGTCATTCCATGCTGTCACTTTGCAATCATTACAATCCGGCATATTCTATAAAAAATATCACCATTGTGAGGAACCCGTTTTTATTTTTGCAAAATTGGAAAAACATTGAGTTTTGGGCTGTCATCCTCCTCGGTTTTTTTTAACAAGTCCGCAAGTTTTCTTCTGATTTGTGAGTATGCCGTTTCTTTTTCCAAGAAACCACAGATCAAAAAACAGCTAGATGCCCAGAAGGGACACGTGGTGAAAGAAGTGCTCCTTTGTTTAGCAGAGTTAAAGAAGAACGACGATTGCCACGATGGAGACTCTTGCTGATTCATTGGAAAAATCCTGGCCTGGAAGAAGTATGAACAATTTATTCTTTCTGAATTCAGAGTCAGTCTGGTGTGTTATGTCTTGAGAACAGGCTGCAAAGGGAGTCTGTCTTCTTCCCTCCCCCTCACTCTAAGCAGAATTACCTGCAGTGCAGAGTGAAGTTAACATTCAACCTGAAAATTCTCATCAGAACAACTTAGCTATTTCTTTTTTGAAACTCTACAATGTTATGACAGGCGAGAATTATTAAAGACAGTGTTTCATCAAAGATCTGTCTGAAAGGACTTCCAAATTAATTGGGTCCAGAATTCTGTTAGATCAACAGTGTCGATAACTTTTCGAACTGTAAGCTTTAAAAGAAATCTCTCCCATACGCGAGCCCCTCCAGATATCGTGTTTGTTTTGTGTTTGTGTGTGGGGGCACGGGTGTTGAGATATCTAGTTTTTTTTTAAGGGGACTGGGGGAAATCATTAAATTTCCAAAGAACAAATTGTTTGCTAACCAGTTTTGTAAATTGTTCCCAAAAAAATGTTTCTTTTCCAGTAAAGCGATTATTTTGTGTTTGTTGAAAGAAGCCTGGTTAAAGATTCTTTATGCTTGGGCATAGCAGTATGAAAGACAAAATGGTGACTACTTGGTGAGTTAATGAACATTCAAAGTATTCTAGCGGCCTGTGGAGAAATGGTGCTAGAATTAACTCCACATACTTACCATCATGGTCCAAGACACCATGGTAAATTTTCCATTCTCATCCTGTACAACGCTGTCGGTTTGCAACACATAAAGATAACATGTTTCAGAAATGTCTTTCCTGCATTGACCAGCTCAGTAAGACTACACTCGCAGGCCTCATTCTTACAAATGAATTTATTGACAATGCATGTACACGAATACCTTTGATGGAGGTTATACTCCTTAGGAGGGATTGAGCAGATAGATCATGATAAAATGTCAGGGATAGGTGACCTCTTACCAGAGGTTAATTAAAAAGGTGTCGGGGAAGGCACTGTCTTCTCAGCGTCCCAGGTTATTTGCCGCTTATGAACATCTCAACAATTAAGTACATGTGCAGCTATTTGGAATGACCTCCCGAAGAAGCAAATATCTTTTGGCCGGGCCAGCAGCTAAAGGCATTTAAAGAAATTTGCTTACGAATAGGCTTTGCTGAAAGAGGCAGCATTTGCGTGAAGTTGTTGGGAAGCGAGTTATTAATTCATGTAGAGGGCTGTTGGCAGGTTGAATGCAATCACTTTAAGAAAGGATAGTATAAATGGCTGCACTCCCAGTTGCAAATTGTCTCGATTGAATTTGCCTGCACCATTGCAGCGAATGACAGGCACGGGCATAGTTCACAGCGATGTCACTGTTCGTCTGCAAGTGTTCCGCTGTAAAGCTGCTAACGTTTAATTGCATGCTACCTACATATTTGTGGTACAGAGGTGATAAAATGGTATATTTGTCACATCAGAAGGCTGATATTTTCAAGATGGTAATATTTTCAAGATGGCAGAGCGACAGGAGCAAGTGCCGCTATCCGGATTTCTTTTGCTGTCTGATGGCAAACATATACGTGTTGTGACGCAACGCCAACAGCTTGCTTCAATACAGTATTCTCCAATACTAGTATGGAACCCGCCATTTTGGTATTATTAATAACAAACTCTGAGCACCTGAGCTAAACAGCGATTGCTTCCACGCTTCCAGAGTGTCATCAATTGGTGTTCAAATTCGGACCAACAGCAGAGGGGAATGCAACATTTTCCCTTGCTGACTGGCCGTGCACTAACCGGCATGTTGGAAATATCGCGTTCGGTAGTTACTATGGTGACATGATTGTGAGTGCCCTTGACATCAAGGCAGAGATTGACCGAGTTTGGCATCAAGGAACCCTGGCAAACTGAAATCAATGGGAATAAGGGGAAAACTCTCCGCTGCTCTGGATTCATACCTAGCATGAAGGAATATGGTTGTAGTTGTTGGAGGCCAGTCATCACTGCACCCGGTCGTCACTGCAGGAGTTCCTTAGGGTATTGTTTTCGACCCAGCCATCTTCAACTGCTTCATCAATGATCTCCTTTCCATCATATGGTCAGAAATGTGGATGTTTACTGATAATTGGACAATGTTGAGCACCATTCGCAACTCCTCAGATACTGAAGCAGTCCATATCCAAAAGTAGTAAGACCTCAACAATATTCTGATTTGGGCTGACATGTGGCAAGAAACATTCGTGCCACACAAGTGCCAAGCAATGACCATCTCCAATAAGATAGAATCCAACCATCACCGCTTGGTATGCAATGTCACTACAATCACTGAATAAGCCATTATCAACACCCTAGCCGTTGCCATTGACCAGAAACTGAACTGGTTGGTGAGTGGCTTGGAGGGGAGCTTTCAGGTGGCGGTGTTCCCATCCCCCTGCTGCCCTTGCCCTTTTATATGGTAGTATTCATGGGCTTGGAATGTGCAGCTAAAGGAACTTTGGTGAATCCCTGCAGTGCACCTTATTAATGATGCATACTGCTGCTTCAGTTAGTGCTGGAGGGAGTGAATGCTTTTGGATGCGGAATCTCTCAAGCGCGCTGCTTTGTCCTAGATGGTGTCAAGATTCTTGAGTGTTTTGGGAACTGCTCTCATCCAGAAAAGTGGGAAGTATTCCATCACACTCCTTGTTGTGCCTTGCAAATGGTGAACAGGCTTTGGGGAGCCAAATGTTGAGTTTCCCATCGGAAAAACCCGCAGGATTCCTAGCCTCTGACCTGCTCTCATAGCCACAGTATTTCTATGGCTTGCAAATAAACCGTCCCTTCACTGTCACTCGAACTCCCCCCTACATCACCATGGGCACACACACACCACATGAAAGACAGCGGTTAAATAAGGCAACTCACCACCAACACTTAAAGTTAAACTAGGGATGGGCAATACATGCTGGCCTAACCAGCGAAACCAACATCCCGTGAATGAATTAAAAGTATCGCAAATCGAATGCTTCAGATTAGCAGCGAGCTGGAAGGAAACATTTTTCCCCAGAGCTGTCTGATTGCTCCGATCTTCACGAAGCTGCTCAGCAGCATCAGTTTCCTCCGTTTTCTCAATGTTACAAATATTCTGCTGCAAGGTTAAACATTTTCCGCCATCAATAGGCTGATATCTTACTTAAAGATCAAACTGTAAAATATTCTCGCCATGAAATATGGTGCCACCTCTCTCTTTTTTATTTCTTTGATGGGAAGTGGGCATGTCTTGCAATGAGCAGCGTATGATGCTCATCCAGAATGGCCTTGACAAGGATCGCTAAATATAAAGAATGAAAGCAATTCATACATTGAAGGGAAAATAACCTTGAAATGTTGCCGTATCGCAGGTTTGTTGCAATTTAACCTTTTGAACTTAATTGTGAATGAGAATTAAGGTGGTTACTAAATGCAAACTCATGACTGGGGCTTCATCGCGAAATGATCAATTGACCGTTAAATTTAAATTTGGTCTTTTAATTCGTGGGAATTGCTAGGACAGAGAATTTAAAATATTTCCACCTGGCTCTCAATTAATGTCTTTGGGTGTTTAGAGCAAGTTGAGAAACTAGTAAATGACAGAACAATTCATAGGCCAACTGCCCTTGTGATGTCTGCATTTGCCTCGGTAACAGTCAAACAGAAGTGACAATTCATGGTCGGGGGAGCTCACTAAATTTTTGTCTTGCGTTTATGCTCTGCTGGGTGTCTTCCTAAAGAGACGATGTGAGATAGATTGGAATTGGAAAACGTTATTCAGGAAAGCATTGCCTTCTCATCCACGGAGAAAATGAGCCCCATAAATATACGTCAACAGTGAAGTACACGTTGCACGCTTAGGTATATTACTCCGTTCTGGGATTGTTTGAAAGCAATTAGCAACACATTAGGAGTCCGTTGTGCAGTTTTTTTAAAAAAAAGGTACATAGAAGCAGCAAATGTGTTTTGGCCCATACAGCAGCTGAGTGTTGAGAAATGTGCTCAGGAATAGGCTTTGCATGTGCGTCAATTGTTTGAAGGCGAGTTTTCAATCCGTGTAGAGGACTGATGATGACTTGAATACAATCGCTTTAAGATAGGCGAGCGTGATTTGTTGCACTGGCGATTGGAAGTTGGCTCCTGTGAATTTGACTGCAACACTACAGCGAACGACAGGTATGGGCACAGTTGACAGCGATGTCAGTGCTCATTTGCAAGTGTTCGGCCGTAGAGTAGAACATATTTGATCACATGTTACCGACAGATCGGTGGCACAGAATTGTTTGTGAGAACAAAAGGCACATATTTTCCAAGAAGCAGGAAAGAAATGAAAACTGCAATCCGATTGCAGTTCTTGCCCCCGGTTGAAACAGTCTTGTAGCATGTCAGTTACTACTTCAGGGCGGTAACTGAACATCGCAGTCAACATGAGGTTTACGACGAAGAAGCTTCACTGACCAGTATGGGGATCAATCCTACCAGTTGTGCGTTATATGCACCATGTTTTAAACACATGAGCGAAACATTCACAGCCTTCAAATTTCCCCAGTGAGATCAAGTGACATTCTGATTCGGTCTATCACTGAGTGGACAATCCAGTATTCTTCCTCACTGTCTGATCGTGCACCAGCTGGAACATCAGAACTCTCATTTTTGCAAAGTCAAAGCTTCAGGTCACCAGTGAGCTGGAAGGACAAATTTATGCCAAGAGCTGTCTGAAAATTCCGAAGTTTACTGCTTGCGCAGCAAAAGCTGCTTTCCTCTGTTTTTCTCAGGGTTAAAACTATTCTGTCGAATGTAAACCTCAAGGAGCAAAATTTCGCCTCATCGATAATCTGATATATTGTGCAATATGTTGCATTCAGGCTATCAACAACACCCTACACGAAACAATAACTCGCTTCCCAAAAAACAAACTCTGCCTCGTTCTGCAAAGCTTATTCGTAAGCGAAGTTTTGAATATGCAGTAAGCTGCTGGCTAGGCCAAAAATCACTTGTTGCTTCAATATGCCTTCTAGAAATGCTACACAACGGACTGTCAATAACCCATACACGTTTACAGCACAGAGGCAGCCTACTCGGCCCATCGAGTCAACAAAGATCGGACTACTGTAACCCCATTTTCCAGCGCTGAACCCATAGCCCTGGAAGCTATGGCAACGCAATATGCTTCTTAAATGTTGCGTGAATTCATACACAACCACCCTATCCGGCAGTGCTTTCCAGACTTCCACCACTCTCTGGGTGAAAGAAGCTCTCCTCTACTCACTTCTTAGCCTTCTACTTCTTACCTAACATCAATGTTCCCGAGCTAATGACCCTCTACTAATGGGAATAGTGCCTTCCTATCCATCGTAACTACGGCCCTTATAATCTTATACACGTCTATGAGGTCGCCTTTCAAACTTCGTTCCTTCAAAGAAAATAACCCCACCCTATCCAATCTTTCCTCTTAAGTCAGTCTCTCCATCCCAAGCAGCATCCTGGTAGATCTCCTCTGTACCCTCTACAGTGCAATAACATCCTTCCCATAATGTGGTGACGGGAAATGCACACAGTACTCCAGTTGAGGCCTAAGCAATGGTTTAAACAGTTGCAGTATGACCACCCTGCTAGGCCAATAAAGTAAAGCATCCCATGTGCCTGCTTAACCACATTGGCTACCTGCCCTGCTCCCTCAGGCATCTGTGGATAAGCACACCAAGGTTCCTCTGATCTTTACTGCTTTCCGAAAACGACCGTTCATAGTGTTAAACCTTGCTGTGTTAGCCCTCCTCTAGTGCATTACCTCGCATTTTTCCATGGCTGAATTCCATTTGCTACTGCTCTGCCCACCTGACCAGTTCATTGATATCGTCCTGCAGTTTTCGGCTGCTCTCTTCAATTTACTACCCTGCCACCCTAACCTCCTAATGTTTTGCAAATTAGCTTGAAGTACGGAGGAGGGGGGAGGGGGTTACAAAATGCCAAACCGCACAGTGAGTAATTCGTTGCTGAATTACTTGGAAGTGACATGTGCTCTCAATGGCTGCGATGGCAATGATCTCTCACAAAACTTATTTTCCTTCCAATCACTCTCAGACAAACGTTTATGAAGATTTCCAGCAGAGGTTAAGCTCAAATTAAAATTCAACAAACACTCTGTAATTTTGCGTCTCTTTAGTTGTCAACAGATGCTTTCTGAACTGTCCAGTATTCCAAGCATTTCTTCTTAAATTTTATTTTAGTTTACGTTGTCGCTTACCACTTACATTTCCATGGATGTTTTTCTGTGGAGTAGCACATATTCACTCTGGGCTACAAGTGCCTCCTTATAAAATCGTTTTGTCAACATTTGCCGTTGAAATAAGAGGATTTGACATTCTTATCAGCGCAGTATTTTGCACTTGTATCTCACAATTTTTATCCACTCTCAAGAAATTATGAAAATATATTGTTATTAACGTCCTTGCAAGTATCTTATCATACTACCTGTTGTAGATCTTGTTAGATGTTAGCTCATCTTTTATTCTTTCTTGTTTCTTTCCTATTTACTGGAACATCTGGTCTTTTTCTAGATTTAGTTTTATTTCACCTTTGTTTATGTTTCTCTTAGGTCTCTAGCGTCCTCCTCATCAAATAGCTTTTGCAACATCTTCCATTGATTCCAAAAGGATCTGGCATTCTTTAAGGGCCCCCAATGAAGGATAACGCCCCACCTTTCACACCCCATCCAAAACAGGAATGTCCCATTTTGTGCTGATAAGAGTGTGAATCAGGGACAGCTGTCAGCAATCCTGGGCCCTTTCAAACAGACACAAGCCTATCATTGCTGCATCCATCCTCTGCTGCACTCGTCTTCAAGGCGTGATCACATTGAGAGAAGGAAACGACTTTTAGTAAATCTCCTGATCTATCTAAAATTCATTTTCATAATTTGATGGTGATAATTGGCATTGTTGAGTACTGAAAACAAGCGGACTGCTATCTTATTCCCGTAACACATTCCTGCCAATATTCTTTTCCATTATTTGTAATATGAATTGGTATTAGACATATGGCTTGACCAGCAGCAATTGTGAATCTATATGTTTTCGAATCGCCTCAAAATACCCTCACGATCCATTTTGTTAAGTTGTGTAAAGATTCTCAGTGACCATCTCACTCATGATTTCATCTCAATGCACTGACTGAACTTCAGTGACATTGCTTGTTGTACTCGTGAGATGGAGTGGACTTGGGTTGTACAATCTGATGAGTCTGATGGTGGAGCAAATGATGGGCAAGACATGAAAGGTGCGCAATGGGGGTTGGCAGAGAAAATAATGCAGTGAGCTTGGGTTCGAAGATCGAGCGTATGCGAGTAGTCGAGAGCAGGCTGGAAAACTGTCGAAGTCAATAAGCAGGATCAGGAGAAATGAATGATGTTTGAGGAGAGGTCTCTCAGCGGCAAAAATTGGAAATGACCAACTAGAAAATTATTATATTAATCATCAATTACAAAGTTATCACCATTTAAAACTATATTGACATAATGTTTCAGAAATCATCTATCCTATTACGGAATGCATCACTTCTTTAACAACGTTGAGAAACAGATTTATGCTCCCATATGGAGTACTTCAGTTACGACACATACTACAGTGAAATTGACAAAAATACATATTATTTTACTAAATGTTGATCGCTTTCAGTTGCGTATTTACCTCGACTTTATTTAGGGAATATTGTGTGCCTCCTGTCCCTTCTTAATTAAACCAGAATATAACGACCCAGTTACAATCATTTGTTGTGATACAAGCAGCTTCAACAGCACATACATAACCTTGTCCCCGGCTACATAAAGTTGTCCAGTTCTGTCATTGTCTTCCTAATTTAAACAGCGAATAGAGAATTTATAGTGAGCGATGCCCAGTTTATTCGAATCTAAATCATGATTTATATTTAATAAGTTTGAAGCTTACGAGTACATTTAAATACAACACTGAAGCTAAAATAAATGTATTAAAAGAGCTTCAGAGGAAAACAGATTTGCCCGCAAGTGTAAATATAGCTGCTGCCCAACGGACAGCTCTTCAGCGTTCACAGCGCAGAGTCAGTGGAGATAAACAAGGCGAGTGGTTCAGGTCGATGACTTTTCATCGCAACTGAACAAAAATATAAATATAGCAGTTTTTAAACGAGTAGATTGCTGGAGCCGTTAGATGTACAAAAGCGAATATCTGTGAGGGCGAAATACAAGAGAATAAGGGTTTCATGATGGAAATGCTGAAGATAGTTGTAAGGGTAATAGCAAATAAACAAACAATGTAACCAAATGAAGTTCTGGATGTCTGCATAGCAAATGATTGAATGTAAGCTGAAGGAATGAAGAAAGTAAGGTAATCAAAATTACCAAAAACTACAAGAAACGGCAGGAAACAACATTGAAGCAGATGTAATAACATTGAAATCAACCTAAAGAAGTCCGAGTAAATCATTTGGATTTAAGTGCCAAGGAAAAGAAGCCCGGCTGAATCAATATTAGCTCTGCAGGTTAATGTTTAAGGAAGTACTGTGACTTATTACATACAGTAGCTGGGAGGGGATTCATTATCTCTGTTTTGCAGGGGCGAGGGGGAAATACTGGAGATTTTAAATGAAGACTTTGCCGACTGACTTATTTAGATACCTACATTTGTGATTCACACAATTGTTAACTTTACAAGAAATTAACTTTCTTGCTTTCAAAGGGGTGATATCACACTTCCCCACATCAACTGAAATCGGTTACGCACTCGCCGAATCTACCCGTACCTCTTTGTGTATTCTCATTGGAATTTCTGCAGCATAATATCTCCTCGAAATAAATGCATTCTCCAAACATTTAGAGGCTCAGTTGCGATTACTTCTTAATTCACCCTGCATAACGCCCCGTATAACGGAACAGTGACGTTTGCAGCGAAATACTGGGCTATGAATCAAAACGTTGCATTACAAAGCTGCGCCGCATGATGGCGCCACGCCTTATAGATGGGAGATCCTTTCTCTCCGCTTCCTGGAAGGACTCCATCCCATTCTCTCAGTTCCCTCGCCTCCGTCGCATCTGTTCTGATGATGCCACTTTTAAAAACCGTCCCTCTGACATGCCCTCCCTCTTCCTTTACCGAGGTTTTGCACCCAGGTTGGTTGACAGGGCCCTCATCCTTGACCGGTCCAACTCCCGCTCATCCCCTCTAACACCTTCCTCTCCTTCCCAAAACCATGGTCGGGATCCACTTTGTCCTCACTCATCACACCAAGAGCCTGCGCATTCAAAGGTTCATCCTCCGACATTTCCACCAACGCCATCAGGATGCCACCAAACACATTCCGTTTGGCCGAGCTGTCGGCATTCCACGGGGATAGTACCCTCTGGGACACCATGATGGACACTCGTCCATCACCCCCTATGCCTCAAGCCCAACCCAAGGCACTTTCCCATGAATAAGGTGCAACACCTGCACCTTACTTTGCCCCGTCCTCACCGTTACCAGCCGCCATCCTGAGAAGGACCCCTTATCACCAATCTCTGCCGCCTGCCAGACAGCCAATCTTATATCCATGTTAATACCTTGCCTCTAACAACATGACCTCTTATCTTACTGAGCAGCCTCCTGTGCGGCACCTTGTCAATGGCCTCCTGGAAGTCCACACTCATGAGCCACACTCTGTAAATACCCACACTCACTGTTATCACCCACGGTGAATGCTGACATACATTCAAAGCCCCTATGAAAAGATTCAAACACACCAGCCACCCTGTCTTAATACAGAACCACTTTCTGGACACACCTTGTAAATACAATCACAGACTCTGGCAACAGTTTATAAATAGTGAAATAATCCCGTGCAGGCTCAATAAATACTGTTACACTCTTGGGCCACACTCTCTAAATGTTCAACGACGCACTCAGACCACTCTGTGAAAACAGTGACACAGACTCCAGCCACCCTGCGTAAATACAGTAACACTCAGGCCACCCTGTAAAAATACTGATGCACACTCAGGCCACCCTGTGTAAATACTGACACACTCAGGCCAACCTCTGTAAATATTGATGCACACTCTGGCCACACTTTGTAAAGACTGACACATGATTGTGGCATTCACTGAAAATGTTAATACACACTATGGTGTTATGACCCAGCATATCATGTGTGCCAGGCGAATGCCTTTCATGCTGGGAAAATTGTTTGTGCCATCACATCTATTTTGCAATTTGCATTTATTTAAAAATGTGTGGACTGAATTCAGAAACAATAATTGCAGTAAGGCTTTTGGAGATTAAAAAAATGAAATTCTAATATTTATTGACAAATGAAAAGAAGGCCAGTCTTTTTAAATTCTCATATACATACAAATTATTACTATGCTAACTCCTAAAATCCCTAACTTAACCGACCTACAGTTACACAACTTTCGAGGCAACGTTCCAATCATTGATTTGAAGTTTTAAACAGATCCAGTAAAGTATCTCCACACCCATGAAAGTGGAATTTCAAATGATTTTTCCCCAGCTTTAGTTCGGTAGAAAACAGACTTCTGCAATAATACTGGGAGCTTCATTTAGGCAATTAAACATATTTCTCCCAATAACATTCCAATATGTAGCCTTATTTTCTTTTATATATCTTTTTCTCTATTATTGTATATGTCTTTCAAACTGCATGCTCGTGTCTTTATTGTTTTTACTGTTTATTGTCAGTTACCCTTGGAGAAAAATAAACACACTCGTTAGCCTTGTTTTTATGGATATCTGTAGGCAGGCTGACATCACTTGAAATCTATATCTCTCTTTAGCTATCTAAAATGTAAATTCCCTTCACATCTTTCATTCTCAGCCAACATCATTGTTTACTATTAGCATATCAAGCGACGAGCTTATTTTCATCAGTCAAATCCTGAAGTCTACTTCACTCCAAATGTAATTATAACACACAGAATGACCAAACTGTACTTACCCCAATAAACCTACTTTATGCTAAACCCTCTGTCAAAAATGGCACACTCTCGGGCTACCCTCTGCAAATACTGACCCACTTTCGGCCAACCTCAGTACAGTCATGAGCCATCATCTGGAAATATTAACCCACTCTCACATTGCCCTCTGTAAATTCTGACACACTTTTGGCCACCCTTTGTAAATACTGACAGGTCAACCTCTGCATTACTGACACATTCTCGTGCCACCCTCTGTAAATAATGATACAATGTCAGGCCACTATCTCTAAATATTTGCATATTCTTGGCTCACACTGTAATTACTCACACACTCTTGGGCGTCCCTCTGTTAATACTGAGGGGGAGAGCTTCTGCATGCACTGTCACAGTCACAAGACGCCCTGTATACGTATTTACACACTTTTGGCCCACTTCATTTAAATACAGGCAAAGTATAAAGCCACACACGGTAATTACTGACAGGTTCTCTGGACACCATCCCGAATCAGTGAGCACATTCTCTCCAGCCTCTGTTAAAAGACACACAGGCCTAGCCACCCTTTCTAAGTACAGGCACACTCTTGGGCTGCCTTCTTTACATACTGACTCTCATTTAAGCCACACTCTGTTAATATTGACCCGCTTTCGTGCCACTCTCTTTGAAGTCTGGCACTCTCTGGAGATTGCAATTCCAGCTTGGAGTTCTTTCTGAGCGTTCAAACGTTGTTCAATGGTAAATGTTAATCAGTGTGATGTGGGCCTGAGTCAAGTTGTGTTAAATGTGTGTGAGTTAACCAAGAAGTTGAGTTGTTACGGCGAAAAGTGAGATGTTGAATGCTAGGAATTAAAGGGTAAGTATACTTTATTTCTATATGGCTGCAATAATCATAATTATATCTTAGTTGTTTAGTATGGATCTTGGATTAAATCTTCGTGAGAATTTTAACAATTTCAGGCACATTTCTCAGAAGCACAAAGGGAATGTGTTTTAAATGAAATAATTTGTCATTTGGAATTTGGAACAGAAACAAAAAAATAAATAAATCGGCCTGAAACAGCGGCAAATCTAAACCAAAAGGAGAAACAGAGCAGTTTGTAGACACTAGATTAGAGTGACATTCAGTGCGGCTCAAAAGCTCGACTCAAACTCTGAAAATATTTTTAAAAATAACATTGTGGCAAATGTGGATGATACTCCGATCATTTTAAATTATAATAACCTTTACCAAAGTCTGTACATATAAACAGACAGCTGACATGCATTCGGGTTGGTACACAATTATATGATAGCCTGCAGCATGCCGGGATAGATTTGTAGCATCCCGGACGATGCCATGTGCAGCATGAAGAGCTGGATAGCAACGTTAGAAAGGCAGCTGGACTTCCTAGGGTAGCAGGAATAGTGAATGTCAGGGCTCACCAGAAAATAACCGCCCAAGCAGGGTAGGGGGAGGTGGAGACAGATTAGGAGACGAAAAAAGGCACAGACGAAGAAGTGCCTATCGACGCCACCTGGAAATGTTGGGTGGGGTGGAGGAATGGGCGAGTGGGGGAGGTCCAACCTGGCAGATATTCACGGGGAACTGATATATTGAAACATAGAAACATGGAAGCTAGGAGCAGGAGTAGGCCATTCGGCCCGTCGAATCTGCTCCGCCATTCATTATGGTCCAGGCTGATCATCCAAATCAATAGCCTGCTCCTGGTGTCTGCCTTATGATCCCTTTCACCGCAAGAGCTATATCTAAGTCCTTCTTGAAAACATATAATGTTTCTGTCTCAACTGTCTTCTGCCGTAACGCATTCCAGAGGCTCACCACGCTCTGGATGAAGAGATTTCTCCTCTTCTCAGTGCTAAATGCTCTACACCATATCCACAGACTGTGACCCCTGATGCTGCACTCCCCCACCATCGTGAACATCCTTCCTTCATCTGTCTGGTCCTGTTAGAATTTTATAGTTTACTATGAGATTCCCCCCTCATTCTTCTGACATCCACCAAATATAATCCTACTCGATGCAATGTCTCACATTTGTCAGCCTCGCCATCCCAGGAATCAGATGGGTAAACCTTTCCTGCAATCCTTCTATAGCAAGTACATCCTTCCTCAAATAAGCAGACAAAACTGTTCACAATATTCCAGGTGTGCTCTCACCAAAGCTCTGTGCAATTGCTGCAGGACACCCCTGTTCCTGTTCTCGAATACTTTGGCTATGAAGGGCAACATACCATTCACCTTCTTTACCGCCTGCTGCACCTGCATGCTTACCTTCAGCGACTGGCGTACAAGAACATCCAGGTGTTGTTTCACATTCCCCTCTCTCAATTTATAACCATTCAGATAATAATCTGCCTTCCTGTTTTGCTACCGAAATGGATAACCTCACAATTTTCCATGTTATACAGCATCTGACATGAATTCAACTACTCGCTTAGCTTGTCCAAATCACACTGAATCACCTCTGCATCCTCCTCACAGTTCACCGTCCCACCCATCTTTGTGTCATTTGCAAATTTGGAAATATTACACTAAATTCCCTCATCTAAATCATTAATGTATATTGTGAATAACTGTCTGCCATTTGGAAGAATACCGGTATATTCTTACTCTTTGTTTCCTGTCTGCCAACCAGTTTTCTACCCATCTCAATACACTATCCCCAACCTATGCGCTTTAATATTACACGCAAAGCTCTTATGTGGGACTTTGTCGAAAGCTTTCCGAAAGTCCAAATAAACCATATCCTCTGGCTCATGCTCAACAACCCTAGTAGATTCATCCTCGAATAATTGCTGTAGATTTGTCAAGCACAACTTCCCCCTCAAAGATTCATTCTGACTCTGTCCGATTCTGCCAAAGTTTTCCACGTACTCAGCTATTAATTTTTATATTGCACTCTAGAATTTACCGCAATACCAACGTCAGGCTGACTGGTATATAGTTCACTGTTTTCTCTCTGCCTCCCTTTTAAAAATGTGGGGTTACATTGGCTACACTCCAATCTGTAGGAACTGTTCCAGAGTCCATATAATCTCGAAAGATGACCACCAACGTATCCACAATTTCGAGGGCCACTTCCTTAAGTACATTGGTATGTAGATTATCAGGCCCCGGTTATTTATCGGACTTCAATGCAATCAATTTCCCATCACCATTTTCCTACTCTTACTGATTTCTTTCAGTTCCTCCCTCTCATTAAACCCTTTGTTCCCCAAAGTTTCTTGTATGTTATTTGAATCCTTCTTTGATGAAGTCAGAAGCAAAGTATGTATTTAGTTGTCCAGCCATTTATTTGTTCCCTATTATAAATTCCCCTGTTTCTGACTGTAAGCACTTACATTTGTCTTCATTTTTTTCTCTTCACATACCTATAGAAAATTTTACAGTTAATTTTTATGTTACCTGTGAGCTCACTCTCTCACTCTATTTTCCTCTTCTTAAACAAACCCTTGGTCTTCCTTTGCTGAAATCTAAAGTGCTCTAAAACCTCAGGCCTTTTGTTTTTTTTCTGTCGAATTTGTATGCCTCTTCCCTCCATTTTATATTATCTCTAATTTCCCTTGTAAGCCATGGTTTGGCCAACTTTCCTGTTTTACTTTTATGCACGACAGGAATAAACAATTGTTGCAGTTCACCCATGGGGGTCTTTGAATGTTTGCCATTGCCTATATACTTTCAGCCCTTTAAGTAACGTTTCCCAATCCAATGTAGCCAAATCACGCCACACTCAAACGTAGTTTACTTCCGTAAGATTCTGGAACCAAATCTCAGAATTAACTATGTCAATCTCATTTTATGAAGAATTCTATAGTTTTATGGTCCCTCGTCCACAAGGGTCCTCGTACAACTAGATTTCTAATTATTCCTTTTTCATTAAACAATACCCATTCGAGGATGGCCTGTTCTCTCCTTGGATTCTCAATGTATTGGTTCATAAAAAAAATCCAAAAACACCGGAGGAACTCCTCCTTTACGATATTGTAACTAACGTGATTTGCCAAATCTAAATGCATATTATAGTCAACCAGAATTAAAAATATCCCTTTATTAAATGCGTCTCTATTATGGTGTTTAATGCCATACCAACATCATCACTACAGTGTGATGGTCTATATAAAACCCACACTAAAGTTTTTTCCCCTTAGTGTTTCTCCGCTCTAGCCCTGCAGATTCCGCATCGCCGGAGTTAATATCATTTCTCACCCTTGCCATAATTTCCTCTTTAACCAGCAATGCAACTCTACTGCCTATTCCTTTTTGTCTGTACTTCCAAAATACAGAATACCCTGGATGCCCAGTTCCCATCCCTGGTCATCTTGCGGCCATGTCTACGTATTCCCGACTATATCATACCTGTACACATCTATTTATGCAGTTAGTTGAACCACTTTATTGAGAATGCTCCTCGTGTTGAAGCACAAAGCATTAAGACCTGTCTTTTTAACATTATTTTCCCGTTTCCACTATTTTTCACGGAGGCCATGTTTGATTCTTGCCCTTGATTTCTCTATCACTATACAGGGAAAAGGAAATATAGGGAGATAATGGAGCATTGAAGAGACCACAATTGATCTCCAGGACAGACGGAAGAGCCGTGGTGCCTGAGTGTATGTACGGGGTATCGTAGATCTTTACCATGGAAAAGCACCAGAGAAGGAATGTGCCTCTGAGTCAATACAACGAGACTGGTGGTGGCCGGAGCTGGGCCAAAATATCAGCAAATTATTGTCACAAATGCCGAACATATGCACAACATGAACCCCGTGAAGACCAGCAGCTGGGGTATCAAGAGCTCCGGAATGGCCATGGCGAAATGTCCAGAAACATTTTACGGGTTTCTCAGCAAATATTCGGGGAAAGACAAAGCGTCATTTGGTAATGGAGCAACTTAGTCAGTGGCTGGTGGCATTCGGGACAACTGGCTGTAGTGTCAACGCCGTTACAATGACCCTGACTGAAGAAATAATAATGGGATATAGAGGACAGAGCGAAGGGCAGAAGTGCCAGTGTGAATGTGCCAAGGGCTCTTAGCGCTGTCCATTGGAACAGCACCAAAGGAGGAATGTGACCAACGAGTTAAGACAGTGAAACCGGAGTTGGCTGGTGCTGGGCCGCAATTGGGAGCACTCCTGGACATAAAAAGTGATCAGGGAATACATATTACTGACAAAGCATTAAGGAAGCTGTTGACTGTCGGCATTCAAAGAGAAGTTTCACTTCCCCCACCATCCCCAAGGTTCAGGAATGGTGCAACGAGTGGTAAGGACATTAAAACAGCTGTAAGTAAAATAGCTGAAAGTTGAAAAAATAAATGGACGGACGTGCAACCCCCCATATTCATGCAACACAGAGCAATGCCCAACAGGACCCAGACGTTACCCAAAGCATGCTCATGGTGGGGAGAGCACTGCGGCTCTCAGGGGGAGGACTGACGGATTGTAACGATACACGACCTGCCATAGGCAGGTTCAGGAGGTACCTGAAGGAACTTTGTCAACTGTTAAAATCGCTTAGACAAGAAGTGAAGAAACAGCAGAACATAGTTGAGCAGACTCGAACAGCTCCGGTGATTGAGCACAGACAAATACCCAGTGTGGTACACAGGGTGATGATCAAAATCGCCCCAGACATACCAGGATGCAAGCCACAGCGGGAAGTGCCGCAGGGACCAGTAAAAACTATCGACACCTGTGTCTTTATACACATAGTTTAATAGCAGTACACCTTCAGTCTCTCCACAAGCATGACCCAGACCTCCCTGTTGCTTGCCATATCAACACTGCTCTCATGCCCATATGTACGTCCTCGGACTGCTGTAAAGTTCCAGTGAAGCTCAACGCAAACTGAAACTTCCAACTAGGCACTTTACAGTCTTCCGGACTGAATATTGAGTTCAACCATTTTAAGTCATGAACTCTCTCCTCATCCCCACCCTCTTTCCGATATCCACCTTTTTTTCCCAATAAGTGATATAGGTTTTTATTTTCCCACTTATTTCCATTATTTTTAAATGTATTTCCATCCATTTTTCATCTCGAACTTTTAGCCTATTTCGATCCCTTCCCTTCACCCAACACCATAACAACTAGGGCGATCTGTACCTTGCTTGTCCTGCTTTCTACCCTTCATTAGCACATTCCTTCAACAGCTCTTTGAGCTTTTGTCTGTGACATCATTTGGCTATCTGCACTTGTCACTGGCCCCCTATCCAAGCTCGACCTGTCCCCCCTCCTTAAACCACCTGATAGTTCACCTCTTTTCTATTTTTACTTACTTCTGTTGAAGATTGATACGGACTCGAAAGGTTACATGTGTTCCTCTTCGCAGATTCTGCCAGATGTGCTGAGTTTTACCAGATATTTTTATTTTTGTTTAATGTCTAAGTTGCTTGCTTCACAGAAGGGGAAGAGGGAAATACAGAAACAAACTATATCATTGCAGGTTGAAACTTGGGCCCCGACAGCTGTATCTCGAAATGCATTGGAACACCAAACTCACCGGTATTCAGGAAGGGACAGCAGGCAATATGATCGGGCAGATAAACTGTGCAGCCCTGACCCAAACTGGAACCCGGTCCGGCGAATGGATTATTGTTAGTAAGGGAAAACAAAGCTTAAAATGATGATGTATGTTAGGAGATGGTATCTGCCATCCTACATGTATCCAATATATATCTTTACAACGGCGGTGCTGGGAATAAACCTGGGAAATTTACACGGCATTGTTGAGGTGAGTGTTAGAAAAGCCAGCCCATTTTAAGGTCAGAGACGCACACGCTCTCGGTCTTGTGAATGGGAGGAGAAACACTGGAATCCTCAAATTAATTTCAGCCCGATATGCATTGCAAACATCAAATTATTGTTCGATGCAATTTTCAAGATACATTTCAAGATATCATCATGTGATTAATCACAGAGCATTTTTCATCGTTATCCTTGTGTTGAGGTTAACTGTAAAATCATTGTTCAGTACAATACTTATTTCCAGTTAATCTGAATTCAGGTATTTACAGTAAATATCGAATCACTTTTAGTTGCTTTAGTTAATAATTGTTTATTGAATAATCATAGTAATTGACTAATCATCGTTCAGTTCCTCCTTCACATTAAAGATTAATAAGGTTTTTTGACCAATGTTGAGAGTGATAATTAAATCAACGTAAAACGTTACAATATAAATTAATTTATTGGTCAGCCCGATAATTACTGTAAATATCTCACGTTTTTGAGGTACACAAACGAGTAAAAAATATTGCTCGGGACAGACCTTTTGCATACATCGAGTTGCCAATGTAATTAATACATACGCATTTTTAAATCTATCAATGATTACCGTACATGGCTATGTGAACTTTAGGGCAATTCTAGAAGCGAGTACGTCATTACTGTTTGCTGTGACAGTAATTTTAAATATTTTATTATTAAAAGTAGAATAATAACAGCGAATATATAGTTATTTGTCCAATAAACACCTAAAAAATTGCCATTACAATAATAATAGAAATGCCATAAGGCATAGGAGCAGAAGTCGGACATTCGACCCATGAAGTCTGCTCATCATACAATGAGATCATGGCTGACCTGACAATCCTCAACGCCACTTCCCTGCCTTTTTCCTCATAACCATTGTATTTCTTCCTGATTAACAATCTATCTCAGCCTTGAATACACTTAACCACCCAGCGTCTAAAGCCCTCTGTGGTAAATAATTGCACAGATTAACTACCCTGTGAGAGGATAACAAATCCTCCTAATCTTTCTCCAAAATGGGCGACCCTGCAATCTTAGATTATGCCCTCTGGCTGTAGACTCCCCCACAACGTGAAACAACCTCTCAGCATCTATCCTGCCAACCAAACAAATAATCTTATCTGTTTCAAGAAGGCCACCTCTGATTTTGCGAAAATCCAATTTGTACAGGTCCAACTTAGAGAATATCATAAGAAAATTCCTGCCTTACCTGAGTCAAACTTGTGAAATTTCGCGGGACTGCCCCCATTGTCAGTAAATCTTTCTTAGATAAGGGAAGCAAAAGTTTTCACAGAATTTTAGGTGTGGTCTAACTGGGGCTTTTTGTTGTTTCAGCAAGGCTTGCACATTTTAGACCACATTCCATTTGAAATAAAGGCCAACATCACATTGCCTCCCTTATTACCTGTTTAAATTATATGCTAACTTTTTTGTGAGTCATGAATGAGGACCCACGACTCCCTCTGTTCTGCAGCCCTGAAGTCTTTCTCCATTTTATTAATATTCAGAACTTTTTACTTCCTGCCAAGGTGCAAAACCTCACATGTTCACAGGTTATATTCTATCTGCCATTTTTTTGCTCACACACTAAACTGTCTATAACCCTTTGTGTAATCCTCTCCACTTGTCTTCCAAACCTTTTGTGTCTCATTCAGAAACTTGGGGAGAGTGCATTCACTTTCCTTATCTAAGTCATTAATGCATAATGTAAATTACAGTGGCCCCAACACTGTTCCCTCTGGTGCTCCACAAGTTACAATTTTCAATCCTGAAATTGCCCCCTTACACCAAATTTCTGTCTTCAACTTGTTTGCCAACACTTTATCAACGCTACTATAATACGCCCACACCATTTGGGTATTAGCACCGCGCATCCCTCGTTGCCTGCTCTTTCAAAAGTTCTGTTGAAGGGTCATGAAGACGCGAAACGTCAACTCTTTTCTTCTCCACCGATGCTGCCATACCTGCTGAGTTTTTCCAGGTAATTCTGTTTTTGTTTTGGATTTTCAGCATCCGCATTTTTTTGTTTTTATCTTTCAAAAGTCTTATTCTATTAAGTAGCCTCAGGTGCAGCACCCTATCAAATGCCTTCTGCAAATTCAAATACATTGCATCGACTTGTTCCCAATTGTCTACCCTTCTTTTTACCCTCTCAAGGAACTGGAATAAATTTGACAGGTGTGATTTTCACTTCATGAATTCATGCTGACTCAGCTTAATTACATATGCATTTATAGAAGCTCTGATATTATGTCCTTTATAATAGACTCCAAGCTTTTTCTCAATGATGGATGCAATTATAGCTCGGAGAAAAGACAAGCTTTTCGTCTGGCATTCATCTGGACACACGCAAGAATACCAATAAAATCGGCGAAACTTCAATTAATACTGTATTAGAAGAGAGCGTTTTTTGGTTGTCAACTATCTTTGCAGGGCGAATGAACCACTGATGGTGACTGTTGGTTTGCAGACAAAATTTGTTTGAAGTTTAAACAAGGCAGCCTAACCCTGATTGGTCTAAGCCTTGCCCTGAAGAATGAGTCAAATAATGTCGTTTGGTTTCTTTATCTCAAACAGACGCATTGCACTTCCATGTTATTCCTGTCTGCAAATAACAGGAAGCTGCTAACAAGCCAAAAAATACATTCCACCTATCAATCAAACGAGTTAGGTGGTACATCAATTTGAGTGACTGTGCGATGCGAGCTATATAAGAAGTAGGTCCCAATGGGGAGGATAGAGATCATACCTGATCAGATCGCCTTGTGAAGCTCAAGACAAAGTGTCAAACATCAGATATGGTTCTGCGAATCAACAGCATTTTGCAAATAACCTTAAATGTGCCAACGATTACCCTGAAAACACAAATTGAGATTACCAAGTGGGCTCACAATGTGGCACAGGTGCGTGCATTGGAATCTCTGTGAAAGACAGAACCCTTTCCTTTGCAGACGGGAAGAACATGAAAATGCGCGGCTTGTTTCAGCAAAATAAAATTAGTCACATCCATTGGCTTGCTCGTCAGGGCAATACCTTGGCCAATCAGGGTCAAGCTGCCTCATCTAAATTTCAGATAATGCATGGCAGTTAACTGTCAGTTACCATCAGTGATGCATTCGCCATGACAACATTATTTCCAAACCAATCAGCAATTTCTTCGCATAAAATCGAAATTATTGTGTACCCCTTGCATTCTGGCAATTATCCTGAAGAGCGCAAGATGAAAAGCTTGGACAATGTTCTTTTAGCAACAATACTCAACTTCTTCCCTAACGAACTTAGGTCAATTGTCTCTGGAAATAAGTGGTTAATGATAATCAAATTATCAGAGTCCAATAATATCAGTAACTGGTAATTTATGTCTAGTTCGTTAAGCCTATGAAATATTAAATCACTATTCAATCCAATGAACATTACACATAATATGACGGATTTGCCTTTAGACACAGTGCATATGAACATATCGCTTAATAAAGTAAATAGTTTTAACATATAACTGTTGTTCAGTTGAATAATGAGAATGCATATTTAATTTTACCTTGAGCCTAAAAAATGAATCATTCAGGTCAATAATCACTTGCGCTTTCCAATTAAAATGGGGTCAAATAATTACAAAAATCTTACAACCCTAAGTCCCAGGAATTAATTTTTCAAAGAATCACAGAATCTCACAGTGCAGAAGAGGCCCTTAAGCCCATCGAGTGTGCAGAAAACCGTGGGAAACACCTGACCTATCTACCTAATCCCATTTACCAGCACTTGGCCCATAGCCTTGAATGTTAGGACGTGCAAAGTGCTCATCCAGGTGCTTTTTAAAGGACGTGAGGCAACCCGCAACCATAACCCTTCCAAACCATCACCACCCTCTGGGTAAAAATGTTTTTCCTCATACCTCTGCTAAATCCCCCGGCCCTCAACTGGAACTTATGTCCCCTCGCGACTGGCGCTTCAAATAAGGGGAACAGCTGTTCCCTATCCATTTCCTTCATAATCTTGTACATCTCGATCCTGTCGGCCCTCAGTCTTCCCTGCTCCAATGAAAACAACACAAGTCTATCAAACCACTTTTCATAACTTTCGTTTCCCTTCAGAACATTAAATTATTATCGTCATTCCAGTGAAAGAAGGCATTTGATAGTTTATATACTGCATTAACAACGACACAAGTTTTGGCAGTGCCCAATTATGCAAAGTAATTTAAGGCAGCCGTCGACCCAAGTGGCTTAGGCATTGGGGCGTTACTGTTGAAAGAAGATGAGACTGGAATTGAATAACTGATAGGGTTTTTTTTTTAACAGAAGCTGAAAATACAACTCTGTAGATATTCAACGATGGAAATAGAGATATTGGGTATGGTGTTCATATTGCCGCGTTTTGAAATTTATGTTGCAAACAATTCATCAGAAACAATTATTTTCATAGGCCACAAAGCTTTGAAAATTTTGGCCAAACCTCGAAACAATGTTGCAAGACTTTTCAGGTGAAGCCTATTATTACGCCCAATTACATTAGGATTGCATATTTTGCCGATAGAGAAAATCTGCTCAAGGATCCGTTATCATGAGTTTGAAGCTTAGAAAGGACAATAGGAAATTATAAAACATGGACACTAAACTGGAATGATTTATGTTGATAGCAAAGGACTTGCATATACTGTTACGTTGATACATGCATGTAGTGTAATACCATATAAATATAGGTGATGGAGTAAGACGGGTTATTGAAAAAAATGAGGCTGCCTTTTATAATTATGATGTTTCATTTTTCGATAGGGAGGGGGATGTTATGAAAGGATATTGTATGTATAAAAGTGTTGGATATTATTTTAAAATTGGGATTGCACCATGATCGACGTTAAAGTGTGTGCCTGTGTGCGTCCATTTTGTCTGAATTGGATTAAATTGAACCAGTCTGGATGCTTTCATGTGTAATAATTTGTGACGTTAATTAGATAAACATAAAGATCGAAGCAAATAATACAGCTGCATTTTTTGAATGAACCAGACATAATGATGCCTAAAATCCTGCAAGCAGTTAGGAGACACCAAAAAATGTGCTTAAACAGTAATTATATTGGTTTAATGGAAGGATTGTTGTTAGGAGAAGTAACATTAAAAACCTTCCAATGCAATCGAAAATTCACAACTAAAGGGAAATCTAAGGAAAAACCGAGATGAGTTGGGAGTTTGGTATGGGTCATAGGCATTTAAGATCTAACCGCGCTCTAATACTTGTGAATGAAACAAATTGAATGGAATCTTATTTTGAATTTGCAATGTCAAATCTGCTTTGCCTGGTATTTGTTTAATGCCTACTGAATATTGTTGCCTTGGTGAAGATTTACCTGGAATTGATACATTTGAGATTTATTTAAAAGTTGCTATGGTAGAAACTTGTAGGCATGTCCACGTATTATACTTGTTGTTAAATTAGTATTTCTTTAATTTATTTGGACACCTAAAAAGTCCGGAGTCTTGTTGGTGTTATTTATGAATTCAGAACTGCATTTCAACATACAAATTAAAAATATAGGTTAAGATCCTACTACAAGTTTCCCACTGGAATTTAGACAACTCAGCCTTTACCAGCTGATGTGTAATAGCACTGTCTAACACTCGCTACGCATCTCTCAATCTGGTACTCCCTCTCACTCTCTCCCATACTCTCTATCCCCCGCCCCCACCCTGCCCTTTCTGTCTCTCTCCCCTTCTTCCTCAAACTCACTCTTCCTCTATCTCTCTCTGTCTTTCTCCCTGTCTCCCTCTGTCTCTCTCTCTCTCTTTCTCCCTTTCTCTTTTTCTTTCTCTGTCTCCCACTCTGTCCCTCTCTGTGGCTCACTCTCTCCCTCTCTCTATCTGCCTCACTTTCACTATCTCTCTTTGGTTCTTCTCAGTCTTTTCATTTCTCCTTTATACCCCAATGTTGATCCCACTCTCTTAAAACTTTTTTCTTACCTCACCTCTTTTGATGACATCACTTCATATGAACGTCACCACCCCCCTCCCCCCACCCCCAGACCCCGTTCTCTTTGAGGATTGTCTTCCCTGTTTCCAACAGAGTAATTCCTGTCCCAATGGTGAATGATCACGATTGTTGACAGGTAGGCCACAAAGAGGGTAGGTATTTTTAAACACAGAGTTAAAACAAAAAAACTGCAGATGCTGGAAATCCAAAACAAAAACAGAATTACCTGGAAAAACTCAGCAGGTCTGGCAGCATCGGCGGAGAAGAAAAGAGTTGACGTTTCGAGTCCTCATGACCCTTCGACAGGTTCTGTCAAAGGGTCATGAGGACTCGAAACGTCAACTCTTTTCTTCTCCGCCAATGCTGCCAGACCTGCTGAGTTTCTTCAGGTAATTCTGTTTTTGTTTTAGATATTTTTAAAGGTATGTTCTTCTATTCAATGAGGGACGAGTAGCCATGATGGACAGGCAGCACAGACAAATGAAGTGTTATCGATTAGGACAGGTAAATCTGGAAAAGATCAGCAGGCCTGTCAGCGGATGTGGAGAAAGTAACAAACTTACCTTTTTGAGTCTGTATGACTCTCGTTCAGAGCTAAAGAGAGGTAGAAATGTCATGGAATTTATAATGTATAATGGGGTGGAGCAGTTGAAGCTGAAGTGAAGGTTAACAATATGTGGAGACAAAGGAGCATTGACAAAGATGTCATGGACAAAAGACAAATGTGGTTTTAAATGTATTGGTAAGGGCTAAGTAACTTACCCTTAATGGCATAAAGCAGAATGTGTGATTAGCATAACAAGGGTAAGCTCTCTGCGAAAGAACAACATAGAACAACTGACAGGTGGCAGTTATATTGCTGATTTGGGGAGAGTGGGAGGTTGTTGGGGCGAAAGGATGGCAAAAGGGACAGGTAAAGAGAATAAAAGGGGTGAAAACAATTAATGCATGATTGAAAGTAAAAATGAAATTAAATGGAGAAAAAATAAAAACACACGCTAAAAAATGGGATTAAAAATGGGGAGTGAATGTACAAGAGCCATTTCATGCTCTTAAGCTGTTGAACTCAATTTTAAAGCCGGAAGGCTGTGAAGTGCTCAGCTGGAAGATGAGGTGGTCTTCCTCCATTAGCACTGGGCTTCCAATTAGCACTTTAGAAGGACAATGACGGACATGTGGACATGACAGCCGTGATGTTAGAAAGCATTGTTTCTTTTCCCTGTACAATCAGAAAGGAAAGCCATGATGAACAAGCATTCCTGCCAATGGGATTTTTTTTGACCAGTCAGGAAGCCGGTTCAATGATTGATTGACAGCTATGCCAATAGGAGGGCATGCATTCAGCATGGAGGTGGGTTGCTCTGCCAAATACGTGAGAGGTACTCATGCTGATGGAAGAGTCCGGCCTATAGCAGGGTGGGGCTGGGTGGAGTGTGGGCTGCGGGTGGTCGGGGGAGGGTGAGAGGTGATGCAGAGATGTTCGGAGGTGTTTTCTTTCGACCAATAAGTGAGAATCATTCCTGATGGACAGGCATCCTGGCCAATGGGAAAGCGGAGATGCCAATCAATCACTCGTGTCCGTGGTAGACAGTCCACCCGGGCAGTGGAAGCTTTCGGTGAATGAATTATTTTCATCATTGAAAGAATTGAAAAATTAGAGTAAATGGATATTTCAGCACATTCTTCAACTGCTGTCTGAATGGTGTCTGTGTCACGGCATAAATCACAGTGTTGGTGCAGCAGCTCAGGAGCTGCAGCATAATGCCCAATTCCTGAACAAACCTAGCCAACCGGACTGACTTAAACCCCAAATCAGTCATTCGCCTCCACAAAGAATAAACCATTAATGTTGACCATAACAGGATGAAATTGGCCGAGATTACAAACAGTAAAATAATGGATTTCCTTCGACTCTCCATCTTTGGATCTCTGGGACTCACCACATTGATGTGAGTCCGGATTCTACTGCGGACTCTGCTGCTCATTAAAATGTTTCTGACTGTAAGAATATTGAGCAGCAGAATCAGGACAAATGGGACACCCGGGGTTACAATATGATGGAGGAACTCGATTATTGTCCAGAACAGAGAAAACCGAACCTCGGCTGCGATCCAACAAAACCACGGGATGTTTATCAGCGAATACTGACCTCTTAACATAAAATACCAGAAAACATTCTTTAAACAGCTCAGCACAGTCACTGTTCCCAGAACCACAGACGCCGTTTTCTTGCTGCAGAATTTGCTTTTCAGCTTCGGGCAACAAATGGCCACAAATCGATCAAAGGTGAATGTGACGGTGAACCAGACAGAACAGTCAGTGGCTGCATAAAGCAGTACGGCATGTATATTGCACACATGGATGAAGCGCAGGAAAGCAAACGTTTCCCCAAAAACTATCGGAATCTGTCTCCATATCACGTCTACTATAACGACCAGCAGATCCGCCACTGCCATGGCCACCAGGTAACAAGTGACACATTTGGCCAGGCCGCAGTTTTTACACTTCAGGATCAAAATTGCGATTAAATTCACTGTAAGGAATGGGGAAAAAGAGCATTGAAATTGTAAATCAGGCTGGGGAAGTAGCTGACAGCTTGACTGAAAAGTTACTTATGCTTCCAAACGTTTGAACCTATCCTGTGTTGCATTGTGTCAAATTGATTTGAAAGAACCCATGATAATTTATTTGATACACTGGAAGAAAGCGGAGATAAAATAACAAAATAAAAACCGAAGAGAGAGAGGAAGCATCAGCAACGGGGAAACCAGATGTAAGTTGGGGACCTAGAGGTGAACTGGGAGCGAGGGGATTCCCAGAGGACCCAAGGATGATGGGAGAAGTCATAAGTAGGGGGGAGCCAAAGGTTAACTGTGAGGACCAAAGAGGTGACGGGTTTATTAAGGACAGTAGAGGAATCTGGATAATACCCCATTTTTCCCACTTCATTGCGGATTGCAGCAAGGAGTATTTATGACAAGGTGTGTTTTACCAATACAATGCTTTAATATTTACGAACAATCACACACACGTGCAAAGGGACATACAGTCACACATATCCACAGACACACACACACACACCCGCACAGAAAGACACACATGCACACAAAGACATGCACACTCATATAGAAAAAGAAACACATAAATGCACCAACACAAACGCACACACACAAAAAAAAGGAACATAGGCAACCTCGAGTACAAACTCAAAAAAAACACGCACGCAGGGACATACAAAGTGAAAGAAAATCGCGGACACACATACAGTCAAATATATACAGTGATATACACAAAAACACACAGACACACAGAGAAAAAAGAAACATACACATGAACACGAAGAGACATACACACATATACATACACACACAAACCCTAGCATACACACATGCAAACACACAAACATACACAAAAACATGGATAGAGAAACAGACACCGGGACAACATACACACACACACACACACACACACACACACACACACACACACACACACACACACACACACACGTGCACACACACACACTCATGCATCAGGAACAGGCACACAGGTATAAATGCTCATACACACAAATACATTCTCTCACACGGACACAATTTAACACACCCACTTGCACACATATATACACAGACACAATCTCTTGAAGTCTCACGCAAACTGATGCAGTTTTGCGCTCATATGCACACAAAAACAGACACGCACACGCACACAAGCATACACTCTCACACACACAATCAAACAACATCACACTCATTTTCAGACACGCACACACACAGAAATGGTGCATATCGCTTGGAACATCACCACATGGAAGATCCCCTCCAATGCACTCACCATTCTGGTTAAAAATATATCATCGTTGCTTCACCGTCGCTGCATCAAAATCATGGAACTACCTTTCTAATAGTGCAGTGCAGTGTACCTACACCAAATGGAATGCAGAGCTTCAAGAATGTGGTTCGCCAACACCATCTCAAAGGCAACTAGGAATGAGCAAATAATGTTGGCCCAGCAAGCGAAGTGCATATACTATGAATAAAAATACACAGAAACAGACACACGCATCCATTCACCCAAATACACAAATGCTAACATATGCCTATAGTCAAACACGCACACATACACACACACATAGACGCACACACACAGAGACACGTGCTCAAACACGTCCACATGCACACACACATGCAGAAACATACACCAACACATGCGCACACAATCTCACACACACACACACACACACACACACACACACACACACACACACACACACACACACACACAAACATCCATTCGCACTGAATAAATCTCACAAACTTAGACTTCCACACAGAGACACACTAACATGCAATCACTCACACACTCATAAACAGGCAAGCATAGAAACAGTCACAAGCAAAGTGTCATACATACGCACACACGCGCGCACACACACACAGACACACACACACACAGACACACACACACACACACACACACACACACACACACACACACACACACACACACAATTCCTCGCAATATTAGTCTGCACTGAAGTGCTGCTTTGGGCTGCAGTCGGGCACTTAAGTTAGACTTTGTTGACCGAGGGAATTTAAGTGTTAATTTCTGTCTAAAGCCTAACCTTTCTTTAATTTAATAATTTACTAAAAACTGCTGTTCGGGTTGGAAAACGTAAGTTTCATGCCAGCTTTAAAACAAGGTGTTTACGGCCTCTGCTTGCAGCTACACCTAATTAACTAGATAACTGAATTTGTTAGCTTTCAGAACTAGATCGGCTGCTGGAGACACTTTGGGGCATCCAGCAGCAGAGAGTATAGAGAGTTGGCCACATGGCAGGCTAAGAGTCCACAGGCATGAAGGGAATGGGTGACCATCAGGCAGACCGAGAGACCAGGCAGGCAGTGCAGGGATCTACTTTTGCCAGTCCTCTGCAAAACAGTGCTGCCACTTTGGATACAGTTGAGGGGAATGTCCTCTCAGGGGAAAGATGCAACAGCCAACTTCTTTGCACCACGGTTAGCTCTGCTGCACTGGGACTGGTACAAAGTGTGGGAATGCTGAAGTTTTAGCCAATTCACTTGTAAGGGGATAATATAGGCATTTCTGTGGCCGCAAACGAAACATCAAGTATGTTGCTTTCCTGGTGCTAGGGTCAATGATGTCTCAGAGCGGTCAAGGAGTCCCTTAAGCGTCAGGGTGAGCAGCCAGTGGTCGTGGTACACATTGGTACAAATGACATAGGAAAAAAAAAGGATGAGGTCCTAAAAGTGGAAAATAGGGAGTTACGAAGCAAGTTGAAAAGCAGGACATCAAAGGCATTGATCCAGTGATTATTACCAGTGCCATGTGCTCTTCAGAGTAGAAATAGCAGGATATATCGGATCAATACGCAGCTGAAGAGATGGGGTGAGGGGGAAGGCGTCAGGTTCCTGGGACATTGCGACTGGTTCCTGAGGAGGTGGGACCTTTTCAAACTGGATGGCTTTTATCTGGACAGGTAAAATAATCATTGGGGAAGTTTTAAATTAAAATGACATGGGGATGGAAAGGAATCAGAGGAGGGGGAATCAAGGATAAGAGAAAAATACAGAAAGGGAATAAGATAAGAGATAGGCAGAGACATCGGGGCAAGTAAACAACAGGACCTAAATGAAAAATAGTGAGAACGGGACATGTAATGATAAAAAGACAACCCTGAAGTATTTGTCCATTAACGCGAGGAGCATTCCCAATAAGGCTGATAAAATACCCGTGCAAATGAATGTAAACAGGTATGATGTACTCGCCATTCCTGAGACGTGGCTGCATGGTGACCAGGGGTGGGGAATGAACATCAGAGATATCCAATGTTTAGGATGGACAGAGTAAAAGGAAAAGATGGTGCAGTTGCATTGCAGATTAGAGGAAATTGACACAATAGTGAGGAAAGATATTAGTTCCAAAGATGTGGAGTCTGTATGGGTGTTGCTGAGAAACACTCAGGATCAAAAAACGTTGCGAGGGTTGTATATAGATCGCCAAACTGCAATGCTTATTTTGGCAATGACATTAAGCAGGAAATTAGAGACGCATGGACTAAAGGAGCATCTGAAATTATGGGTGCCTTTAATCTGCATATAGATTGGGCAAATGAAATTAGTAACAATTCCAGAGAGGAGGAATACCTAGAGTTGAGACGGGATAGTTTTCTGGACCAATATGTTGAGGAACCAAATAGAGAACGGCCCATACTAGACTAGGTAAAGTGTAATGAGAAAGGGATAATTGATAATCCAGCTGTGCGAGGCCCCTTGACGATGGTCCAGCATAATAATATAGAATTCTTCATCAAGATGGAGAGTAACCTAGTTGATTCTGAGGCTCGGGCCCTGAATCTTAATAATGGAATTTTTGATGTATGAGGTGCTTGTTGGCTACGATCGATTGGGAAATTTTACTTAAAGAGACGGTGGTCGATGCCAAACATTTAAAGAGCATATGGGTGATCTGCAAAAATTGCTTATCCCTCTCCGGTGCAGTAATAAAACAGGAAAGGTTGGTGAAGGAGAACGAATTTATTTAATAAAGGGCGAAATAGATAACAATAGAAGCTTGCGGGGAATGTTACAATTGACGGTAAAACTTTCTATTAGTATGTGAATAGAAAAAGCTTGGTGAAGACAAATGTAGGTCTCTTTCAGTGAGAGACAGGGGTGTAATGTATAATGTTGACCACAAAAAATTGGTGACCAACTAAGTACATACTTTGTTTCTGCCTTCACAAAGGAGTTCACAAACAACATTACAGAAATGTTGGGGAACACAGGCTTTCGTGAGTGAAAGGAACCGATATAAATCAATATTAGTGGGGAAAAGATGTTTTGGGGAACATGATGGGATTGAAATACAATAAATCCCTAGGGCATGATAATCTTCAGTCCTGCAAATTTAAGGAAATTGCCCTAGAAATAGTGGATACTTTGATGGTCGTCTTCCGAGTTTATATAGGCTCTGGAACAGTTCCTACCGATTGCACTTTAGTTTCTGTAACTCCACGAGTGAAAAATTGAGATAGAGAAAAAAGAGGGTATTAAAGGCCATTCTGCCTGATGTCGGTATTGGGGAAAATTCTAGAGTCCATTCTTAAATGTTAAATAGCTGAGCACGCGGGAAAAAAATGGCAGAATCGGACAGACTCGGCATGCGTTACGAAAGCGAAATCATGCTTCACAAATCTACTGGGGTTTTTCGAGGTGTAACTATTGGAGTTGGGGGGGGGGGGGCGGGGGCAGTGGATGTGGTTTATTTGGACTTTCAGAATGTTTTCGACAAAGTCCCACATAATAGATTAGCGTGTAAAATTAAAGCGCATGGGATTTTGGGTAGTGTATTGAGATGGATCGGAAACTGGTTGACAGGAAAAAAGAAGAGGAATTAACGGTTCTTATTCTGAATGGCAGGCATTGGCTAGTTGGGGACCACAGGTTTCGGTGCAGGGACCCAAGATAATCGCAATACTTTTTAATTAGTTGGATGAGGGAACAAAATGTATTATCTCCAAATTTACATATTATAGAAAGCTTACTGTTGAGGAGGTGGGCGAGGTGGGGGGGGGGGGGGGGGGGGGTGGGGGGAGGGCGGGGGGCGGGTGGTGAATTTGAGGAGCATGCAGAGATACTTCAGTGTGATTTTGAAAGCTGGGTGTGTGGGCAAATGTATGGCAGATGCAGTATAATGTGGATAAATGAGGGTTATGTCACTTTTGTAGCAAAATCAGGAAGCCAAATTATTATCTGAATGGCTATAAATTGAGAGTTAGGAATGTGCAATGAGACATGGGTGTCCTCGTATACCCGTCATGGAACGTAAGCATCCAGGCGCAGCAGGCGTAAAAGAAGGTATGTTGGCCTTCATAGCGAGAGGATTCGAGTACAAGAGGAGTGAAGTCTTGCTACAATTATACAGGGCCTTGGTGACCTCACCTGGAATATTGTTTGCATTGTTGGCCTCTTTATCTGAGCAACGATGTTCTTTATATAGAGGGAGTGCAGCAAATGTTTACCAGACTGACTCCTGGGATGGCAAGGCTGACCAGAGGAGAATTTGAGTCGGTTATGATTAAATTCGCTGCAGCTCAGAAGAATGAGTGCGGATCCCAATTAAAACTATAACATCCTAAAACGATTGGACAGGGTAGCTGTGGGAAGGAAGTTCCCGATGGTGAGGGATGCCTGGACTAGTTGTCACAGTCTGAAGATACGGGGTAGACTATTTAGGACTGGGATATGGAGAAATTGCTTCACCCAAAGGTTGGTGAGCCTATGGAATTTGGAACAAGAGAAAGTAGTTGAGGCCAAATTTTTGAATGTTTTCCAGAAGGAGTTAGATATAGCTCCTGGGGCAAAAAGGCATCAAAGGGTATGGGGAGGAAGCGGGAACAGGCTATTGAGTTGAATGATCTGCCACGTTCAGAATTAATGGTGGAGCAGGCGTGATGGGCCGAATCGACTACTCCTGCTCCTATTTTCTATGTTTCTATGTTTGACACATTCTCTAACACACACACACACATATTCAAACACATTCTTGCATGCACACACACACACAAGAATTCACAGATGGACACAAGCTTACACATATTCAAATACTCACACACACAGACAAACACACACAAATATAAACTCACAATAGCAGACTTTAGATGATGTGCACATTCAGACTTGCACACAAAAAATGTTCACACACACACATTCACAGACACACACACTTGCTAACACACACACACACACGGAATATAAACATATTTCAGAAAACGAATTAGGAATGGAAATTAAATAGCTGGCCTTCCAGGGTAACCCACAAATCGTAAAAAAGTATTACAAAAATGCACACACACACACACACACACACACACACACACACACACACACACAGTCAGGAACACACACACACACACACGCACACACACACACACACAAAGTCAGGAACATACACACACACACACACAGTCAGGAACATACACAGACAAACAGACACTCTCACATGAAACCACACGCAGAGTAATGCCAACGTGCACAAACACACACACTCACAATATATAAACTCACAATAACAGATATGAGAGTGTACGCACATTCAGACTCTCTCTCTCTCTCTCTCACACACACACACACACACAAGCACACACACATGCACACACACACACACACACACACACACACACACACGCACACTCTCACACACACACACACAGACACGAAAGGTATCATTCACAAGGTCAATTAGGGATGGTAATTAAAAGCTGACCTAGCCGGTGAATCCATCAAACCGGAGAAATGAATTTCAAAATTGGTCACATGTGCACACACACACACAATCCCACAGCCACACACAATGACACACAGAAACACACAAACATATACAAGGACGGACAGACATGAACACACACACAGTCTCACACAAACACACGCAGTATCACATGCAAACACATACAAACACACACAGAGTCAAACACACACCCTCAAATGCAAGCAAGCACACATGAAGGCAAACATGTGCACAAATATGCAGATATAAGTTCTCACACTCAAAAACACACATGCACATACACATGATAGGCATTATTGACAAGGTCAATTAGCGATGGGAATTAAAAGCTGAAAAGCCAAAGAAATCCACAAGTCGTAAAAATGAAATTGAAAAATACCTACAAATACATACACATCCACACAGTCAAACAGACACAATCAAAGGCAAATACACACACGGGAAGGCACACATGTGCACAAACATAATCACATTCAAATACACACACACAAACACGCTCACTCACATGCACACAAAGAAAGGCACATACTCACAGAAACTGCTGCACTGCTGCACAGACTGAAATCCATCGCTGGCTCCCAAGTTGGCGCCAAGCAGTTTAAAAGTGAGAGGGCTGCACTGCAGCTCTATTTGAGTCCAGCTTCCACTTTTCATCTACGAGTCAGCCAGGGCCCCTTACGCAGCCCTTGAGCAGAGGATCAGGCAGTTCATATCATGGGGCCATCCACCTAGGTGACCCCGGGATTGTACTGCCCATCCGAACCTACTCTTCCTGCAGCTCTAGATACACAGACCTTGGAGCATGACACTGACACAGAGCAGGACCCGAAAGCAGGCCGGAGCCTTACATGCCTCAGCCGTCCAGTCCAGTGAGTAGTGAGTTGGCTAGAGAAAGATTGGGGAACTTCATCAAAAGTTGGATAGACAATAGATTGTATTTAAGGAATGACTGTATGCATTGCAAAAGTTATGCATTCCTTTCTTGCTCAAAAATGGTACAGGAACAGTGCACATACCATGTCAAAAAATGAATAAATATGGCATTAGATCCAAAGTGGACTCATATAAAGTTGGTAGAAAAGTAGCAATCCTAAGGATTGAGAATGCTTTTGAATGCAGCAAAGGAAAACCAAGGGATTGATGAAGATGGCGAAAATAGGTCATGGGATTAAATTTGCAAGCTACATATAAAGGATCGCTAAACCTTGAAAAGTGCGTAAAAAGAAATAAAGTTTCTTGAAGGCAAATGCATGCGACGTCCAATCTAAATGTTTAATAGAGAACAACAAAATGACAGAAAAATTATATATATATAATTCACGGAAGAAGGCACAGATAAGTTCCCAGGATCCTGGAGAGCAAAGAATCCAGTGAGGATGAAGAAATGACCGAAAGTAATATTACTAAAATAATTCCGCCGGAGAAATCAATGGGACTGAAAGCTGATAAATTCCGAGGGCCCGATAATCGATATCCAATTGCACTAAATGAGTAAGCCATAGAAATAGTGAATGGGTTGGTTGACATCTTCCAAAATTGTGTTGATTCTGGAAGAGCCCCGGCTGCTTGGAGCATGGCAAATTTAACCCTGCTATTTAAAAAATTAGGGAGAAGGTTAAAAAGCGAATTGCAGACCGGTTAGTCTAACATCAGTGGTAGGAAAATTTTGATGGACCAAATGCAATCAGTAGATTTTGTTCTTGTTCTATGGTCTCTCCTGCCCTTCCGTTCCCAATTTTCTACTCCTTCAAAAGGTTTTTGATAAATTGTCACATCACGGTGTTTGTCCAAAATTGAAACACATGGCATTAAAGCAGGATGGCATCCTGGTTTGGAAATTTTCTTCGTGACATAAAGCAGAAAGCAGTGGAGAATGGATGCCTTTCATATTACAATGAAGTGTCTAGGAGATTTTCGGGGCCAATGTTGGTCCCACTACTCAGATAACGTATGTTAATACCGTGGGATTGTGCGCACATAGGGAATTATAAAGGTTTCAAATGGAGGAAAATCAGAAATGTTAAAAAACAATGTGAAGGGCAGTAAGAGACCGCAGGAGTGCATGACGTCACTCGCCAAATGGACAGAAACCTGAAAGATGCAGTTTAACACAGAAAGTGTGAAGTGATAGAGTTTGGTAGGAAAGAGGATGAAAAACAATATGACCTAAAGCGGCCCGTTTTAACTCAGGCGCAGGGACAGAGAGATCTGGCTGTGGGGTCGGCTTCTCTTTTTGAGGCTCGAAAAATACGATCCTGGCCAATTCCCAACATCAGAAACCTCTGCATTCTTCCTCATTCAATTCCTGACACGTTTCCATCTTGTAGAGACTTTGAGGGATATGGGTGTGATTTCCGACTCCCTTTTGTGTGTGAGCTCAGGATTGGAGCCCGGAGATCGCCCATGTCTTTGTGGTTTAATTTGTTCAATGGCATGGGGGTATCGCTAGAAAATCCATTGTTTGTTGACCGTCAATTTCCCCCTTCAACTGCATCATTTGCTCGCCCATTTCAGTGTGCAGTTTGGAGTCAAACATATTGCTTTGGTCTGCATTCATGTGTAGGCCTGAGCATGTAAGGACTGCAGCTTTCCTTCCCTCAAGGATATTCGTGAAACATTAGGGTATTTAGATAAATGCTGAGACCCAGGTTAAAGCTTTTGGGACTGGCGTTGATTGGCGCCACGGCAGATAGTGGAATTTAAATTCCGTAAGAATCTGGAATCAGAAGCCTAATGACGACCACGAAAAATTGTCGGTAGTTATAAAAACCCATCTGGTTCATTAATATCGTAAAGGGAAATTAATCTGCTGTCCTGACACAAGTCTGGTCTACATGTAACTCCAGGACCACAACAATAGAACCAGAGAACCATAGAAAGGTTACAGCACAGAAAGAGGCCATTCGGCCCATCTTGTCCATGCCAGCCGGAGGACACCCAGATGCCTTTTCCAATCCCACCTTCCTGCACCCCGCCCATAACCCTGCAGCTTACAGCACTTAAGGCGCAGATTAATATCCTTTTTAAAATAAAGTTTAGAGTTTCCACTTCGACCAACAACTTGGGCAGCGAATTCCAGACACCCACTACCCTCTGCGTAAAAACATTCCTCATCATGTCCCCCCTGCACCTTCTGCCACTTTTCTTGTATCTATGTCCCCTGCTTCTAGAATTCTCCAACAGGAAAACAATTTTATCCTTTCCACCTTATCTATTCCCCTCATTATTGTGTACACCTCAATAAAGTCTTCTCTCAGCCTTCTTTGTTCTAACGAAAATAACCCCAACCAATCCAAACTCTCCACATTGCTACACCTTTCTAATCCTGGCAACATTCTTGTAAACCTTCTCCACACTCTCTCCAGAGCTATTACATCTTTCCTGCAATGTGGTGACCAGAACTGCACACAATACACAAGTTGTGGCCTCACCAGCGTTTTATCCAATTCCAACATTATATTGTTCCTTTTATATTCTATAAATCTGCCAATGAAGGAAAGCATTCCATATGCCTTCTTTACAACCCGGTCTACTTGAACTGCTGCTTACAGTGACCTGTACTCATACGCCAAGATCATTCTCTTCATCCACCCCTCTTAGTATATCCCCATTTATTGTGTAATCTCTGTAACTGTTTGCTCTCTCTAAATGTATGACGTCTCAATTCTCTATGTTAAAATACATCTGCCACGTTACCGCCCACTCCATCCCCAACCTATATCGTTTTGGGGTATATGGCTATCCTTGACACCATCCAAGACTCCGCCAATCTTTTTGTAAATTGCAAATTTCCCAATCGTGCCTCCCACATTCCAAATCTTTCAGAGAAACAACAAGGTTCCAAACACTGTGCCCTGTAGGAACACCACTTGAAACAACTTTCCCTTCACTGGGGCATCCATAGACAATTACCCTTTGTGTCCTGTTACAAAAGCCAACCTTTTATCCAGTTTCATACATTACCCTGAATCCCATGGGCTTTTATTTTCCTGCTCAATCTGCCATGTGGGATCTTGTCAAATGGCTTGCTAAAATCCATGTACACAACATCCACTGCACGGCCTTCATCAACCATTCTTGTCACTTCCTCAAATAATTCACTCAAATTTGTGAGGCAAGACCTCCCTTTAAAAAATCTACGCTGACCATCCCAGACTAGTCCATGCCTTTCCAAATGGCTAATAATCCTCAGGATTGATTTCACTAATTTGCTCACCATTCATGTAAGACTAATTGGACTATAACTGTTTGGAATTTCCTTTAATCCCTTTTCAAACAATGGAACTACGTTTGCAATTCCCCTGTCCTCCTGTCCCTCCCCTGTATACTTTGCAGATTGGAAAATCATCCTTAGAGCATGTGCCATCTCCTCCATGACTTCCTTCAGCAGCCTCGCAAACAATCCATCTGGCCCTGGTGGCATATCAACTTTCAGGGATTTGAACGCTTCGAGTACTTCTTCTCTCTTTATGAGTATCCCGTCCAATATCTCACAGTGTTCTTCCTGGACTAAATTATTTAAATCATCCCTTCCCTTTGTATATAGGGAGGCAAAATAGTCATTAAAAACGCATCCCACAGCCTCTGAATCTACACACAAGTTTTGATCTTAATCTCCGAAAGGTCCCAATATTTCCTTAAATAATCTTTTAGCATTAACATATTGGTATATTATCTCGTGATTAACTTTAACTTTACTTGCTAATCTTTTTTCATGCCCTCCCTTTGAGTTTCTGAATTACATTTTTACTTCATCCCTGCACTTCCTATATTCGTCTAGGCTATCTGCAATGCCAATCCTAGGCTTTGTTTTTCTCTTTGACCTTCTCGTGTATTCCTCTGGACAATCCGGATGTTCCAGATTTGACAGCATCACTCTTATTTTTGTAGGGGTCATGTCTTTTTGTACAATTAGGATCTCACTTTTTACTGCTTCCCAGTGGTTTCCTACTGTTTTATCCTCTGGCCGTGGTATCCAGTCCACCTCAGCGAAATCAATTCTCATTTCTGAAAAATTTGCCTTCCCCCAGTTCAAGACTTTTACTCTTGCCTTATCTCTGGTTGAATCTTTAATGACATCTGAACGAGTGAAATTAGGGATGGGCAGTAAATGCTCGCATGCCCATGCCCACATCCTATGAAAGTATAAAATATCATACTGAGACTAGTTTCCAATTTCAGTTTCTATTAACTTAATTTAAATTCCACCAGCTGTTGTAGTGGGATTTGAGCTCATGTCCCCAGGGCATATGCTTGGCCTTCTGGGTTCTGCCTCTATGGGTTGAGGATTCTGATCTTTGAACTGCAGTTTATTACTGTTCATCTCGCTGATTACTGAAATATTGTTGATCTGTGTGAGCTGCCCCCTTAAATAAAATTTGCGTTGGTTTACTCATTAGCCATGGCTGTGTCCCCTATTCAGCTCCAATGCAATCAATCTCCTCTATCCTCTGTACCCTGATGAAACAATATTTTACTGCTCACCAATAACAGATACAGCCCGTTCTTTGAATATTTATTGACAAAAGAGGGGACTTCAAACTCACAAGCAGAACTACAAATTATCACTCGAATAGCTCTCAAAATCCCGAAATAACATTTCTCCCAGTTACATTCCATTTAAGGCAAGGGTAAAAATAATACATTTTAGCTCTTAAGTCTGTCCCACAAGTTAACCTAATATCCCAGACAGTGGAAATCAAAAGGTCTATTTCCAGCTTCCGTTTCTGTAGACTGCAGGTTTAAATGCAAATGCTGGAAGCTTCTCAAACTTCCGTTCGGTCCTACAATGTATTCTTCCTGACGCAGATCTTCATTCTCCTTTCGACATCGACCTCCCATTCAAATTTGTAAACTCCATTGTGTCCATGTGTCTTTGTAACTTTACTTTCTCCTTATGCTGCTAATGAAAATATTTTCAAGTTGCCACTATGTGCGGTCAATAACCCTTGAGACAAATTAACACGCACCTTTGTTATCTTGTCTTGCTATTTGTATACAGACTGAGATCCCTTTGAAAACTAAATCCCAACAGCAACTACATATCACTGCAAATCTACTTTACTCCTTCTGCGCTATGCTCCCAAACACGTTTCCCTCTTAGCATGTTAAAGGCATGTCTATACCATACACGTGCTTATAACTTCAAAGTGAATATCTGCTTGACTACAAAATGTAATTAATTCACAAGCAGAGACAGAAAATACCTAAGTTTCGATAAAAAAAACAGAAGATTATTAAGAAAATACTTTCGTGAGTAATCTGATTGCTGACAGGGGACATGAATTGCCACCCTGTCATTTCTGAGGCAAAACTGAGGCCCCCGCCCTCTGTCCCATCGAACATTTTCTCATAGAGCACACAATGAAGCACGTCCCTTCTCACCTACAATACATCCTACGAGATTCATGATAGGAACAGCATTAATACCACACATCTTGACACTATACAGACTATTCCCTTATACCTGGATTGCAGACCAATGAAGATAACAAGAGTTCCGGGGAGAAGCAGCACTCTGCTTCACGGAGCATGGCCTGGATATCCAGCTGACAATGGTAGAAACATTGCAGCATATGCTGTTCCCTGAACGTTCCAGGCTCCCGTCAGAGTCCCCGAATGAACTGCACTCTGATTCATGGAGCACGGCCTGGACATCCTCCTAACAGGGGTAGACTCACACAGGCACATACTGTTCCCTGAAGGGCCAAAGTTCCCTCCGGCCACAAAAATGCTGCTTGGGAGAAGGTAGTGGATATCGTCCTACCTGGATATTGTGTTGGAAGAGCTTCAGTGAGCTTCTGCCATCAGCCAAGATGAGTGAGATGCCCCGATTGGGCTGGCAACATAGAAAATCTGCATGCACTATTTCAGACCTGGGGTGGACACAAGATACATGATGTTCAGCAGCGCGATAGGAGCTGTGCTCATGGCCAAGTAAAGCAACTAAGTCCATGATAGAGGATGGCCTTGTGGAGAATGAACTGCAGACATCAAGGAGGAATTACCAATCAATGTGACTCGAAGAAACGCCGAGTCACCTTTTTCACACTTTTCCTTGCAGGAGAAAAGTGCATACAAAGCATGAGAGCTACAGAGAACCAAGGGGTGGTGTTCTTCATCCTGTGGAGGAGAGGGCAATCCACGTTGCCAGAACAATATTTGGATTGTGTGCATAACAGCTAGTCCACTCTCCAAGCTTAACGTGGGCCTGTTGCTGATGCAGTTGTGCAGGTGGTGCTGTGGGTGGTTCAAGGGCAGGGGGATGGGTTTGGGAGTGAGGTGGTGGGGGAGTGAAGGAACCACGTTTTGGATTGGAAACTCGGGCGGGATTGGTAATGTTTAAGAAGTTATGATTTTCTTTAGCCAGGAAGACAGTGATTGGCAAAAACCAAATGCCGAGAGAGATGAGGAAGAAAGTCACTTCGAAAGACGATGAACTGCATGACCTCAAATCATTGTTGCCTTCTGTGTCTCTCACAAATCACAGAGCTCCAGTCCCACCGCACCCTCCCCCATCCTCCTCTGCCCCAGGAGAGGAGTGAGAACTCAGTCACGAGGAGGAGGTAGGCATGCCCGAGGAAGTACCATCACCACCATTGGATTTAACAGGCAACAGCCCAGAGATTCATGCGGCAGTGGGTGCAACTGTCAACATAATTTGGGAACCACAGGGTGAAGAGCACAGCATCAGCCGTAAGAGGTGGTATCATCTGCAGAGATTTCTGTTCATTGTTCCCATCGGAGCAGGGACCACAAAAACTGAGAAGGCTGGCCCTCGGGAGAGTGAGAGAAAGCCTCTGGAGTCTCAGTTTGGGGTTCAGTATTTTTGAACAGAGCAGCAGAAACGCATGCCATCAGACTTAGTTCCTTGAAGCATTGAGGCCTCATCCGCTCTGAATTGTGGAGTTCATGGTGATCATGACTTAGATCTTGCCGCTGGCATGGGGACCCCATGACGAGAAAACATGAGAGATTGGCCAACCTCGTGGTGAGTCCATGCAGCAGGTGTGAGATATACTGCACTGTGGCACCAGCTCCATTGTAGTAGTGGGGTTTGAGCTCAGGGTCCTGAACAGGACTACCTCCATGGTAGAAGATCAGTAGCTCGAGGGGATCCCAACAGTGCACCAGCTGCCAACACAGTCCAAACAACGGGGCACCATCCCCAAGGCTGTGCGATTGGCAAAAGTGGGTGAGGCACAGATGAAACTTGAGGGAATTCCACTCCACTCTGATTCCTTTATCCCTCAGATAGAAGCAACATCTGACACCTGGATCGAAGCGAGTGAGATGCCCCTGCAGAGATGCAGATAGTGCATTCACAGGAAGAGTTCCAACCGTTTCCTGAACGATAAGGCAGACCACCATGATTCTTACAGTCATATAGCCACAGAGGTGAGCAGCTTGTTTGCACCTCCTCTGATGGAAAAAGTAGAATACAACATTAGGAATATCCATGAGTGCTGGAAACAGCGGTTGGTAGAGCACTATTTTTTTCACAGAAGTGTTCAGTTAAGTTATGTATTTTCAGAATGACATTTAACATCTTTCTGGTGAGGCCTTGGAGATGTTGTACTGAACAAATAACCAAGGGCTTCACTTTGATGCTCTTGGCCATGTGTTCAAATGCCTCCATGGAATCCGGTGGAATTTAAAAGCAATTAATAAATATTCAATATAAGTATTTTTTCAGTAATGGTGGCCTTGAAATCATCACCGATCTTTTTATTAAAAAAACAATCTGTTTCCTCAATGTCATTTAGGGAAAGAAATTTTCCATCCTTCCCCGGACTGACTCTAGGACTGCAGCAATGTGATATACTCCTAGCTGCCTTCTGAAATAGCTCAGCAAGGGAAACCATTAAAGGATGATTACAGATTGTCAGCGCATACTGGCCTTCCAAGTGACACACTCATATCACATGAAAAATAAAAAAAATACACTTTACATGAATAATTCAAAATATTCGAACATGATGTCGAAGTTAAGATGTGTTGCAATGAACATGGGTTACCAGTTCACCTCCGACAGCTTGTGAGTCATATCCAGAAAAATTCTCTCATCTGTGACATGATGGATACAATGCCGTTTCTTTGACGTTTTGAAAATACTCCCCTCTCTTCCTTGCCTTGGTTCATCCTCTTCCATGGCAGCCATCATTTAAAGCGATGCTGGATTAAACATTCTCTGGTCATGATGAATTCCTTCATGTGCTCCTGTGCCCATCACTGGTCACACCATGCACCTTATCGCTAGGATCAATCAGTGGTCTTTCTTCCTTACTACCCACCTCTTCATTATCCTCCTCATGTTCCTTCTAATTTACCTCATCATCCTCATTCCAGTTAAGGATCCTTTCCTCGCCCTCCTCCAGCTACAGCGGCAGAATCCTTCACAATACCAAGTTACAGAGCATGCAGCAATGTACAATCATATGGCATAGCCTGGAAGATATGGGTTGTAAAGGCCTTCCTGAGAGGTTGAAGTATCAGAACCACATTTTGAACCAATGACTGTTTCAATAGGTTATTTGCTTATGCTTTAACCCTAAGAGGTGGATCCTGGGAATTTAGTAGTGAAATTTAATAGAAGCACATTTCGAAAAATCGAAAAGAAGGAAGGAGGACTTACCTAAAATTAGCCATGCACACCTGTGTTGAGTGCAATGTTAAAATTAGACACGATTTAATAAGTAAGTTCTAAGCTGAATATGTCCATCGTTCTCGACAGAATAAAGAAATTAAGTATGGGGGTAAATTCGAATATATTCAATAGATGTTATTCCATTTATCTTACACAATAAACATTCTGCATTCTTGACTGAATCTCTGGAGTAATCACTTCTGTAGTTTCACTATTGACCCATCGACAGGTTGTTACAGAGAACACGTCCGTCCTTCTGGTAATGCTGCCTAGTGAAATTATTTTCTGTTATTGATTGATGGGATGTGGGCTTCGCTGGCCGAGTTAGTATTCATTGCCGATACCTAGTTCCCCCTGAAAAGGTGGTAGTGAACTGCCTTCTTGAACCGCTGAGTTCCATGTTGTGTAGGTGCACCTAGAGTGCTGTTAGGAAGGGAGTTCCAGGATTTTGACGCAGCGACATTGAGGAACAGCAATATATTTTGAAGTCAGAGTAGTGAGTGACCGGGAAGAGAACATCCAGGAGGTGGTGTTCACAACTATCTCTTCTCCTTTTCTTTCTCGATTGCACTTGTCGTGGGTTTAGAATGTGCTGTCGAAATAAAATTGGTGAATGTTTCATTTCTATCTTGGAAATGATAGAACTGTTGCTACTGTGCATCGCTATTGGAGTGAGTGAATGCTTTTGTGTGTGGTGCCAAAGTCTGCTTTGCCCTGAATTGTGTCAAGCTTTTTGAGTGTTGTGGGTAATGCATTCATCCAGGCAAGTGGGGACTATTCCATCACACTCCTGACTTGCACTTTGTAAACGGTGGACAGATTTTGGGGAGTCAGGAATTGAGTTACTTGCCGCAGGATTTCCAGCCTGCGATCTGCCCTTGCAGACAAAGTATTGATTTCACTCGTCCATTTCAGTTTCTAGTTAATGGGACCCAAGATTTTCATATTGTTGCATTCAGTGCAAGCAATGCCATTAAAAGTCAACGAGAGATTTTTAAGTTCACTTTTGAGGGTGATGTTCATTGCTGGTTGCTTGTGTGCAATGAATGTTACTTGCCACTTTTCAGCCAGAGCCTGGATATTGTCCAGCTCTTTTTGCATTTCGACATGGACTGCTTCAATTTCCGTGGAGACTCAAATTGTCCTGAACATTGTGAAATCAACAGCGAACATGCCCACTTCTGACCGTGTGACGGAAGGAGGACTTTTCATAAATAAGTTGAAGCTGGTTGGGCCGAGGTCACTTCACTGAGGAAGAACTGCAGTTATGATTTGGAGTTGAGATGACCGATCTCCAACAACCATAACCATTTAACTTTGTGCGAGGTATGACACCCACCACCGGATATACCACCCATCCCATCCCCATTGACTCCAGCTTTGCTAGGGCTCCTTGATGCCACACTCTGTCAAATGTGCCCTTGCTGTTTAGCGTCGTCAGCCTTTCCTCATTCCGGCAGGCAATATTTTTTGTCCATATTATAACCAGGACTGAAATGAGGTCAAATGAGTGCCCCTGACTGAAACTAATCTAAACATCATTGAGCAGTTTCTAGCTAAGCCTGTGCCGCGTGATTGACGTTTGATGACCCGCTAATTTTCCGGCTCTTATTCTTTTTTTCATTTTTGTATAGCACATAACTGGGCAATTTTCCACATTGAAGGGTGTTGTACTTCCCCTGAAACAGCATTTATTTCTGCATTCATGCGATGTGGGTGCCACTGGCCAGGCATTTAATTCATATTCATAATTTCCCTATTAGTGTAATTTCAGAAAGTATTCAAGATTAAATCACATTGCTCTGAATCTGGTGTCCCATGTAAACCAGACCAAATAAGGGGCGGGGGATATTTCAATCCCTTAATGACATTGATGAACGACATGCATTTTACAGTAATTAGCAATTGCTTCACTGGATTTGAACCTGTGTCACAAGAGCATTAGCCTTGAATTAGGAGAGCAGCGATAACAGCACTACACCACCACCTCCCCCAACCAGTGGGTCACTGACATAAGCCAGTCCAGAAAAAAGTAGGGGCTGAGGGAAGCCGAACTGATGTTTTGTGCATTGAGTTTAAAAGGCCTAGCTGACAGACATAACAAGCTGACCTACGGGAGCGATGCAGGTTTGAGAGGCGAGGGAAAGTCTTAAATGGGACTACACCCTTCAGGGTGATGCATCTGAGGTGCACCGCATCCCCATTATGGATATATGCTTGGCTAATTTTCTGTTGGCACAAAGATATGAAAGAAATTAATTTGTATAGAGAACATGAAGAAGTTACCAAAAAAAACATAGTTTTTGCAAGTGAATCTGAGACCTGGAAAAGATTTGGAAAAACGCAACGATCTGGAAAATGGAGTATAACGTGGTAAAGTTTGAAATTCCCCATTGTGGCAGGAAGAATAGAGATGGGATATTTTATCGAAATGGTGAAATTTTTCAGAGCTCTGAGATGCAAAATGATTGGCGGGTATTAGTGCATGAATCACAAGATGCTAGTATGCAGTTACAGCAATTAATTAAGAAAGCTACTAGAATGATGTTATTTATTGCGATGGGGATTGAATAAAAAAGTTGATAGGCTATGTTTCAGCTGCGCAGAACACGTCTGAAAAAACATCTGGAGTATTGCGTACAATTTTGGTCACCTTAGTTAAGGGGGGATGTAAATGTGTTGGAAACAATTCAGGGAACGTTTCCCAGAGTAAAAGCTGGAATGGGCAGGTTATCTTATAAATACAATTTTGGGATGTATCCTCTTGAGTTCAGAAGAATATGAGGCGACACGTTTGAAACATATAACATCCTGAGGGAATTCCACAGAGTGAACGAGGATGGGGATGTTTGCTCCTGTGTGAAAAAACTAGAACTTGGTTTCACTGTTTAAAAATAAGTGGTCGCATATTTATAACAGAGATGAGGCCATTTATTTTCTCGCAGGGGGTCGTGAGGATTTTGAATCCCCCCTCTTGAAAAAACATTGGGAAAAAAGCGATTGAATATTTTTAACGCAGTTTCTTAGTAGGTCATCGAGGACATGATTTCTTTTAGATCAGCCATGATTTTCTTAAATGGCGGGCCAGGCCCGAGCTGCCGAACGTGAAACTCCTGCTCCTTGTTCGTATGTTTGTAGTTCACTGGGTAAGCACTGTGTAGGCAAGCAGGGGTCTACCACAAGACAAACATTGAAGGAACACACAAGGGTAAATATTTCAGTTTTTTTTGTGTAATTGGATTTGTTGTCGGATAAAGATGCGAATGATATTGCTTTTGCTGCTGTTTTTTCTAACAGGATGGTGGCCAAGGGAAAGCTGTGACTGGTGTATCAGATGGATTTAACAGTGGAGAATGAGGGAACCATGATGAAAAAGGGAAGTTGTCCAATGGGATCCAAAGTCTTAGCAAGCACGCTCCAACAGCCTGTCCTGGTCGAAGGTGTCCAGAAAATATCCCATCAGGCTCCGCCTCCTCCCCCTGAAGTACCCTCCGCATTTCTGGTGGCGATGGGGATTGATGAGCGTTGGGTGTTTTGAATCACATACCGAGGCAGCAGAATTCATCTCCGAGAAGCCACATTTCAGTTATGAAACAGATCAGAAGACGGAGGGAATGGCCGACTGCTTCAGAAGGGGGTTCCATGGCTATTGTTGGGATAGCGAACTTTCACCAACATGTACTGTGCATGGCCATACAGGAATTGTACGTTAATGCAGTAAGAGGTTTTGCTGTTCGTGTATGTCTCCACATTGGCAAAGGGACTCTGCAGAGCAACATTCAGCATCGGGATCCTGCTATGCTGGGAAAACCATGGAAATTATAATCCTGCTTCTCCCTGCTGAGGGAAATAAATACAACGTATTCATCTCACACGGCATGGATGGTCTCAGTCACCTGCTGGACAGATCATTTGAGACCATCTTTTCAGGAAAGTTCCAAATCCATCGTAGTTCAGTGAAGCTGTGATGTTAACGGCATTTGAAAGCACCTTCCTCACCATTGGTATGAGTTCGCAGTTATATTTCAATGGATGCAAAAGCTCCTTCACCACTTCCTTGTTGAGTCAGGTTTGCCTTACGCTATTCTCCTGGGTTAGATGGAGGTTGGTAAAGTGTTCTTGGAAAACTAGGGCCAGATAGGGCACAACTGCCCTCTCCTTCATTTTTTACAGAGCTCCCCCTCTCCATTTGTTCGTCATGTTACAGACTCAGGTGCGCTTTAACTACTATCCCCTTAGCTCTTCCAAACTTCGGTTAGCAAACACATTGTACTTCCTGGAAGTAAGCAGCAGCTCACTACACAGTGAGCTGGAAGAAACCATCAATAACACTTGCACGATCTTTTCAATTAAAGAATTTGGTCAAACTCCAGACAGCTGTAGGTTTTGTGCCTAGTCATTTAAGATAGCACCAGTTCGGTGTGTTGCGGGAAAAATGTTCAGCTGAGGGTGAGTAACACAGACGTTCAATGGCCAGCAACAAGCCGAGTTTCATGTACCAAAGCTGTTGAAACCGTCTGTCCAACATGGAGTACCAGTTGGGAGACGCTGGGAAGTCAAAGATTGTGCCTCCCGCAGCATTTAATTGTTTGAGCATCAGAAATCTGGCACCAGTGACTGTGACCATCTACAAAGACCAGAATCCTGGCCATGGGGAGATATAGCGTGAATTATAATCATGTTGTAATTATATTGACCAAAACCTCAGCAGAGCAATTTGCAAGAATATGCAAAACTAACAGAGCAATTTGATTTAGTCACAGGAGTTACACATGGAGCGATCATATCGTCAGAAGGAGATTATTATAAGTGAGGCGATACGACACCAGGAAGCAAATTAGGTCAGTGAGAACAGAGGTGCTGGTAGAAACGGATTTGGTTTGAGTTAGGCTATGCAAAAGGTAGTTTGGAATTTGTTGGGTCTTATGATGTGTTGCAAGTGGGTGAACGACCAGGATAACACTGGGATAGTATATTCTGGTTTCAGACACAGGTGAGGGTTTATTCAGTAGCTGGGCTGAGGCAGAGATAGTGATTGATCAGATTATAGAGAAGGTAGTGGGAAGGATTGGGAGTGGAGAGAATATGGGGCCACTAATCACTTCAGGGTCAAAGGCATCACACATGTTCTGGACAGGCTGGTTCAGTCTCAGATTCAGTGTATAGAGAGCGACGTTTCTGAATGAAATTGAAGACAATGGCTCCCATAGTTCCAAAATTCACAACAAATGTACAGCAATCAAGTTAAATGTGGTTTATAGAATAAATAACTTGGCAGAGACACTTACTAGGTACACCAACAAGAGCCAGGATGGGATAATAACCTCCTTGAACAACCCGAAAAAAGAAATAGGTGCGATCAGCTAATGGCAAAACATCATAATATGTAGAAAGCGAGTAAAGCGCCCAGGATAAACTTCTGTTCTTTCTTGTAACATTGCAATCTGTTGCTGTCAGATTCTGATCCATTGTTGGAATATTCAAACCTGTTCTTCTCAAATTCTGATCTCCCCGCTCCCTCTCAGTGATGACGCTGATCACTGTTGGTGTTGGAAGTGATTCTCCTGCTGACGCTACGGGATAATGCATTCAAATATGTCCCTTATTAATAGAAGAGGGAAACACCCCAGTGACACAATTAAGATGCATGTAGACTAATATTAGTCACACTCACTGAACAAACATGTTGAGTTAACTCGTTTCAATCCAGCAGGTTTCTATACAGCAATAAATTAGAATATTTACTCGGTCTGGGTTGGATGTATGAGGGAGGCTGAGGGAAGGAATGATGGAAATAGCGGAGGCACCAACCATAAACTTTCAATCCTGGGATTGATGCCAGATGCTCTGAATTTTGAAAATGTCCCTTGCTGTAAATTAAAGGAAATAGGGATTAACCTTGTTACAAAAGAGCTGTCATAATCATGGCGTCGGTGGGGTAATTTCAGCAGAACATAATCCTGGCAGAAAGAGTTGTTTCTTTTTCAGATATACAGGTTCATAAATGACCGGAAACACGAGCATGTTAATGATAAATCGTATCTGATAAACATAATGAAATTCTTTCCCTCAATAACGAGAGGGTTGATCAGGGAAGTTAACATAATGATGTCTATATGAAAAAAATGTGACCAAGTGCCATTTAAGAGCATTGCTATGAAAACTGAATTTCATGGATTAAAGGGACAGTGACGGATTGGATACACAATTAGCGAAGAGAGAATTATCAGCGGGAAAAAATATTCAGATTGGAGAGGAATTTACAATAGTGTTTTAGGGCTTGGTAAGATCACCACTGCTCTTTATGGTAACACCTAAATATCGTCGGATTCTTTGTGAAAGATAACATTTAAAGAACCAGGGGGCACTGTTCTAAAATTAGATGGCTCCCTCTTCTGACACTGATAAGGAGGACTTGGTTTCTCTCAGTGTTCGGCGACTTTGCATCTTTGCTGAGAAGTCTGACAGCAATTGAGATGGGGATGCTGAATCACTTTCACTCAGATTTTGCTAGGCAAGTGATTCAGATTTTATCGCAGTTGGATGAGAACGTAGAATTCGAAAAAGAAACAGACGAGCCATGATCTTATTTAATGGTGGAGCAGACTCAAGGGGCCTAATGGCCTGTTATTTCATATGTCCATAATTGCAGATTACAGGGATCTGGAAATGATAATAGTAAGGAGCAGAGTCATAAACTTCAGGGGATATACAGAGATTGGCGAAATGGAGAGACACGGGGGTTGGAAATTTAATTCAGGAGCGTGTGAAGGATACATTTGGGAGGAGGAATGAGGAGAGACATTTTAAACTAAAATGTACAATTTTAAACGTTGTGCTGGAACAGAAAGGACACGTGTGCGCATTTTTTTTATCACTGTGAGAACAATTTGATTGGATTGTTAAGAATGCACCAAGGGTGTTTAGTTTATGCTTAAAGGCAGAGAGCACAAAAGCAAGAAGCTATGTTGAAGTTTCATACATCACTGGATCTTCTTAAGCTCAGGATTTGTGCCTAAATCTACTCACTACATATTAGAAAGGATTTCAGGGTCTAGCAAAATTTCAGAGGAGATTCACTGGAATGCTGGCAGAGATAAAATAAAAATAATTCACTTCCATGGGAAGACTGGAGAAGCTGGACTTGTTCTACTGAGACCACTGGAATTGAATAGAGGTATGAAATTAATGTGCAGCTTAGAGAGAATAAGGAGAATCTGCTTTCACTGGAACAAGGAACAGTAACAATGTTTACAACAATTGGTAAAAGAATTCGAGACGACAGAAAATGATCATATTTTATACAGAGTTGTTAGAATCTAGAATAGGATGCCTGAAGACATGGTGAAAGCTGATTCAATAGTACATTTCAAAAGCAAACTGTATGATTAGTGGCGGGTGTGGAGGTTGAGTTTATGAGATCTACAGGTAAAGTGCAGACAAAGGGGCGACATAGAATGGCTCCTGCAGAGGCACCACAGGAAACACGGACCATAGGGATTCCATTCATTGCAGATATTTCTCCGATTCTACGATTTCACAACGCATTAAGTCCGAATCTCAAGTGTGCTATAGACGTTCAGCAGTTTTTCAGTCAGGGACTAACCGTTATTGGTTCTCTAATGAAGGTGAAGCAGATCAACAAACACAAGGTGCTGGCCAGGCGAATTGTTTTAGCAATGGGTTTAGTGGAGAATGATGTTCCCTCAGTTCACAGACCTCAACTTGTGTCCACTGACAGGGAACTATTTTGCTCTGAGGTCTTAGCCGCCTGCTAAGGTTATTGTAAAATACACCATGGCCCTATCTAAAAGACAAGCATGGGACTCTCCCCAGAATTCTGGTCCTTATTTGTCCCCCTCCCCCTACAACCGCCCACAATCAACATCAAAGAAAAACAGATTATCTGTTCGTGGGATCTTGTTGTGTTTATAATAGCTGTCTATCCTCCAACATTACAACACTGACGACATTTCAAAACATTTTTGCTAGACTCCAAAGTCTCCGGGAGAATTTACAAAGGGCTTCCCACTTTATTGGTTCAACGAATTTTGACTGATCATAAAATGCCGTGTGTTTTTCTGAGCACTTGTCTTGGATTTGCCGAGAGACAAATATAATGTTGTGTTTCCCACGGATGGCCAGAATCCAAATCGGATCTCTGGAAGGATGAATTCACTGATGAGCAGAAGGTGACTGAGGAGGATTCACGTGAGAATCCTACTCAGAGTGGACTGAAGGGACATGTCCCAATCGTTCACAGTGATTGATTTATCATCAATCTTAAACAGTGTAATAATGATATCATTGCTGAAGTTTGCTGGTAGGATCTCTGCTTCCCAGATTTTTGTAGGAAGTTCTGAGATTTTGAGCAACATCAACAACGTTGTTGTTGTCAGCACTCTTCAATATGGCTGTGAGACTTGAGTGACTGGCCAAAGTTAACTTCTGATGCTGGAGAAATTCCTCCAGTGGTGTCTCCACGGTATGCTTAATGCCAAATGGTGAGAAATGTGAAAATATGCAGCTTCCCCCATGAGAAAAAAAATGATCCAGTATCACAACTCTCGCCATGTGATATCAGCGCTACTGTTCTGGAGAATGAATTCACATGTCAATTTAACAGCCTCTGAAGCAGAATCTCCTTTCAAAGCTTGACGAAGTCACCAAGATCCAACGAGGACAAATAAAAGATTTTAAGGGCATTATTATGGCGACTTTCAAAAGAGGGCAAAACAGACATCGAATTGTATTGGAGGAGACTGGTGATAATCATGTCATATAGCAGTGCCTCATCCAATAATCTGCAGCACAGTCAGAGACTGACCACATGAGCTCTGCTGTGGAGAAGCGACAAACACGGATGAAGATAGAACAGAACAATAACTCGAGGTATCCCCTTCCTCAGAGAAATTGCTGTCCTCTCTATGTGACGACCATTAGCCCATTGTTGACCTGCTTAGACATCAGCGCACGCACATATCATGAAGCCTGTCCGTTGGCATCCTCGTTTCGAGGAACTGAAGATGACAAGAATGATGGTGATGACAATTGGATGATCATAATAACTAACTTCGTGAATAAGTTTATGGTTGAGCAAAGGTTGACCTAAATGTCAACCTTCACAAACCAACTTAATGATTGAACAAATATTGACATCAGCTTCAAACCTTCACCATCCAACTTTCTTCACTTCAAACTGAGGATACCATCTATTGTGCTGTGTGACACTAACATCTTGCTAAATGAGATAGATTTCTAACACATCTAACTTTTCAATTCTAGGGCATTTATACGGCACTGTGGGCCATCAGCAACAGCAGATTTGCTTTCAACCACAATCTGTAAGTTCATGGCCCGGCAGATCCCCTACTCCGCCATTATCATTATGCATTAGGTAGGACCTCAGCTTCCCAGATTTTTGCAGGAAGGTCTGACAAGTTAAGCAATACCAACAACGCTGTTATTGCAATCGTACCTCGAGATTGCTGTGAGACTTGGATCATCCGCCAAATGCATCTGTTGTTCCTGGAGAAATTGCACCAGCAGAACAGTGGAAAGAGGAAAACATAAGAATGTAAGAACATAAGGGCATTAGAACTAGGAGAAGGAGTAGGAAATTCAACACCTCGAGCCTGTCCCTACATCAAAACGATCGTGGCAGATCTAATTTCGGTCTTAACTCCAGTTTCCCATCCACTCCATAATCTTTGAACCCATTACTAAATAAAAGTCTATCTGAAACCTCCTTTAATGTATTACGTGCCATGCACCCACTGCAATCTGAGGGAGTGGCTTTCACTATCCTTTGAGAAAAGTAATTCCTCCTCATATCTGATTTAAATGTACCAGCCGTTAGCCTGAAAATATGGCCTCTCGATTTAGAATGCCCCACAAGGGGCACCATCTGCTCCACTTCTACTTTGTATGTCCCCGTTAGCATCTTTTATATCTCAATTAGATCTTCTATCATCCTTCTAACCCTTATCTGGTAAGGGCCTAGACTTCTCAATCTATCCTCATTAGAAAAGCTCCGCAACGCTGAAACCAATCTAGTGAATATCCTCTGAACCGCCTCCAATGCAATTACATCATTCATCAAATAAGGGTATCTTAGCTTTGCACAGTACTCCAGGAGCAGTCGATCCAATGCCTTGTATTGTTGCAACCACACTTCCATATTTTATTCTCTACTCCTTTATAAATAAATGCCAAAATTCACTTTGCCTCCCTTATTATCTGCTGTACCTGCACAGTAACTTTCAGCGTATCATACATTTGGACACTAAGCTGCCTCTGAACTGGCGCATTCTGAAGTTTCTCTCCATTTAAATTATAAGTCACCTTGTCATTCTACCGGCCAAAATGTACAGCCTCTCACTTATCAACGTTAAACTCCGTCTGCCGAATTTTGGCCGGTTCACCTAACCTGTCCATATCTTTTTGTAAATTTCTTATTTATTCATTGCAACTTCCTTTCCCACCTATTTGGTGTAATCTGCAAATTTGGATATAGTACATTCTATGTCAGAATCCGAGTCATTAACATATTCTCTGGTCATGGCATTGAATTAGTAACCCTGAAAGGTGAATGCTCAAGGTTCAAATCCAACTCTGGCAGCTGATCGAAATTAAAATTGGTTGAGAAATTCTCGGATGTAAATCAAATCTAAATAATGCTGACCCACATTAGGCTATCATCGATTGTAAAAAAAACCAACACGTTCACAACTGCATTTTCGCGATGGAAATCTGTCGTCCTTACCCAGTCTGGCCTGCAGAAATGTGGTTGACATTCATCCATTCGCAAGTGATGGGGATGCCGACCTTGCATGAATGTCAAATTTGAGATAATTTAAAAGTGCTTTGCTCCACCACTCTGTAAAGCATATAGTGGCTGGGTTAGCTCAGCCTGTAAACTTTGATGTTTAGGGATGCCAATGCGTGATACTTGTTTGCAGACTGGAACTTAAATGACAAATCTCAACAATCAAACTTTGACTCGCTTTTTATGACGGTTTAATCCCCATCATGGAAACATTTCTTTTTAAATTTTGCAAAAAGGCCAGCAGCCGTGGCAAAGAGAAGGTGGAATTGTAACATCGTCAATTGTTTTTGGTAGCAACTGAACGAATCAAGGCCCTGAAAAATTTGGAACAGATAAATCTGGTTTTTACCCGCCTGGCACATCCATTCTACACTAGCAACGCACTACAGAACGCAAGCTGCAGGGGACAAGCTTCTACTGTAGACGGGAGGGGGCCTTTACCCTTAAAGGCGATTGAGGCTGATGAGGGTGAGTGCATATATGAACCAGTAGCCAGGCCTTTATAAAGCAGGTAAATGTGTTGCATGTAATTCTCAGGGGCTGCTGGCTGGTGAACTAAACACTCGGTTTGGGACCAAATGTTTCACTTAAACAGTCTCTGTCGTGTGATTTTAATAAACGAATGCGTTACCTTCTCGGAGTTCATGAGACAGCACCACCGACAGGATAGAGAGCCAGTGACGGGAGAGACAGAGCTGGACCGAGTAATAAACAACTGCTGCACAAATGCAAGACGGCGGGAAAGCAGGAGGCTGGACACAATGATGAGCTTGTGGGGATCTCCCCGTCACTGCAGGGTGAACATAAATAAATTCACGTTTCATTTTAAAACGTGGGTATTTTTCCCCTCCTTGGGTTCCTGGTCGGGAAATGATTCAAGAGGAAATATAAATCCCTTTCATTATTAAAAGTCTGGATTTCGCCTGGATTTGCCACAAAACAGATAACCTGAATTGAAGACATTTTCACTGTCTCCGAATTCTGCTAGACTTTCACTGCAGGTGCAACTTTTACATTTATCGTCAGTCGTTCGCCTGATTGTGCATAGGCGTGTGCCGCGTATTCACTGACAATTCCCCATATTGGCAACTTCACTGGAAGTTTGCTGTGAACATGACATCCGCAGATCTCACTGGCGGTCAGATTTTCTCATTGATAAAACGAGACACTACACAAAAGAGGAATGCTTCACGACATGAATGAGCTGATTGGAGGACATTTCAATTTTTTTCATTCAACAAATCTATCAAATTGTGGGTTATTAAGCATTATAATTTCCTACTGGAATTGAAGAACAGCGAGTTCAATCAGGTAAGGTACTCGGTCATCCTTCTAATCGCTGGAAAAACTGAAGGAAGCCGCAACCCCTGCAGTCCCACATTCCACTACTGCAGCAGTTGCTCGTTAGTACTATGGTTCGTATCCCCGCCGGTGACGCGGGAGATCGGGGTTCAATTCCCCGACGACGAGTAGGCTAGTCCTGTTATCTTAACAAAGAAAAGACGCGAAACTGGAAATGTCTTCAGTATCGGTTGATACGCCGGAGAAAGTGCTAATAAAAATTTCGTCTCAACGACAGGGAGATTCAAGAACAGCGCCTGTTTTTAGAGATCCCGGAATATTAGTATTCCTTGCGAGGAAAGGCCCTTCACACCAACAGTCAGCGGACCTTTCCCTATGTGTCCGAACACCCGAAGCTGGCTCTTTCATTTAAACTGGGCTGAATCGGAGTTTCACTGAAATTAGTGAATTGGTAGCTTGAATCTAGTCCGGCCTGCTGAAAGAAGGTATTTTATAAACGAGAGGAACCGGTCACACTCGATTTAGTAATGACTAACGAGTGAGAATTAATTAGCAATCTGACAGTAAACTCGCATCTTGTAAACAGTGACTAACATGACAGAATAATTTACATTATAACCTCAGACAAAATATTTTAAATTTATTAAACGCATTTTCCCTTTATTTCCTTTGCTTTTTGAGGGCAGCATTTCAGGCTCATGCCTTTCATCCCCGCCCACTGGCAACGTTTATTTTCTTATCCAATTGCCTCTCCCTCAGTGAATACGAAGACTCTTCTAATTCCAGCTCTATTTTCTGCTCTCTGCACTTTCAACATCTCCTCGGCACAGAGGTTATTTTCTATTTTGATCTTTCATTGAATAAAATTTGAAAGATGGTGAAGGGCATTCATATTCCTCTCCCTTCCTCCTCGCCAGTCATTCAGTTTTCTTCCTCTGTAAATCTGTTTGTCTCTGGAACTCCCTCGTAACCCTCTTCAATTTCTGAAACCAAACCACAACTCAGTCCCTTAACACACTTACTGTCCCAATACCGAGGTCCTTCCGCGTGACTGCAGGAGGGATTCGATACAATTTTTTGTAACCTTGAGCAAGTATGGTCTGCTCAAAACTACTTCCGCTGACTGGGAATCTAGGACTCAGTGTCATCGTCAAATATTTAAAGCCAGAGTTTTTAACGAGAGAATTAGAAAAAAAAAATCTACACAGAAATTGTGCGAGAACGTCTGTGCACCGCAAGTTATCTGCGTGAAATGATCATAGGATAAATTACAGGACTCCAACTTACAATCTTCTTATAACCTTGCAGGACACAGGAAGTAAAATGCGTCATCTAATAGGCCATACGACCATAACAGCTACAATGCAACATGTATCATTTATTTTTCCGTAACGCTCAGCAACCTGAATCGGAAGGTCGACAGCGCACATTGCCCACGATTCTCATCGCCTCCTGAATCTGAGCTATGATATTTTCTTTGAACCTTGTTTGTTACTGTGTTGTCTAAACACTGAACCACAATGAATTCACCGTTATCCCGATACTGGAGTTAATGTCAGCTGTCATTGCACTCAGTGTTAAAAATTGGAATCGGGCGGAATTGGGGACAACACATTCCCTGGGAGACTGAGTCCTCACTAAACTTCCTGGAGGGGGAAAGTCAGGAACAGAGCAACTGTGACACTCCGCTCTGTCCACTGACTCTTCATCCCTCTCAGTGAAACCAGTGCCAGGAATTATTCACATTAATGGTTCATGGACAGCAAATATCGTGCAGGGAATGATCCCAATTGGGCGACTTAAAGGGGCAAATTTCAGCTTTAAAGGCTCTCACTCCTTGGCCACAGTCTGGGGCATTTTGTTCAGCTTCTGATTGCAGTGAAATGTGAAAAGTCCTTCACTGACATAATGTTTCAGAGATAAAGATATTTAAACAATCCTCATATTGAACAATAATGGGTGACGCTGTATCACTTTTATGGCTACTGTCTCTGAGAAAACTACATGATATTAGAAAGACTGGCAGGATGTTATCAGATGAACACACAGTACATGAACATCGTAAACGTCACCAACCCCGACCGTGATTCAGCTCATCTGCGGCTGAAAACCTCATCCATGCCTTTGTTCACTCTCAGCTTGATTATTCCAGTGTTCACCTGGCCGACCTCCCATCTGCCACCCCACACATACCTATGCCCATCCAAAATTCTGCAGCCTGGAACTTCACCCCCGTGTTCGTTGACCGACACTGTTTCCTGCCCGGGATATGCCTCAATTTTAAAACCCTCATCCTTACTTTAAAATTTCTCCACGACTTTGCCCCTTCATTTCTCCGTAACCTCGTCCAGCCCAACAATTTTCCAGATTCCTCCTGTTCTGCCATCTTGTGCATCGACAAGCATGCATTCAGCTGTCCTGGTGTGAAATTCTGGACTCCCTCCCTAAACACCTCCGCTTGTCCAGCTCCCTATCATCTTTAGGAAGCCCCTTAAAGTCTACTTCTCTGAGAAAACTTTTGTTACCAGACATAATTTATCCTTCCGTGGCTGCTCAAAAGCTTCCTTTTTAATGACAACAGTCTTCTTAAGTGCCTTGGGAAACTTTGTAGCTGTGAAAGTACCGAGTTCAGCGATGGTGAAATAGTGGTGAGCGGCTTTGCTTTTCAAGCAGTTGACTGTGGCTCAATTCCCTAGCATCGCAATTTGTTGGTTTTTTTAAACCAGCTCAAATCAGAAACTCCACACTCGGAGCTGTATTTGATCCGTTTCTGTGAGATCTTGCACGGAGATCATGCACAGGTGTAATTCAGACAAAAAGGTTAACAACCTCCTCTTATCTTCCGTTTAAAACATAACTCAGGCTTGTTCCTCATTGCAGAAAATACCTGAAAGATTGTTGAACCTGAAAGATTATTGCAGACAATGAATGTTTTCCCTGAACTTTAGGGTGGAGCCGGGATAGGATTATTCGGATTCAGTAAAATTCACTAATTATCTGAACGTTTTCGCTCTGCTGCTTCCTAATTCTTTATTTGAATGTCGATTCCCGCACACAGAATGTTTTATTGTACAGAAAGGGACAGACAGCTCACGCTGGTAATCTGAAATAAGATCAAAATGTGCAGCTATCAGCTCCCACAGTGGAAGGGTAGTAAATAATTCAGGTCTATCTAAGGTTTCAATAATTGATCCGCTAACCCAAACTATCAGAGAAGCCGGATTTTTCCCGTATTTTTCCATTTTTTGAGATGAGTTCTTTCAATATTTCATCTCTTTCCGAACTCAATGTTTCCTGCGAAAATTTCAAGGCAGTCCTCATTTCCTTGCGTATTTATGGTTTATTTGAAGTGATGTAGGTCATATCCTGAGAAATCAGAATGAACTCCTGCTTATTCTAGGATAAAATGTACATAGGTTTTATAATCCACCTTGAAGGGAAAGCAGCATGACTTAGTAGAAGGGAAATGGGCCGTGAGCAGAACAAGTCACAGCTGTGATGCTTTCAAGCTTTCTACCTCTGGACAAGTATTTATGTGTCCCTAAGTTAAATATATGAAACCGTACCAATCAGCGCCACGCTTGCCGACCTAGCAAACTAGCTCCTGACCCGCCAATGCCTCAATTGTAAAATCCTCATTCTCAATTTCAAATCCGTGCATGAGTATGTTCCTCCCTTATGAAAGTGGACATTGGAAATCGCTTCGCTTGAATTACAGCCAGGTATATTTTCGGAACAAAATCTCATTTCATCAGAATCAACTCCTGATTGGAGCTCCTGAACTATGAAATCTAAAATGGACAAACTGAGATTGCTGGGAATAGAACCCATACCAACTGCTTGAAAAGCATGTCTGTTCAACACCAGGGCACCACAGCTGAAGATATATGATTGAATGGGGCACAGTATCTCAAAGCATTAACCAAATATTTGAATGGTGGTCGGCGCCTTCTTCATTATAACAACAGAAAATGGTGTTCAGCGCTGTTCAGACTGCCTGACATTAAGATTAACTAAAGGTGTGGTTGGTGAATAGTGTGAGGTTCTGCTACATGGCATGAGGCGACTCTTGAAGTTTGGAACAGACCTAAAGAGAGTCGAAGTCGAAGAGCATTAAGAAACCAGCGCACTGACTGTCCAGAAAAGCTTGTAAGACAGAGTCAGATATTGTTCAAATGAAGCGCAGGGAACAGACGGATCCCTCATGGTTAGATTGCAATGCAAGGCCTGTGAGTTCAGTGAGTGGGAAAGGATATGAAGAGAACCATCACCAGAATATGACAGTCAAGAAAGTCGACTGACCAGGGCGTGGACCGGATTGACAGAGAGCGAGGGAGAGTCACAGAAAGAAACAAAATAAAGAAAACTGCATAAAAATCATGCCAGAGAACGCTGCAATTATATTCGCACAACTGTGGAAAAGACATCAAAAGCAGCCACGGTGACAATCATTCCAGGTACCAGAGAAGGTGGAAGATCAAAGGGACTTTGTCAAAATATCCACAAAATTCCCCGAATTGAATTCGGATGCAGCTGATCTGAATTCAGAAAAGTTTAAACAGAGCTATGGTTCCTTGATTCTTTTGTGCCTGAGCCAGACAAACAAGTCATTAAAATTCGCCTAAATTTGTGAATGTAGGTGTTCGCAGTCTTAAAAGCAGGATTAACAGGATTAACTTGTCAGGATTAATAGCAGACGATCTAAAGAATGCGCAGAGATATGGATTATTTTGGAAGACCCGTTCAGAATCACGTTCAAATTCAGAATTCATCATCGACATGTCATGTCATTTCCACAACAGACCGAATCCGCGGACAACTTCATCAGCAGATGCAGAGAATGGGGTCCATCGTATGATTTTCCAAGTGCAGAAATAGTCGGCAGAATTGTGCAGTTGTTAATCGTATAGATACATTGCAACAAGACTTGCAAGACAAGCCCAAAATAAATAGCATCAAAGAGATACTCAAGAGAGGGCAGATAAATATTTCGTCTCAGCTGCACGGGGATTCAGGAACAGCGGTTGTTTGTAGAGATCCCGGAATATTAGATTTCCTTGAGAGGAAAGACCCTTCACACCAACAGTCAGCCGACAGTTCCGTATGTGTCTGATCACCGATGCTGGCTCTTTCATTTAAACTGGGCTGAATCTGAATTTGAGTGAAATTAGTGAATAGGTAGCTTGAAACCAGGACAGCTTGCTGAAAGAAGGTATTTTAAAACCGAGAGTCAACGGCCACACTCGATTTAGTAATGACTAACGAGGCAGAATTCATTAATAATCTGTCAGTAAACGCGCATCTTGTAAACAGTGACTGAAACATGACGAGTTATTTACATTATAAGCTCGCCACCATTTTATTAATTTATGAAACGTATTTTCCCTTTATTTCCATTGCTTTTTGACGGCAGCATTTCAGGATCCTGCCATTCATCTCCGGCACGTTCGGAACTTTTATTTTCTAATCCCATTGCCTCTCCCTCAGTGAACACGATGATTCTACTAATTCCAGCTCTATTTTCTGCTCTCGGCACTATAAGCAGCTCCTTTGCACAGAGCTTATTTTTCTCCTTTGGTCTTTCAGTGAGTAACATTTGAAAGATGGTGAAGGCCATTCATAATCCTTCCTCTTCCTCCTCGCCCATCTTTCCGTTTTCTTCCTCTGTAACTCTGTCTGACACTAGAACTCACTCCTAATCCTCTTCAGTTCCCGACACAACTCAGAGCCTACATTTAAACAATTGAGTGTTGTTTTACCGAGATCGTTCCCCATGATTGCAGGAGGATTTGGTACTTTTTTTTGTAACTTCGAACAGGGAAGATCAGCCCAAACCTACTCCCGCTGACAGCGAATTAGGACCCAGTGCCAAAGTAAAAGAATTAAATCCCGAGATTTTACTGCGGGAATTGTAAAAAGAATTCTACACACAAAGTGTGCTGGAACTCCTGTACACGGCAACCTATCTGCGTGGAACGGCCATAAGACTAATTACAGGACTCCAACCTCCAATCTTCTGATAACCTTACACGACACATGGAAGTAAAACGCCTCATCTATGGGGCCATACGACCATAACATCAACATTGCAACAGATATCATGTGTTTTTCCATATCTTTTAGGAACCTGAATCAGAAGTTAGACAGCGCACATTGTCCCCGTGTATGATCCTCTCCTGAATCGGAGTTATGATAGTTTCCATGAACTTTGCTTGTTATTGTGTTGTCTAAACACTGAACCACAATGATCTCACCAGGATCCCGATACTAGAGTTACTGACAGCTGTCAGTTCACTCAGTGTTAAAAGACGCTAATCAGGCGGAATTGGGGAAAACATATTCCCTGGGAGACCGAGTCCTCACTAAACTATTGGGAGCGAGAGAGTCAGGAACAGAACAACTGTGACACTCCGCTCTGTTCACTGATTCTTCATCCCTCCCAGTGAACCCAGTGGCAGGAGAGATTGATATGAATGGTGCATGACAGGAACTACCAGCAGGGAATGATCCCAACTGGGCAAATTCCATCTTCAAAGGCTCTCAGTCCTTGGCCACAGTCTGGGATATTTTGTTCAGCTTCTGATTGCAGTTAAATGTGAAAAGTCCCGCAGTGACATAATGTTTCAGAGATACAGATACAATAACAATCCCAATATTGAACAATAATGTCTGACACTGTATCCGTTTTACCCCTAACGTCTCTGATAAAACTGCATGATATTAAACAGACTGACAGGCCGTTATCAGATGAACACACTGTACGTGGACATCCTAAACATCGGCCAACTGCGACCCTGTCTCAGCTCATCTGCTGCTGAAACCCTCATCCATGCCTTTGTTCAATCTCGGCTTAACTATTCCAGTGTTCACCTGGCCAGCCTCCCAACTTCTACTCTATATCTATCTGTTCTCATCCAAAATTCTGCTGCCTGGAACTTCACCTGAATACATGAGAAAAGTCCACTACCCCGAAAAACATGGAAACAAAATCCGCACCAGGGCCGGAACCCCAGTGACATTGTTAATGATCAGTTTGTTGATCACCCGTTTTTGCAGTTTGTTCAGTTGCTATTAAATGAACATGTGTGTTCCTAGGCAATGACAAATTCTCCAAATAGATCAGCACAGAGACCGCTGTTATGATCACTTTAGCAGTTTTCACAATGACAAAGTTTGTTTTAACTTCTGGCCATATATCGCTGAAAGTGACAGTGACAATTGAAGATTGGAAATGGAGCTAAATTGTGAATGAGAAGTAAGGCGGCAACTTCAGTGCCAATTTATGACGGGTGATTCATCGCAAAATGACGGAGTGCCTGCTCCATTTAAAGTTTGGTACAGCAATAACAATGACAGTGTTGGAGAAGAACTTCACCTTAATACATGCTGAAAGTTTGATAGCCTAATATAGGAAGAACATGATCAGTGGATCTGTTTTTGCCAGGCACAATATAGACAGAGATACATTTGGAAAGGCCAGAGTTTCTTCAGGCGAGAATCATGATTTTCAATAGGTTCTCCATATGAAAGAGGGAATCGAGATCAGTATTAGCGACATTCAGATAAATATCACTGTATGTAGAGAGAATGTTCAGATGTGTTCCGACTGAGAATTATGAACCTTAATTCTTTCCTATCATACACGCAGACACTTTTTCAAAGCATGAAAACAATATACGCTCAACATCCTTCCAGCAAACTCCTTTGAGACAATATCATGGCAGCAGGGGGGCTGGTGTCACTCGGATTCTGTATCTGGAATGTTACCGAACAACGACCCAAGGACCATCGACACTCAGTCCTTTTCAGTCAGCAATTTCAACGCTCCCCTTCTGAATGTTGAAAATAATCCGCCGAAAGCAAACCTCAAGCTGACAAACTTCTCGCCATCAACAGGCTGACATCTTATCCAATCTCCCTTTTTCTATTTATTTCATGAGATATGGATATGCCTCCACGACCAGTATAAGTTGCTCATCCGAAATTGTCTTGAGAAGGTTTGCTACATTTACAAAGTGAAAGCACTTCAAACATTGAAGTAAAATTAGTTTTGAGATGTTGCCCTGTCCTCAGGTTGATGCAAGTGAAGCTGGAAATTGGAACTGAATTGTGAATGAGAAGTAAAACGGTCGCAGTGTTTACGAATTATGACCATTTCTTTAGCGAGAAATGACCGAGTGCCTGTTGAATTTTAAATTTGATATTAAAAGTCGTGGAAGTTGCTAATGCAGGAAACTGAAATATATTTCCACCTGGCTCTCAATCAGCGGCTTAAGGCGATTACAGCAAGTTGCAGAACCAGTAAATGAGAGAACAAATAAGAGGCCGATTGCCCTTGGTGATTTACAAATCTATCCCAGTAACAATCATACAGCAAAGCTACTTCACAGTGTGGAGAGCTCACAGTTAGTTTGCTTTGAGTTTTCCCTCTGTTAGGTGTCTTCGTGACTAGAATGTCTGAGAGAGATTAGAATTACGAACAGTTAGACGGAAAAACATTGGTTTCTCAGCGACCTAATTTATCCGTCGCTTACACGTAGCTCAGCAACGAAGTAGATGTTGCGCATTCCAGTATTTTACTTTGTTACGGTGATATTAGAGAATAAGTAATTATGAGCTTATTGTGCTGCTTTTTTAAAAGACATGTCGAAGCAGCAAATGACTTTTTGGCTTCGCCAGCAGCTGACTGACTGTTGAGAAATTTGGTAATGGATAGACTATGCTGAAAGATGCAGTATTTGCTTGAACTTGTTGTGAAGCGAATTATTGTTGTTCTGTAGAGGACTGTTGACAGCTGGAACGCAATCACTTTATGGGAGGCTAGTATGATTGGTTGCACTGACACTTGCAAGTTGGCTCCAGTGATTCTACCCGTGGCATTGCAGCGAACGGCAGGCATGGGCACAGTTGACATCGATGTCACTGCTCGTCTGCGAGTGTTTCGCTGTACAGGTGAAAATATTTGTTGCCATGATGCTGACAGCTTTATTGCACAGAAGTGTGAAAAGAAGGACGGATTTGTCAGGACAAGAGGCAAAATTTTCCAACGGCATGAAATGTGGAAGACAAAAAGGCTCAACCTGCGATGCCGCAGGAGAACATGGTCCTATTCGAAATCCTATTCCGATGTGACTGGATAGGAATTACAACTGAACCTCGAACCACGTAACAGTGTAAGGAGTGCAACTGCACTGGAAAAGGGGCAGATTTACCATACATCTCCCATGTTTCGTGGTTCAATGAGGATTGAATCCGTGAGCTTTAATGCCATTAGCATCGTTCTCTAAATATTGGGGCTAACTGATCACAAGCAGGAAGTGCTGGAAAAACTCAGCAGGTCTGACAAAATCTGTGGAGGGAAAGACAGATTTAACATTTCGAGCCCGTACGAAACTGAAGACGTTTTTCCTGCACTTTTTGTTTGTGCTTCAGATTTCCAGCATTCGCAGCATTTTGCCTTTATCTCGGAGCTAACTGGTCGCCAAGCTTCAAGTTTCCTAGTTTGATCAAATGCTTTTCAAATTCAGTCTAACAGTGAGTGCAGAATTCAGCATTCTTCCTTTCCTGACTGATCCCGCACAGGCTGGAACTCTCGTATTTGCCCTGTCAAAGCTTCAGGTTAGCAGGGAGCAATAAGGATACATTTGCCCCAGAGATGCTGAGCAGAGCGTCGTTTGCAATTGTTCCGTTGTACAGTGGCAAAGCTTTGTTGTCTTGTCGCCAACATGTTTGTGGCACAGAATTGTTAAAAGGACGGATTTGTCAGAACTACAGGCAGAAATGTTCCAGAAGCAAGAAGCATTGATGGAAAAAAAAAACACAGCTTGCAAAGCTGCAGCAGAACTTTTCGAAACTCTCTTTCTATGCGACAGCGGAGGAATAACAACTGAACGGGTGTGGCCTTGAATTACTTAAAAGTCGTATTATATATATTGACCCCTACGGGAATCGAACCCGCAACCTTGGCGTTATTAATACCACGCCCTAACCATCGGAGATAATCGGCCACATAGCATATTCGGCCTAGTATCTCTTTTTTCAAATTCAAATGGCAGTGAGTAGAGGATTCAGCATTCTTCCTTGCTGACTGATAGCGCACAGTCTGAAACTCTCTTATTTGCCCACATGAAATTTCAGGTTTCCAGTGAGCAGTGAGTGTATGTTTTCCCCAGAGCTGCTGAATGATCCGATCTTCACAAAGTTGTTCAGCAACAAATACGGTCTCCTTCTTCTCAATGATGAAAATAATCTGTCCAAAGCAAACCTTAAGCTGGAAAAGCTCCCGTCGTCAATGGGTTGATGTCTCATGCAATCTCTTTCCTTTTACTTCATGGGTTGTGGGCATGTCGCGCATGATCTCTGCATGTTGTTCATTCACAATTGCCTTCGGAATCATGCTAAATTAAATTAAATATATAAGCACTTCAAACACTGAAGTAAAAATAGCGTCAAACTTTGTTGCATCTCAAGGATGTTGGTAACTGAAGCGTGTGGATTTCATTGCAAATACACGACGGGGGCTTAAACAAGAAATTACCGAATGCCTGTTGAAAGCTACTTTTGGTGCTATCATTCGGAGAAGTTGCAAGGGCACGGAACAGAAATATATTGCCAACTAGCCCTCAGTCGATGAAATGAGGCGTCCTGAGTAAGTTGAAAAAGCGGGAAGTAACAGGCCAACTGCCGCTGTGCTTGATGTATTTATCAGATTAACATGCAAGATCGCCGCTTCATAACTCCCACAGCAACATTGTGGGGGGAGCTCACTCTTGTTTTGCCTCGCGTTTACTCTTCTGGCTGTCTTCATAACGAAGCGTTTGAGATTGGTTGGAATTAGACGGGTGCTGCATTGATTTCTAAGCCCAGAATCTTATGTGTCACCAATCAACGGTGCGCGGTTGCAATGCAAAGTTTTCAACTCCGTTGCACTGTTCTGCAGCAAACGTCACTCGGAATTGTTTATTGGGCTGCATGGGAGAGCCAATGGAGAACTTACATTTAAAAGAGCGCCCGAGCTCCGACGTGGATCCTGAAAACGTCTTTGTTAAGATTATTGGGGAGATGGATTTGTAGCAACCAGATTTCTCTAATGAAAAAGAGCCACATGCATATTTAAAACAAAAACAGAATTAATTGGAAAAACTCAGCTGGTCTGGCAGCATCGGCGAAGAAGAAAAGAGTTGACGTTTCGAGTCCTCATGACCCTTCAACAGGGTCATGTGGACTGAAAACTTCAACTCTTCTCTTCTCCGCCGATGCTGCCAGACTTGCTGACTATTTCCAGGTAATTCTGTTTTTGATTTCGATTTCCAGCAGCCGCTGTTTTTTTGTTTTTATACATGCATATTTAGCCGTGCTTTTCATGGCACATATTAACTATTTGGAAACATATAAAGGGGCAACGAGAAAAGTGGTTGTGTTTGATAGTGAGGAGGTTTCATAGCAGGACGATATCAATTGGCTGGTTCGATGGTCAAAAGGTGCCAAATGGAATTCAGCCCCGGGGAGAGCGATGTAATGCAGCTGGGGAGCTCAAACAGGTCGAAGGGAATACGCAATTAATGAGGAGAGTATTGGGAGGTTTAGAGGAAGTGATGGACATTGGAGCGAATCTCCAGCGATTCCCGCATGACACATGAAAAGCCGATGAGATGTTTAAGAAATCAAGTAGAATAATTTCGTTTATTAGACAAGTCATAACATACACTAGCAGGGAGGTTATGGTGGAACTGTATCAATCATTAGTTAGGCCACAATTTGAGTACTGTGTGCAGTCCTGGTCACCTCATGGAAATTACCAAATTACAAATCAATGGTGGAGGTCCGATATGATGAACGTGGATAGCCTGTGTTATCTGCTGCTAAAGAATGGGAGCCAACGTTAGTTAAAACTCGTCATCCCAGATTCCGCAGCGACCATCATCAATATTCCACAACCCAAGCTCTGACTGGAGGGGTATAATAACTTTTAACTGATCCAGACAATTTAATTTTGAAGCCCGGTCAACTGAATAACACAGCAGAATCTTCTATGTGTTAGTTACATTTCTATGTATCTGTTTCATTTCACAAAATATCACTGCCCACCGCTCACCTTGCCAATGTGCTTGGAAGGAGCGTTATATATCAACATTTAGGACGAATTTTAAAATGGAGTTTTTTTTTTGGCAAATGACGAAATGTCTGGTCAAATGGGTAGATTTGAACGAGTGTTTGAAAGAAGAAGAGGGAAGTAAAGGGGGGCAGAGCTGAAGAGAGGGAATTCCAGATGTCACGAACGTACAATAATTCTCATATTGTGATTTTTTCGTAAAAGTTGGTAATAGTGGGATTTGATTAGTTTCTCTGAGTGTATGTGGGATTTAATTGAATTGGAGACAGCTGGTCTGGAGGCTTTGACTCATCAAATGAAGCTAGGTTTGAAAAGTTAAATGGGAATACCTGTCTGAAGTCTTAGAATGTGAGGTGAGCAGAATTTGAAGTTATAGATAAATCACAGTCGTTTGAATTTCAAAGAGATCGTTGGATGTTACATTTAGCCAATGAGGGCAACCAATCAGCATGCTTATATTTTTCCAAAGGTTCCTGATAATATTTGCACCATGATTAACAATATGATTCACATTATGAGAGAGGTGAAGTTCCAAAGACACATGGGAACATTAGGGCTCACATTAAAAAGGACAAATATGTATAAAGGAGAACGATGGCAGGGAAGGAATTCTAAGGTCGATTGGAAGTGCAAACGGCCTTCAGTATTTGTGCATTAAGCCTGCTGTCTACACAGATCGAAGCTAGGATTAGCCACTTTGAATACGTCTGCCCAGGGCATTGTGTCGACTTGCTGGGGTCTCTTTAAATATATTTATTTTTATTGTTTCCTTAAGGGGAATGTAAGTGGAAGCGAGTTCAATTAGGAGTTTTAGGAGTTAATATAGCAGTAATTTGTAGACTTATGTTGTGCTTGAAACCTTGTTACACGCATTGTATGTTTGGCACAAATCATCAGATAATTAGCTGGAACCATTCGTTCATCACCTTCACGTCTCCAGCTTTTTTCTAATCTCGTGGTCAACGCAGAAATTAAAGCTGTAAGTCTTCAAATCCTGCAGCTCAGAAGGAGGCCTATCGGCCCGTCTACTCTGTGCCTGTTCTTGGAAGGAGCTGTCAATTCTGTTCCACAATCCAGCTTCCAAGTCACCCTGTAAATTAGTTCACTTTAAATTCAGATAGAATCTCATTCCACCGACCTTTCAGACAGTAAATCAATGCAGCATGATTGCTAGGAATATAAAAAAAAACCTCCTGGAAATCCTCAGCCGGTCAGGGAGCCGCTGTGGAGGTATCAGAGTGAACTGTTCAGGTCGATGACTTATCATCAGAAATGAAGAAATATATAAATATACCAAGTTTTAAAAACGTGCAGAGCAGGAAAGGGCAGGATGTACAAACGTGAATGTCTGTGATGGTGGAGGGAAAGGGAGAACATGTTTCTTGATGCAGCATCCATAGAGTGTTGTAATGGTTATGGTAAAAAATCAAAAGGTATGTCCAGTTGGGGTTGAGAATGGCTGCATAGCAACGTTCCAAATGAAACGTGAAGGGCACAGATATAAACATGACGAAACTAAGCCTGTTAAACCCAGTACGAAATACCATGGAGGCAGATGTTATGAAGGTTACAACAATGTAACAGTGTCCAAAAAAAATTTGGGTTTGCGTGCCGATATTAAGAAGCCCGAATGGACCAACATTACATTTACAGGTGAAGGAAGCACTTTGATTAATTACAGGTTTAGCACACCAAGGGAGGAGATTGACTGTTTTATGTTATTGCACGTTATGCAAGAACGAGTGGGGAAGGTTAAATGGTGGATCGTTTTAATGATGGTCTGGGGCTGGCAGATCCATTAATATCCCTACACTTAGTGATTCACACAATTTAAACGTTACTCCGAGTGAGCTGTACTGTTTTCAAGCGAACAGTATCACACTTTCCCCAAACAAACACCATAATAAATAGTTTACCTATTCGTGAAATCCATGTCTGTTCCTTTGGAGCTTCCATTTTCAATTTCTGCAACTTAATAGCTCCCTGAAATAAATACACCCTTCAAAGCTTTGAAGGTCCAGTGCACAGACCAGGATAAAAAAAAACAATTGTCAGGTCACACGCCACAGGTCCAGAGCGAATGGTTGATGCAAGTTAGAAGACTTGTGAAATGAAGCCAAAGGGAGGCTGCCGGTCTGTCTGTGGGGGAAATGCTTTGCAGGCAGTGAATTACCAAAGAAGGAAATTGAAAAATATAAACTCTGTGAAGACTCTTGTTAGACAGTGAAGGTAGCGATGGGAAACACATTCAATACAACTCGGAGAGCCGTGTCGGTAGAGCATCAGGCATTTGTTCTGAGGGCCCATGGCTCCAGACGTTGTCCAAGTGCAGCTTTTTCGGTCAAACGGCTGAGTCCCAGTGAAATGACTGTTCACGAATAGCAAAAAATGCTGACTTATTCAAGAGAACAAATATAGATGGATATGAAGAGCTGGATATGTTTAAACGGTCTGCAAAAAGTAAAGAATTTTTTTCTCGAAATTTCGGCGTACTGATCATTTTTAGGAATCATTTCTAGATTCTCAGCTGCTCTAAGTGTGATAAGTTCTTCTGGACTTTTCCCTTGGTGGGCCAAAGCACTGTCGCTGTGAATCAGTGCTAGCAATATGCTGATTCAACACCATTCGTCCCACCGGCGGAAGCAGTTTTTCGCTCTTTCATCTAACCCTAGATTCTAACTGCGTAGAAACCTCGATTTGGCCACCCTTCATTCTTCTTTTCTCAAGAGATTAGAAACAAGTAGAAGACTTGTAAAGGGGGAAAACATGCAGACGTGGGGGATTGACACGAGGTGAATGTCCCCTTCAGCGAACCAGCAACGACAGGACGGGCATCTTCTCTGCTTGGAAAAACTCAGCAGGCCTGGCAGCTTCGGTGGAGAAGAAAAGAGTTGACGTTTCGAGTGCTCATGTTCATTTAACAGAACTGAAGGGTCATGAGGACTCGAAAAGTCAACTCTTTTCTTCTCCGCCGATGCTGCCAGGCCTGTTGAGTTTTTCCAGGTAATTCTGTTTTTGTTTTGCTTTTCCAGCATCTGCAGTTTTTTTGTTTTTAGCTTCTCTGCTTTACCCATCCTGTAATTATACAAATTTAAGATTATCAGAACTGAACTCCTTAAAGTAACCACCTAAAGTCCGGAATCACCACTGCTTCTAATCCAGTGCCAAGGTAATCCTAGTGCTTCCTCTGAGCAGCTTCTGTAAGAATATGAGAAATAGGGGCAGATGTTTCACGGCTTCACAAAAAATCATGAGCATTCTGGCTCATCTGCTGCCTCAATTGTCCAATCCTCAGAATTCTCAATTCGCACCGTCATACACCCCCATCACATATAAAGAATTCTTAATAGGTTTACGACCCCAGAAGCGGCTTACAATCATGTTTACAGCAAAATGGTGGTATGTAATTCGCGACATTGCACTACAAAACTCCTCTGTGGTTTTAATGCCTGTTACTTAGATCCATGTAGCAGCAAATTTAAGGTAGTTCTGTAAATATCTATTGGATTGAGTGGTACCTCGGACATGACAGCCTGGAAGTTGAGATCTTTAAATTATTGTTTGCACAAGTGCACTGGCGGTTAGTGAGCGATGTACCTGAAACCCCAAATCCTTTTGCATCTACTTGTTCTCCTGTTTCTCGCCACCTAGGAAATACGCCCATTGCTCATTTGGTGCCTGAAATACTTGCTGTTTGTGTGCACCCCACATCCTTTAGGACTGGATCTGCATCGACTGTTGAGCTGGCGGTACTAAAATCATGTGCTTTACAAGCGTCGTACAACACGGTAATAATTCATGCGAATTGCTATAAACCACGTCTGAGTGAACCAAAACACCGATATTCCAAATTATACATCATGGCTCTGAATTTTGTCGTCGACAAATAATTCACTGACTGAGAAACTAATGCTTTCCCCCATATAACGTTTTTGAATTAAATTTAACTCTGTTTCACTTCTTATAAAGAACACTCAGCACAGCGCAAAGACTAGCGAAAAGCACTGAGAACTCTCCACTGTATTGTCTTCACTTCTGTCAAGCGGCGCTGCGAGCCGACTGTCCCTGAGATCAACGCATACATGACAACTGCAGCTGGATTATTTTTCCTGCTGTTTAGTTGTTACTATATTTACTATAAACATAATAAATCTCTGAATGAAAGCCAGGTAGAAAGTTCTTCCAGTTCCCTCTCCTTGTAACTCCGCCCAACGCTGGGAGTGAATTGAAAATCTAACGCACAGTCGGTGGAACCACTTGATTTTGCGCTGAATCACCGGTCAGTAATTTAAGTAATTTCCCGACATGCCCTTCCAACTTCAAGACATTGCTCCAGCCCCCTCGGCTCCTGCATCTCATTTAGCATTGACTAGTGTACCTTATATCGCCTTTCTTCGCTCTTCCTGAAAAAAATGTACAACTTCACACTTCTCCGCATTAGATTTCACCTCATGACATCTGTTCCACCAGCCTGACAATGTCCTCTGTTGGGTTAGTATCATTTTCCTCCAATTTTTACAACACTTCTGAGTTTTGTGTCATCCACAAAGTTTGAAATTGTGCCCTCCACACTGACGCCGAGATCCTATGTGGACGAAAAACAGCACTGATGACACTACTGATGCCTGGGGAGTCCCACTATATAACTATTCACCACGACTCTTTGTTTCGTATCATTCAGTTAACTTTGATATCATGCTCCACTGAAAGTCTTCTTCCTAAAACAAATACATTTAACTGAATGCAATCTGCTTTTAACAATTACAGGCACTTTTTTCTTGAATGAATTCGTACTTATCCATGTGGCAATTCATTTTGTCTCTGCGTATCATTTCCAAAAGCTCTTCCCCCTCTCGAGGTTAAATTGGTTTGTATATGGTTTACTAAATGATCATTGAATCCACTTTGTGAACAATGGTATACCATTTGTAATTCTACAATTCTCCAGCACCGTCCGTGATACCAAAGCAGGATTGGAAATTTGCCGCCACTGCTCTCGACAAATTCCAAAAACAACTTTCCTCAAAATCCTGTCCGGGCACCAATGCAGGCGAATTATCAACATTTCGGCACAACCAGTTTTCTAATGCTCCCTCTTTCTAGATTATTAGCCCATCCAATTTCTCAATTGCCTCCTGTTTCGCTCTGCCTTTGGTAATATTTTTCTTTCTTCGTATATGCAATATAGGTCCTCTGGCTCCAGGAATGAAACCACGTTTCAGTCCCTAATCTGTCCGTTCCGGTTTTGGCAACTTTTATATTTCTGTCCATAGAACAAAATTTTGCTGTGAATCTATTCTCCCAGTCGCTCTTTCATTGCCTGTATTTATTTTTCACTTCCCATATTAACTGTCACTATTTTCCATGGTCCTCACTTGCAGCGTCGTGTACTCAAGGCCTTGCCTCGGCGCAACCATCATCGGTTGATCCATCAATGATCTTCCATCCATTGTAAGGTCAGAAGAGGGGATGTTCGCTGATGATTGCACAATGTTATGCACCATTCGTGGTACCTCTGATACCGCATCAGTACATGTCCAAATGCAGCAAAACCTGGAGAATACCCAGGCTTGGGCTGACAAGTGGCAGATAACATTCTCAGCACACAAGGTACAGGCAATGTCCATCTCCAACAAGAGAAAATCTAAACAACGTCCCTTGAAGTCCGACGGCATTACCAGCACTGAATCCCAACAATCAACATTCTGGGTGTAAACATTGACTTGAAATTGAGCTGGACTAGCTATATTAATGTTGTGGCTGCAAGAGCAGGTCAGAGGCTGTGGACCCCGCGACGAATAACTCACCCCCTGATTCCTGAGAGCATGTCCAGAATCTACAAGGCACAAGTCAGGAGTGAGATGGGATACTCCACCTTTGCCTGCATGGGTCCATCTCCAACAACACTCAAGAAGTTTGACACCGTCCAGGTCAATGCATTAGGCTTGATTGGCAACCCATGCACAAGCATTTGCTCTCTCCACGTCTGCTGTACAGTAGCAGCATAGTGTTTACCATCTACAAGATTTACTACATAAACTCACCAACGATCCTTCCACAACACCTTTCAAACCCACGACCACTACTGTCTAGAAGGATAAGGGCAGCAGACAGATGGAAAACCAACAACTGGACGTTCCATTCCAAGTCGCTCACCATCCTAACTTGGAAATACATTGCCATTCCTTGACGGTGGCGTGGTCAAAGTCCTGGAACTCCCTCCCTGCACCTACACCACAGGAAGAGCAGCGGTTCAATAAAGCAGTACACCATCAACCTCTCAAGAAGAATTAGGATGCAGAATATATGCTAGCCCAGCCAGTGAAGCCACATCCCTTGAACGAATGAAAAAAAAATCAGACATTTACCATCCATCATCTGCCCCTATACATATTTCTTTTGCAAAACTTTTGGGTTTTGCCTGACCATCCTTTCAATATCGTGGAAATATACCACAACTTTACCCAAACCATCTCTTAAAAGGCAACCATTTGTTCCATTGCGGTTTTTCCTGAGAATATTTCAAAGAACAAAGAACAAAGAAACGTACAGCACAGGAACAGGCCCTTCGGCCTTCCAAGCCTGCGCTGATCATATTGCCCGTCAACTAAAACATTTTGCAATTCCGGGGTCCGTATCCCTCAATTCCCATCCAATTCATGTATTTGTCAAGCTGCCTCTTAAACACGACTATTGGATGTACTTCTACCATCTCATCTGGAAGCAAATTTCAGACGCTTAATACCATGTGCACAGTAAACCTGCCCCGCACATCACCTTTATAGTTTTCACCTCTCACCTTAAATCTATGTCCCCTAGTTATTGACTCTTCCACCCTGGGAAAAAAAGCTTCTGACTAACTACTCTGTCCATGCCCCCCATAACTTTATAAACTTCTATTAAGTCGCCCCTCAATCTCCGTCGCTCTAGTTAGAACACTCCGAGTTTCTTCAACCTCTCCTCATAATTAATAACCTCCAGAACAGAGATCATCTTGGTAAACCTCCTCTGCACCCTCTCCAACGCCTCCATATCCTTCTGGTAAGGTGGTGACCGGAATTGCACGCAATATCCAAGGTTCTATACCGCTGTAGCATGAATTCCCAGCATTTATACTCAATACCCCTGCCAATGAAGGCAAGCATGCCAGATGTAGTCCTGACAACATTCTCCACCTGCTGTGCCACTTTCAGTGTCTAAATTCAGAATCAGAAGAAATTGTGTTGTCATCCTTGTGCGTGTGTGTGCACATATCTATGCATATATGTGTGTGTGTGAGAGAGAGAGAGAGAGAGCGAGAGAGAGTGAGAGACGGTTAGAAGAAGGGTTGAAATGTAGGGGGTGACGACACAGTGATATATAGAGAGCCAGAGAGTGATAAAATGGAAACAGAGATATGGAGGGAGAGAGAGCTGGGGGAAGAGACAGAAAGACTGCTACAGTTATGTTTTTGTTTCATTTTACCCATTCACCCTGAGACACTGGAAGCGGCAGTGTTCTGTGGAGGGGAAACGGATAACTCAGGGATTATAGATTGACTCATTCGTTTCAACATCAAACTGTCCTCCTTCATAAAATTAGCATGGATAAATTTCTGGGATCACGTCAGAGAAATTCACTGTAGAAGATGAATAAATATATAGCAGGTGGAGCAAGGATAAGATGGGGGCTGCAGATTAATTGAAGAGTTAGAAAGAAGAGTCGTGCACCCACATTCCTCTCCAAAGCTGTAATATGGGTTGGTTGTGAAGTTATTACGGTCCCTGCCCCGTGCTGAAATACTTATATTTGCAGCGTTATCACAGGGAAGTATTACGTCTATCCTTCAATGAGGCAGCTCTCCTATTTCCCTGCATAGAACTTATGCTATTGCAACTCTCTGATCTGCAATTGATTACTCACGAGCGATTTGGTGGTAAGTCTGTTACCAGCAGTCGAAGTAGTGGACACTGGAATTAATTAAATCTGCGGCATTCATAATGTTGGCAGCTGGATATTCGATTGAGCTAGTAGTTGGCACTGAGATGATGGGTCTCTTGTTGCACTTCCTGACTCTGGCCCCTTCCTTGGTGCTCGAAATTGGACTGTTCTGAGATTCAAATTTACCGAAAATAAACTTTCGAAAGCAGGCCTTTCACCTGAATATAGGCGTGAATTAATCAGTCTCTCTTCACGCACAATCTTCTCCTCTCAGTAACCAGTCCAAAGAAGATATATTGTCCTTCCTTTGATGGAAGTATGCTCTTCCATAGGTAAGGAACCTGAAGATCTGGCAGGTTGGATCTATATGTTATGATGGCAGTCACGGATCTCAAAGAAGTTTAGGACGGAGAACAGTCCAACTGAAATAAACTCTTCTGCCAACAGTAGGAGTTACTGCACCAAGAACCTGCACTAGTTATACAAAAGTGACAAGGTTTGGACCAGGGAACTTGAAAGATCATTGCCTGGGGACTTGATGATGAAGCAAGATCATACCTGTTCCATAAAAACACAGGAGGTGAAATCAGGTGGAGCAGGATTATCCTCCTCACCCGTTGAGGCGAAACTCCTACCATACCTTATAACCAATCAGATTGAGACAATCAAGTGGGTGTATCCACATCACAGCCACTGCAGAGGTTCAAGAAAGCAGCTCACCTTATCAAAGGCAATTGGGGATCTACAATAAACACCGGCCTAGCCAGCCGACTGCCAAAGCCCAGGAATGAATAAAATAATGTGCCAGAAACAAAGAATACTCTGATTTTTCAGCTCCAAACCAACAGAGCTGGCCCGAAACAACTGAGCCAACAACCCTCCAGATGTGGCCAGGACGTGGTCTGGAAGAATTTTCAGGCCTCCCGACTATCTGAAATTATAAACTCAGAGGTTTGAAGAATGACAAAGGGTAGCTGTAAATAAATATTGTACTGCAATTATGTTTTGTTAAGAGCGGAGGGAAAGGTAGTACAACGGTGTTCGGCATTGCAAGATTCAGTGTGAAACTGGAGAACAGTACTGCCCACAGTGTGCTGGAAAGAGTAGCATACTAGAAGTATACTAGAAGAGACAGGTCAGGGCATGGGGCAGGCTGGAGTAGATGTCAGCATCTCTTAGTCTGGGCCAGTTTATACACAAAAGCATGCACACACACACACATACAGTTTTGTGATGCCAACAAACTGTTATTGTACAATATTACAAGCGTTGGAACAACTTTGTGAGACCTACTGAACATACGACTTACAACACAAAGTATCCAAGGTTACTGACTGTAAAAAAAAGTGGGATTGATTGTGGTGGAGATATCGCAGAGTTGTCGAAGAGCAAGATGGATTGGTGGACTATGTGGGAAAGAACATGGCAGATGGAATGCAATGTGTGGTAATGTAGAAAATATCAACTTGCTAATAGTAACTGAGAGAAATAATTATTACAAAGATTATACGGGACATTGCTTAGCTAATGCCTGGTTCGCTGCGGCAGGCGGGAGCTCTATGTTAAAAGGGCCAACCGGAATTATTTGCTTTATGTCAATAGGGTTTTTCGTGGCATGGCGTCTCTTTCGGCCTCACAATTAGATTGTGGATGCTTTGGGGAGCAGGTAAGTTGTTGAAATCCGAAATGGATAACAAATTAAGTGAAGCCTTCACTAATGAATTGTTAGTCATTATCTGACACCACCTGGTCCAAGAAGCCACTGGGCTCCCCAGGTTGTTGCACTTGTTGAACTATCCTGGCCCTAATGTTTTACTGCTTCTTTAATTAAAAAAAGATTGAAGAATTTTAGAACATCTTCAAATTTGCCTTGAATCATTTATTTCTTGGCTCACAATGACGTCCTCGTTATCGGACCTTCTGATTAAAATAGTGTGTTCACTTCTTCAGCCTCTGTCCCCTTATTTAACACAAAAAATGTCGTATGTCTTTAAAGATAGTCAGCCAAAGGCAACAATTCTGGGTCTGATCTGCCCCTTGGTCAGTACAGATCGATCTGCTAGCGCTGGTTCATTATCCATGGCTGTTTCGTTTTTCCAGCAGAGTGGAGTACAGATTTAATTGCTGTTGCAGTTTTTAAGATGGCTCTGCAAAAACCGTTTTTCCCCCACTTCTTACCGCGATTTTCTGGTTTTGGCGCGATCCCGCGGCGATCGCGACCCGACCTCAAAGTGATCTATTTTCTTTGCAGCAAGTCTTTGAATCGAATGTTTGGGCCTTCCAGACGATTTGCGACAGTATTCACCTGATCAAAGGTTATTTCCAGCCTTCACTCATGTGTTAAACTTTTTGTTTCAACGGTTCTAGGCCGCCGACTCTGGACTCGAAATGGACGCGGTGATCAAAGAAGTGGATCGATCTGCCTGATAATACTTTTAAAGACAAGTTCAACCTTTGCACCGATTTTTAATATTAATTAGCTTTCTCACCCTTGCGATCCGGCTCGGTTATTTGACTCTGTATAGGATGGGGATTCATGATGCCCGCGATGTGCTCTGCTGGAGTCCTTCAGCTGCAGAATGGATGTCTCTACTGCCCTTGAGCTTCCAGTTCTGCAATGGGGTTTCCTCTGAAGTGATCTTCGCCTGTTATCTTGTGTGTTGGTGAATTGGTCAAGTCAGGATATGGTTCGATTAGTTTTCCGGATTTGGGGTCTTTCCTCAGCTTGTCTTGGGTTCTGCGTTCCGTCATTAGTTGCCACCAAGTTATAAGGGCTCTGTCCATTGGTCTTACGAAGAAAGTTCAGACTTTTCAACGTTCATTGTTTTTTGGTAATACATAGCTATCGACATAAACACCAGTGAAGCCCAGATTAAGAGCTATCTCGATGTGGTTTCTAATCACAAGCCTCTAGTACATGTCTAACCGATGTCCATAGATGTCTGTCCCAGGCCGACTGTTAAGTGACTCTTTACGTCCCACTGTGGCGGTGCTGTTTTGCAGTCCCACATTAACACTTTTTGTGGGAAACAACCTTTTTCTACACTTCAAATCCAGTTCCATCATCGTAGACATCAGTATCAAAGGTACATTGCTGAGTCAGAAGTATTAATCCATCTGGCACCCCACTAACTACATCCTGCCAAAGTGAAAATGTTACTTTTCTTCCTACTCTGTGTTGTCGGTCCATTAGCAAATTCATTTTTCATGCTAATTTATTATGCCAAATCCCACAATTCCAGGGACAATATCAAAATTCTGTGGATGTCGGAAATATAGAGCAAAAACGAAAATACTTAGAAAAACTCAGCATGTCTGACAGCATCTGTGGAGAGAGATACAGTTGACGTTTCGAGTCTGTATGACCCTTCATCAGAACTTAGACAAATTGAAATGAGATGAAATATAAGCTGGTAGCGTGGGATGGTTGAAAATTGTAGAACTTGATAGGGGACTAGTCATAGGTGGAGACCAAGAAGAGACTGCCAATGATGTCATAGACAAAAGGACAACGGTATGTTGATGGTGGTGACATTATCTAACGGATGTGCTAATGGGGATATTAAGGGTTGAAAGCAGGGCAAGCAAGGTACAGGTAGCACTGGTCATGGTGGGGGGAAGGGTTCAAAATGGACTAAAAGGTGGAGATGAAACAATAGATCGAAACAAATTTAAAACTAGGAGGGAAAAAGAAAAATATATTTGTAACAAAAATATAAATTATTGGAATAGTGGGATCAGCAAAAAGGTGGGGATGGAGGAGAGACTTCATGATCTGAAATTGTTGAACTCAGTATTAAGTCCAGAAGGTTGTAACGTGCCTAGTCAGCAGATGAGGTGCTGTTTCTCCAGTTTGCATTGAACTTTACTGGAACATTGCAGCAGGCCAAGGACGGACATGTGGGCATGAGAGCAGGGTACAGTGTTGAAATGGCAAGCGACAGGGAGATCTGGGTTATGCTTGCAGGCAGACTGAAGGTGTTCCGCAAAGCAGTCACCCAGTCTGCGTTTGGACTCTCCAACGTATAGGAAACCCCACTGAGTGCAGCGAATGCAGTTGACTAAATTGAAGGAAGTGCGAGAGAAATGCTGCTTCACTTGATAGGAGTGTTTGGGCCCTTGCACAGTGAACAGCGAGAAAGTAAAGGAGCAGGTGTTGCACCTTACTCAGTTGCATGGGAACGTTCCATGGGAGTCCGTTGAGTTGTAGTTGGTGATGGAGGAGTAGACCAGGGTGCATCGGATGGAATGATCCCTGCGGAATGCCGCCAGGGGGGGTGAAGTGAATGTGGGTTTGGTGGTGGCATCATGCTGGAGTTGGTGAAAATGGCGGAGGATGATCCTTTGAATGTGGAAGCTGGTGGGGTGATAAGTGAGGACAAGGGGCACCTTTTCAGGGTTCTGGGAGGGAGAAGAAGATATGATGGTAGATGCGTGAGAGATTGGCGAGAAATGGTTGAAGGCCCTGTCAATCATTGTGGATGGAAAACCTCGGATAAGCTATAAGGAGGACATGTCAAAAGAAATGTTTTGGAAAGTGGCATCATCAGAATACATTCGACGGAGGCGAAGGAACTGAGAGAATGGGATGGAGTCCTTACAGGAAGCGGGGTGTGAGGAGCTGTTGTCGAGGTAGCTGTGGGAGTCAGAAGGCTTGTAATGAATATTGGAGACCAATCTGTCAACAGAAATTGAGACTGAGAGGTCAAGGAAGGGAAGGGAAATGTCAGTGATGGACAACGTGAAAATGTTGGAGGGGTGGAAATTAGAAGCAAAATTAATATTTTTTTCCAGATCCAGACGAGAGTACGAAGCTGCACCAAAGCAGCCATTGATTTACCAGAGAAGAATTGTGGGAGGAGCCTGAGTAGGACAGGAACAAAGAATGTTCCACATACCCCATAAAGAGACAGTCAGATCAGGGGCACATGCGGATACCCATAGCCACACGTTCTACTTGGAGGAAGTGAGATGAGTTGAAGAAGAAATTGTTCATTGTGAGAACAAGTTCAGACAGACGGAGGAGAGTTATGATGCATGGGGATTTTTCAGGCCTCTGCTCAAGGAAGATGCTGCGCGCCCTCAGACCATCCTGGTGGGAGTTGGAGGTGTAGAGGGATTGGACGTCCATGGTGAAGAGGAGACTATTGGGGCCAGGGAACTGGAAATTGTTACCATGATGTAGGGCATGAGAGGAATCACTCATGTAAGTGGAAAGAGATTGGACAACTGGAGAGAGAATAGAGTCAAGATAGCAAGAATCGATTTCCATGGGGCAGAAATAGGCTGAAACTGTCGATCTGCCAGGACAGCCCTGTTTGTGCATTTTGCATAGGAGGTAGATGCAGGCCATCCGAGGTTTTGAGACTATGATTTTGGAAACAGTGGAGGGATGACCTCCAGAGGAGATGAAGTCATTGACAGTCCTGAAAACAACAGCTTGATGTTCCGTGGTGGGGTCATGGTCCACGGGGAGGTAGGAGGAAGTATCTGTGAGTTGACGCTCAGCCTCCGTGAGGTAGAGATCAGTGCACCAGACAACAACAGCACCGCCCTTGTCAGTGGGTTCTAAGACAATGTCAGGTGTAGACATTGTGCAGCGATTTCAGAGAGAGACAACTTAGATTGGGTGAGAGGAGCATAGAAATTGTGATGGCTGATGTCACGCCAACAGTTTTCAATGAAAAGATCGCGAGCAGGTAAAAATCCAGAGGGAGGGGCCCAGGTGTAGGGAGAATATTGGAGACAGGTAAAAGGATGCGTTGAATGGGGAGAGGACTCCTGCCCAAAGAAGTCAGCACGGAGATGTTGGCAATGGAAGAAGATCTCAGCATCGTGCCGAGACTGAACTTCATTGAGGCAATGGTGGAAGGGTACAGAACTGAGTCCCTTGCTGACCTATGAAGGGTCAGCATCAGAGAGGGGAGGGTCAGAAGGTATAGTGAATACGCAGTTGCGGCTGGGATTGGAAGACGGGATGGGGACAGAGGGGCAGGAAGGAGTGGAGTGTCCTAGATGGGCTTTGGTGTTGATGAGTTGTTGGAGCTTACGTTCCTTTGCATCTGAAAGAAAGAGACAACGTTTTTTGTTGAGGCATCTGATGAGATGAAGAATAAAATGAAGATGGGGGCAAGGACAGTTTAGAAACAGAATGCATCGGGGCTGCTGGAGGGAGAACTCGAGTGGGTTCACATTTAAGATAATCAGATGGAGATTATCAATGGGTGTACCTACAGCACATCCAATGCAGCTGTTCAAAGATGTACCTCACTGCCACCAAATTAAGGACAATTGATGATGAATAATAAATACTGGCCTAGCCAGCCGACTGCCAAACCCAATGAATGAATAAAAGAATGTTCCAGAAACAAAGAATATTCAGATTTTTCAACTCCAAACCAACAATGCTGGCCCAAAACAACTCAGTCTATAACCCTTCAGATGTGACCAGGACGCGGTCTGGAAGAACTGTCAGGCCTCCAGGCTCTCTGAATTTATAAACTCAGAGCCTTGAAGAAGGAGCAAGTGTAGCTGTTAATAAATATTTTACTGCAATTATGTTGCGTTGTGAGTGGAGGAAAAAGTAGTATAAGTGTGTTCAGCATACCAGGACTTAATGTGAGAGTGGAAAACAGCTCTGCCCACCACGTGCTGGAAAGAGTAACATAACCGTACATCTAGAGCAGGCCGGGTAGGGCATGGGAGAGGCATAATCGAGAGATTTGAGCAGATGTCAGCATGGGGATAGCTCTGATTCTGGCCTATAATTTAAACACAACCACACACACACGCTCATTCCGTTATGTGTTGCTAACAAAGAATAACTGTTCAACATTACAAACCTCTGACCCTCTTTGTGAGATCTACTGAACAGAACTCTTACGACACAAGGTATCCAAGCTTAGTGACGATAAAAATATGGTGAGAAATTTTGTGGTGGAGAAAACGGTGAGACCACACTTAGAATACTGTGTGCAGTTTTGGCATCCTTATCTGAGGAAGGTTTTTCTTTCTAAAGAGGGAGTGCAGCGAAGATTTACCCGGCTGATTCCATGGATGGCGGAATAGACATATGAGGTGAAATTCAGTCACTTAGGAATACATTCACTGGAGTTCAGAAGAATGATAGGGATCTTATAGAAAACTGTAAAATTATAACAGGACTAGTCAGCTAAGATGCTGGAAGGACGTTACCAACGGTGCGGCAGTCCAGAAGGAGGGGTCAAAGTCTGAGGATATGGAGTAGACCACTTAGGACTCAGATAAAGAGTCATTTTTTTTTCATCCAGAGATTGCTGAGCCCATGGAATTCGCCATCACAGAAAGTACTTGAGGCCAAAACATTGGATGAATTCAAGAAACAGTTAGATAAAACTCTCGAGGTGAGAGGGATCAAAGGCTATGGGGAGAAAGGGGGAGCAGCTTATTGAGTTGGATGATTAGCCATGATCATTGTGAATGACGGAGCAGGCTCGAAATAACGAATGGCCTACTCCTGTTCCTAGTTTCTATGCTTCCTTGTTTCGAAACGAGACATTGCTCACCTCATGCCTGGTTCACTGTGGCAGCTTGGACCTCTGTTCAAAGCGTCTATGGGGATTTTTTTTCTATAATTAAAAAGGGGTTTCAAAGGTGGGAAGCCTCTTTCCGCCTCACCAATAGATTGTGGAAACATTGGGGAGCAGTTACGTTGTCGAAATCCGTAATAGTTGACGAATTGAGTGAAGCATTCACTGGAGAATTGCGGGCCATTAACAGCCACCACCTGTCCAGGAGGCCAACGGGCTCTTATGGTTGTTGGACTTGTTGTTGAACTTTCCTCGCGCAAAAAAAAACTTCCTAAATTAAAGTAGGTAGCGAAGTGTTTCAGAACATCTTCAATCTTACCTGAAGATTCATTTATTCCTTGACTCAGAACGACGTCATCGATTATCGGACCTTCTGATTACAATAGTGCTTTCACTTTTTCAGCCTCTATCTCCTTATCTAACCCTAAAGCCATCCTATATCTTTAAAAAATGTCCGCCAAAGCCACTAATGTTGCGCCTGATCTGCCCAATGGGTAATAAATAGCGATCTGTTAGCTCTGATTTATTATACATGTCTTTTTTTTTCCAGCAGAGGGAAGAACAAGTGTAATTGTTTTTGCACTTTTAAAGATGGCACAGCAGCAACCATTTACTTCACATTTTCCTACGCTTTTCTGGTTTTGGCGGGCTCCAGCAACGATCGCGGACCCAGTCTTAAAGTGATCTATTTTCTTTGCAGCAAATCTTTGTGCCTTCCAGATGATTCCCGAGAGTGTTCAACTGAACAAATGTTGTTTCCGGCTTTCATTCAGGTGTTCATTTTTTTTTTTCCCAACGGTTCTCGGCCGCCGACTCTGGATTCGGATTCGGCGCGGTGATTAAAGAAATGGACTGTTCTGACTGATTAATGCCCGCAACTCTTTGAAACATCAGTTCTGCTGTTGTACTGAAGTTTTATATTATTTAGTTTGCTCACCCTTGCGATCTGACTGGATTCTTTGGCTCTGCAATGGATGGGGTTTCCCAAACCCCGCGACGGGCCCTGCTGCAGTCCTTCGGCTGCACAGTAGATTTCTCCTCCGCCCGTATACCTCCAGTTCTGCAATGGGGTTTCTTCTTAGGCGATCTCCACCTGTCTCCTTCACTGATTGTGACTTCCTCAGGTCAGGGTCTGGTTGCTTTAGTCTTTCACATTTCGGGTTTTTTTTTTTCTCAGCTTTCCTTGAGTTCCGGGTTCGGCCATGAGTTGCCAGCAAGTTGTAAGGGTTTTGTCCATTGGTCGCACGAAGACAAAAGACCATAATACATAGGAGCAAAACATACAAGGTTCAGACTATTGAACAGTCACGTGGTAACACATAGCTCTATGCAAAAGCAGCAGTACAGCCCGAATAAGTGCTATCTCCATGCTGTTTTCTACACGTGCCTCTCGTTCATGTCTGTCCGATATCCAAACCTGCCTGTCCCTGGTCTAGTCATGTGACTCTTTACATCCCACTGCGGGCAGTCCCAGATTAACCCTTGCTATGGGAAACAACCTTATTCTAAATTTCGAACTCAGCTCCATCATCGCATCCATTAATATGGAATGCACGTAGCTGAGACCAAATTATTCAGTCTTCTGGCACCTCACTAATTACAGCCTGCTAAGCTGAACATGTCACCTTTCTTCTTACTCTCTGTTGTCGATCCATTAACCAATTAATTTTCCATGCAAATATATTACGCCAAATACCATAATTCCGAAATTTGCGTAAGGACCTTTAAAGATATTTTATCCGATGCGTTCTGAAAATCCAAAGTTAGTACCTTCAATGTGCTCCCTTTAACCCACACATAATTACATCCTCACAAATGCTGATAAGATTATCATACTCAATTTCCTCTTTACAAATCTGCATTGAGATTATTGAATAACGTTATGATTTTCCAACTGTTCTATTAGCACGTCCCGGATAGAAAAAATATTATCATTGTGCCTGACAGCGATGTGAAGCTAGTAGTTCCAATTTTTCTTTCTTCCACCTTTCCTAAATATCGGGGTTTCTTACCCTCCAGTCCTTCGGAACTGTTTTGGATTCTAAGTAATTCTGAAAGATCGAATCCAATTCATCCGCTATCTTTGCAGCTCCCACTTCTGTAATACTCTATGCTGCAAGTGGGAAGGTCCAGAAGCTTGCTTCCCACTAAGTCCCATGAATGTCTCCAGTAAGGTTTACTTGCTGGTACCGATTTACACAAGTTCCTTATATGGACTTGATATTTGGTCTCAGGTTGATTCTGAATCGTTTTTAAACCATTTCCCCATTCCCATTATAAATTCACCTTTCTTTGTATCCAATGGTTCAATGTTCACTCTCACGTTTGATTTTTCTTACATCTGCATAATTTGGAGAAATGTTTACACGCTGTTTTAAACATGGCAGTTGGTGTAATATCATATTCACGTTACTGCACCCTTGTAAAGCATAGGTCCTCTTTTGCTGAACTGTAAAAGCTTTCCCTTCCTGGAGTTTATTACCATGTTATGGTGAGCCGCTCATGTTGGTCATGGTAGCGCAATTCTTCTTTTGTCGCGGGGCTGATGTGCCTTAAAGTGATGTGAACATGTTAAAAATTGTGCAGTAATTATTTTAATGATAACTGTCGTTTGTGCACCATCATATCTTTAAAAGTGGTGACTGAATATACATTTGGCAGCTCGCAATCCGAAGCTATTTGTTTGATATTTTGAGTCGTCACCCCAGATTCAGAGCAAACCAAATCACTTACTAAAACAAAATCTAAATTTGTAACATACTATTTTCACTCTCCCGTAGAAATAATTTTCTGTACGATTATTAATTAAACCTTCCTCATTGCGCACTACTGGTCTAAAAATGGATCTAAACTAGTTCCAGAACATACTGATCCACAAAGTTATCAAGTATACACTAAGGCACATTTTCTCTGGGATTTCATTCTGTTGATGAATTTCAATGGCAGGTATTTTGTAGACTGACTTGCTCAGTTTTGCCACTGCCGTTCTGTACGCTGATGCGGAAATGCTGCTTGTTTGTTAAGAGACTGGAACTAACGCCAAATGTTATGCAAGCTGCTTTCTTCAGCTGGGCATGGATTGTACTATAAAGGGCATCATTTCAGGATCTCGGATACATTGCAACGGGAACTGCAAAACAGAGCAGGAGGCGAATATTCTTCTAGGAATGGGACGGCCAATAATTCTTCAGATCATGGATATATACTATCCCCTGCTCGTAGCCATCGGTTTTCCTGGTAAGTCAGTGTTTCCTGCTGTCTGATAGATGTTGAATATCTCACTGTTAATGATTATGTGACAGAATGAGAATCTCGTCCTTGCTTTGACATTTATCTAGCGGGATAAATTGGTGAATATACGCAGACATTAGGAGTCCACCTCGCCAGTGAATTGTCCTGCTGGTTGGTAGAGTGGGAGAATCGGATTACTCTCTATGATAAGAAATGCCGAGGCTGATTTGTGCCACTCCAGTAGTTTAACAGATCATAAAATCAATTGAATTTATTTATTGATTCCTGGGCGACTCTGGCAAGTTCGGCATTTTTTTGTCGATCGGTGATGGTTGAAGTGGTTTGAGGTGACCTTTCCATCATTTCGTTGGTTTGGTGATCGCTGACTACTTCCTTGACTGCACACTCCTGGTTCAATTGGCATGGATGGATTCCTCAAGTGAAAACCTTTTGAACTAACTTGCTGGAGTTTTTTTAAAGAGATAACACAGACAGTTGATAAGGGCACCACTGTTGGTATTGTGTCCATGGGCTTGCGAAAGCCATTTGATACAATGCCACACCACAGACTTGTGAGCATGTTTGCAGCTCATGCAATAAAATGAACAGTAAAAACATGGTACGGAACTTGCTGAGCGAACGAAGTCAGACACTTTGGTGAATGGGTTCTTTTTTAGGGCTGGTTGACTATTTGTATTGGTGTTTCCCAGGGTCAGTATTGGGGCACTTGCTTTCCCTGTTAATTATTAATGACCTACACCCTTGTGTATAGGGCAAAATTTAAAACATTGCAGATATACAAAACCTTGAGGTATTGTGAAATGTGATCAAAATGGTGTAGAAGGTCAAAGGGGTGTAGCAAGTAGGTGGAATGGCCAGACTGGTAGCACATTAAGTTCAATGCAGAGTAATGTGAACTGATTCATTTCGATAGCAAGAAAATGGAGGGACATCATAACATAAAGTGCACAAATCTAAAGTGTGTGGAGGGATAGAAGGGCTTGGATGTGTGTGTTGATCCAGTGACTAATGATGAAAAAAGATATTTTGTCAAAAATGTTTGCCTTGCACTCATAATGACAATCGCAAGACGTCCAAAGTCACGGAAGCAACAACTTGTTTCTGTATGACAAGAGAGTGCTAATTGGCTGGCAAGTGGACTCTGAATGGCAGAGGTGTTTCCAGGGAGAAAGCGCCATTCGACACTGACTGAATTGTTTAAAATCGTAAACCACACAGCTTGGTTCTCATTCGTCAAGGCATTGCCCCGAGGAAAGAAGGGACGAATGGTTATCAGTTGTATTGTTTCGTTGAAACAGGTGCAAAGTGTGTACATGTTTTTTTTTCTGGCTGTCAATAACACTGCTCTGGGTATTGATATATGTAACTATGTGCACACACAGAGGCACCACTCTGCGAGCCCAACTCACAGCCTTCAATTGGTTATCAGAATATTTTTTCTCACTGAGGAATATTTTGCAAATGCTGTTCAATCGCAGAATCCCGTCTAATTTGGACAGTGTTTGTGTAGAGTTTTCCAAGCTCGGGCTGGTTCGGTATGGTCCATACCTTGCCCGTTATGAACAAGAGAAGGGGCATGCTGTTTGATGGGAGACCTACTAGAGCGTCACTTCTGTGGTCAGACCCGGAAACGTACAGACTGTACACTAACAGCCCCTGTTTGCAGAAATCAAAGCACAGTGTCCAACATGAGATGTGATGCTGCGATTTGACAGCGTTTGATAAAAATTACCCTGACATTGTTATTCATGCAATTGTCCACATGAATGCAAGATGAAAATCTTCAACAAAATGTATTTTTCAGCAGTATTCAAGTCGTGACCTACTAAGCGACTATTTGATCACGAATATTGAATGGAACAAAGCATGCTGCCTAGTGTGCTTAGCTTTATCAATAGAATAGCAAAAAGTTAATGTTGCATTTGTACAAGGCCTCAGTTCAGCCTCAGCTGCAGTATTGTGCCCAGTTCTGGGCGCAATACTTCAGGAAGGTTGAGAAGGCATTCGAGAGGGTGCAGAATAGATTGATGAGAATTGTTCCAGGGAGGAGAAAATGTTGTTATGAAGGTAGATTGTTGAAGTTACGGCTGTTTTCGTGGAGAAAAGAGGGTTGAGAGCAGATTTGATGGAGGTATTCTAAATCATAAGGTGGCTGGAAGATACGGATAAGTTGTTCCACTCGTGAAAGGATCTAGAAAAAGAGCGAACAGGTTTGAACTAATTGCTAAAAGAAGCAAATGTGATGTGAAGAGAAACATTTTTATGCAGTAAGTGTTCGGGTTTGGAGTGCACTGTGCGAGACTGTGGTGAAAGCCCATTCAATTGAATCACACAAAGTGTATTAGACTGGTATCTGAAAAGGAAGAATGTGCAGGGTTACGGGAAGAAAGGGTGGGGGGGTGGGGTGGGGTGTTGGGCGGAGGTCGGGGTGGGGGGGGGAGGTGTGTTGGATGGGGGCGGGGAGGTGTGGTGCAAGTAATGTTAATAGGTGGATTGATCATTGGGAAAACTGGTACAAACACGATGGGCCGAATGGTCCACTTCTGCACCATTAATATTCTGTGATTCCACGCGATTCTTTTTTATTTAATCATAGCCAGAGTATCGGTTGCAAGGGCTTCTCTTCCTTCTACTGTGCCGTTAACTCTGATACTGAAACTACCCCAAGGATCTATCCTGCCCGCTTCCTATTTCCCATCGACATGTTGCCCCTCATCGATATCATCCTAAAACAAAGCACTTGGATTTACATGAACAGGGATTCAATCAGGTGTTCACCAAGGCTCCTTTGGCAGCATCTCCGAAATGCACGACCATCTACAAGGACAAGGGCAACAGACTCCTGGGAACAACACCACCTAGAATTACCGTTCCAAGACACAGGTCATTCTGTATTGGAGGTGTATCTCCATTCCTTCACTGCCCAACGGTCAAACATCCCCCTCCCTAACAGCACTGCGTGTGTACCTGCACCACATGCACTGCAGCGGTACAAGAAGGTGGCTTACCATCACCTTTGCAATGACAACAAGGGACGGGCAAGAAGTGCTGGTCTAGCCAGTGAGGCCCACATCCTATGAATAAAAAATGTCGGCCGACCACACCCAGCTCTGCCTTGCAATCAAGTCTGTCGATTGCTCCAACTTCACTGAATCATCAGGCTGCTTATCCCACATCCAGTACGGAATCGTCATAAATTTCCTCACAGGAAATATCTGGAAGCCCGAAGTGATTGTCTCCGGCCCCTTCCGAACTCCATTCCCTAAGTTTGACTCATTTCCCCTGCTGAGAATTGTTCTAGGGCTAATCAAGGCTTTTGGCAAACTGGGTCTCCGATTTGACCCAGAGATGATCTTCTGTCCGCACATCCAAACCATCTTGTGAACAGTGTTTTCCCTTCCATGCAGCAGTGCCCGACTTGGCCTCATCTCAGCTGGTCTACTTTTGAAATCCTCATTCCAGCCTTTGTTACCTAAAGGCTTTGCTATTCCATGGCACATCTGCCCGGCCTCCTACATTCTGCCCCCCAGAAACTTGTTGTCACCCACATCTCTCCTTCCCAAATCATTAACCAGAGCAATTCCTGTTCATTTATCATGCCTGTGCTCGCAGACTTGCATCATCTCCCAGTTAAAGAATGCCTTGATTTTATAATCCTCATCCTTGTTTGCAAACCCCAACGTTCCCACCTCCCCCTCTCCGCCCCACTCTCCTAACACTCCATTACCCATGGCCTCGCTCATGGTAATCCTGAAATCTCCTCCAGCCCCACAGAGCGTTGCAATATTTCAGATCTTCTAAATCTGGTATCTTGGACATCCCTAATTGTAATTGTTCCATCATTCGTACCCGTATCTTTGGTGCTTAGGCCCTGCTCTCTGAATTTCCCGCCACAAACCGCCCCACCTCTCTACATCTCTTCCAGATTTCAAGAAACTCCTTAGACTTCAATCTTTGATCAAAGTTTTTGTCACTGTCCTAAATGCTCCCCACGTTTTCCTTGTCTAGTTTGCTTTCATGACACTTCTTTGAAGGCGCTATATAAATATAGCTTGCATTTTTGATGCTTAGTCCCCATCTTTCTTGAGTCGCACAGGTATGGAAGATATGTCGACTTTATTTTTGCATTTTAATGGTGTTAATTGAGGAAGTCAATTCATTGTAGAAAAAGGACAGATGGTTCACTCATATTTTACAAAATAGCACCAAGTCGGTAAACCTGCACCACTATCCCACAGTCAAGCATTCCACTCCCCACACTGCACCCCGCGATCCCAGCCCCAGCGACCCATGCCATGTGTTATCAGCGCCTGGGCCTCGATGGTATGGGTCGTTCTCTTTCACCATCCCCTTCTTGAATCCGAACAAGCCTGTTAAATTCCAAATTAAATGTGTTTGAAGGGCATTCAGTGTTCAATTATTTATTTTATTCGACAGAAATGTTATCAATGCTGGCCGAATATTCTAAAACAAAACCATGCTCCCAATTCTAAGTGGGAAAACATCTGTGCATTTCCCCATTATTTTGATACCAGGTGTTTCTGGGTGCTCCCGTTAGTTAACTCTTCTTCTTTGTTACAGTGAACGTTTTGACAATATTGACCCTCTCCAGAGGAAACTGCCACCTTTCCAAAAGTATCTCTCTATATATGGTGGCCATGGCAGCAGTGGATGTATTGGCCACGGTCGTCAATAGAATTGCACATCAAATTCTCAGGGAACGCTTTCAGCATTTCTCTCCTACACTGTTATTTGCAAGCTTATGCTGTACTTGACTTCTACCAACGTCGGTATGTCCGCATGGTTTTCAGTCTGCTTCACATTTGACCCGTTTGTAGCTATATGTTGTGAGAAACTGAAAACCGGGTTGCACAGCAAGAACTGCGTCCATCGTCATAATAATTGTTTCTGTGATGTGTTTAGAGAGCATCCCATTTTGGTTTGCATTTGAACATAAACTAATGATTAACAATATTCAGTGGGGTGTCATCCCCCGTATGTCCTTTTTCACATCGCCTGCAGGCGGAGCCTACTTCAAGATACAAAGTTTTCTATTTTATTTGGTTCCTTTCGCATTGAAATTGCTGTTTAATTGTTTAATGCTCAGACGCATTGTAGTAACGAATATTGCGCGGAGGAAGCTCCGGGCTCACAGGACTGGGAATCAGCGCGATCCAGAGATGGAGACTCGACGGAAATCCATTATTTTGCTGTTCGCCACGAAGGCCAATTTTATATTGTTGAGTCTGATTTCGGTAGTGAGTCAGTGGACTGATGCCCTGGTCGTATGTATCCAGCCAGAATATACAGAGCATGCATATACTTCCACTGAGGCCGGATACATGCTCACCCAGTCGAAGTCTTGTTTAAACACGTGCATTTATGCAGCGACGCAAAGGAAGTTCAGGGAAGAGTTCATTAATGTTGTGAAATCGCCTTGGATATTTATTTTGTCATTGGTTAAAAATATAAAAATTCAAACCCAAACGTCCTGCCCTCGTTGGAGCACAATGATAGCCCGTGATTCCGTATAGAATTCCAAATGGAATTTGGCTTTCCAAATGGATCAAAGTGGTTTGTTGCCATTCAAAATGAATAGACATCAGAAAGCATTTCCTGAATTTGTTGCCGTGTGTTTCATGTCCACTGCGCTCCGAGACTGCACAGCTGAGTTTCCCCCTATACCCTTTCACTTTAACCCCATTTTCAAAGGAAAACTCATGCATGAGATCCAGATATGGAGTCGAACATGTGGGAGTCAGCGTTTACTGCCTTACACTTCAGGCTACAGAAATAACACTCTCTGATATGTTAATTCATAGATTATTTCAGAATAAGAGCAATGAAATGCGTGTCGAAATCGTGGTTGGTTATAGCTTGCCTGTAATATTGGTGTGAAATCTTCAAACCTTGGTCCCCCATCAGCCTCCGCTGCTTCCACGGGTAATAGTCGAGGGCCATGTCTCCTGGTCAGTATGTAGTTATGGAGGCAGCATGAAATTAGTTCATCGATTTCACTTTATATATCCGTTTTTGCAGGTTTTAACTTAAATTCACAATTGGCCTTGAATATACGGGAAGGGAACAGATCATTCCAACCAGCCAAACCTTGTGAGCCTTTACCCTCCAGCCAAGTAAATAGCCCCAATATTTTTACCCGCCTTATATGAAAATCAACTGCCTATTTTCAGCCACCAAAATTTTTCTTTTCCTCTTTCTTTTGGAATAATTTCTTTCTCTGCGAATTCAACCACCTCCCAGTTCTCCACATAAAGGTTTTATTCGCCATAAATTCTAAATCCTTCTGACATTGAATATTTCATGTCTGGCTTTTAGTCCGTGACCTCGGTACTATCGGAATCTATCCGCATCTGTTTATCCGATCCTGCTGAATCGAAACCAGGTGGACACGACTGGACAAATTAAATAAGCCTTATATCAGAAACCAAACTACTGAGCGTCAGGGAAGTGCAGTTCAGTGAGTTAAATTATAGTTCTGCTTGTAGGTTTTTGTTTCATTGGTGTTACTGATTAATGTGAAGATTAGCTTTGATAACTTGAACAGTGCATTAAACATCGTGGTAATAGAGGGGCAGATTCCAAAACAATACAACTCAACTCCAGACCGCCCCCTTCTCCCACCATATATTTTCCAAGCCAACCAGAAAGGTGAGTGTTTTTCTGTATTGAATATAATGTGGCACATAATTTTCTGACACCTGTGTACGTGCGAAAAAAAAATACTCTGATCATGAACAGCCGATTAAGATATTCAAGAGGACGGTTCCAAAGAATCGTGAAAACTACTAAAAGACATTCTTAACCCGGTTCTGAAGGGTGCAATGCATTAAACGAGCGGATGGAAGACGGAGACATTATATACCTCGTGTTCGATATATGATTTTGAGGAGACCTGGTTTATTATTAACTTTAAATACTTTAATCTCAATAGCAGGCACTGAAAACAAAAGGTTGATCAGACTGTCCTAGGGTTCTTTCAAGCTAAGGTGTTTTTTTTTTCCTTTCTTTTGCCGTGATATTACCCTTGATCCTTGCCCAGTAAACGGGGAAGTAACAGATTATAAAAAAAAGTAATTTTTGAATGGCCTCAACCTACCCTGCAAAAATTGTCATCGCTAGAAGGAAATAATAAGGAATTTAATTGGGTCAATCCATTGCTTACTATTTCACCATTTTAAGGGAGCTTAACTCATTTGATAACTGTGTTGTACACAGTATGATGTGGTTCTGCTAAGGAAACATCTGAACATACACCACTTTATTTAATATGATAGATACAAAAACAGGAACAGACTTGCTGTTAAATGCCTCATTTATGGATATTTATCAAGATTGAAATTATCAATAAAATATACTAAAAACATTTTATTTGTAGTAGCTTTGTCTTCCCTTTAATGCAATGCATATTGGGCTCTTTGCCCACTATACAGTATCAAATGTATACTGGCTCAGCTCTTCACTGTCTATTCGTGCTCAGATACTGGGCTCAGAACTCTGCTATGTTTGGATCGCTCACTAACAGCAGCTAGTTCTGATTGTAATTTCAACTTCCTGCCTGCGTATTATTGCATCCTTAATAAACCTATGGCACATCACGTGAGTGTTCAAGAGTATTGTTGTAGACGTTATATGTATAATGGAACTTGAACTTCAATTGTGAAAGAGCTTCATTTGTTCACTGTGGTGACGCGACCCTTTATCCCTCAGGCTTTAACGTTCCACATAAACGTTGGGCTCTCCGAAAACCAAAGTCCAGAATGTTGCAGGATCCCTTGGCGGCCGGGCGCTGCCAATCCGACTGGCAGTAAGATTTGGGTAACAGGCGATGAGCTGCTTTTGTTTCTGTGCCATAACGGCATTTTCCTTAACTATATTCAGGCAGATAATGACAGTTAAGACAAGAGTCGGGTAGCTGGTACATGTTATAATTATGTCAGGCATGGATTCTTCAGCAAACATCTGCAATCAAACATCAAAATCTAATCAACTACAGAATCCAAAATTAACTCATAAAAGAAGTAATGGAAAGTTAACCCTTTATAGTACTGTGTCAAATTCATCTTCATTTGAAAGTAATTCCCTAACCGCATTTGTACCAGCAGTTTTCTTTCGTTCCTTTGGACACTCTATTTCTAACTGACAGTCACAGAGTATCACTGACGTTGCCGACCCTTGTATTTTCAATTAAGTCATTACTGTAACTGGCGTCCACCACTTCAAAATAAGTACACAATGCCTTCCCCTGTTCATTCTTTCAATCAATTTCTAATTCTGCAGCTCGTGTGTTGCGCAGCGCAACAGAAGTTTAGGGAATAACTCATTAATTGGTCACATCTCCTTGAATATTTATTTTGTCATGGGTTAAAAATAATAAAACCAAAGCAAAGCTTCCAGGACCACTTAAAGCACAGCTCGTCTGCTCTTTGAGTTAACTTGACCGCCCGTCAGACTCCTTTCGATTATCAGCAAAGTGATGGAAGTTTCTGTAGACAATGCCATCAAGCAGCGCTTACACCGCAATAACATACTGATGTGGTCGTAACTTCGCCTCGATTTCCAACAACAATTACTCAATGACTGCAGCCGCAACTGCCTCTAACGGCTGCAGTCATTGGAAACAGGTAACGGTGCACATTTAAACGTGGTCAGCAGCGTCCGTCTCCGCTTCACTGTTGTCTGGAAGATCGGGGCCCATGTCTAAATCGCATATAAACTGAAGCATTGAACGTTCCATTTCTCTAATCTGTGAATTCCGGTGTGTCACAGGTTAGTGACGACTACTGGCCGGAAGCAAGAACTGCAATATAACCACAGATATTCACAGACTTTCAGGAAACAAGTTCTGTACACTCGGATTGCTTCACATTTAAGATGTAATATTAAAAGCAGCCCATTCTTAATAAAACGTTTTCCTCTTTCGATTCTATATTTGCAACGATGCCCTATTGCATTTTTACGCAGAGAACAAAGGGATCTTGTCGTGAGTGTCCATAGAAATTTTAAGGCGGAAAGGCATATTAGTGGGCAGGTGAAAAAGGCATATGGCACACTTGACTTTATCAATCGAGACATAGATAACAAAAGAAGGGAGGTCATATTTGAGTTCTATAGAACATTGGTGAGGGCACAGCTGGAGTATTGTGTGGAAGTACTGGTCGCCACATTATAGGAAGGATGCGATTGCCCTGGAGGGGGTGCAGACGAGCTTCACCAGGCTTTTAAGTCATGAAGAGAGGTTGAATAGACTTGGGTTATTTTTGTTGGAGCGGAGAAGATTGAGGGGCGACCTGATCAAGGTGTACAAGATTATGTGGGGCACGGGCAGAGTGGATACGAAGCAGCTGTTCCCATTAGATGAAGCGTCAGTCACGAAGGGACACATGTTCAAAGTGAGGGCCAGAAGGTTTTGGAGGGATGTAAGGCAGCCGTTTTTACCCAGCGGGTGGTGACCGTGTGGCATGCACTGCCAGAGAGGATGGTGGAGGCAGGTTGCCTAACATTCTTTAAACTTTGCCTGAAAGAGCACTTGGCACATCATAACATGCAAGTCTATGGCCAAGTGCTAGTAAATGTGATTAGGTAGGTAGGTCAGGTGTTTCTCACGTGTAGGTGCAGGCTCGATGGGCCGAATGAGCTCTTCTTTACTGTGCGATTATGTGATTGAGCAGTAGGTCTGTGAGATTCCCCAGGTTGCCATATACATTCTCTAAACAAAATAAAACCACAATGAAACGAACTGAGCGCAATGCTGGATGTTTCATAGAAAGCACTGAAATGGGAGGGGAATGAAATTCCGAAGAGTAAATCTGAAAGAAAAGCGGGAAATTGAAAGCGTCAGCAGGCCGGGCTTGCAGATTCTGTGCAGTGGGGAATCTCGGGGATCAGCTCTGGTATACTTGTATAGAAATTTCTCTCTCCACAGCTGTTACCCGACCTGCTGAAGCTTTCCAGAAACATTTGTTCGTGTCTCAGATTCCCAGCGCATGCAGTAATGCACCTCGTTTTCTGCAGAATAAAACAACCTCTGAGCAGGAATTGACATTGAAATAAGAAGCAGGAAATAACAGAGTGACAATGCTCCAAGCATCAGTGAATTTCACTCAATCCCATTAATTTCATTTGGTTCCACAGGGCAGTTCACGGAAAATCATTACTATTAAGAATGTGAAAAAAGCCTGAGTGAAAATATAAATGGATTTATATTCGATGTAGTTTTGCATGTATTTTCCAAGTATAATGCCGCCGAACCTCTTGAAATCACTTGAACACTTCAATATAAGGGCTTCACTAACTTAGAGGCTGCTGACAACGATGGACGGGAATAGAAACCGAGTGAACTGCTTTGGAATTAACCATGCAGACGAAGATACCACTATCGTTGATAGGTGAAGAGCTTTGGAGATTCCTTTTCCAGAGTTTCTTACTGAACCGTTCCCTTTTGGTCACTTGCAATTTCTCAACTACTGTCAAAAATTATGATGCACAAAGAATGACCCACCTTTCCATGTATTGATGATTTAGCTAATGTCTAATGAAATTCCTATATAGCTTTCCTGAATCTCACATCAGCCATTCAGTTAATAATTGCGATTGTTGTTCACAGGATTCTGACCTAGCACTTTTACATCTCCACTCCCAGATTGATGGCACATATTCAATTATGTAACTCTTATCATGTCCGCCACCTCACCCCACCCCGCACCCCACTCCCCCCATTCACTGAATAATAAAACATGTTCCATCGTGTGGCACCTTTTCAAATGGAACACATCCTCGTGGCAAAGAGTGCAAAAATGAGGTAATTATGAACATTCTCTGTGAAACACTGCTTTGACCACCGCAAGAGTATTGTGCCCAGTTTTCGGTGCCGCCCTTTAGGAAGAATGTGAAGCCATTATAGAAAGTGCAGAAAATATTTAAGAGAATGTTTCCACAGATGACGACCTTCCCTTGCATAGATAGTTTGGATAAACTGGGAATGTTCTCCTTGAAGAAGAGCAGGCTGAGTGGAAATTTGATAGAAGCATTGCAAGGAATGAGTCTTCAAGATAGTGTAGATAGGGGGAAACCGTTGGAAGAATTGAGAGGAAGAGCGCACAGATTTAAGGTGATTAGCAAATGAAACAAAGAAGCATGAGGAAAATCTTTTTTTGCAGGTTTGGCTCTGGAATGCATTGCCTGAGGGCGCAGTGGAGGCAGATTCAATCATTCAAAGGAGAATTGGATCGTTACCTGAATAGAAAATATTTGCAGGTCAATGGGGAAAAGGCGGTGGAATGACAGTGATGAAATGCTCTTATGGAGAGTTGGTGCTGACACAACATGCTCCTCTTGTGCAGTATCCGCTCTATGATTCTAAGCTGTTGCTTTTTCATGGTGCCATTAAGGAAATCTCCTAATGTGGAAGAAGAGAGCTACGAAAAGAAAATGACACAAAGAAACAAAAGGAGATATTAATTCAAATGAAAAGAATCTTGGTCCAAGTGGCAGGTTTTAAGTAACATCTTAAGGAACCGTAGAACCATAGAAAAGTTACAGCATGGAAGGACGGTTGCAATTACCTTCCAGTATTTTCGAAGAGAAGGCTGTAGAGATAATGGTTGCATGGTTGGTCATCTTTCAAAATTCGATAGATTTAGAAATGTTGCCTGCATATTGGAAGGCAGCACACATGTCCTTACTAATTAAGAAAGCAGGGACAGAAAAAAAAAAACAGGGAACTATAGGCCTGTTAACCTGACACCAAGCGTAGGGAAAATGCTAGAACTTGTAATACAGTCTGTGCTAACTGATGTGATTGGGCAGAGTCAACTTGGCTTTATGAAACCGATAGGCTTTTGGAGGATGTTACTGGCAGAAGTGATAAGGGAGAACCAGTGGATGTAAAGGATTTGGATTTTCAGAACGTTTTCAATAAGTTGTCACAAAGGACGGTAATAATCACAATATTTGGGAAATATACTGGCATGGGATTGGTTAATAGACAGAAAACAGAGCGTAGGGATAAACCGATCGATGTCGGGTCGGCAGGCTTTGACCAGTGGTGTACAGCAAGCATCTATGCTTGGGCCCAATCTATTCACGGAACATTAAGTTTACAGACTTGTTTCGTCTCTGACAATTCCTCAGAAGCACGGGGGGTGGAGGGGGGGGGGGGGGGGGGGGGGTGGGGGGGAAAGGTGTTTGGAACAGGGACCAGCCTTCCACCTTCTGGATATATAATGGGAGGAAATTTCAGATCATCCACTTCTGGATGCCAGATAAGCAATCCGATCATTTAATCATAGTGGAGGAAATCGGGAGGCCGGATTGTGAGGTAGAACTGGATCTCATCACTGTACATGTGAAACCAATTGCTCTGCTTTTGGATACTGTCAACGAGGGGCAGAACGGAGATGAGAAATAGGGAGGGGAAAGGGATAGATCCTTGGGTTATTCAATACGTCCGAACGGTTTCCACGGCATGGTTTGATCTTAGCACACATTTGCACAGGTCGTCTTGATGAATATTGCAATATATAAAAATAATTCTCTGTTCTTGAATTATTTCTCCAAATTGGTCATGATTTGCTTTTCAGTAATCCATTATGTTTGGCTGTATCAGGCTTGTGTTTTTCTCGATGATTACATTGCCGATGTTTCCCACAGTTCCTAATTTGACATCTATTGATTTACATGCTCTATCAAATTCTTCCGTGTTATAGGGCTGAATTGAGGCTAATTCTTCAGTGAGTTTAACATTTTTATGTTATACCTCAAATGGAAATCTATAACTGCCCTGGCCATTACAATTCTCAAAAGCGCCAATGCAAAATACCATATTAAATAAGATATTTTTTTGATTCATTTTCCGCTCCAGAATTACAGTGTTATCATCGACAGTTCCCACAATACTTCGCTTCGAACAGCAATGGCTATCGAACGGCCCCTTTTCATCTAGGAAAAAATGCAGGAAATTCGACCACCACTTCCTTTATCAATCCTATTTCAGAGAACTATCTTGGCAAGGTTATGTGTATCACATAGCTGGTGCTTGCAATGCCATTCAGCTCCGCCGATAGTCTGGTGAATAAAGAATTTGCTTTACTTTTTTGCATACAAACAAACATATCATCCCTTTTCTTAGTTTTCCCTTCGGCAGACAATGTCTGCTTTTTTATAATTAATGCATATTTATACATATAATTCCGATTCAAGTTTTGATCTTTGAAGACCGCTACACATTCTTTACAAATGAAGCACAAAGTTTTTTCAAGGACATTCGTGAAAATCGGGTAGAAGTCCACACTTTATGAACATTCGGCACTGAACGTCTGCTCTTCTCTTCTTAACGTGCTTATTGCTAACTTTGATTTAGGATTAGAACATTTTTGTCTTCGAACATGGCAACACGCTGTCATAGTCACATAGGAATTAGCGAACCTCACTGAGGAACAAAGCACTCAGAACAGTGCACCCCAGAGAGAATACTTTTTATTTAAACGTACACTACGATAAATATGTAGCAGTTATATATTTTTTGTTCAGAATTTGCTTGACCCAGCTGCGGGCCGGAGTGAATCAATTGATAGACCACATAGTACCCCAGGCCGTATCTTGTCCACCATACCTACAAATTTATTCTGTACCTAAGCTTTTGATATACGTGCAATTGTGGTGTTCGATGCGATGTTGAGGAACACTTAACCGGTGTCCTGTCCGGTGCCCTTCCTGTCCTTGCAGCACGTGAGGAGATTGTGTCAATTTATTTTTTATCTGCAGTATTGCAGCGTTCATCTTTCAATTGTTTGATGGGTTAATGTAGATGGAGCTTTAATTTATACATAACACCGTGCTGTTCCTGGCCACGTGAATGTTTGAAGAGGCAGTGTAGATTGAACTTTACTCAGTCGCAAATCATCACTGAGAGTTCTGTCAATTGTGTTCCATAATCCAGCTTTTCCCCATCACCCTGTAAATTAGTTCTATGTAAATCCCGATTGATCCTGATTTCGCAATCCGTTCAGGAGGTAAAGCAAAGGAGCGTGAACGCTGGCAATATGAATACAAAAAAAAAAAACAGAATTGCCAAAGAAAGAAATACAAAAGATTGCACTGCCTCTAGGTGGACAGTGAAGGCGGTTGTGGGAAGCAGGTGAAAGGAAACCTGGGTAGCTCAGTCGGTAGAGCATCAGACATTTATCCTTAAGGTTCAGGTTTCCACCGCTGTTTGGGAGGAAGTCCTGTCTCTGAGACCTTTCAGACTATCAGATTGGCCGGTGGTTCTCCAGTTCATGCAGTGCCTGAAGCTGCTGTGGACAGGACTGAGCCTGCATGCACTCCCCACACCCTAAGTCCTGGGAGTCCAGGAAAGGGTAAGTTTTGGGGGTCTCAGGATGGGGAAGGTAAGAGAGTCCTGGGGTCTGGTCTGTAGGCTATTGGGGTGTAAGGGTAGAGGTGGACTGACGGATGGATGGTGGTCCTGCAGCCACTGGACCTTGGTGGGGCAGCCGGACGCGGGGGAGATGAGGGATACCTGTCGTTAAAAGGGGTCTTCTGATGGAGAAACCTCCCCGCCCCCTCCCCTTCTTCAAAGGCCTGAATCTGGTTCTTCTTAGGCTTCCAACAGACGCAGGAAACCCTCCCGCCCACCCTAAAATTTGAGGCTGGCTGGGAAAGGGCCCTCAGGTGATCAATAACTGGCCACTTAAGGGCCTCAACTGGGGCGAGGGTGGGTGGCCGGTCTGAGACCCCACCCACTTCAGCGTCAATCGCTGAGAGGTCTCGGCTGATGGGCAGCCAAGACAAAGAATTTAACTCTCACCCATTGCTTAAAAACCCCCTAGCGGGTGAGCTTAAAATTCAAACTGTTTTCTCCAAATCTTCCTTCACATATAATGTCTGACTTGCGGAGTATTTCCAGCATTTTCTATTTATATTTCAGATTTTAATCATCAATAGTATTTACCCTCTATAGTGTTCCCTCAGACACCGGAAATTTCCCCTGATACCTGTTGGTTTTCTTTCCCTTATCTCCAGTCTGCAGAGTAACAATCTCACAGATTCTTGTGCCAAGGATCTTGCCTCTGCTCTCACAAAAACCAGTCAGTGACAGATCTGGACCTGGGCTTTTCATCTTGCATTGGTTTAAGGAGCACAGAATCTGAAAGTAGCCTCACATATTGGATTGTTCCCCGAAATTGCATGCTCTCTTCTACAAGCACGTAACTGTCCATTGTACTCACCCATCAAAGACATACACGAGCCTACCTGGTGACAGCCTGACTGTCCATCTTGAAGCCATAGGGATGCTACTCACTTGCACCCACTGAGTCACGGCAGCACAGGAGTCAACTGTGACTGACCGGGTTTCTCCACAGAGAGGCTGACATGCTTCTGAAGCCAATGCTGCTGATTGGGCATTGCCAGTGGCTGGGTGGGCAAGACCTTTTGACAAAGTTCACTTTTATCCTTGGCCACATATAAGGCAGTAATGTTAACACTGTGTGCTTCTCTCAACGCCATTATCTTTCTCCCCATCACAAACACCATTCCTTTACCATCCTCCCTCCATGTCCACATACGAGTGGCATGGGTTTAAGGTGTGGAGTCCCGTGATTTCTTTTGTACCATCACCAGTTTTGTCACGCTAATGATTGGTGCATTTCCATTTTGCACTCCCCCTCCCCCCAATTTACTGTCACTTAAAATCAGTCAAGACACAGCTTTTCCCAGTTCTAATGTAAGCCCATCAAACTGAAACATTAACCTGGCCTGAAAGTTTACCTTGGACAGTCAGGCTGTCACCAGCGTAGGCTCGATCCACTAGCGGATGTGAAATGCGCTTCTGCCCGATCAGCCCCGCGACCATGATCTTACACTGCTTTGCCAGTGGAGAGGCAGCAAGTGTGAAACGGACCTGGGGAAATGCTCAGCACTGCCGCTGGGGGAGGGAAGAGGGCGGCACCGACCTCACTGTAAGTGCTGGTGAGCGCTACCAGTCAGCTCCCTAAAGGCAGACAGATGCCTCAGAGAGTTGCAGACTTCGAAACAATAAAATAAAGCACAAAAGTGCTGCAAATCTGTCCATGCAGCACAATCAAACACCTGAAAGCAGGTCTGATAAAAAACAGGCCCCAGATATTTATTTTTATTATAAATCCTAACGGAGATTTCATTCCTCCATTGGATGAGGTTTCATCAAGAATGTAAAGGTCGCCTGGCCGATTGGCTGGTCCTCCAACGTCAGGTTGGATGGGCCACGAAAACCCGCTGACAATTGGCACGTTAATGGGTAAAATTCTCCGCTTCATTGTCCGCGGGAGCTCTACAACGTTGCACATGCCCGCCAAGTGAAATATCGCAGGAGTGCGCGATGACGTCAGGATGCTGGTCCGACATCATCTCGTACGATTCCTCGCCTGCTTGGGTCAGGCACGCGCCCCCCTGCGGGACTCTGGGCTCTGTCGCTTCACAGATAGTGTTTCCCAAGCTGACTATTTACAATTTATTCCTTTATATTTCACATCGACCGCATCAATTATAGATTGCTTTGATGTTTTGAAGCTGTGTTTCTGGAAAGTTTCACACTGTATATTATTATTTTAATCAGTTACTTTCTTTGAAAAAAACCGGAAATTTATTCTGGTTTCTTTTATTTTTTTTTCTCGATTCCTCTCCTCACACCCCCCCCCCCCCCTACCCCCCCCCCCCCCCCCCCCCCGCCCCCCCCATTCTGGAGAATACCGATTTGACAGATTTTGTTCTGAGGATCTTGCCTCTGTTTTTAATCGCTCACTGAAAGATCTGAATCTGTCTGGTAACAGACTGGAAGATTCAGGAGTGAAAAGACTGTCTGTAGCTCTGAGGGGATTGGGCTGTAAAATACAGAAACTGAAGTAAGCACCAGACAGTGTGAGATTGTGTTTAGAATAACTTAATATTTAACAATATATATGAGCATTTTTACTAGTGTTAAAAACACTGTCCATATTATTAGTGTTAGCTATGAATAAAAAGATACATTTGGTTGATATATGTTATTTCTCTCTCTCTGAACCCTTGAGTATGGCATGCCAATCCCAAAGATCTTTGTGTCTAGCGTGTAGGGGAATATTGCGAGATCTCCGCTCCTGCTCAGATTTGGGTGGCTGTCCCCGGTCACTGTGACCTTTAATTTTCCAAAAAGAAAAAAGTGATTCGATGGCAGCAGCGAGGAAAGGGTGGTGGGGTCGCTCAGTTAATAACTGATGACCTGAGTACAGTAGTCAGAGATGACCTTAGTTCAGAAGATCAAGATGTGAAATTAGTTTGAATAGAAATATGAATTAGCAAAGGTAACATGTCATATTCAATCATGGGATCCAGGCGTCACTGGCTAGGCCAACATTAATTGCCCATCCCTAATTGCCCTTGGGAAAGTTGAGCTGAGCTGCCTTCTTGAAACGCAGCAGTCCACGTGGGATTAGCTTATAGCCCCTCTTAACTTCACACTTTCGGACAGAATGTACTGGAAATAAAAAAAAAATAATGTGTGCCTGTAAGAATGGTGCTGCAATAATCACGGGTTATTTTAATCTTCATACATATTGGATGAAGCAGAATGACAAATGTTGCCTGGATGATGAGGTCGTAGAGTGTATTCAAGACAGTTTCTTAGTGAGTATGTTCCAGTGGCAACCAAAAAACGGCTATCTTAGACATGAGAATGTTCAAAGAGACTGGATTAATTAATTACATCATAGTAAAGGTGCCTTTTATCAGCAGAGTATGAGAGAAAGGCAGTTTGAAGTATAAAAACTGATAGAAATGCTCCAAATATTTATACAGGGAATGAATACTAAAGTGTGCATAGGTTCCATAGAAAATGAGGCCGGAAAACTAATACGGGGAAATGACGAAATGGCAGAAGCGTTGAACAGCCGTTTTTTGCGTCTCTCTTCACTGTAGAAGACACAAGAAACATCCCAAGAATACTTGAAATTCAAGAGGTAATAAGAAAGGAGGAACTTAAAACAATCAGAGTTACGAGGGAAAAGGTATTAGGGAATCAATTAGAACGAAAGGTCCACAAGTCCCTTGACTTGATGGCTTTTATCATAGGGTCGTAAAGGAAGTGCCTGCAGACATATTGGAAGCATTGGTTGTGTTCTTCTAAAATTCTCTAGGCTCATGGAAGGTCCAGCAGATTGAAAATCACACAGGGCGTATGTATTAGATTTCTTTGAGGAAGTAACATGGAAATTGATAAAGAAGAATATGTGGATTTGGTGCACTTGGATTTCCAAAAGAAATTTGATAAGTAGTTACATTAAAGATTCAAAGGATATCAAGATAAGGATTTGTTATATAGGTGGTAGCATATTAGTATGTATAGACGCTTGATTAGCTAACAGCAAACAGAGATTTGGGGTAAAGGCCATTTTCGGTTTAGCAAACTGGTACTAGTGGAGTGACACAGAGGTCACTGCTGGGGCTTCAAATACCTATGTAAATTACTTGAGTGAAGGAACTGAATGCATGGTAGCTAAATTTGCCTATGGCGCAAAAGTAGGAAAATAACTTTTTAAGTGGACATAAAGAGTCTATTAAGGGATTTAGATAGGTGAAGTGAATGGACAAGACATTGGCAGATGGAGTTCAATGTAAGACAATGTGAATTTGTCCTCTTTGGCTTTAAGATAGAAAGCAGTCTATTACCTGAATGGAGAAAGACTGCAGGCTATACGGTACTGAGGGATCTGGGAGCCCCAGCCATAAATCACTAAGCATGCAGTGGAGCAAGTGATCAGGAAGAGAATTGGTTTGCTGGCGTTTATGTGGATGCTGTGGCAAAGCAGTTCCAACGACTGTCTATGAAACAGAAGATCCTGAGTGTAAATCTCAGTGGTGCCTTTACCAAATTTCCATTTGAGGCTTTGAAATGTGACATGTTTACAACAAAACTACATTTCTTTGATGCACAAAAACTGGTAACCAAAGTGTCCCTATGGAAGAAATCAAGAATTGTATTAGATCAAGCGAAGAAATTTATAAAGTTGCCAAAAAAAGGAAAGCCTGCGAATTGGGAGCATTTTAGAAAACTGCAAATCAGGACATAGAAAAGGATTAAGAAAGAAAAGATAGAATATGAGAGTAAACTAACAAGAAACAGAAAGACTGATTGTAAATGTTTCTGTAGGTATGTAAAAAGGAAAATATTAGTAAAAATAAATGTGGGTCCATTTCAGGCAAAGTCAGGAAAAGTTACAATGGGGAATATGGAAATGGCAGAGAAATTAAACAAAAACTTTGTGTCTGTCGTCACAGAGAAAAAATGCTAAAAATCGCCCAGAAATAAAGGAGAATCAAGGGACTAGTGTAAACAATTTACTGCAAGATATTAATGTTTGTTTAAAAAATATTAGAGAAATTACTGGGAGCTAATATAGATAAATTCCCTGAACCTGATGATCTACATCCCAAAGTGTTGAAGGAAGTGGCTGAAGAGATAGTAGATGTGCTGGTGATCATATTTCAAAATTTCGTAGCCTCTGGAATGGTTCCTACAGATTCGAAGCAGGAAGATATAGCCCCGTTGTTTAAGAAAGGAGGGAGAGTAAACTGGGAACTAGAGATCTGTTAGCCTGACATAAGGAATAGGGAAAATGTTAGATTCTGCAATAAAGGATGTTATAATAGAACACTTAGAAAATAATGATAGGATTTATGAAAGGGATATCATGTTTAACATACGTTTTGGGGTTTATTGAGGATGCAGTCATGAGAATGGATAAGTGGAGACCCGTGGATGTGGAACAGTGAGATAGGGCAAGGATCACTGCCGCAGCTATTCACAATATATATCAATCATTTGGACATGGGGCTTAAATGTCATATTTAGAATTTTGCAGGTGACAGAAAATTAGGGGGAAATGCCAGTTGTGAGGAGGATGCAAAGATTCTTCAAGGGGATCTGGAGAGAATAAGGGAGTAGTAAAAATTTGGCAGGTGGAATACAATATTGAGAAATATGAGGTTATCCACATTGGCAGGAAATGATAATTGCAGACAATTTGCTAAATGGTGAGAGACTCGGAAGCGTTGATCTTCAAAGGTATTTCAATGTCATTGATCAGGAAAAGCTAACATGAAGGGACAGCATACAATTAAAAAGCTAAATGGTATGTTGGCCTTCATTACAAATGGATTTGAGTATAGGAGTAAAGATGCCTCACTGCCTTGGTGTGACGGCAACAGGAGCATTTTATGCAGTTTTTGTCGTCTTACCTAAGGGAAGATGTACTTGTCTTAAACCGAGTGCAATTAAGGTTCCGCTAAAATAATTCCTGGAGCAATGCGTGCTGGGGAAAAAAGAAATAGACTGGGCTTCTATTCTCTGGAGCTTAGAAGAATGAGAGGTGATTGCATTCAGGCATACGAAATTCTTACAGGGGTTGACAGTGGAGATGCAGGTAGGAGATTGCCCCAGGCTGGGGTTTTCTAGAGCCAGGGGACAGTCTCAGAATAAAGGGCAGGCCATTTGGGACTGAAATGTGGAGGAATTACTTCATTCAGAGGGTGGTGAATCTTTGAAATTCACTGCCCCAGAGCAGTCTCAGTCATCTATTATGTTAAAAACTGAGATTTATACATTTCTACATATTGAAAGCATCATGGAACATATGGTTAATATAAGGAAATGTTGTTGAAGTGGAAGATGAACCATGATCGCAGTGAATGGTGGAGCGGGCTCGAAGGGCTGAATGGCTGGTTCCTGCTCCTATATCTTTTGTTTTATTGCAAAGGGAATGTGTTGTAAAAGTAGGGAAGTTTTGTTGCAGCTATGCAGGACCTTAGTCAGACAGCATCTGGATTGAACTATACAGTTTGGTCTATTTAGTTAACTGGTATAATTGGATTAGAACTAGTTCAGAGAAGGCTCACTCGACTGATTGCTGGGATGATGGGGTTTATTTTACAATGAAAAGTTAAGCAGAATGGGCCTGTACCCGTTGGTGTTCAGGACGCTAAGAGGTGATCTTATTGAACATACAAGATCCTGAGGGGACTTGAAAGGGTGTAAGCTGGGAGCATCTTTCCTCTCGTGGGAGTAGAACTAAGGGACACAGTTTCAAAAAAAAAAAAAAAAATAGGGCTCCCCATTTAAGACCGAGAAAAGAAGAAATTTCGTTTGTCTGTGGAATTCTCTTTCCAAGAGGCGAATGGGGGCTGGGTCATTTAATATATTCAAGGCTGAGTTAAGGTAGATTTTTGATTGACAAGAGAAACGAGGATTACAGCAGACCGACAGGAAAGCAGAGTTAAGGCCAGAATCAGATCAACCAGAATCAGATCAACCATCATCTTATCAAATGACGGAGAAGGCTTGAGGGGCTGAATGGCCTGCTCCTGCTCGTAGTTATTCTGTTCATATTCAAACACATTCTTCAAACTACAATCTGTCACCAGTGATGGATAGAGTCGCATTTTGCTTTCTGGTCCCCAGAGTCTCTCCTGTGCCCGTTCATTAGAAACATAGAACCGTAGAAAAGTAACAGTACAGGAGGAGGCCATTCGGCCTATCTTGCACATGCAAGCCTGAGGACACCCAGGTGCCCTTTCTAATCCCACCTTACTACACCTGGCCCATAGCCCTGCAGCTTACAGCACTTTAGGTGCAGATCCAGGTAATTTTTCAAAGAGTTTAACGTTTCTGCCTCCACCACCAACTTGGGCAGCGAATTCCAGATACCATTACGCTCTGCATAAAAATAATCTTCATTATGCCCCGCCCCCCGACCCCCTACACTTTCTGCCACTTCTCTTGAATCTATGCCCCCTGGTTTTAGAATTCTCCATCAAGGGAAACAATTTTATCCTTTACACTCTATCTATTCCCCTCATAACTTTGTACACCTCAATCAAATCACCTCCCATCCTTCTTTGTTCTAAGGAAAGTAACCTCAATTTATCCAATATCTCCTCGTAGCTGCACTTTTCTAATCCTGGCAACGTTCCTGTAAACCTCCTCTGCACTCTCTCCAGAGTTATTACGTCCTTCTTGTCATGTGGTGACCAGAACAGCACACAATATTCCAGTTGTGGCATCACCAGTGTTTTATACAATTCCAATATTATATTTTTGCTTTTATATTCTATTTCTCTACCAATGAAGGAGATTATTCTCAATGCATTCTTTATAACCTTGTCTACTTGAACTGCTTCCTTCCGGGACCTCTGTACTTGCACGCCAATATCACTCACTTCATCTCCCCATCTTAGTATAGTCCCATTTATTATCTGATCCCTGTAAAAGTTTGACCTTTCTAAATGTATGACCTAACACATCTCTGTGCTAAAATCCATCTGCCACTTTACCACCCACTCCACCAACCATCTATATCGTTTTGGAGATTATGGCTATCCTCTTCACTATCCACTACTTTGCCCATCTTCGTGCCATCTGTAAATTTGCCAATCGTGACCCCCTCCCCGACATTCACGTCCAAATCGTTAATACATGACACAAACAGGAAGGATCCCAATGCCAAGCCCTGTGGAACACCATTTGAGACAAATTTCCATTCACAAGGGCATCCATCGACTACTAACCTTTGTTTCCTGTTACAAAAGTCAACCTTAATTTTTCCAGTTTGCCACATTACCCTGAATTGCATGGGCTTTTACTTTCCTGACCAATTTGCCATGTGGGACCTTTTTACACAACATGCACTGCATGACCTTCATCAACCCTTTTTGTCACTTCCTCAAAGAATTATATCAAATTTGTGAGGCAAGACCTTCCTTTAACAAATCCATGCTGGCCATCCGTGATTAAACCATGCCTTCCAACATGACAGTTAATCCTATCTCTCAGGATTGATTCTACTAATGTGTTCATCACCGATGTAAGACCAACTGGCCTATAATTGTTTGACATTTCCTTTGATCCCTTTTTAAACAATGGAAATACGTTTGCTTTTCTCCAGTCCTCCAGTACCTCCCCTGTAGCTAGTGAAGATTGATGAATCATCCTCAGAGCATCTGTTATCTCCTCCCCAACTTCCTTCAGCAGCCTCGGAAACAATCCATCTGGCCCTGGTGACTTATCAACTTGCAAGGACTTCAACCCTTCCAGCACTTCCTCTCTCTTTGTGACTATCCGGTCCAATATCTCGCAGTGTTCCTCCTGTACTACGATATCTACACGCTGCCTTTCCTTTGTAAACACGGAGACAAAATATTCATTCAAAACTGTTCCCACAGCCTTTGCACTTACACACAAGTTTCCATCTTGATCTTTGATAGGTCCCTCTTTTTCCTTAACTAACCTTTTAGCATTAAAGTATTGGTAAAACATTTTTGGGTATCTTCAACTTTTCTTGCTAATCTTTTTTCATGCCCTCTCTTTGATTTCCTTATTTCCTTTTTTACTTCGTCCCTGCACTTCCTATATTCGTCTAGGCTATCTGCAGTGCTTAGTTCTTTGTGCCTATCACACGCATTCTTTTTCTGTTTGATCTTTCCCTGTATTCCTTTAGACAACAAGGGAGTCTAGATTCGGCAGTACCACTCTTATGTTTGTCGGTGACATGTCTACTCTGTACAATTAGGATCTCACTTTTTTGTGCTGCCCACTGATTTTCCATTGTTGTATCTTCCATCAGTGCTGTCCAGTCCACCTCAGCCAAGTCCCTTCTCATTTCTGCAAAATTTGCCTTTCCCCAGTTGAAGACTTTAGCTCCTGCCTTATCTCTGTCCTTTACCACTGCAATGCTAAATCTAACTGAATTGTGATCACTGTCCCTGATATGGTTGCCAACTGTCACTACACTCACTTGCCCTTCTTCTTTCCCCAAGACTAGGTCCAGAATTGCATCTCCTCTCGTTGAGTTTGTCGCTAATTGGTTGAAAAAATATCCTGTACATACTGCATGAATTTCTCTCCCTCAGTGCCCCTTATATTGTTTGAATCCCAGTTGATTTTAAGATAGTTGAATTCTCCTACTATTATTGTCCTCTTGTTCTTACACCTAGACGTTTGCCTACATATTTGTTCTTCTATCTCCCTTCAGTATTTGGGGTTCTGTACTATACTCCCAGTAGTGTGACTGCTCTTTTTTTTATTTCTAAGCTCAAACCATAAAGCCTCGTATGTTGACCCATTTAGTATATCATCCCTTCTCACAACTGGAATTGATTCTTTAACAATTAGTGATACCCCGCTCTCTTTTTTTTATCTCCTACTCTATATCATGTCCGGAGAATCAAAAGTAGGGATATCTAGCTGCCAGTTTTGTCCCTTCTTTAGCCTGGTCTCCGGTATAGCAATTACATCCTGCTGCCATGTGTCTTCCTATGCCCTTAACTCATTTACCTTGTTTATAATTCTCCAAGCATTGATGTATAAACAGTTTAAACCTATCAATTTCCCTTGCTGGACACTTTTTAAACTTTGCTCCTCATGTAACTCCATGCGTCTCACAACATCCCTAGCTAATGTACTACCTCAATTTTTTCTGATCTGAATCTGACCTATCTGATTCTACTCTGAGTTTCACATCCCGCGCCACATTAAGCCACTTGATCCCTAAGATCCAACAACCGTCCACCCTGTCTTCAGGCCTCTGAGCTGCAGCACTTCATCTTCCATTGGTGTAAGGATGACAAGATCTGGATGTCAGCACTCTTAGTGGCTCCTTCGTTGACATCATGTGCACTCTTCTACAAGCACATATATTTCTATTATTGGACACCTATGTAAGATAAACATTAGTCTATGCTGATGTCAGACTGGCTGTCCATCATGACATCACAGAGATGCCTCCTGCATGTTGACACTCAGTCTCGGCAGCGCAGGAGTCAACTCTCACTGGCCACAGCCTTCCACAGAGAGACTGACATATCTCTGATGGTCAATGCTGCTCCGTGGGCATCCTAGGTCACGTATAAGACTGTACGTTTAAGATAGTTTGCTGCACTCACCTTGCCAGAACACATCAGGGTATTGATCATTTTGTGTCACTGCAAACACGTGCCCCACACTTGCTCACCTCCTCGGCAATCTCCATCCAGGCGTGCTTGGATTGACTGGGACGATCTTCTACTCCTGTCCTGAGGGAACAAGACCTCCCTCCGAGACCGAGCATCCTGGAGAAGCGCCCCCAGGGAGACATCAGTACACCAGGGATGTTGTCTTCATAGATTCAAGAAAGATCACAGCCATTATCCACATCACGACCACCAACTTCATTCCTGAGTCACGCACCATCCCATGTCGCCCACCGAGTGACATGGAGATAAGGTGCTGTTGTTTTGCACCATCATCCCTTTTGTCATTTAATCACACCGCAAATTCCATTCTGTTCTCTCCTTGCCCCAAATCACTCAAACGCCGTAGCTTGAACCCTGACAATTCACTGCTTTTACCCAGTTCTAATAAAGCTCAGACTTTAATATGATAGAATTCTTCTTCAAGATGGAGAGTCATGTTTTTGATACTGAGACTAGGTTCCTGATTCTTAATAAAGGAAACTATAATTGTATGAGGCAAGAGTTGGCTATGATGTATTGGGAAAACATTACTTCAAGGGGTGTCGGTGCATAAGCAATGGCAAAAATTCAAAGGTTGTGTGGGTAAACTACAATAATTGTTTATTCCTGTTGTGCGCAGAAGTAAAAGAGGAAAGCTGATGAAACCATGACTTAAAAGGGAAATTAGAGGTAGCATTAGATCCAAGGAAAAGGCATACAAATTGGCCAGAGAAAACAGCAGACCTGATGTATGGGAGCAGTTTAGAATTTAGCAAAGGAGGGCCAAAGAATTGATCAAGAAGAGGAAAATAGATTTCGAGAGTAAGCTTGCTGGGAACATAAAAAACTAACTGTAAAAGTTTTGATAGGTATGCGAAGAGAAAAAAAATTGGTGAAGACAAATGTAAGTCCCTCACAGTCAAAAACAAGGCAAGTTATAATGGGGAACAAAGAAGTGGCCAACCAACTAAGTACATACTTTGGCTTTGTCTTCACAAAGGAGGACACAAATAACATACTTGAAATGTTGGGAAACATAGGATTTGGTGCATGGGAAGAACTGAAAGAAATCAGCATTAGTAGGGTAATGGTGTTGGTGAAATTGATGGGATTGAAGGCCAATAATTCCCCAGGGACTGATAATCTCCATCCCAGAGTGCTTAAGGAAGTGGCCAGAGAAACTGTGGATGAATTGGTGGTCATCTTCCCAGAGTCCATGGACTCTGGAACAGTTCCTACAGATTTGAGGGGAGCTAATGTAACCCCACTATTTAAAAAGGGATGTAGAGAGAAAACGGAATTATAGACCAGTCAGCCTGACGTCGTTAGTGAGGAAAATTCAAGAGTCTATTATAAAAGATTTAATAACTGAGCACTTGGGAAACAGTGGCACAATTGGACAGAGTCAGATAGGACTTACGAAAGGGAAATCATGCTTCACAAATGTACTGGAAATTTACGAGGATGTAACTGGTAGAGTTGATGAGCGGGGAGCCAGTGGATGTGGTTTATTTGGTCTTCCAGACGTCCCGCCTATGATATTAGTGTGTAACATTTTAGCGGGGTACTGATTTGTGATGGATCGAAAACTGGTTCATAGGTAGGAAACAAAGAGTAGGAATAAATGGGTATTTTTCCGATTGGCAGGCAGTGACTAGTGAAGTACCGCAGGGATCGGTGCTGGGACAACAGCTATTCGCAATATATATTAATCATTTAAATGAGTGAACTAAATGTAATATCTCCAAATTTGCAGATGGCACAAAGCTGGTGGGAGGGTGAGCTGTGCGAGGATGTAGAGATGTTTCAGTGAGATTTGGACAAGCTGAGTGAGTTGGAAAATGTATGGCAGATGCAGTATAATGTGGATAAATGTGAGGTTATGCAGTTTGATAGCAAAAGCAGGAAGGCAGATTATTATCGGAATGGCTATAAATTGAGAAAGGGGAATGTGCAACGGGACCTGTGTGCCATCATACGCCATTTGCTGAAGGTAAGCATCCAGGTGCAGCAGGCGGCAAATAAGCCAAATTATATTTTGGCCTTCGTGGCGAGAGGATTCGAGTACAAGAGCAGGGATGTCTTGCTGCAATTATACAGGGCCTTGGTGAGACCACACCTGGGTATTGTGTGCAGTTCGGTCTCCTTACCTGAGGAAGGATGTTCTTGCTATAGAGGGAGTGCAGCGAAGGTTTACCAGATTGATTCTTGGGATGGTGGGATTGACATATAAGGAGAGATTGATTCGGTTAGGATTATTTTCGCTGGAGTTCAGATGAATGAGGGGGGATCTTAAATAAAGCGATACAATTCTAAGAGGACTAGACAGGGTAGATGCAGGAAGGATGTTCCCGATGGTGGGGGAGCCCAGAAGGTAGGAGTCTCAAACTGAGGATACGAGGCAGACCATTTTGGACTGATACCAAGGGAAATTTCTTCACCCAGAGAATGGTGAGCCTGTGGAATTAGATGCCACAGAAAGTACTCGAGGCCAAAGCATTGTATGTTCTGAAGGAGTTAGATGTAGCTCTTGAGGTGAAAGGGATCAAAGGAAAATGGGGAGAAAGCGGGAGCAGGCGATTGAGTTGGCTGATCAGCCGTGATCATAATAAATGGTGGAGCAGGCTGCAATGGCCGAATGGCCTACACCTGCTCCTAGTTTCTATGTTTCAATGTTTAACTCTGTTTCTCTCTTCACGAATACTTGCCTGATCTGCTGAGTATTTCCAGTGAGTTATATTTATATTTAATTTGCAGCATTAATAGTGTTTTCTTTTTCCTTTATAAATGGATGTTGTGCTTTTCGAATGCCTCTTACTGTATGTTATTATTAACTGTATTCGTCAAAACACTGTGGATTTACCCTGACTCTTGTTATTTTTCTCCCCCCGTACCGTAGTCTATGTGGTAACCATCTGAGTAATTCTTGTGCCGGGGATGTCCCCTCCGCTCTCAGTAGAAACCGGTCACTGACGGATCTGAACCTGAGAGTAAACCGCTTCACAGACCAATCTGTCCCCGCTCTCCGCCGCCTGATCCTGACCTGCAGCACTCTGAGCCTGATCGAGTGAGTGTGTTAATTTTTTGCGTAATAATTAAAATATAAATAGGATATTAAAATATAAGTTGGCCTGAATCTATCAAACAGCAGCAATAAAAAGCGTATTGCCGCTGCTCGACAAGATTCTGCCGAACTGAAACTGCTTCATTTTCCTCCCGGGACCTTCAGCAGTGACCCCCCTCCCCCGGTGTGTTCCATCCGTGCAGATTCTAGTCGGGTCAGGGGGAGAGCGGTGGGGTGTGGGTCGGGGGCGGGGGCGGGGTGGGGGGGGGCAGGGGGGTGGGGGGATGGGGGGCGGTGGGTGGCGGGCGGGTTAATGCGGTCAGGGTGACGGCAAATGGCGCTGGGTCAGCCGCGTTGTTGGGTCGGACTGTAAAGCAGGGGCTTTAGTCAGATTTGGTCAAGGACAGAGTTGGGAGGGTCAGGAAGTAGTCGGGTTGATGGGGGTGGTTGGAGGGGTTAATCGGGTAGTGTGGGTGTAGTATGATGGTCAGTGGGAGGTGGGGGTTGGGGTGGGTGATTGCTGGACTCGGTTGTCGAGTTACCCAGGTATTAGACCAGGCTTTACAGTCTAACATTTCCTGGGTAACTGTCCACGTAAGTCTTGGTGATTTGTCGCAAGTCTCCGAATCTAACCCAGAGTCAGAGACATTCACACAGGGTTCCGGGCAGCAGGGGTATTGCCCAGTGAAAATTTAAACCTCTGGGGCAATTCCCACATAGTTCCGCGAGTCAGGACATCATAGGGACCCGCTGCCCATCGTCAGCCATATGTCTGGTCTCTGATGACCCAGTGAGCAGGAGATTTGGCCCATTAACTCCAGTCTCACTGTTATTTAAACTGTTGTTCAATCTGTTTATTCCTCTTTTATCTTCCATCTGTTTCAGGCTTCTGGTCAATCAGATCAGTTTAAAAGGAAAAAAATCAGCTCAAGTCGTTGTGGGGATACATATCTGGACTGAGTGTGGAAATGTGAAACTTTGGATTGATAAACATTGCTGTTCTCATTATATGAACATTTTTAACCAAGTTTCTGTCCCTCCCTTTTAACCAGCCGCGCTCCAGGTTTAAATCCTATTGTCGATTTCCCAGTTTCCAGCTCGAGGTCAGTGAGCTTCATCACCCATTGTGACGTCAGAGGCCCAGCAACCGGATCACGAGACTCAGCCGCTCAGTGCCACAGGCGCTGTTCTGCAGGATATCCGGGGCTGAATGTTCCCCAATAGGACACTGGGGAAATGTAGGCCCAGGGTGGGAATCAGTCTGGCTTGCAGATAATTAGATTCAGAACACCTGGGTTTGGGTGTAAAGCCCCTCTGCCTCCCGCTCAGTATCACCGCCCAGTGACCCTGCTGGGAAGTGAACCTGTGTGGGTTCAGGGTAGATACCTGGTCAGTTCAGCTTGGATAGATCCCACTGTCCAATGGAGACAAACACCCACTGCATGGGATCTCCCAGAGAAAGTATCCTATTCAGGAGGTTCCAGCGGATTCACTAACCGAGGGCTTGGACTGAAAGTATCAATGCTTTTCTGTTGTCCCGAAGAAAGAAAGCATCAGTTGTTGAAAAATTGTGTTGAATTTAGACTCTGCACTATTGATATTGCTGTAATTTACACACTGAAAGGTGAGTTTCTAAACAGCTGGAATGACAAAGGGGACTGGAGTGTGTCAAATAAAGATGTTGACCTTTTAAATTCACCCACCAGCTCAGAGAGTAACATGTTGTGGAAGTTAAGTGACCCAGTGGAAACTACACTGCAGTAAATGGACAGGATCCATGTAGGGACCCACAGCCTGAACCTCTGTTGGCCAAATGCATGGATTGTGGTCTAAACCCAGAGTAGGATCACCAGCATTTAAACAGAGACAAGATAGTTTTATGTTCTGCGTCAGGTTCCTTAAGATGTAAATTTGTTGGATTGATATTTGTTCGAGATATTGATGGACCTGTTGTACATTACATTATTTCCTGATTTATTTTACATTCCCCATCATATACAGTTTGTTTTTCTCCCCTCACTCTGGTACAATAAATGGTGAAGTTTCACTGTGTTCACCAGGCTTCAAAAAACAAACAGGGAATGGGAACCAATATTTCAAAATCAGTAATGACCAAATTAGAACAACAGGTTAACACAAGAATGATGAACTAATATTAGATATCTCCTGGGGCCACATATCAAGGGGCAGGGGGATAAGACTCTATGGTATAATGTAGCAATCAACTCAGAAATGTCAACATAATCGCCATACATTAACGAGAGATTAATACCGATACAGTGGAAAGAACAGGTAACAGAGACAAAAAACACACTTTGTAAAGGTTTTTACATGCTTTTATGATGTTGTCACTGACACCAAGTTAACGCTCATAGCCCACAAATTGCAATGAGATGAGTGGCCCGTTTAATGGAATCGATTTCAACTATCAGGGGAGTATTGTGTATTGGCTTATGTTGCTGGACAAATATTCCAGGGGTTTTGCTGATAACCCAGAAAACATGAGTTCAGATGACAGTTTAAGAATTTCAATTCAGTTTAACAGAAGCTGGATTTTAAATGTTGTCATTGCTCAAAAAGATGCAAATAAAAATATGTAACTTACTAAGTTCAGAGCTTGGAGAATCTTGTCAGCATCACCACATCTCTCTTAAAAGAGCTGAGACCGCAAGAAAGTGTCACTGCGGCCCAGCTCATTCTCAATAGAGATCAGTAAGAAACATATGCTACATCCGCGCTTCCTAATGGTCAGATCTGAAAAATTATCGTGTGTTGCGTCTCCTTTTTAATGGACCTAGAGCTAGTCTTCTTCCCTAATATTCACAAATTTCCCCTGTCCAATACAATGTGAACAATTATTGTGTTCTGTTCTTCTCTGATCTGTAAACTTCATTGATCCGGAGTGTGGAGACATCTACTGGCCGGAATTGAGAACGGTAACAAAGTGGTTCAGATTCACGTTTACTGTCAGTGTTACAAAAACAGCCACGATGTGCAATGTAAGCAAATATTTTCTTTCTGTAAATTATGTTGTATTGTTCCACATTGTATATTGAGAAATAAGTTGCTCAGAAAAATAATAACGATATTGCTTCACTCATTGGATTACTGTGAATTTACCATTTTATCCTTCACTCGACATTAAGCACCAGTTCTGTCTGATTTCTCAGTTTTACATGACTGAAAAAAACGAACACAAATATCAATAAAAACTAAGTTGATAGCTTCACAGGAAATGGAACAAAGGAGATCAGGTTGAAATACAAACAGAATGAAATGAAATAATGCTGAAAATGCTGGACAGGCTGATCCTGAAACATCTGTGGAGAAGTTCGGGTTAACAGTTCAGGGCCCTGAACCTTCTCTAGACCTGAAAAGATTATCCAGCTTCTCCACAGAGAGATTTGAACTTTCCCCTCCTTTAGTTTGGTAAATCTTTATTTTGATTTCAGACTTGCTTATTTTCTATTCAAATATTATGTAGTGAATTCCATGGGCCCAAATCTTCCTGTCTCCAGATGGTCAAAATGGGACGTTTGTGAGAAGTGAGTTATGATCCTCTGGAAGTCCTGACTCAGGGACGTTCCTTATCAAATGGGTCAAGGGAGCTGGACATGCTTTTTCTTGTTTCCACCTCCGGGGTTGTACTTCCCGAGTGTTTTGGGGATGACACTAGACAGCACATAGGAACTCTCTGCTTCTTTCTTGCCTGTGAGCTGGCTGATTGGGACTCTTCCTGTTAATCCTGTTTTATTGTCACACTCACAAGATCTGAACTGTTGCTCTCTTTCCCATGGTCTCTAAGATTATTAATCAGGTTTGGACGTAATCAGTGACCCTGACCAGTAACAGCCGTTTCCTAATGGTTATCCAAAAGGGCGGTTCAGACACTTTGGTCACTTCATAATTAACGACCATAATTAAAAGATAAAAGATACATAACTATAGCAACAACAATAACATCCATTATAGGGCGCCTTTAACAAAGTAAAATGTCACAAATTTCAGGAGGGTTACAGGCAAATTTGAAACGAGAACAGAGTAAATAGGAGCAGGAGTAAACCATATAGTCCATCCAGCCTGCTCCGCTATTTCATATGATCAGAGGCAGGTCTTTCTTCCCTCTATCTGAAGAGTTTGTGATGAACACACCCCCGCCAACTCCCACTGCCCTGGAGCTATTTCACTCTGGGATGAGCGTCAATTGGCTGCAGGTGGAACTTCCGCCCATCACTGAGAGGAGGTCCCGCTGGCTATTCTGATTGGCCAAGCGGTCGCTGGTCCCTCAGGCTCCAAGATTGGAAATGACCGGGACTGGAAGCAGCTCCCAGAGCCTAAATCCCAAAATTGCAGCAACAGGTAAGTTTTTGGGGCATCAGGCCGGGTGGGGAGTGGCCTTGCAGCTACCAGACATTAGAGGTCTGGGAAAAGTTTTTCTTTATTCTTTCATGGGGTGTGGTTGTCCCAATAAAGAAATAATTTATTGCCCATCTGTAATTACTCCTGAACAAAGTAGCTGACCAGGCCACTTCCGAGGGCATTTCAGAGTCAACAACATTACTCTGGAGTAATGTAGGAATTTGGAGTCACATGTAGCCCAGACCAGGTAAGGAAAACGGATGGGAGATTTCCTTCCCTAAAGGAAATTCGTGCACAAGATGGGTCTTTACAACAGATCACAATGGTTTCATAGTCGCTAATACTGAGACTAATTTATATTCCAGAAATTGTTTAAGTAAATTCAAACTCCACTAGCTGCTGTAGTGGTATTAGAACCCGTATCCTCTGCGCAGTAGCCTAGGAATAGGGATTACTAGTCCAGTGGCAATACCAATCCAGCACCATACCCACCCCAATGCAGGAATCTTCACTCTGCCCCCATCGTTTGCCCAAGGCCTGAACTGGATCATTGTCGGGATCCTCCATACTCGGGATGTTCTCCCGCCAAGGTTCACATTGAGGCTGGGCAGGAAAGGCCCGTTAAGTGATTATATTTAAGAAGGAAAATGACAGACTTCTGGACTCTAAAGGTGTCAAGTATTATGGGGAGAGAGCGGGAGGATGGCGTTGACATAGAGGATCAGCCATGATCATACTGAATGGCGGAGTAGGCTCGAAGTGCCGAATGACCGAGTCCTGCTCCTATTTCCAATGTTTCTTAATTGGGGCAGGGGTGGGCAGCCCATCTGATACCTCATCCACCCCAGCATTAAATTGCTGAGAGATGGACCAGGCGTGAATGCAGTGGGAAGCCACTAGGAAGCCACTGGGAAGTGTGATATTTAACGCTCAACCACCCCAAGCACCCTCCTTCGCGACCCCCTTCCCCTGCCAGCCAATCGCCGACAAACTAGCCAGACAGAGAACATCAAATTCAGACTTATTTTCTGGCAGCTGACAAGCTCTGGGAAGCTCCGTCCGCTTTTACTCTTATTGGTCTAATAACGTTGAAGGTTTTCTCTTCCAGTGAAAGCTAACTGTTTTACTTTTATTTCCAGTAATATTACAGACATTTGGAAAGGTTTCTGATGAAAGAGCAAAAAAAAAAAAAAAAATCTTTCTTGGGCAAAGCTGATAAAAATACCAAAAGGATTGGAAAGAACGAAGATTAAAATACTTCTTGGTCTGTCTTTTACCTGATTAAAAAATGTTGACACAGTTGTGCACATTTGAGAATGTTTGCTCCACCCTTTTGAAAAGAAGCTGAGAGGTTCACCCTTTCCACTGACAGCACAGTGATTATTGAACTAAAAACTTTCCCTTTTAAATATTTGGCTTCATCCCATTTGTTATTTTTCAAGACAAACATCGTGAGAGCAGGAGACTTGGGAGTTTCCCTAAACTGATAGGAAAATCTTTTGCCTCTGATGTATAACACCATATTATGCGGATATTATTAGACGATAACTTCCTCCAGGGCTCATGCATGAGAGAAAATAATAATTAATGGGATGTCCCACTTAGAATATATGAGCAAAATCGTACCAGCAACTGGAAATGAATAACACTTCCTGGCTATATTTGAATGGAATATATCAATCCAGACGTATCTATGTATATTTTAATGAAAGCCAGGAAAGTGTAGATGAAAGTATTAAGTTGAGAGCATTATCATGAGATATTTGTGTCTTTGCCTCTGAATGATTTAAGGAAACTCCTCTGCCTAGTGTGCCCACTGTCTCGGGCATTGCAACACATTGCGTGGGTGTGGGGTGGTGTGGGCGTAGAAGCAAATATATATAGGCAGATGCCACCTCTCCTCCCATCAACCCCTTTCCCCTGGACAACTTCTGGTAAGATTACCTAAGAGTCAAGACTGGCTTGTATTAGATGGCATGATATTGGCGGATCAGTTTGAGTGTGCAGATATGATATGTTAATGTGCAGTAACTAACATGTGGAAATGTATGATGCTCCTGCACTGAAGAATGGGCCCCAGCCTTGCTCAGATACGTGGGAACAGAACCACACGAATGGATTAATGTGATCAGTAGCGTGATAAAACATTATAAATCACCCAGGATTAACAGATATTCCACAGAAAAAGTGACATTAGAAGAATTAGGGCACAATTAAACACACTGGTATCTACCAGGAGGAGGGATATTTAAATGAAAAGGGGTTTTGATTTGAAAAATATCCACAAGAGCTGGAGAATCTTTAAAGTCCAGCATTAACAGTTCTTTGAACTGTATTTACTTACGACATTACAATAATTTCGAATTGTGTGAGGTGATCTGCAGTTGGGGAAGATGAATCATAGTCAATAGTTACCACGCTTTACTGGAAAAGGTTTTAAATGTATTCTTGGGGGTTGCACAATGGTTTGTGTTGTTCATTCTGATAATTTTAATACATGTAGCATGTTATCTACAGTTTTTAACCAAGTACTTAGGAAAAGAAGTTTATAGGTTGGAAATAGATGGATTAACCAGAAATCTGTTTGTGAGAGGGCTAATTGTTGAGAGGGCTAATTTTTCGAAGAGGTGACCAGGTGTGCAGATGAGAGTAATGCAATTGACGTAGTCTACTTGGACTTCAGCAAAGCTTTCAGCTTTCTTCCAGGTGTTCTATTTTGGCCTCTCTTTCTCTCTCTCTGTCTGAATTTAGTTCCAGAATTGTTCACTGGCTATTCCTCTGATGATCAAAAAATTACTGGCAGTGTTCCAGTTCGCAGTGGGATTACTAAGGAATGGAACAGCGTCAGTTTTTGAGCTCCCCTCTGACAGCGCTGACCCACTGACTGTGTGGCGCTCCCTCATTACAGAAACTCTGATAGTGAAGTGCTCTCTCATTCCGGACCCACTGACTGTGCGGATTTCCCTCATTCCCGAAACTGACAGTGAAGTGTTACCTCATTCCTGACCCACGGACTGTGTGGCACTCTCGTTTTGCTGACGCTTTGAAAGCGCACTGGTCTCTCATTTCTGACTGTCAGTGCAGCTCTCCCTCTGTTTTGACAATCTGACAGCATTGCGGTCCCTTATTCCTGACCTTCTGACAGTGTAGCTTTCGCTCATGCCTAACCATCTGATAGTGCAGCGCTTGATCAGTCCTGACCCACTGAAAGAGTAACACTTTTTCAATCCTGACCAGCTGGCAGGACAGGGCTCACTCAATCCTCAACCAGTGACTGTGCAGCGCTCCCTCAGTGCAAATCCTTTGACAGTGCAGCAAACCTTCAGTCCTGGTTCTCAGACAATATAGCGCTCCCTCAGTCCCAGTTCTCTGACAATGTGGAGCTCCCTCAGTCCTGTCCCTCTGAAAGTCCAGCGCTCCTTCAGTGCTGACTGGCTGACAATGCAGCTCTCCCTGAGACCATTTCCAACGACAGTGCAGTGCTCCTCCTGCCATTACTCTAAGAGTGCCGCACTCCTTCCGTCCTAACCCACTGACTGTGTGGAGCTTGCTCATTCCAGAGTCTATGACAATTAAACGCTCGGTCATTCAGACCCTCTGACTTTGCACCGCTCCCCAAATCCTGAACCTCTGACAGTGCAGCAGTGCTGCAACCCTCAATCTATGACATTGCAGTGCTCCCATTTTCCTGATCCCCTGAAAATTTGGCTCTACCTCATTCCTGACCTACCGAGAGTGTAGCGTTCCCTCATGCCTAATCCTCTGACAATGCAACACTCGATCAGTCCTGACACACACTCAGTGTTGTGCTCTCTGAGTCCTGACCAACTGACAGCGCAGCATTCCATCGTTTTTGACCCTCTGACAGCATAGCGCTTCCTTATTCCTGACGCTCTGAAACTGCAGTGTTCCCTCATGCCTAACCTTCTGACAGTGCAGCGCTCAATCAGTCCTGACCCTCTAACAGTGCAACGCTCCCCAAGTCCTCACCCACTGACAGCACTGTTCTCCTTCAGTCGTGATAATCTCAGTGCAACACTGTCTCAGTCCTTATACTTTGACAGTACAGCAATCTCTCAATCCTGACCATCTAACCGTGAAGTGCTCCCTCAGTCCTGACCCTCTGAAAATGCAGTGCTCTGCCAGTCCTTAACCTGTCATTGCAGCGCTCACTAAACAATGAACTTTTGACAGTGCAGTGTTGTCTCAGTCAGTACCGCCTGACAGTGCAGCACCCCTTGTTCATATCCCTGTGACAAAGCAGAGCTCCCTCATGCCCAAACCTGTCACAATGCAGCGCTCAATCAGTCCACCCTTGACAGTGCAGCGCTACACCATTCATGACCTACTGTCAGCACATTGCTCCGTCAGCTCTGATGATATGATGCTTTAGTGTCACCTCAGGCTTAGCCTCTGAGAGTGCAGCGCCCCTCAATGCTAACCCCCTGAAAATGTTGCTCTCCCTCAACCCTTAACATCTGACACTGCAGCGTTCCCTCAGTCCCAAGCATCTGACAGTGACGTGCTCTTTCAGTCCTAACCATCTGACATTGAATGACTGTCTTATTCCTCACCCACTGACAGTGCACCTCACTATCAATCCTCACCATCTGGCAACACAGCGCTTCCTTAGTCCTCATGGAATGACTGTGTGGAGCTCCCTCAGTCCAAACCCTCTGGCAGTGAAGCACTCCCTGATTCCTAGGTTCTTAGACAATGCAGCGCTCCCTCAGCCCTGTCCCTCTGGCAGCGCTCCCTCCAGCCCTGACAATGAAGCCCTTGATCAGACATGACCCTCTGACAGTGTAGCGCTCCTCCAGTCGTGACTCCCTAAGACTGCAACACTAACTCAGCCCTGACCCACTGACATTGCAGAAATCGCTCAGTCCTGACATCTGACAATGCAGCTCTCACTTAGTCCAAACCCACTGACTGTGCAGCACACCCTGATTCCTGACCGTCTGACAATGCAGCCCTCCATCATGCTTAACATTCTGACAATGCAGCGCTCGTCCTGAGCCCCTGATATTGCAGCTCTCACTGATTTCTGACCCTCTGACAAAGCTGCGCTCCCTCATGCATAAACCTCTGAAAGTGTAGCACTCTATTAGTCCAGGAGCTCTGACAGTGCAGCGCTCGCCCATTCCTGTCCCCCTCACAGTGCATTGCTCCATCAGGCCTGACCCCATGAAACTGCAGTGCCACCTCAGGTCTGGCCTCTGACTGTGCTGCGCTCCCTGAATCCTAAACCCCTGAAAGTGCAGCGTTGCCTTAGTCCTGAACATCTGACAGTGCAGCAATCTTTCAGTCCTCAACATCTGATAGTGCAGCCCTCCCTCAATCCTCACACACAGTGCAGAGCTCCCTCAGTACAAATCCTCTGACAGTGCAGCAATACCTCAGTCCTGGTCCTCAGACATGGTAGCTCTCTCTGAGCCTGTCCCTCTAAAATGCAGTGCTCCTTCAGTCCTGTCTCACTGACAATGCAGCCCTCCCTCAGAGCTGACTCTCCGACAGTGCAGCGCTCCTCCAGTCGTTACCCACTAAGTATGCAGCAGGCCCTCCGTAGCCAGCCACTGTATTTGCAGAGCTCTTTTAGTTCTGACCCACTGACTGTGCAGCGCTCCCTCATTCCCGAACGTCTGACAGTGAGGGGTTCCCTGAAACCTGACCATCTGACTATGAAGTGCTTCCTCAAACCTGACTTTTTGACAGAGCAGAGGTACTGCCGTCCTGACTCGCTGACATTGCAGCTCTGCCTCAATCCTGATTCTTTGATAATGCTACGAAACTGCTGTCCTCATCTTTGACAGAGCAGCGCCCCCGTATTCCTGACCCCTGGCAATTCGGAACTAGCTCAGTCCTGACCATCAACAGTGTCCGACAGGCCTCCTCCTGGAACACCAGGGTTTTATGATTCACGAGTCTCATTTCTACACGGACAGGGAGATTAGGAAGCGGCTCAAGTCGCGAAGGTAATGAATGATTCCTGGCAGTTCCCCCATGCTTTCTACCGACTATTATGCCTGATGTTTTGTACCGGCATGTAACAAGGTTACACGAGTCCAGCTGTGGTGACCAAGTGCGTAAGCTGTTGTACATGAGAGTTGTACTTGGGGTTCGGTGTGAATGCTCAAACACTGTCCGCAGCCTCCATGATTGAAATTATTATCTTCTTGAGCATTTCATTTAATCCATTGACACAAAGCTTGGAAATGCAGATAAGTTATCCAGATCAGTTGAATAATGTTGATTTGTTAGATACTGAAGAAACTTCAAAAACCGCTTAACACATGTTCAGAAATAGATTGAAATGTATTTTAATAGAGAACCAGTTTGCGAGGAAAAGCAGTGCATTCAGCTCATGAGCGTTAACAGGACTTGATTTCATTCAGTTTTATCTGAGTAAAACGACGGCAATAAGGCTCGAATCTGCAATCTCCTCATAATGTTGCATGATAAACGGGGCTTAAACGCCGTATCCATTCGGCCATGAGACAAGCCGAACCTCCAGCAAACAATTGTGAATAAATTTTTCGATACATTCAAGAGCCTGACTCACAATGCATGTAGCGGATATTGTCCCCGAGTCCTCATCCACTCCTGAAGACGAATTCTGACTGTTTTCTATGAATCTTGTTTGTTATTGTGTTGTTTTAACAGGGAAACACAATGTTCACCGCGGGAAAGCAGCTGACACCGCACGGCAAGAAGTTGAGTGAATGTTTTCAATTTCACAAGAACAATTTATTTTCGCCTTTGTACAAAGAAAGTGAGTATAAATTAGAACAGGGGCATTAGTTGAACTCGAATTAGGACAGGAAACTTGGGTTCGGTGTTTCACTTTTCAAGCCAATATCCGAATAACGGCCCAAACAGATTTAACCGCCTTCTTCAGTTCTTCCCTGAATTTAGTTTGTGTAGCTGCATGAACACACGTGTTTGTACAGCGGCTCGAATACATCAGCATGTAACCTGATTGTGAAATGATGTATGTTAAACATATATAATCGGGTCGGTCATGCACGGCTAAGCTGTGAGTTACAGAACAGAAAGCATCTGTCAACCACAACACTATAAAACTGCCTTATATAATGAACAGGAAAATAATGGATTTCCTACCGTTTTCCACCTCTGAGTCATTGTGAGTCTTAGTGTTGTGAGCCCGGAATTCCCTCGGGCTCTGGTAGTTGATAAATTGCATCTGATTGTCAATTGAATAACAATAGAAAACAAAAGGAAGTAAAAGAAAGAAAATACTTCCGAACCCAAAGTCCGCTACCCTGGCAGACGCTAAAAAAAAATATAAATTCCAGCTTGGGCGGAAACCCCCATGAACATTGTAAATGATCAGTTTGTGTTCATACACAAACAAGAATTGGATATTCTCCAAATAGATCAGCACAAAGGCCGTTATTAAGGTCACTGTAGCAATTCCGACAACGCAACAATTTATTTTAACCTTCTGACAGCACATAGCTACACAACGGTCAAAAATGCAGGAGACTGTAAACCACACAGACGTATACAGGCCATTTTTATTCATGTACATTTTTAGTTTGCCGACAGCAGTGTAGGAGAGGAATGAGTGTGGGAAGAGTTTTCTGCATTGAACCACTTGATCCTCAACTTCCACAGCCGAACCTGGATGTCTCTGCATCCCTTGACATCACCCTAACGAGTTTCAGTTCGCACAGAAGGTCCAAATTTCAGTTTTAATTTTTGTTTCCTTAGGATATGGGAGGATCCGTTTCCTTTCACTGTTTCCTTTTTCAGATGGGCCTCGCTCAATAAAATAAAATAAGCTTTGAAAGGACAGATTCCATCACAGGAACGAATCGAGAGAATACATTTGCCTCATTTGTGGTTTGTGCTATTATTGAGAGCAACAAGTTCCTTGCAGCAAAGTCTAGTTTCTCAATATAAGTTTCCACAGAGCACTTCCACTACCAGGACAACGCGACATGTTTTCCTTTCACTGATCCACTCTCCGTGAGCCTCTCTCTTGTTGGGATGCTGTGCTATCGTTCAGCCTATTAAGGTCCATGTCGATCAGAGCTATCTTGCATGTGTTACCGACCAACTTCAAGTTGTCTGTCTGATTTGTGCACATAGTCGTGATGTTCCCGCTTGCAAATCGATGAGTTGATATCTCCTAAATTTTACTTTGTTTCATTTATTTGCCTGGTGCAATGGATTCTAGCAGCTTGTTGTGGAGAGACTCTAATCTAGAAGAACCCATTAAAGCTGATGGGCTGTGGTGGGTCAGCACGTTAATAGTCGGGCGCTGCCCGATGTGAGGTGGGTGGCGAATGACCAGCGAGATATTATTGTACATCCCACTGCCAGAGGCTGCCTGCAGCACTCGTTCATCATGGAAATCAAGTTGGAGTTATTACTCATAGCTACTTTTTCCCCTGTTGTGATAACATGCTGCAATGAAAATGGGGAGCCCTCTCTCCAGGGCTCCAGGTTTGGTAAAATGTATGAGGAGCTTGGGTTGCCCAAACAGCAGGGTGCTACACTTGTCCTCCCCACCTGAATCTGCAACAATGCAGAAGACAGCTTTTGGCATGTCTGGGGCAAACCTGCTCTGTGTTTATCTGAAACATCAGACTGAGGCTGTGAGGAGCCCGTTTCCATGTTCACTGCGAAGATTCTCAGTTGAGAACTTGCTCATGCAGAGGCCCTGCAACAACAGAGGGAGATTTACACATTTCTCATGATTTCTCATGGTTTTAAGCCAGCAGTGTGGGCTGAAAATGAGATGACATTCAGCGCACAAGAGCAGAAAGCATGCTTACTCTCTTCATGCACACATTGGACACATCACATCAATCTGTTGGATGCATTAATTTCAATTAAAGCTGATAATAAAACAGGTGTACCACGCATCTACATCAAAGCTATTAGAGTTATAGGGTACAAAGTAATTAATGGAATTTGTCCATGTCTACATATATAGAACCCGAATATGTCATTGCACTGTGTGAAGCTTCGTTTGCTCTGGATATCGTACAGGGGATATAATTGAAGGCAATGCATTTCTGAAGATGTTGAACAAAGGCAGGTTTCTTCCCTTGACATCCAGGTTGCATTTGACCGAGTGATGCCCTAGCCAAACTGGAGCCAATGGGAATCAGGAGGAAAACGCTTTGCTGTTTGAAGTCATACCGGAAAGAAGCTGAGCTGGGCGAACCATTGTGGCTAGAAGATTAGGACAGAAGCTATGAATCCTGCAGCAAGTCAGTCATCTCCTGGCTCCCAAAAGCCTGTCCACCATCTACAAGCCACAATCAGGATTGTGATGGAATACTATCCACTGGATTGGATGAGTGCAGGTCCCACCACATTCAAGAAGCTTGACATCATCCGGGGCAAAGCAGCCCAATTTTTTGACACCCCTTTCACAAATATTCATGCCTTGTGCCAACGACAAACAGCAGCAGCTGTGTGCACCATCTGCAAGATGCTCTACAGAAACTCACGAAGGCTGTTTTTGGCAGCAGCTTCCAAACCCGCGACAACACCCATCTAGTTGGACAGGGCAGTAGATAGATGGGAACACCACCAACTGGAATTACCTCCCAAGCCACTCGCATTCCAGACATGAAAAACATCTCCATTCCTCCAATGTCACTGGGTCAAAATCGGCCCTAACAACACTATGGATGTGCCTACAGTAGAATAAATACGATGGTTCAAGATGGCCATTCACCACTGCCTCCTCATGGGCAACTGGGGATTGACATTAAATGATCGCCTTGGCAAAGTTAACGGCATGCCATAAAATGAATGAAAATGTGATAAGTTTTATCTGCATCTTATAATTATTTTTTGTGGATAGACAATTATAAATTAAAAATCCTTAGGCATCCGTCTCCAATTTGTGCCCAATCCTAAATATTTCAACCCACTGTGTGGGATTTTGTGCACCCCTGTACAATTGTTCTTGTACCTGTGTATCCCTGTGCAATTGTGGTAGCCGTAGGTACCCCTACATAGACTGTGGTAGCCTAAGGTTCCTGTATGCATCTGTGGTCTCCCTGTGTATATCTGTCTAGAGGTGCCAATGCCTGGGTATACCTGTCAGCGGTGTAACCTTCTCAATTTGTCAATGAATGTCGCCTTCTAGGGTCGTGGTCTTAAGATTCATATGGTTATGGGAGCTCATAATACACCGTCCAACCAAAGTTTACCCCACTCGCAGAATTGGAACGGAGCTTTCCAGAGCTGGAGGGTGGTCACTTTCTATGCAAATGTATCCAAAAGAGAGTGATCTCCTCCCGAATATTCCGGGAAAGAAGTTGAGTCAGGAATTAAAAAAAAAATAAGGTATACTTTTTCCCTGTTGACTTGTATGGCTTTGAACGTTGCCATACTTGTTGTAGTGAGTGCAATGGAATCAAAATTTAACTGCCTCTCTTAACATTTTCTTTGAGCTGAGACCAAAAATATGGGTGTTTACATCGTATCGATGTGATCAGATTCGCCTGACACGTGAAAGGCCCCTTATTACTTGATACAAATCTGCTTCCATGTGCAGCGGCTATTCATAGGGTGAATGCAATTCTCCTTCTTCGACAAATGTTATCTGACATGTTAGCTGTTTTGAGAAAATGCAATTTTCTGAATGGAAATCGAACCAGAACCCTGGAATCCTAACCATTAAGCTGCCAGGGAAGGATACCTAAATGTAATTGAAATGACCAAAGATCATTTGGAAGTGCTTTAGATTTTGTGTATTGTCTGAAAAGAAATTTTATGAATCTGCTATTTAAAGATCTGTTTACATGTTCCTCTATTCCTGTTCATTTATCCGGCTGTATCTGACTTCACTCGGGAAGGGCTTTTTTCTGCCTATTTACTTCTCCTCTACATTTCAGATACATTGTAAAATAACCCACAGGATCCACATACACTTTTCGAGAATAATGAACTATAAAAATCTTCCCAGATTAGATTACATTCGGCGGAAATGAGGAAAAATACAGATTCATGCCAGCAGCAGAGTGTTGAAACGCATTTAGATACAGCAGAACATGGCAAATTCATATTGCTGGTCGCGCACTGAGAATTGTTTTGCACTACCCCATAGTGTAGTTATGGTCGAGTGGTTAACGCAAAAATCTACAAAGTCCTTCGGGGTCTCCCCACGTATGTCTGAATCCTGCTGGTTACTTCATTCCATTTGCTCCATCAGTCTCAAAATTTGATGAAGTTAATTTGTGATGTACTATGCCTTATGTGGGACGCTGCCCCACACTGATGAACGACAGGAGTTATTCCCTCTCATTCTTATTTATCTGCGTATAATTTCGATATTTCTGCCATAAATTCAGCAAGTTAGAGACATGTTTCCTTCTGGTCTCCTCTCCCTGTGTCTCAATTACTCCACATCTAATTATACATAACAAAAACAGAAAATGCTGAAAAAAGTTAGCTGGTCTAACAGCATCTGTGGAGAGGAAAAAAAGAGTTTCCATTTTTTCTTTGTTCTGAAGAAGAGTCAAACGGACTCAAAATGTTAGTTCTGTCTTTCTTGCCACAGATGCTGCTGAGATTTTCCAGCAATTTTTTTTTGTTTGTTTCAGATTTCCAGCATCTGCAGTATTTAGGTCCTAACTTATTGTTCAATTGACAGCCGCTTCTCTTCCAGGAATGCCTACCTTGCAGAAGCACTGCTCTTCTCTCTGACAGGATTTCCGCGTGTCTCTTTTCCCCTATTCACCTTCATTGTTTTCCATTTCCCTTCTGGTGTTTGACAAAGGTGTTCAGAACAACTCGCTTTCACAGCCGTACTTCCTTCCACAGTGACTGACCCCGTCTCCAATTTACACCTCGTGGTTCCAACTGGAGCTCCGTCCCTCATGTTTTGAAACCGCCCAGGGTTACAGGCATCCCCGGGACATACAACGCTCCTCAGGCTGTTGTTCTCGCCGCATCCTGAGATCCACACTCACTGCCATGCGCTGTTACATGATGACATCAGATCTTTCCATCCTGCATCATTGACTTACCTATCTCAAAGCTGTCCTTGTCCCCAGTTCCATTATATTCTTCCCCACATCCGAGACCTTAAAAATAAACCTTGGCACTTTGTTTCAGGTGCTAAGGGGCGCAAACTCCAAAAAAAACATATTGACACAAAAGACCATCCAGGACCCATCACCCCTTCCCACCCATTTGGTTCCATTCTGTCTTCCAATCCCAGCCCTGGCTGTTTATTCACCAGGCCCACTGACCTTCCCCTCTCTGATGCTGAACGTTCAGTAATCAGTAAAGAATTCAGGTTCATACACTTATGCCCTTGCCTCAAATAATTCTGGGCTCGGCATGATGCTGATCTTTTCTTCCACTGCCTTCGCATTTGTGCTCACATCTTTGAGCAGGAGTCCACCACACCCACACCACCCCCTCCCCCTGCTCCCCACTCTCCCCCACGACCTTCAATGCATCTTCTCACCCACCTCGTGTATTCTCCCTCCACCTGGACCCGTCTCCCTGGCCTCTTACCTGCTCTTGATCTTTTCATTGAGAGCTGTCAGAGTGACATCGGCTGCCTCAATTTGGCTGCTCCTCTCACCCACTCTAACCTGTCTCCTTCTGAAGTTGCCACATTCCATTCTCTCAGGTCCAACCCTGACTTTGTAATCAAACGTGCTGACAACGGTGGTGCTTTTGTTGACTGGCGCACTGATTTCTACCTCACAGATGCTGAGCGCCAACTCAAAGACACTTCCTCCTAACTGCACATGGACCATGACCCCACCACTAAATATCAAGCCATTGCTTCCAAAGCGGTCACTGGCCTGAACTCCCCAGGGGATCTTGCCTCCACAGCTTCCAACCTCATAGTCTCCCAACCTCGGACAGCACGCTACTTCCTCCTCCCCAAAATCCACAAATTTGGCTATCCTGGTGGACCAATCGTGTCAGCCTGTTCCTGCATCATGGAAATTATTTCTTCCTATCTTGATCCCATTCCCCCTCACTTTCTCCACTCTAGTCCCACCTACATCCACAATTCCCTTGATCCCCTACATCATATGAACAATTTCCAGTTCCCTGGCCCTAACCACCTCCTCTTCACCATGGACCTTCAATCTATGTACACATCCATCCCCCGCCAGAATGTTCTGTTCTTCCTTGAACAGAGACCCGAACATTCCCCATCCACAACTTCTCTCCTTCGTCTGACTGAACTTGTTCTCCCACTGAAAAATTTCTCCTTAAACTCGCCTCACTTCCACAAATAACCGCATGGGCCCCAGTTATTCCTGTCACTTTATGGTATATGTGGAGCATTCCTTTTTCCAGTCCTACTCAGGACCCATTCCACAACTCTTTCTCCAGTACATCGATGATTGCTTTGGTGCTGCTTCATCCTCTCGTCTTGGCCTGGAAAAATCTATCAATTTTGCTTCCAATTTCCACCCCACCATAATTTTCACATGGTCCATCTCCGACACTTTTCTTCCCTCTCTTGACCTCTCTGTGTCAGCTTTTGGCGATAGACTGACCACCAATATTCATTACAATCCAACTGACTCTCACAGTACCTCGATTACACCTCCTCAGACTCTGTATCATATAAGGACTCCATCATATTCTCTCAGTTACTTCAATTGCGTAGCATCTGTTCCAACGATGCCACTTTCCAAAACAATGCTTCTGACATTTCTTCCTGAACCGCAGTTTCCCACCCAAAGTGGTTGGCAGGGCCCTCAAGCTTGTCCAACCCATCTCCCGCACCTCTAACCTCATACTTTCCTCCCCCTACCAGAACCTTGATATGTCCTGTAGTCACTTTTCAAGGCATCAGCCTTCGTATTCAAAGGATCATCCTCCGCAAATTCCGCCAACTCCAGCATGAGGCCACCACCAAAAACATCGTCCTGTCACTCACGCTGTACGCATTTTGTATGGACCCGTCCCGCCGGGGCACTCTGGTCCATTCCTGCGTCACCTCCAACACCTCAAGCCCCTCCCACGGCACCTTCCCATGCAATCGCAGCAGGTGCAACACCTGCCCTTTTACTTCCACCCTGCTCAACCTCCAAGGATCTAAACAGTTGTTCCCAGAGAACCAGTGCTTCACTTGTACTTTATTTAATTTGGTCTACTGCATTTGCTGCACCATGCGGTCTCCTCTACATTGGAGAGACCAAACGCAGACTGGGTGGCTGCTTTGTGGAACAAATACGGCCTGGACACGAGCATGATCTCGACCTTCCTGCCGCTTGCAATTTCAACACTTCACCCTGCTCTCGAGCCCACATGTCTGTCTTTTGTCTTCTTCAATGTTCCAGTGAAGCTCAACGCAAACTTGGGGAACAACAACTCACCTTCTGTCTAGACACTCTACAGCCACTCAGAATTAATATTGAGTTCAACAACTTCATATCATGAACTCCATCCTCCAACATCGTGCCTTTTAAACCTTTTTTTTCAAATGTTTTTATTAATTGATATATATAATTTCCCCCATCTATTTCAATTACTTTTTTTGAAATTTATTTGTTGTTTTATACCCACCCTTTAGCTTATTTCGATTTTTCTACACAGTGTCCCTTCCCCCCAACGCACCCGCACAATGGCCATCTGTCACTTGTTAATTCTGCTTTCTACTCTTAATGTCACCTTTGCCACCTCCTTTAGCCAGTATCACCTTCCATCCAGCTTCACCAGTCCCACCGCCTTAAACAGTTTACACTTCACCACATTTTTACTTCTCTTTATTTCTAAAAAAAAGTCATACTGTCTCGAAACGTAAACTCTGTCTTTCTCTCCCCAGATGCTGTCAGGTCTGCTGAGTTTTTCCAACATTTTTGTTTTTGCTTCAGATTTCCAGCATCCGCAGTATTTTGCTTTTCTCTGAAAGGAAAATGTCATTATTGCACAGAAATAAAAGAAGATTATCAACAGTTCCTCAAAGCTGACTGCCAGTCGGATTGGCAGAGCCTGGCCGCCATGGGATCCTGCAACAATCTAGACTTTGGCTTTCGGAGAGCCTCACAATTATGTGGAACATCAAAATGTGATGGGCAAAAGGTTACGTAACCGAACTCAACAAATGAAGCTCTTTCACAACTGAAGTTCAAAATCGATTGTACATGTAAGGTTTACAATAACATTCTTGAAAATAGCAGTGATTTGCCATAGGTTTATTAATGATGCAAAAATACACAAGCGGGAATTTGTAATGTAATCACACTGAGCTACTGTTGGTGGGCGACCCAAACATAGCAGAGCGCTGAGCTCAGTATCTGAAGCCGAATAGACAGTAAAGGTTTGATTCAGAATACGTTTGTTTCCGTATATTAGACAATGCCCCTACCTTGCATTGTTTGGTTGCATTTAGCTGAAATATTTATTTATTGATAATTTAACTCGTGATAAATATCCAAGAATAAAACATTTCAACAGCTAGTCTGTTTTTATCTTTGTATATATCATAATGCATAAACTGGTGCCCATTCAGGTGTTTCCTCAGAAGAACGACACAAGATCGTTCTCCAACGTGACTTTTTGATTCGTTCATGTGGTTTGGGGGTCTCGATAAGCATTTATTACCCATTTATTGTTCAGGGAGCTTTTAAGAATCACCGACAATGCTGTGGGTCTGCAGTCACATGTAGGGCACATCAGCTAATGTTGGGAAGATTCCTTCCCTGAACTTGATGGGTTGTAATGACGATTGGCAATGGTTTCATGGTCATCTTCAAACATTTGCTTCCTGATGATTTTGAGGAATTTATTCTTCACCATTTGCGTTAGTGAGATTTTAACGCCGGTCTCCAGAACATTGCCCCAGGTCTCTGATTACAAATTTAGTGAAAATATTGCGATGTGATTCCGTCCTCTTAAAATGGTGACATCATATGCAATGAATGGATCAACTGAAATACCTTATTATTTCATCCTAGAACTGACTATTGTTACAGGGTAGGCTGAGGCCATTCTATAAGTACTTTCTACAGACTGTTACTTCACAGTTTAACCGAAAAAGATTACGGTTAATATTGCTGAAATAAAAGGAAAACTAGTATAGTTTGAACGCACCAGAGGAGAGTCTGATCAACCTTTCTGTTTACGTGCCTATTATTGAGGTTAAAGTATTTAAAGTCAACACTAAATTAGATCTCTTAAAGATCATATACGTACGACGACCTATATTATGTCTGCGCCGTCCTTCTGTTCTTTTAATGAATTCTGCTCTTCAGAACCAGGCTCAGCATTTTACTTAGTAATTATGGTCGTACATTGGACCCGCCCTTTTGAACATTTCAATCATCTTTGGCAATTCGTGAGCATAGTTTCACTTTTGCACGTCCAAAATGCCTCAGGATTATGGACATCATCATATTAAATACAGAGAAATGCTCTCCCTTCTCGCTGTCTAGAAGAAAATATCAGTGCGGGTGGAAGCGGGTGTTGATGGGAGGGGTGGGGTGCTGGGTGTGGCCTGGAGTTCTTTGTTTAGAATCTTGCCTTCCATTATCCAAATGATTAGGATACTGTTCAAATTATCAAAGCTGATATTTACATTAATCAGTATAACCAATGTCACAACCACGTACAAGGCAGAACTATGAGACGAGGGAAGGGGCGTTTTCCGGGAAATTCAGAGAGTCAGACCTCAGCACCAAAGATAAGGGAACAAATAATGGAACAATGAAAACTTGGGATGTCCAAGATGCCAAATTTCGAAGATCACAAATGCTGCTGTGGTGTCTGGGGTTGGAGGAGTTTTCAGGTTTACAGTGGGTGAGACCAGGGGTTAATGGGTGTTGCGGTGTGGGGAGCCGGGGTGGAGGGGTGGTGGGGGTAGTGGTGGCGGTTGGGAGCGAATGCGGAGGTGGCGATGTATGCACAAGAATGAAGATTTTAAAATCCAAGTATTGCTTAACCGGGACATGATGTAGACCAGCGAACACAGGCAAGATATGCGAATACGACTCGTTGTGGATAAGGGTTCAGGAGCAGAGATTTTTATCACCACAAACTTATGGAAGGCAGAATGTAGGAGTCTGGGTGGATGTGCATTGGAATAGCAAAGTCTGCAGGTGACACAGGATGGAATGAGGAATTCTAGTGCAGATCAACTGAGACAAGGCAAAGTCGTACAATTTTACGGAGATGATCAAAGATTGGTCACAAAATACTGTGGAACCGTGGTCAAAAGCTCATCTCACGGTGAAATTCTGACACCAAGTTTGTAAACAATCTTGTTTAGTCCCAGATATTTCTCAGCAGGGGAAAGGAGTCAGAGTTAGGCAATGGAGTTTAGAAGGGCCCAAATACAATGGCTTCTGGCTTCCTGATATATAATGGGTGAAGATTTATGATCATTTGGTGCTGGATCTGTGATAAGCAGCTTGACGATTCGATCGAGGTGGAGCAATCTAGAGGTTCGATTGCGAGGCAGATCTGGGTGTCAACAGCGGGCATTTGTATTATTCATTCCCGGGCTAGGGCAGTATTTGTTACCCATCCCTTGTTGTGCTTGAGAAGGCGGTGGTGAGCTGCGTTCTTGCACCTCGGCAGTCCATGTGGTGCAGGTGCACCCACAGTGCTGTTACGGAGGGAGTTCCAGGATTTTGACCGATTGGCAATGAAGGAATTATGATCGATCTCCAAGTCAGAATGATCAGTGGCTTGGAGGGGAACTTCGACGTCTGTTGTTCCCTCAAGACTGTTGTCCATGGCCTTCCAAATGGTCGTGGATTTTGAAGATGCGGCTGAAGGAGTCTGGGTGAGTTGCTGATTGAGTCCCTGTTCATGTGAAAACAATGGCTACATTTGAGGGTGATGTCGACGAATGGCAACATGTTGATTGGAAATAGGAAGTGGGCAGAAATAGGTCTTTGCAGTGATTTCCATATCAGATTTAATAGCGCAGAAGAGGGAAGAGAAGCCCTTGCAATCGATGCTCTGGCTGTGATAAAATGAAAAGGAATAGCATGGAATCACGGAAGGGGACCATTCGGCCCCTCATGTCTGCACCTGCTCTCTGAATGAGCAACCCACCTAGCATTATTCCCCACACCCCACCTTAACCCACTGCCCCGCCCCCAACACTCAACTCCACCCCACCCCCATCCCCACTTCCCGTAACCCTGCACATTCTTCCTCTCAGATAACAGTCTAATGAACTGTGAGTGCTTCAGTTACATTGGTCTCCTCCACAGCCTCGGGCAGTGCACTCCAAACCCGGGCACTCGCTGCTCAAAAATATTTCTCCTCATATCACTTCTCCTTCTTTTTGTAATTTCTGAATACATTTTCCCTCCTTCTCGATCCATGCACGAATGGGACAATTATCTACTCTGTCCAGACACCTCATGATTTCGAATAACTCCATCAAACCTGCTCTCAAACTTCATTTCTCTAAGGAAAACAATCCGAACTTATACAATCTATCTTTATAACCAAATGTCCTCATCCCTGGAACAAATCCGATCAATCTGTCCTGCAACATCTCTAATGCCTTCTCATCCTTCCTGAAGCATTGTAGCTAGAACTGGACACAATACTGTAGCTGAGGCTGAACTGAGGCCTCGTTCAAATGCAACATTAATTTCTTGCTATTGTACTCTATTAATAAACCCCAGGATACGGCAGAGCACTGTCAGCATGTCCTGTTCCCTTTAATATTCATGCGCAAACGGTCACTTAGTAATACAGAACTTGAGTACTGTTGAAAAAATACATTTTGTCAAAGCTTTTCTTCTTGCACTCATGTGGACAATCACTTGAAAAATAATGTTATGGCAATTTTTAGCTAATGCTATCCGATCATAGAATCACATCTAATGTCGGACACTGTATTTTGTGTTCTGCAACCACGGTCTGTTCGGGTACCGTCTGTACCTTGCCCGTTCCGACAGCAGAAATGACCTGCTGTTTGATACAATTTGGTAGGTCTCCTATCAAACAGCATCTCCCTCTTCATGTTGATAACGGGCAAGGTACAGACCATATGCAACCAGCCCGTGCTAGCAAAACTCAAAAGGCAGTGTCCAAATTGGATGAGATTCAGCGATTCGGCAACGTTTGCTAAATATTCCTCAGTGAGACAAAATTATGCTGAAAACCAATTTAAGACTGAGTTGAGCTCGCAGAGTGGCACATCTGTGTGTACAAAGAGCTACATATATCAATACCCAGAGCAGTGTTCTTTGCAGCCAGAAAGAAAATGTAAACACAATGTGCCTGCTTCAGCGAAACAATAAGTGATAGTCATTCGTTCCTTCTTTCCTCGGTGCAATGCCTTGGTGAATTGCAAGCCGCATGGTTTGAAATTTGAAACAATTCAGCAGCCATCGACCGGTGCTTTCGCCACGGCAACACCTCTACCAATCAGAGTCCACTTTCCAGTCATTCAGTGCTCTCTCATCAGACAGAAAAAAATTGTTACTTCTCTGACTTTGGTCTTGTAATTGTCATTCTCATTCTCATTGTAAGGCAAAAGTCTTTGGCAAAATGCCTTTTTTCAGCATTAAACAATTTATGAACACATACAACCAAGTCTGATTGTCCCTCCACACCCTTTAGAGTTGTCCAATTTATTTTATAATGACCTTCTATTTTCTTCCTAACAAAATTAATCACTTCACATCACTTTGCACGAAACTTCATCTGCCTCTAGTCCGGCCATTCCACTTATCGACGTCTCTTTGATGTTCTATACTATACTCCGTACATTTCGGAATATCTCTAGGGTTTATATATCTGCAAGGATTAAAATTCTGTCTTATACACAAGGGTCTCGGTCATTAATGCATATCAGGGAAAGCACGTGTCCTAACACTGACCCCGATGAACTCCAGTTCAAACCTTCATGCAGCCCGAAAAGAAATCCATTCAGCAAAACTTTCCGTTTCCTTTCACTCACGGAGTTCCGTCTCCACCTCGTTACTGTTCCATTTATTGCACGAGCTGCAAACTTGCTCACAGGACTGTTGTGTTACGTTGTGTCAAATGGTTTTTGGAAGACTCTATCAAAAGTCGTGCCCTTATCAACCGTCTCTGTTAGCTTTTTAAAAAAATCTACAGCAATTTCGTGGGACAAGATTTTCCATTAACGAATTCATCCATGCTAATTGAAACAAGAGAGTGCAGTCCCAGTTCGCTACAAGACAATGTAAAACTTTGGAAGAGGATGGCTTGGTGAACGCCATCTGCAGACGGACCCAGTGGCGCCCACATCCCAGGAGTGAAGAAATAGTCATTTGATTTTATGCTCTGATAAAATAACGGAGTAGCGAAAATCATGGGGAGCAAATCGATTCTCCCAATTTGCCGACCAGCAGTCCCCCTCACGGCCGAGGTGGACTCCTAAATTTCCCGCGTATGTTCATCAAATCATCCCGCTGGACAAGTGTCAAGGTAAGGAGGAAATTCTCCTTCTGTTACATAATCATTAAAAATGAGATATTCAACAGCTAGCAGACAGCAGGAAATACTGACTTACCAAGAGTATCAATGGCTATGAGCGCATGATAGTAAATATCCTTGATATGTAGAATTATTTGCCGTTCCATTCTTTGGAAGAATCTTCGCCTCCTGTCCTGTTTTCAAGTTCACATTGGAATGTATCTGAGATCCTTAAGACATCCCCTTTATCGTACAATCCGTGCCCAACTGAGAAAAGCAGCTTGCATAACATTTTGCGTTAGTTCCAGGCATTTAACCAACAAACAGCGCTTCCGCTTCAGTGAATTCAGAACGGCAATGGCAAATTTGAGCAGGTCAGTCCACGATACGCCTGCCATTGAAATTCATCATCAGAATGAAATCCTAGTGGAAATGTGCCTCAATGTATACATGATAATTTTGTGGATCAGCACTTGAACGACTCAACAATGGTTCTGGATCTAGCTTAGATCCCTTTTAGGTCTAGTAGTGTGCAATGAGGACGGTTTAATTAATAATCTTACAGAACGCGATTTCTAAGAGAGACTGAAAATAATAAGGTATTTGATTTTGTTTTTGTAAATGATTTGGTTTACGCTGCCTCTCGGATGATGACTCTCATATTAGCAAATAGCTTTTGAATGCGAGCTGTCAAATGTAGGTTGGGTCACCAATTTTAAAGATATAATTGTGGACAAAAAATGGTTCTCATTATAATAATTACTGCACACTTTTAAACACGTACACATTCATTTAAGTTGTATCAGCACCAAGACAAAAGAAGAACACCGCAACCGTGTCGAAAAAGAATGGTTAAACATACCATAGTAATAAACTGCTGGAATGGAAAGCTTTTAGATTTCAGCCACAGATGATCTACAATTTACAAGGATACAGTAAAGAGAATATGATATTACACCAACGGCTAACTTTAACAATAATTTTGTAAACATTTCTATAAATTATGCAGATGAGAAAAAAAATAATCGTGTGAGTAAACCTTGACCCTTTGGACTCAGAGGAAGGTGAAATTATAATGGGGACTGGGGATTTGGCTCAAAAACGATTCAGAATAAACCTGAAACCAAATATCAAATGAATATATTGAACTTGTGTAAATCTGTACCAGAAAAGAAACATTTCTGGAGACATTCATGGGGGTACGTTGCAAGCAATCTCCTAGACCTTCCCACTTACAACAAGGAGTATTACAGAAGAGGTAGCTGCAAAGATAGCAGATGTATTGGATTCGATCTTTCAGAATTACTTAGAATCCAGAACAGTTCCCAAGGTTTGGAAGGTAACGAACTCTGATATTTAGGAAAGGGGCTTGAAAGAAAACGGGGACCAATTAGCTTAACATCACTGCAAGGCAAAATGATATTGTCTTTTCTTTTCGGGACCTGCTAACAGAACAATTGGAAAATCATAGTGGTATTCAGTAAACGCAACACAAGCGTGTGAAGGCGAAAGTGAGTATGGTGATCTGATCAGTGTTTTTGAGGATGTAACGATGAGGAGTATAAAGGGAACACAAGTGAATGCACTAAATTTGGATTATAAGAAAGCATCCATTAAAGTATCCTTAGAGGTTCTTACGCAAACTTAGAAATTACGGGATTTGGCGTCAATATTAGCATGGAAAATGAATTGGTGAATGTACAAACAGTAGAGGATAGGAAGAAAAGTAACATTTTCACCTTGGCAGGCTATAATTACTGAGGTGCCGGATGGATGAATACTTCGGTCTCAGCTTTGTACATTCTATGTTAATGGCCGAAATGATGGAACTGATCTCGAAGTGTAGGTAAAGTTGTTTCTCACAACAAGAGTTCATTTGAGACTGGGAAAGAGCACCGCCACATTGTGATATAAAGAATTACATAACAGTAAACCTGGGATAGGCAGGTTCGACATCAGAAAGACGTAAACTAGATGCTCTTGTAGAAAACGACATGGAGATAACTGTTAGTCGGAGCTATGCTGATGCTTATGTATATCGCCTTGTGATACCAATAAACAGCGACTGTTCAACAGTTGAAACTTTCTTCGTAAGACCAATGGACAGAACCCTTACAACTTGTTGGCAACTAATGAACGAACCCAGAACTGAAGACAAGTAGGGGAAAGACCCCAAAATGTAAAAACTAAAGGAACCATATCCAGACCTGACAAATTCACCAAAACTGAAAAGCACAGTTGGAGATCGCCTAAGAAGAAATCCCATTTCAGAACTGGAGGCTCAAGGGCAGAAGAGAAATCCACCGTGTAGCTGAAGGACTCCAGCAGAACACATCGTGGGCATTGTCAATCCCCATCCAAGACAGAGTCAAATAATCTAGACAGATCGCAAGGGTGAGCAAGCTAAATAATATTTAGAAATGGCAACAAAGGCTGAACAGGTATTTAAAAGTATTGAGGGCATTAATCAGGCAGAACAGTTCATTTCCTCAATCACTACGCCCAGCCCAAGTCAAGAGTCAGCGGCCAAGAAACGTTGAAATAAAAACGTTTGACGCCTCAGTGAATGCCGGAAATCACCTTTGATCAATTGAATACTATACTCTGGGAAATTGGTGAGAAGACCCAAACGTTTGATTCAAAGACTTGCTGCAAAGAAAATAGATCACTTTGAGATCGGGTCCGACATCATCGCTGGAGCCCGCCAAAACCCATAAGCGCGGGATGAAATGAATTAAACAGTGACTGCAGAGCCGTCTTTAAAATTGCAACAACAATTAAACCTGAACTCTCCTCTGCTGAAAGTAAAACAACCATGGATAATAAATCAGATCTAACAGGTCGATCTTTGCTTATCCAAGGAGCAAGTCATGCACAGAATTGGTGGCGTTGGCGGGTATTTTTAAAAGATATATGATAGCTTTAGGGTTAGATAAGGAGACACAGGCTGAAGAACTGAAAACACTTTTGTAATCAGAAGGTCCGATAACCGATGACGTCAATGTGAGCCAAGAAATACATGAATCTCCGGGTAAATTTTGCGCTGTTCTGAAATCTTTCCACATATTTTTTTAATTTAAGAAGGATTAAAATTTTAGTGCGAGTAAAGTTCAGCAACCAGTCCAACAACCTGGAGAGCCCATTAGCATCCTGGACCTCGTGGTGTCCGAGAACGGCCGGCAGTTCACTAGTGAAGGCTTCACTCAATTCACCATCCATTACGGATTTCAACAACTTACCTGCTCCCCAAATTTCCCACAATCAATGGTGAAGCGGAAAGAGGCGGCGCACCATTAAACCCCCTTTTGAGATATAGAAAATACCTCCCATAGACGTTTTGAACATTGAGATCGAAGTTGCTTCAGTGCAATAGGCAGAATCTGAGGAATTTCCCACATAATCTTGGTAGAACTTATTTCTCCTGGATTCTGTTACCAAACTAAAACTGTTTACATTTCGGCATATTGTATTCCACCTGCCCTGTTCTTTCCCACACACTCAGCCCATCCATCTCCCTCTGCAAATTTTCTGCGTTATCTCCAACACACACTTTCCCGCCATTTTTCATCGTCAGTAAACTTAGATACTTTGTGTTGTAAAATTTCTTTTCAGTTGGTGCACAGAGACTTGCAATGTTAAACCGTAACCGTTTGTTGGCAACACATAACTGAATGTGTGTGTGTGTGTGTGTGTGTGTGTGTGTGTGTTTGTGTGGTTGTGTACAAACTATAGCCCAGACTAAGAGCTATCTCCATGCTGACATCCACTCAAGTCTCCTTTTCATGCCTGTCCCATGCCCTAAATTGTCTATCTTAAGTATACTGTCATGTCACTCTTTCTATCACGCTTTGGGCAGTACTATTCTCCAGACTCACATTAACTCTTTCTATGCCGAACTTACTCGCGGTACCTTTCCCTCCATTCTTAACCCAACATAATTGCATTACAATATATTTTTACAGCTACCCTTTCTCCTTGTTCAAGGCAATGAGTTTATAAATTCAGACACTCTGGAGGCCTAACAATTCTACCAGATCTCGTTCTGGTCATATCTGGAGGGTTGTAGGCCATTTTGATTTCAGCCAGCTTTGTTGGTTTGGAGTTGAAAAGTCAGAGTATCCTTTGTTTCTGGCACATTATTTTATTCATTCATTGGATGTGGCAGCCGTCTGGCTAGGCCGGTGTTTGTTACCCATCAACAATTGCCCTTGATAAGGTGGTGCTGAGCTGCTTTATTGAACCGCTGCAATGGATGTGATGTAGGTAGACCCACTTGATTCTCTGCACCTGATTAGCTTTAAAGTATGATAGGAGATTTTCCTCAAAGGATCAGGAGGAGAATCCTGTTCTGGCAGATTGTACCTTCTGGAGTATAATCAAGAGGTATAATCTTGCTTGATCTTCACCTCCCTAGTCTATGATGCCCGGTTTTTCAAGATGCCTGTTCCAAAGCTTGTCACTTCTGTTTAACTGGAGCAGGTCATGGCACAGTATCTCATACTGTAGGCAGAACAGTGCATGTTCATTGGACGATCTCCGTCTTGAACTACCTTCTTGTCCCTGACTGCCAGAATAACATAGAGATCCAAATTGCCTAGGTTTCAGTCTCCTTACCTAAGGAAGGCTAGCTTTCCCTCACAGAAAGGAGAATGTATCTTCATTAGAGTTGTTCATGCAAGAGATTATTGTGTGCGAAGAGGGACTGATTAAGCTAGTCCTGTGCTAAGGTGACCGGCCTGCTTTAAAAACTTTATTTTCAGTAAGATTTAAATCTCAGAACACTCCAGCTTAGAGAATCACGGGAGATACCAGAGTCAGGAGCTGCGACAAGTGCTCCATCATCTCAGTGCTGAGCAGTAGCTCCATCCAAGATCAATCTGCCAACTGTATAACTGCAGCATCTTTTACAAAGACTATTCCAGCTTCCAATACCTCGACGGCTGGTAACATATTTAGCACCAAAACGCTCCTGATTAGGAATTTACGAGCAGATCATAGACTCACAATAGCATAAGGTATCGACGTGGGTGCTCCAGAGTTGTCTGAATTCTGGATCGACGTGATATCGTCCTGTGATAACACTGCAAATGTAAGATATTCATCACCGAGCAGAGATGACAAAAACTCATAAACAACCCTTATTACAGTTCTGGTGAGGAAGGTGGGGGCTTAATTTATGTTTCTAACTATTCAAAAAGATACGGTACACTTCATCTACAGTCGCTATCTTATTCTTGCTCCACCAGCTCTATGTTTATTCATCAGCCAAAGTGATTCTTACTGACGTGACCCCAGAATTGTATCTGCTTTCATTTTATGAAGGAGCAGTGTTTGATGTTGAACTGAATGAGTCACAGGCATCAACCAAGATTCTCTGGGTTATTTTTTTCCCACTCCACAGGGCCCAGCCAATTCTAGTGTCACGGAGCGAATGGATAAAATGAAAAGCAAATATCTCTGCATCAACCTCTCTGTCTCTTCCCCAGCTCTCTCTCCCTCGATAACCCTCTATCTCTCTCTTTCCATTTTGTTTCCCTATGGCTCTCTGTGTTACTCTCCCTCTCAAACCCCAACATCCCCGCACCCCTTCAGCCTGTCTCTCTCTCTCTCACGCACACACACACACACACACACACACACACACACACACACACACACACACACACACACACACACACACACACACACACACACACACACACACACACACACACACACACACACACACACACACACACACACAAAGCCACACTGATGCTAACACATTTTCTTCGTATTCAGGCCCAAACGAATTAAAACGAAATATTTATAGGAAAGCCGCAGTGACTGCCTTTAATGAGATTGTTTGAGTCAAGTCGTGGTTCCTTGCCACGATTGGGAAAGTATGGCCAGACAAAAGCAAATGTTTTCGATGAGGAAAAATGTATCGAGTAAAATGTTAGAAGTAAAGGCTGTCAGATTGTTTTCTTTTTATTCATTCACGTGATGAGGGCTTGCTGGCTGGGCCAGCCTATATTGCCCATCCTTTGTCCTTGAAAAGATGATGGTCTGCTGCCTTCTTGAACCGTCACACTTCCTGTGGTGTAGGTACATGCACAGTTCTAATAGTGAGGGAGTTCCAGGGCTTTCAACCACGTGACAGTAAAGGAAATGCAATATATTTCTGTGTCAGGATGGTGAGTGACTTGGACCGGAACGTCCAGGTGGAGTTGCTCCCATTGGAGGTGCTCCCAATTATCTTCTGCCCTTGTCCTTCTAGATGTTTGTGGTCGTTGGTTTGGAAGGTGCTGCTTATGGAGCCTTGGTGAATTCCTGCTGTGAATCCTGTAGATGGTAGACACTGCTTATGTCATCCATCAGTGGTGGTTGGAGTGAATGCTTGTGCATGGGGTGCTACTCAAGCAGGCTGCGTGGAATTCGACCATGTCAAATTACTTGAGTGTTGTGGGATATGCACTCATCCAGGCAAGTGAGGAGTATCCCATCACACTCCAGACTTGTGCCTTTTCGATTACATACAGGCTCTCAGGAGTCAGGGAGTGAGTTACTCGTTGCAGGATCCACGTCCTTTGACCTGCGCTTGTAGCCATAGCATTTAAATAGCTAGTCCAGTTCTGTTTCTGGTCAATGTTAACCCCTATAATGTTGATTGTGGGGATTCAGTGAAGGTAGTGCAGTCAGACGTCAAGGGACGATGGCTAGATTATGTCTTCTTGGAGATTATAGTTGCGTGTCCCTTGTGTGTTGTGAATGTTACTTGTCACTTGTCAGCCCAAGCCTGGATATTGCCCAGGTCTTCCTGCGTTTGGCCATGGACTGCTTCAGTATCCGAGGAGTCGCAAATGGTGCTGCACATTTTGCAATCATCAGCGAACATCCCCACTTCTGACCTTATGATGGACTGAAGATCATTGATGAAACAACTGATGATGGTTCGGCGGAGTACACGACCCAGAGGACACTACACAGCAAGTGAGAACCATGGAAAATAATAGAAAATTCATTGTAGAAATGAATAATAAACACAGGTAGTAAAGGGTGACTGGGAGAATAGACTTGCAGATTTGTTTTCCCTCTATACATATAAATATAAAAGTTTGCGAAAACAGGAATGGGCCGAATAAGGACTAAAACGTCGTTTCACGCCTGAAACAGAGGACTTATATTGTGTTTGCCAAGAAATAAAAACATGGCCAAAGGCAGAGTGAAACCCAAGGTAGTTGTGAAAATAGATGGATGACAATTGTCGAAAGAGGAGGCATTATAAACCTGGCTTTACTTAAATGTTGATAATTCAGCAGGATTTGTTCAAGAGCGGAATGTTGAGGAAAGTAAGTTTGGAAATTGCGGAGCACGGTGGGCCACAAATTTCCAATCCTGCTTAGTTATAATGGACGATGCTAGAGGATTGTAGATTTGCAAATGTTATACCATTGTTCACAAAATATAGTTAATTATCAATTTGTAAACCGCACATGCACCATTTTAACCTCAAGTGGTGGAAGAGCTTTTGGAATCGATATCCAGAGACAAAATGTGTTACCACATGGATTAGTGCGGAGTATTTAAGCAAAGCATGTCTGGGTGTATTTAAAGCAGATTGCGTTCAGTTAACGTGATTGTTTTGGGAAGAAGACTGTGAGTGGAGCATGGGCACCAAGTCAGCTGAATGATAGAAAACAAGGAGCCGCGGTGAATTGCTATATAATAGGATTTCCCAGCCATCAGCAGTGTTATCAATGCTGTTTTTCTTCAACATAGGACCGAGGAGTCAACATGGATGGCACCATTTCAAAATGTGTTGATGACACAAAACTCAGAAATGTTGTAAAATTCAGAGGAGGATAATAATGAACTTACAGAGGACAGAGGTAGGCTGGTGGGACAGATGCCATGACATGAATTTTAATGCGGAGAAGAGTGAAGTTGTACGTTTTCAGGGAGAACGAGGAAAGGTGATATAAGTTACACTAGTCAACGCTAAATGAGATACCGGAGCCGAGGGGCCTGGAGAAATGGCTGCACCAACCATTGAAGTTGGCAGTGCATGTCGGGGCATTAGTTAAATTAGTGACAGGTGATTCAGCGCAAAATCAAGTGGGTCCACTGACTGTGGGTTGGATTTTCAATTCTTTCCCAGCGTTCGGCGGAGTTGCATGGAGATGGAACTGGAAGATTTTTCTACATGGCTTTCCGTCAGAGATTTGTTGTGTTTATAGCAAATGTACTAACGACTAAACTGCAGGAAACATAATCCAACTGCAGTTGCCATGTAGGCGTTGATTTCAGAGACAGTCGGCTCGCATCACCGCTTGGCAGAAGAACAGACAACACTGTGGAGAGTTCTCACTGCTTTTCGCTAGTATTTGCACTGTGCTGAGTGTTCTTTATAAGAAGTGAAACCGAGATAAATTTAAAGCAAAAACGTTTTAGGGGGAAAACATTAGTTTCTCAGTCAGTGAATTACTTGTCGCTGACAAATTTCTGGGCTATGACGTATATTTTGCAATATCCGTGTTTCACTTCACGCAGATGTAGTTTATAGCAATTCACATGAATTAATACCCTGCTGTACGACACTTGTAAAGCACATGATTTTAGTGCCGCCTGCTGAACAGTCGATGCAGAGCCAGTCATTAAGGATGTGGGGAGCGCACAAAGAGCAGTTATTTCAGGCACCAAATGAGCAATGGGCATATTTCCTAGGTGGTGAGAAACAGGAGAACAAATAGATGCAAAAGGATTTGGGTCCTCAGGTACACGGCTCACTAACCACCAGTGCACATGTACAAACAATCATTTTAAGATCTCAACTTCCAGGCTGTCATGTACGAAGTACCACTCATTCCAATATATATTTACACAACTGCCTTTAATTTGCTGCTACACGGATCTATGCAACAGGCATAAAAACTACAAAGGAGCTTTGTAATGCAATGTCGCAAATTACGTACCACCGTTTTGCTGTGAACATGATTGTACACCACTTCTGGGATCGCAAACTTATTAAGAATTCTTTATGAGTGATGGCGCTGTATGACAGTGCAAATTGAGAATTCTGAGGATGGTACAATTGAGGCAGCAGAACAGCCAGAATTTTCGTGATTTTTTGTGATGCCGTGAAACACATAAAACATCTTCCTCTATTTCTCATATTCGTATAGATGCTGCTCAAAGCACCAGGATTACATTGGCACTGGATTGGAAGCAGTGCTCATTCCAGAGTTTAGTTGGTCACTATAGGAGTTCAGTTCTGATAATCTTACATTTGTATAATTACAGGAAGGGTAAAGCAGAGAAGGTGTCAGTCCTGTTCTTGCTGGTTCCTTGAAGGAGACATTTACCTAGTGAGTATCCCCGGCCATTTTCTGCATCTTTTCCCCCACATTTCAGGGATTCTGCCTGTTCCTCATCTCTTGAGAAAAGAAGAATGAAGGGTGGTCTGATCGAGGTTTCTACCCTGTTAGAATCTAGTGTTAGATTAAATAGGGAGAAGATGCATCAGCCGACGGGACGAATGGAGTTGAATCAGCACACATTGCTGGCACTGATTCACAGCGCCAGTGTCTCAGTCCAGCAAGGGAAAAGTCCAGAAGAATTTATCACACTTAGAGCAACTGGAAATCTGGAAATAATTCCTAAAAATTATCGCGGACGCCAAAATTTCGTGAAAAAATGTTATATGTTTTGCAAACCGATTAAACATATCCATCTCTTCTGTTCTCTTGAATTAGTCAGCATTCTTTCAGTGGACGTGGGGAAGATGTTTCCATTACTAGGAGAGACTAGGTCCCGAGGGCACAGCCTCAGAGTAAAGGGAGAACCTTTTAGAATAGAGATGAGGAGAAACCTATTCAGCCAGAGACTGGTGAATCTATGGAATTCATTGCCACAGAAGCATTGCAGGCCACGTCATTGAGTGTCTTTAGGACAGAGATAGATAGGTTCTTGATTAGTAAGGCGAGCAAAGGTTAAAGAGAGAAGGCGGCAGAATGGGGTAGAGAAACTTATCAGTCATGATTGAATGGCAGAGCAGACTCAATTGGCCGATTAGCCTACTTTCTGCTCCTATGTCTTATGGTATTATGGTCTTTGCTTTTTGAAACTGTAAGTTCACTGCGACTAAGCCGTTTGACCCAAAATGCTGCACTTGGATTAGGCCTGGAGCAATGGGTTCTCAGAATAAATGCCTGATGGTCTACTGACATGGCTGTCCGGTCTGTATTGAACTTGTTTTCCATTGCTGCCTTCACTGTCTAACAAGAGTCTTCACAGCGTTCATATTTTTTTCCATTTCCTTCTTTGGTAATTCACTGCCTACAGTGTATGTCCCTCACAGACAGACTGGCAGCCGCCCTTTGGCTTCATGTCACAAATCTTCTAACTTGCATCAACTATTCGTTTTAACCAGAGGAGTGTGACGTGGCAATTGTTGTTACCCTGGTCTGTGCACTGGACCTTCAAAGCTTTGAAGCAGTATTTATTTCACGGAGCTATTATGTAGCAGAAATTGAAAACAGAAGCTCCAAAGGCACAGAGATTGATTTCTCGAGTGGGTAAACCATTTATTATGGCGTTTGTTTGGGAAAAGTGTGATACTATTCCCTTGAAAGCAATACAGCTCATTCGGAATAAAGTTTAAATTGTGTAAATCACTAAGTGTAGGAATGTAAATGTATCTGCCAGCCCCAGATCATCATTAAAACGATCCACCATTTAACCCTCCCCGCTCTTTCTTGAATAAGTGCAGTGGCATAAACCAGTGAATCTCCTCCCTTGGTCTGCTAAACCTGTAATAAAGCAAACTGCTTCCTTAAGTAAACACCTCTAAATGTAATATTGGTCCATCCGGGCTTCTTAATATCTGCACGTAAACACAAATTTTTTTTTTCGGATGTTGTTATGTTGATGTAACCTTCATAACAACTGCCTCATCTTATTTCTTACTGGGCTTAACAGGTTTTATTTCTTCCCTTTTCTATCTTGGCACCTTCATATTACATTTGGGCGGTTGCTATGCAGCCATTCATAACCCCATCTGGACATAACTTTTCATTCTTTACCATAACCGATACAAATCTCTATGGATGTTGCATCAAGAAATATGTTCACCCCTTCCCTCCACCATCACAGACATTCGTCTTTGTACATCCTGCCCTTTGCTGCTTTCAACGTTTTTAATACTTGGAATATTTCTAACTTGCTTCATTTCTGTTGATAAGTCAGCGACCTGAACAGTTCACTCTGATACCTGCACAGGTGCTCCCTGACCGACTGAGGATTTCCAGGATGTTTTTGTTTTAAATATTCCCAGCAATCACGCTACATTGATTTACTGTCTGAAAGGTCGGTGGACTGAGATTCAATCTGAATTTAAAAAGAACTAATTTAAAGGGTGACTTGGAAAGTGTTTGCGGAACAAATTTGACATCTCCTTCCAAGAATGGGCACAGAGTAGATGGGCCGACAGGCCTCCTTATGAACTGCAAGATTTGATGAATCGCGGCTTTAATTTCTGCGTTGAGCGGGAGATTAGAAAATAGCTGAAGACGTGAAGGTGATGAACAAATGCTGCCAGGTAATTGTCTGCTGTTTTGTGCCGAACATGTAACACTTGTAAGAGGATTTGAAGCAGAACATAAATCTACAAATTACTGCTATATTAACTCCTAAAGCCCTTAATTAACCTCGCTTCCACTTACACTCCCGTTAAGGAAACAATAAAAACAAATATATTTAAACAGACCCCAGCAATTTGACACAATGCCCTGGGCAGAAGTATTCAAAGTGGCTATTCCAAGCTTCAGTCCCTGCAGACAGCACGCTTAATGCACAAATACTGAAGGCTGCTTGCACTTCGAGTCGACCTTAGAATGCCTTCCCTGCCATCGTTCTCCTTTATACATGTTTGTCATTTTTAATTTGAGCCCCATTGTTCCCATGTGTCTTTGGAACTTCAACTCTCTCATAATATGAATCATATTGCTAATCAGAGTGCTAATATTATCAGGAACCTTTGGAAAAAAAAACATGCTGATTTGTTGCCTTCTCTGGTGAGGTGTAACATCCAACCATCTCATTGAAATTCAAGATATTCAGATTTATAGACAACTGCAAATTCTGCTCACCTCACATTCTAAGACTTCAACCATGTTTTCCTATTTAGCATATCAAACCTAGCTTCATTTGATGAGTCAAAGCCTCCAGTCCAGCTGTCTCCAATTAAGTTAAATCCCACATACACTCAGAAAAACTAATCAAATCCCATTATTGGCAACTTTTACAATAAATCTCAATAATGTTAGAATTATTGTACGTTTGTGACATCTAGAATTCCCTCCATTAAGCTCTGAGCCCCGTTACCTCTCTCTTCCTTCAAACACTCGTTCAAATCCACCCATTTGGTCAGATAGTTCGTCATTTTCCTAAATACCTCCATGGGAAGCTTGGTTTTAAATGTTGATATATAACTCTCCTTTCAAGCACATTGGCAAGAGGAGGGGTGGAGAGTGTTATTTTGTGAATTGGAACTAATACATGGAAGATTCTGCTGTTTTGTTCTGTTCAGCAGGCTTCAAAATTAAATTGTCTGGATCAGTTAAAAGTTAATATATCCCTCCGGTCAGATCTTGGGTTGTGGAATATTGATGTGGGTCGCTGCTGAATCTGGGATGACGAGTTTTATCTAACGTTGGCTCCCATTTTTAGCAGCAGATACCACAGGATATCGACGTTCATCATGCCGGACCTCCACCATCGATTTATAATTTGGTAATTTCTATGAGGTGACGAGGACTGCACACAGTACACAAACTATGGCCTAACTAATGATTGATAAAGTTCCTCCATCACCTGCCTGCTCGTATGTGTTATGCCTCGTCTAATAAGCGAAATGATTCAGCTTGACTTCTTAAGCACCTCACTGGCCTTTCAAGTAACATTCGGGAATCTGTGGAGATTCGCTCCAATGTCCATCACTTCCTCTAAACCTCCCAATACTCTCTAAATTAAGTGTGTATTCCCTTTGACCTGTTTCAGCTCCCCAGCTGCATTACATCGCTCTCCCCCAGGTTGATTTCCATTTCGCACTTTTCTGACCATCTAACCTGTCAATGGATAACTTCCTGCTATCAAACCTCCTCACTATCAAACACAACTACTGTTCTCGTTGCCTGAAAACTTAATGAAGATTCCCCCTATATATATTGCCAAATAGCTAATATATGCAATAAAAAGCACGGCTAAATATGCATGTGGCTTTTTTTTCAGGAGAGAAATCTGGTTGGTACAAATGCCCTTAACGCCCAATACCCTTAACGCTGATGTTTTCAGGTTTCACATCGGTGCTCGGGCGCTCTTTAAAATGTAAATTCTCCGTTCGCTCTGCCATAGAGCCTGATAAACAATTCCCAGTGATGAGTGCAGCAAAACAGTGCAACGGATTGGAAAGCTTTGCATTATAACTCCACACCGTTAATTGGTGACACATAACCTCCTGGGCTCAGAAATCAATGCCGGCCCGTCTAATTCCAACCAATCTCGAACGCTTCGTTATGAAGGCAGCCAGATGAGGGTAAACGCGAGGCAAAACAAGAGTGAGATCTCCCCACAATGTTGTTCTGGGACTTGGGAAGCTGCGCTGTTGCATGACTGTTAATCAGATAAATACATCAACCACAGGGACAGTTGACCTGTTACTTACCGCTTTACCAACTTGCTCTGATCGCCACGAGTCATCCATTGGGGGCAGACGGAAATATATTTCAGTTCCCTGACATTGCAACTCCCCCGAATGATAGCACCAAATGTAAATTTCAACAGGCATCCGTAATTTCTCGTTTAAGCTACCGTCGTGCATTTGCCATGAAATCCACACGCTTCAATTCCAACATCCTTGAGATACGGCAACATTTCGCCATTATTTTTACTTCAGTGTTGGAATTGCGTATACTTATTAAATATAGCATCCTTCCGAAGGCAATTGTGAATGAACAAATTTCACTGGTCATGTGCGGCATGCCCACACCCCATGAAATAAATCGAAAAGAGATTGCATAGATATCAGCCCATTGATGACGGGAGATTTTGCAGCTGAAGGTTTGCTTTGGACAGATTATTTTCATCATTGATAATAAGGAGAACGTATCTGTTGCTGAACAGCTTTGTGAAGATCGGATCATTCAGCAGCTCTGGGAGAAACATACACTCGTCAGTAACCTGAAGTTTCCACTGGGCAAATAGGAGAGCTCCAGACTCTGCGCAATCAATCAGCAAGGAAGAATACTAAATTCTCCAAACACTGCCAGTTGAATGTGAAAACCAGATACTAGGGTAACTCTATTAGTAGGTCGATTAGCTCTGCCGGTTAGATCGTGGTGCTAATAACGCCAAGGTCGCAGGGTCGGTCCCCGTACGTGCAAAGGAATTTTAGTCGACTTTGGAATTAAAGCTATAAACAGCCCTCGACACGACAACAATAACTCGCTTCACAAAAATTTCATGCAAATACTGCTTCTGTCAGCAAAGTATATCCATTGCCAAATTTTTCAACATTGGTTCAGCTGCTCGCGAGGCCAAAAAAGCATTTGCTGCTTCGATATGTCTTTTAAAAAAGTTGCACAATATACTCCTAATTTGTTGTTAATTATTCTCAAATATTCCCGGAGGGAAGTAAAACACTGAACCGCGCAATGTCTACTTCATTGCTGAGCTACTTGTAAGCGACGGAAAAACTAGGTCGCTGAGAAACCAATGTTTTCCCGTCTAACCTGTCGTCATTCCAATCTCTGTCTGAAAATTTAGCCACAAAGAAACCAAACAGAGGGTAAACCGAACGCAAAATAACTGTGAGCTCTCACCACTGTGAAGTAGCTTTACTGTATGACTGTTACTGGGATAGATTTGTAAATCTCCAAGGGTAGTCGGCCGGTTATTTGTTCTCTCATTAATTGGTTCCGCAACTTGCTGTAATCGCCTAAAGCCGCTGATTGAGAGCAAGGTGGAAATATGTTTCAGTTTCCTGCACTTGCAACTTCCACGACTTCTCCTACCAAATTTAGAATTCAACAGGCACACGGTCATTTCTCGCTAAAGAACCTGTCATAATTCATAAACACTTTGATCGTCTTACTTCTCATTCGCAATTCAGTTCCAATTGCCATCTTCACTTGCATCAACCTGAGGACAGGGCAATATCTCAAAACTAATTATACTTCAATGTTTGAAGTGCCTTCACTTTGAAAATGTAGCAATCCTTCTCAAGAAAATTTCGGATGAGCAACTTATACTGGTCGTGGAGGCATATCCATATCTCATGAAATACATAGAAATTGGATATGATGTCAGCCTGTTGATGGCGAGAAGTTTTTCAGCTTGAGGGTTGCTTTCGGCGGAATATTTTTGACATTCAGAAGGAGAGCGTTGAAGTTGCGGAGCAGCTTTGTTAAGATCGGAACAACGAAGCAGCTCTGGGGAAAACTCATTTCCCTCCAGCTCGCTGGTAACCTGAAGCTTTCAATTTATAAATACGATAGTTCCAACGTTCCAGCTGGTGCGTGGTCAGGCAGTAAATACTGAGTATCCATGGTCCCTGGGTGGTTCTTCGGTAACATTCCAGACACAGAATCCGAGTGACACCCGCCCACTTGCTGCCTTGATACTGTCTCAAAGAAGTTTACTGGAAGGATATTGAGCCTATATTATTTTCTTGCTTTGAAAAAGTGTCTGCGTGTATGATAGGAAAGAATCAAGGCCCATAATTCTCAATCGGAACACATCTTAACTTTCCCTCTACATACTGTGCTATTTATCCGGCTGTCGCTATCACTGATTACGTTTCCCTCTTTCTTACGGAGAACCTATTGACAATCATGATTCTCGCCAGAAGAAACTGCGGCCTTTCCAAATGTATGTCTGCTATATGGTGTCTGGCAAAAACAGATCTACTGATCAAGTTTTTGATATGTTAGAATATCAAGCTTCCAACAATAACTTTACACATCCATTCCTCTCCAACACTGTCATTGTTACGGCAGTACCAAACTTTAAATTGTACAGGCACTCTGTCATTTCACGCTGAAGCACCTGTCATAATTTGGCACTGAAGTGGCCGCCATACTTATCATTCGCAATTTAGTTCCATTTCCAATCTTCTGTTGCCACTGTCACTGTCAGCAATATATGGCCAGAATTTTAAAGTATGTCACTGTGAAAACTGCTACAGTGAACAAAACAGTGGTCTCTATGTTCATCTATTGGGAGAATTTGCCATTTCGGTTGCCAAGGAACACAAATGTTCATTTATCAGCAACTGAACAAACTGCAGAAACGGGTGATCAGCAAACTGATCACTAACAATGTTCACTGGGGTGCCGGCCCTGGCGCGGATTTTTTTCCCATCGTCTTCCGGGGTAGCGGAATTTTCGCCTATATTTGCAGTTTGTCTCGTTTCTAACAAATCTACATTAATTGATCTGCGTAAATTATTTGTGTTACCAAACTTCGTGTCAATGTGTTTAATTTAATGCATTTTCAAGTCAGGGAGCTGATGCGAGAAGATAATCATTTTTATCATGGAGGTTGCGAGCAATGTTTGAACATTCACTCCGAACCGCATACACTACAGTCATGCACAACACCTTAACCACTCGGTCGCCACAGCTGGACAAATACAGTCTTGTCACATGTCGGTACAAAATGCCAGGCTTAATATAATGTATAAAACATCAGACAATTGCCTAGAATCATTCATTCATCACCTTCATCTCATGAGCCCTTTTCTAATCTCCCAGCCCATGTCGAAATGAAACTCCTGAATCGCGGAATCGTATCATTCAGAAGGAAGCCTGTCGGCCAGTTAAGTCTGTCCATGCTCTTTGATGGATCTGGTAATAATGCTCCACATTCCAGCTTTTCTCCATTACCCTGTAAATTAGATCTATTGAAATCCCGATTGAACCTGCTTTCCCCATACTTTCAGTTGGAAAAATGAAGTTGCTTCAAAGCTGGAAATAAAAAAAAAACAGAACTGCCAAAGAAAGAAATGCAACAAAAGTTTGCGATGTCTCTTTGTGGACAGTGAAGGCGGCTGTGGGAAGCACATGAAATGAATCCCGGGTACCTCACTCGGTAGCGGATCAGACTTTTATCCTGAAGGCCCAGGTTCCCAGCGCTGTCTGCGCGTTGCCTTTTTGACTCAAGGTGTTCACTCCCAGCAAAACGACAACAAAACGACTCATGGACGTTTAATTCTTCAAGGAGAACTGAAGAAACGGAGAACCCTTTGATTTGCAGATCAATACCTACTATCTCGTAATTGTGGTAGCTTCGATCGATTTTAGAATAGTTTTCAGGTTTCCAGTTACTCTAAGTGTGAAAAGTGCTTCCTGATTTTTCCTTTGGTTGGAACGATCGCTATGGATCAGAGGCAAAACATGTCAAGATTCAACGTCATTCTTACCGGCGGGAGAAAAAAGTTTTTTCCATGTTTAAAATAACAAATCACTTTAACAGGTTTGAAAACTTCATTCTTCTACACTCAAGGAAATAGAAAAGTTTGGAAGCCCTGAAAAGGGTAGGGGGCGGTGTTATGCAGGGACCAGGAAGAAGGTGAAGGATTGACACTGGGTGAAGTTCTCTTTCTGAAAACCAGCACAGACAGGATGGGCCAAATGGCCTTCTATGCTGTGCCCATTCTTTGATTATATTTTACATGTCATTGTGGCATAAAATGAGGTTGAGGTCATTATGAGGTTCTTTCAAATGAGATTTGGACACGACTCCAGGTTAGGGCTGCTGTGAAGTTTGGAATGCATCGACAGCTTTTACTACTTTTTGTTCTTGGGTGAAGGAATTGCTGGTAAAGGCAATAATTATTTATGAAGCCTTCTTGACCACTGTACGTGCAAGCTCTGCACAGCTTAAATCTGATCCTTTTATTGTGTGATCACATCGAAAGTGACTGTCTGTGAGGACAGGAGACAATAGGCACAAAGAAACAAGTGTTGTAATGGGAATGAGATGAACAGGATTTGTAGAAGGCAGTAGTTCAGTCTCTGTTGTTGTATCCCGTCTGGCTCTGGGCGCTGCTCTTTAGGAACAATGTGATGATTTGAAGGATATTGGATAAAGGGCAGGAAAGATTCACGAGAATAATCCTGGAATGAGGAACTTCAGTTATGATGGTAGATTGGAGAAGTTAGGACTGTTTTCCTTGCAGAAAAGAAGGCTGAGAGGAGGTTTGATAGAAGGATGGAAAACCACGAGGTGACCGGTCAGAAGAGACAGGGAGAAAGTGTTGCCGTTCCCGAAAGGTTCAAGACTGAGAGGTTAGAGACTAAAAGTAGTTTGTTAAAAAAAAGCAAAAGTGACACGTGGAAAAACTTCACTTTTCTTGCAAAAAGTGGTCAAGGCCTGGAATGCACTGCCTGAGAGTGTGCTGGAGGCAGGTTCAAAGGAAGAATTAACAAGAGCGTTACACTATTATTTGGCTTCAAATCCTACCTGTGGCTCTGGGTCCTAGGGTCCAAGTCGCAATAATGAACTTTCAAAAAAAAATTATCAACTTCCTAATGCAATCATGAGTATGGGTTTTGGTAAAGGGGTTGTCAATCGGTAAAATGTAGGAACTGAGCTCTGGTTCAGTGTCTGGATTTGAAGTGGGTTAGGAGGGTGTTCAAGAAGCAAACAAAATTCCAGAGGGGGAAAACTGAAAGTTTGGCGAGGAGGAAAAGCGAGGAATGTGAATGGCGTTCACAATCTTTCAAATTGTATTCAATGAAAGACCAAAAGGGAATACCATCCCTGTGCCAAGGAGCTGCTGATTAGTGCAATGATCGGAAAATAGAACTGAAATTATCAGAATTCTGGTGTATACTGTGGGAGAGGAAACGTGGTAAACAAGGAAACAAAAGGTGGTGCATTCTGAACAGCTGCCGTCAAAAAGCAAAGGAAATGATGGAAAAAGTATTTTTTAAAAAAAATGAACAACATGGTGGCAGAGATTAAAATGTAATTTACTCTGTCATGTTACAGTCACGGTTTGCAAGATGCACGTTTATTGTCTGATTATTAATGAATTTTGTGTGCATACTCATTAGCAAATCGAACATAGCCCGGCTCCTCTCTTTTTTAAAGTATCTTTTTTCAGCAAACTATCCTCAATTCAATCTACTAACCCACTAATTTCACAGAAATTCCGATTCAGCCTAATTGAGGTGAAAGAGCCAGTTTCTGTGTTAACGCACGCACGGAAATTTAGCCTGACTGTCTGGGTTAAGGGCCCTTCATCTCAAGGGGTTCTCATATCCCGGGAATCTCTGAGAACGACAGCAGATCCTTGACTCTGTTGATATAGAACCTTTTTCTGCATCTGTCTTCCACATACCAACCAATTTCATCTCTGTTTCTAATTTTGCGTTCTTTCTCTGGATAAACACCAGAACATTCTCCACGTCGTGGAGTTGAACTCAGGTGTCTGGCGTCACAAATAGGGATACTAACGAGTAAACTGAACTGCACGATAGGTACAGGATTAGATCTTCCATGCTTCTGACATGCACACACAGACTCCTTTACAGCGCATCAAAACAATGATCATTACGCTTTTGCAGAGGAGATGGTTTCTAACTGACCTAAACGAGCATAATAATCGTCTTGTGTAAAACAATCTAAAATATATAAAGCCATAAAATGCAAAGGTGAACATATGTGTGCATTTGTGATGCGGAGGTAATGCTAGATAGTTGGAGAGAGAGAGAGAGAGAGAGAGAAAGGGGCAATGATGCCAGAGGATTGGAGGATTGATAATGTGATATCCATGTTGAAACAAGTAGCTTTTGGAAACCTTCTGATTTGAATTTCTCCCACGTGTGTTTTCGGAACAAAATCTCAGCGAAACGGATCAAAATAATTTCCTGGCTAAGCGTTTCTTATTTGAAAGGTTTAAGATTAACAATAATAAAAACATAAAATATTAGAAAAGCTCAACAGGTCTGACAGCGTCTGTGGAGAGTGTAATCAACTTAACGTTTCGGATCGGTACGACATCCTCAAATTGCGATGGGCGGGAATGGAACACCAATCAGCTGCGCGGAAAACAGATTATATTCCCACTACAACACTAACGATGATTACAGGCCCTTTAATGGCGGGAAAATGCCAAGGCACTTACCTAGAGCGTTAACATTAAAAATAAAACGGCAGTTTGCTATGCAGCCAGTCACAATCTCATCTGGACTCATCTTTATTTTATCACAACCATTAAAATTCTGTTCAGCTTTTGTAACATGAAACCGTTTCTCTCCTACACACCAACAAACCACCGCCCCACCAAAAACCCTCACTCACCTCTTTTGTTCACCCTGGGCTCCCCGCTCTCCACTGGTTTAAACATTGCATCCTTCTACAATACTGCTGTTCTGATGAAAAGCCATCGACCTGAACAGGTCACTGTTTTTGTATACACTGATGATCTATGTTCTATAACCTCCTAAATATTTTGGGTCCTTTTTTTGTTCCTGTTTCTTTTTTCACTTTTCCAGTGACTACACTGTTTTCCTTTTCCATTTGAAAGGTTTGCGAAAAAGTTGCGAGCAATATTTATATTCCTTGCTCTTGCTCCTTGCTAATCTTCCAGTTTTCTTCCTCCATAGATCTGTTTGTCCCGTGAACTCCCTCCTAACGCTCCTCAATTTCGGACACTAAACCACAACTCAGTCCCTATGCTGAAGCCAATGATTGCCACAGTAATGAAGTCCCCCTTCCTGATTTCTGCAGTGATTTGACACAAGCTTTTCAAATGCTAAGGAAAAACAGATCAGTCAGTCGAAGAGCCCATTTCAATTGAGTGGGTATCTCGGAGTGAAAACATTAAAACCAGAGATTCCAGCATGGAAATTAGGAAACAATTCTACACACAAAGAGAGCTAGAACTACAGGGTCACATTATGTGAACGGAATTTAATGTTTTCAATTAGAACTTGATGGAATTTTGTTTAAAGATTTTATTAAGGAATATGAGGCAAAGGCGAGCAGATGGTGTTAATCACCAAGTGGACAGAACATCATTGAACACATTCTAGGTGCTAACTAGCATCAGCAACTGCAAACTTCGAGGGAAACAACTAACCGACAGCCTTCTGAACTCAACATTGAGTTCAACAAATGTAAATCATAATATCTGCTTCCAGGTTGGTTCTTGCGCCTATTTTTTATTTCCCTGGTTTGGTTTTGTCACGGTTCCTTCTTTTTACATCATGTTACATTTAGGCAGTTGCTATGCTGTCACTCAAATCTTCATCTGGACACATTTTTTATTCTTTATTTTACCCACAGAAATACAGAAATATTACAGCGAAGCAGAAGGTCACTCAGTCCATCCTGTCTGCAGCAGATCCCCGAATGAGATATTCCCTGGCTTCTCCTCCTAGACCTGCACATCCTCCCTTTGGAGATAAAAGGCTAATTTACGTTTTAATGTTTCAATTGACCCTGCCTCACCCCCTTTCAGTCAGTGCATCCCAGACCGGAAAGAGATAAAGTGAAAAAAAAAATTCCCTCATGTCATTTGAGCTTCTTTTATCAACTAGATTCAACCTGTGCCCTCTCGATCTCGATCCATTGACGGGTAGGAATAGGTTCTCCCTATGTACACTGCCCAGTCCCGTCATGATTTACAATACCTCTATCAAATCAGCTCCCAACCTTCTCTTCTCCAAGGAAAACAGTACTAACTTCTCCAAACTATCTGCATAACTGAAGTTACTCATCCCAGAAACAATTCTTGTGGACCTTCTCTCCGCTATTTCCAACATCCTTCACTTCTTCACATTCTTCCCTTAGTTCTGCACCCAGCACCAGACGGAATACACCAGCTGGTGCTGGAATTGTGCCTCAAAAAATCTCATTTGACTTACACCCATTAGAGCACTCTTTGTGCCATTAAACATGTTGTCTCCTGCCTCACAGGCAATCACTTTCGGAATGACCGCACAACCACGGAATTAGATTTGAGCGCTGCAGTCCTGCCACATCGAGTTCTGAATGGTTGTGGACAATTTAGCAGCTTACTGAAAGGGATAGCTTCACGAATAAATGAAGGCATGTTGATTCATCTTGCTTGGTTTGAGTGCATCAACAGTCGGTGTTGCACTTGGAACCTTTAAGCGTCATTGACCACCGAAGATCATTTCACACTTATATCCATCCTTGAGTTTCACTTTGATGCTATTAATTTTGGGCTTGTCTTGCAGGTCTTGCTGGAATGTTTCTAAGCCATTAGCAAGTAAACAATTCTGCTGACTATTTCAGCACTTAAAAAATCATATGATGGACCCCTTTCTCTGCATCTGCTGACAAAGTTGTCCATAGGTTCAGGCTGTTCTGGAAATGACATGACATGTCGATGATGAATTCTGAAGTTGAACGTGATTCTGAAACGGCCTTCCAATATGACCCATATCTTTGCGCATCCTTTAGCTCTTCTGCTGTTAATCCTGATACGTTCTGCCTGTGTAGACCTACATTCACAAATGTAGGCGAATTTTAATGGCTTGCCTGTCTGGCACAGGCACAAAATAAGCAAGGAACAATAGCTGTTTAAACAGTTTGAATTTGGGTGGTAGTTCAGCTACATCCGAATTCAATCTGTGGAATTTTGTGGATATTTTGACAAAGTTCCTTTGACCTTCTATCTTCTGTGGTACCGGGAATGACTGTCACTGTGGCTGTTTTTGCTGTGTTTTCCAAAGTTCTGCCAATATAATTGCGGGCTTCTCTGGTCTCATTTTTATGCAGTTTTCTTTATTTTTTTTCTTTCTTTGATTTTTCCTCACTCTATGTCAATCCGGTCCACGCCCTGGTCAGTCGCCTTTCTTGACTGACATAATCTGGTGATGGTTCTCTTCACACCCTCTCCCACTCACTGAACTGACAGGTCATGCATTGCAATCCAACCACGAGGGATCTGTCTGCTTCCCTGCGCTTCATTTGAAGACTATCTGACTCTGTCTTAAAAGCTTTTCTGGACAGTCAACACATTGCTTTCTCAATGCTCTCCAAGCTTCGGCTCTCTTTCAGTCTGATCAATACTTCAAGAGTCGCCTCATGCCATGTAGCAAATCTGACACTGTTCACCAATTGTATCTGTAGTTAATCTTAATGTCAGGCTGTCTGAACACCACATAACACCATTTTCTGTTGTTATAATGATATGAGGCGCCGACCACCATTCAAATAGAGGGTAGATGCTTTGAGATACTTTGTCCCAATCAAGTGCATATCGTTAACTATAGTGGCCTGGTTGTGAACAAAGCTGCTTTTCAAGCAGTTAATCTGTGTTCTATTCCTTGTTCCGAAGACACGCGTGGCTCTAATTCAAGAGAAGTCATTTCCAATGTCCACTTTTATAAGGGAGGATCATAGTCATGGAAGGATTTGAAATTGAGAATGAGGATTTTATAAAAGAGGCATCGGCGGGTCAGGAGCTAGTTTGCTTGGTCAGCAAATGTGGTGGTGATTGGTACGGATTCATATATTTAAATGAGGGACACATAAATATTTGTCCATAGGTAGAAAGTTTAAAGGCATCACAGATTTAACTTGTTCTGCTCACAGGCAACAGTGAAACTAAGACTGGATTGCCTGACCCAGTTCCCTTCTAGTAAATCATGCTGCTATCCCTTAAAGGCAGATTACAAAACCTATGCACTTTTTACCCTAAAATAATGAGGATTTCAGTCTCATTTCTCAGGATATGCCCTACATCACTTCAGATAAACTATAAATACAGAAGGAACTGAGCACAGCCTTGAAATTTTCACAGGAAACATTGAGTTGGGAAAGAGGTGAAATATTGAAAGAACTCATCTGAAAAAATGGGAAAATGCGGGAGGAACTCCACAGCTCTGATAGTTTCGGTTAGCGGGTCAATTATTAAAAACTTCCATAGTCCTGAATTATTTACGAACCTTCCTCTGTGGGAGCTGATTGCAGCACCTTCTGTTCTTATTTCAGATTCCCAGCGTGAGCAGTCTGTCCCTTTCTGAACAATAGAACATTCTTTGTGCGGGAATCGACATTCAAATAAAGAATTAGGAAGCAGCAGAGGGAAAACATTCAGAGAATTAGTGAATTTAACTGAATACGAGTAATCCTATCCCGGCTCCACACTAAAGTTCAGGGAAAACATTCGTTATCTGCAATGAGGAACAAGCCTGAGTTCTGTTTTAAATGGAAGATATTTGAAGGTTTTTAACCTTTGTATCTGAATTATGCCTTCGCCTGATTTGCGTGCAAGATCTCACGGAAACGGATCAAATACAGCTCCGAGTGTGGGGTTTCTGATTTCAGAGGTTTAAAAAAACAACAAACTGTGATGTTAGGGAACTGGACCACAGTCAACTGCTTGAAAAGCAAAGCCGTTCACTACTATAGCACCATCACTGAACTCGGTACTTGTGCAGCCACAAAATTTCCCAAGGCACTTCAGAAGAGCGTTGTCGTTAAAAGTGAAGCTGATGCTCAGCCAAGGATGGAGAAATTAGGTCTGGTGACAAAAGTTTTCTCAAAAAAGTAGACTTTAATGGACTTCCTAAAGATGAGAGATATCTGGAGAAGCGGAGGTGTTTAGGGAGGGAGTCCAGAATTTTTGGCCAGGACAGTTGAATTCATGGTTGTCAATGCTGTAGAGATTAAAACCCGGAATGCACAAGATGGCAGAACAGGAGGAATCTGGAAGATTTGTTGGGCTGTAGGAAGTTACGGAGAAATGAAGGGGTGAAGTCATGGACAGATTTTAAAGTAAGGGTGAGGGTTTTAAAATTGCGGCATTTCTGGGGCAGGAGCCAGTGTCGGTCAACAAACATGATGTTGATTCGTGAACTGGACTTGGTTCAAGTGATGTTCCAACAGCAGAATTTTGGATGAGCACAGCTATGTGAGGGGTGGAACGTTGGAGGACGGGCAGGTAAACACTGGAATAGTCAGGTCTAGAGTGTACAAAGGCATGGATGAGGGTTTCAGCAGCTAAAGAGCTGAGGCAGGGTCGCAGTTGGCCGATGTTTAGGATTTTCATGTTTTGAGTGTTCATTTGAGTGCTCAGCCTGTCAGTCTGCCTATTATCATGCAGTTTTATCAGAGACGTTAGGGGTAAAATGGATACAGCGTCACCCATTATTGTTCAATATTAGGATTGTTACTGTATCTGTATCTCTGAAACATTATGTCACTGCGGGGCTTTTCATATTTTACTGCAATCAAAAGCTGAACAAAATGTCCCAAACTTTGGCCAAGGAGTGAGAGCCTTTAAAGCTGAAATTTGCCCTTTTATGTGGCCCAATTGGGATCATTCCCGGCACAATATTTGCTGTTCATGAACCATTAATATCAGTTATTCCTGGCACTGGTTTCACTGAGAGGGATGAAGAGTCGGTGAACACAGCGGAGCATCACAGTTGTTTTGTTCCTGACTCTCCCCCTCCCGGTAGTTTAGTGAGGAGTCAGTCTCCCCTGGAATGTGCTGTCCCCAATTCCGCCCGATTCCCGTCTTTTAACACTGAGTCAACTGACAGCTGTCAGTAACTCCAGCATCGGGATCCTGGTGAGGTCATTGTGGTTCAGTTTTTCGACAACACAATAACAAAAAAGGTTCATAGAAAATGTCATAACTCAGATTCAGGAGGTGATGAGAATCGTGGGCAATGTGCGCTGTCGACCTTCTGATTCAGGTTCCTGAACGTTATGGAAAAATAAATGATACTTGTTGTATTGTAGCTGTTATGGTCGTATGGCCTATTAGATAAGGCGTTTTACTTCCTGTGTCGTGCAAGGTTATCAGAAGCATCTCGGTTGGAGTGCTGTAATTTGTCCTATGAGCATTTGACGCAGATAAATTGCCGTGTACAGAAGTTCCTGAACGCTTTGTGTGTAGAATTATTTTTCTAATTCTCTCGGTAAAAACTCTGGCTTTAACTCTTTGACGGTGGCACTGATTCCTAGATTCCCAGTCAGCGGAAATAGATTTCGGCTGATCTTACTTGCTCAAGGTTTCAAAAAATTGTATCGAATCCCTCCTGCAATCACTAGGCAGGACCTCGGTAAAGGGGCAGTCGGTGCGTTAAATGTAGGGACTGAGTTGTTGTTTGGTGTCGGGAATTGATGAGGGTTACGAGTGAGTTCCAGAGACAAACAGATTTATAGAGGAAGAAAACTGAAGGATTGGCGAGGAGGAAGAGAGAGGAATATGAATGGTCTTCACCATCTTTCAAATTTTTTTTCAATGAAAGATCAAAAGTGAAAATAAGCTCAGTGCTAAGAAGCTGTTGATAGTGCAGAGAGCAGGAAATAGAGCTGGAATTAGGAGAATCATCGTGTTCGCTGAGGGAGAAGCAATGGGATTAGAAAATAAAAATTGCGAGGGGGCGGGGATGAAAGGCAGTTACCTGAAATGCTGCCTTCAAAATGGAATGAAAGTAAAGGGAAAATACCTTTAATAATTTAATAATATGGTGGCAGAGGTTATAATGTAAGTTACTCTGTCACGTAATAGTCACTGTTTAAAAGATGCGCGTTTACTGACAGATTACTAATGAATTTTGCTTCGTTAGTCGTTACTAAATCGAATGTGGCCGGTTCCTTTCGGTTTTAAAATACCTTCTTTCAGCAAGCTATCCTGCTTTTAAGCTGCCAATTCACTGATTTCACTGAAATTCCAATTCAGCCCACTGGAATTGAAAGAGCCAGCGTCAGGTGTTAGAGAACGGTCGGCTGACTGTTGGTGTGAAGGGCCTTTCCTCTGAAGGAATACTAATATTCCGGGATCGCTAAAAGCAGGCGCTGTTACTGAATCTCCCTGTCGCTGAGAAGAAATCTTTATCTGCACTCGCTCCAGCATAAAATCAGTTGAGAAATTCTGTGTTGTAAAGCTAATCTAAATAATGCTCACCCAAATTAGGCTATCATCGATTGTTGTAAAAAAAAATATCAGGGTCATTCACCTCTCTGGGTTACTAATCCAGATCATATGTTAATGACTTGTATTCAGGCATGGAAAGTACTTTAGCCAAATTTTCAGATTACACCAAAATAGGTGGGAAAGGAAGTTACAATAAATAAATAAGAAATTTACAAAGAAATATGGACATGTTTGTTGAACTGGCCAAAATTTGGGAGATGGAGCTTAACATTGATAATTGTGAGGCTGTCAATTTTGGCCAGAAGAATGACAAAGCGCCTTATTATTTAATTCTAGAGAAAGTTCAGAATGTGTCAGTTCAGAGGGATCTGGGTGCCCAAATGTGTGAAACACTGAAAGGTACTATGCAGGTACAGCAGGTAATAAGGCAGCCAAAGGGAATTTTGACATTTATTGCTAAAGGAGCAGAGAAAAAAATATGGAAGTTCTGTTGCACCTATACAAGGCATTAGTAAGACCTAACCTGGAGTATTGTGCACAGTTTTGATCCCCTTTTTTGAGGAATGATGGAATTGCATTGGAGATGGTTCAGAGGAGATTCAATCGCTGGATTTCAGAGTTCTGGGGCTTTTATCCTGAGGATAGATTGAGAAGTCTAGGCCGATACCTGCTAGGGGTTAGAAGGATGATAGAATATCTAATTGAGATAAACGATGCTAAAGGGGATATACAAAGTAGACGTGGGGCAATCCAAATCGAGAGGCTATATTTTCAGGCTAAGGGGTGGTAGATTTTAATTAGATATGAGGAGGGAATTACTTTTCTCAAAGAATAGTGAAGCTGCGGATGTCACTACCTCAGAGTGCAGTGGGTGCGTTGTGCTTAATACATTAAAGGACGTTTTAGATAGACTTTTATTTAGTAACAAGTTCAAAGGTCATGGAGTGGGTGGGAAACTGGAGTTGAGGACGAAATTAGATCTGCTACGATCGTATAGAATGGCGGGGCAAACTCGAGTGGTTGCACTTCCTACTCCTGCTCCTAGTTCTTATATACTTATGTTCTTACATTCTTATTTTCTTCTATTTTCACTGTTATGCTGGTACATTTTCTCCAGCACAAACAGATGCATTTGGCGGATGATCCAAGTCTCACAGCCATCTCGAAGTGCGATTGCAACAACAGCGCCGTAGGTCTTGCTCAAACTCTCAAACCTTGCTGCAAAAATCTGAGAAGGTGAGGTCCTACCTAATATATAATGATAATGGCAGAGTAGGGGATATGCCTGGCGATGAACTTACAGATTGTGGTTGAAAGAAAATCTGCTGTTGCTGATGACCCTTGATTTGAACTGTTATAAATGCCCTTGATTTGAACTGTTAGATGTGTTAGAAACCTATCCCATTTAGCAAGCTGTTAGTGTCACACAGCATGATAGATCGTATCCTCAGGTTCAAGTGATGAAAGTTGGTTTGTGAAGGATGATGCTGATGTCAATATTTGTTCAATCTTTAAGCCAGTTTGTGAAGATTGACATTTAAGTCAACCTTTGCTCAATCTTAAACGTATTCACGGAATTATTTATTATGAACATTTGATTGTCGCCATCATCCTCTTTGTCATCTTCAGTTCCCCAAAACGAGGATGCCATCAGACAGGCTTCATGATATCTGCGTGCACTGGTGTCTAAGCAGCTCAACACTGGGGCCAAATTTCTTCATGTAGAAAGGTTAGCAATTTCTCTGAGGAAGGGAATATTGTTCTGTTCTATCTCCTTCTGTTTTTGTCACTTCTCCACAGCAAGCTCATATGGTTAGTCTGTGACTGTATTGTAGATTATTGGATGAGGCACTGCCATTTGGCATGATTATCGGCAGCCTCCTCCCATACAATTCGATGTCTTTTGTGCCCTCTTTTTAATGTGGCCGTCATGGTGCCCCTAATATATTTTATCTGCCCTCCTTGAGTCTTGGTGACTTTGTCAAGCTTTGAAAAGCGATTCCACTTCAAAGGCTGTTAAACTGACACGCAAATTCATTCTCCAGACCAATAGAGCTGATACCACATGGCCAGATACTGGAGGAATTGTTGTTGTGGCGGACGCCGCATATATTCACATTTCTCACCAATTGGCATTAAGCATCCTGTGGAGACACTGCTGGTGGAATTTCTCCAGCATCAAAAGTTATCTTTGGCAGGTAACTGAATGTCTCACAGCCATCTTGAAGGTTGCTTGCAACAACAGCGTTATTGGTCTTGTTCAAAATCTCAGAGCTTCCTACAAAAATCTGGGAAGCAGTGATCCTACCGGCAAAGTTCAGCAATGTCATCATTATTCCACTGTTTTAGATGAGTGATAAATCAATCTCTGTGAACGATCAGGACATGTCCCTTCAGTCAACACTGAGGAAGATTCTCACGTGAATCCTTCTCAATCACCTTCTGCCCGTCAGTGAATTCATCATGCCGGAGATCCAATTGTATCTGTAGTTAATCTTAATGTCAGGCTGTCTGAACACCACATAACACCATTTTCTGTTGTTATAATGATATGAGGCGCCGACCACCATTCAAATAGAGGGTAGATGCTTTGAGATACTTTGTCCCAATCAAGTGCATATCGTTAACTATAGTGGCCTGGTTGTGAACAAAGCTGCTTTTCAAGCAGTTAATCTGTGTTCTATTCCTTGTTCCGAAGACACGCGTGGCTCTAATTCAAGAGAAGTCATTTCCAATGTCCACTTTTATAAGGGAGGATCATAGTCATGGAAGGATTTGAAATTGAGAATGAGGATTTTATAAAAGAGGCATCGGCGGGTCAGGAGCTAGTTTGCTTGGTCAGCAAATGTGGTGGTGATTGGTACGGATTCATATATTTAAATGAGGGACACATAAATATTTGTCCATAGGTAGAAAGTTTAAAGGCATCACAGATTTAACTTGTTCTGCTCACAGGCAACAGTGAAACTAAGACTGGATTGCCTGACCCAGTTCCCTTCTAGTAAATCATGCTGCTATCCCTTAAAGGCAGATTACAAAACCTATGCACTTTTTACCCTAAAATAATGAGGATTTCAGTCTCATTTCTCAGGATATGCCCTACATCACTTCAGATAAACTATAAATACAGAAGGAACTGAGCACAGCCTTGAAATTTTCACAGGAAACATTGAGTTGGGAAAGAGGTGAAATATTGAAAGAACGCATCTGAAAAAATGGGAAAATGCGGGAGGAACTCCACAGCTCTGATAGTTTCGGTTAGCGGGTCAATTATTAAAAACTTCCATAGTCCTGAATTATTTACGAACCTTCCTCTGTGGGAGCTGATTGCAGCACCTTCTGTTCTTATTTCAGATTCCCAGCGTGAGCAGTCTGTCCCTTTCTGAACAATAGAACATTCTTTGTGCGGGAATCGACATTCAAATAAAGAATTAGGAAGCAGCAGAGGGAAAACATTCAGAGAATTAGTGAATTTAACTGAATACGAGTAATCCTATCCCGGCTCCACACTAAAGTTCAGGGAAAACATTCGTTATCTGCAATGAGGAACAAGCCTGAGTTCTGTTTTAAATGGAAGATATTTGAAGGTTTTTAACCTTTGTATCTGAATTATGCCTTCGCCTGATTTGCGTGCAAGATCTCACGGAAACGGATCAAATACAGCTCCGAGTGTGGGGTTTCTGATTTCAGAGGTTTAAAAAAACAACAAACTGTGATGTTAGGGAACTGGACCACAGTCAACTGCTTGAAAAGCAAAGCCGTTCACTACTATAGCACCATCACTGAACTCGGTACTTGTGCAGCCACAAAATTTCCCAAGGCACTTCAGAAGAGCGTTGTCGTTAAAAGTGAAGCTGATGCTCAGCCAAGGATGGAGAAATTAGGTCTGGTGACAAAAGTTTTCTCAAAAAAGTAGACTTTAATGGACTTCCTAAAGATGAGAGATATCTGGAGAAGCGGAGGTGTTTAGGGAGGGAGTCCAGAATTTTTGGCCAGGACAGTTGAATTCATGGTTGTCAATGCTGTAGAGATTAAAACCCGGAATGCACAAGATGGCAGAACAGGAGGAATCTGGAAGATTTGTTGGGCTGTAGGAAGTTACGGAGAAATGAAGGGGTGAAGTCATGGACAGATTTTAAAGTAAGGGTGAGGGTTTTAAAATTGCGGCATTTCTGGGGCAGGAGCCAGTGTCGGTCAACAAACATGATGTTGATTCGTGAACTGGACTTGGTTCAAGTGATGTTCCAACAGCAGAATTTTGGATGAGCACAGCTATGTGAGGGGTGGAACGTTGGAGGACGGGCAGGTAAACACTGGAATAGTCAGGTCTAGAGTGTACAAAGGCATGGATGAGGGTTTCAGCAGCTAAAGAGCTGAGGCAGGGTCGCAGTTGGCCGATGTTTAGGATTTTCATGTTTTGAGTGTTCATTTGAGTGCTCAGCCTGTCAGTCTGCCTATTATCATGCAGTTTTATCAGAGACGTTAGGGGTAAAATGGATACAGCGTCACCCATTATTGTTCAATATTAGGATTGTTACTGTATCTGTATCTCTGAAACATTATGTCACTGCGGGGCTTTTCATATTTTACTGCAATCAAAAGCTGAACAAAATGTCCCAAACTTTGGCCAAGGAGTGAGAGCCTTTAAAGCTGAAATTTGCCCTTTTATGTGGCCCAATTGGGATCATTCCCGGCACAATATTTGCTGTTCATGAACCATTAATATCAGTTATTCCTGGCACTGGTTTCACTGAGAGGGATGAAGAGTCGGTGAACACAGCGGAGCATCACAGTTGTTTTGTTCCTGACTCTCCCCCTCCCGGTAGTTTAGTGAGGAGTCAGTCTCCCCTGGAATGTGCTGTCCCCAATTCCGCCCGATTCCCGTCTTTTAACACTGAGTCAACTGACAGCTGTCAGTAACTCCAGCATCGGGATCCTGGTGAGGTCATTGTGGTTCAGTTTTTCGACAACACAATAACAAAAAAGGTTCATAGAAAATGTCATAACTCAGATTCAGGAGGTGATGAGAATCGTGGGCAATGTGCGCTGTCGACCTTCTGATTCAGGTTCCTGAACGTTATGGAAAAATAAATGATACTTGTTGTATTGTAGCTGTTATGGTCGTATGGCCTATTAGATAAGGCGTTTTACTTCCTGTGTCGTGCAAGGTTATCAGAAGCATCTCGGTTGGAGTGCTGTAATTTGTCCTATGAGCATTTGACGCAGATAAATTGCCGTGTACAGAAGTTCCTGAACGCTTTGTGTGTAGAATTATTTTTCTAATTCTCTCGGTAAAAACTCTGGCTTTAACTCTTTGACGGTGGCACTGATTCCTAGATTCCCAGTCAGCGGAAATAGATTTCGGCTGATCTTACTTGCTCAAGGTTTCAAAAAATTGTATCGAATCCCTCCTGCAATCACTAGGCAGGACCTCGGTAAAGGGGCAGTCGGTGCGTTAAATGTAGGGACTGAGTTGTTGTTTGGTGTCGGGAATTGATGAGGGTTACGAGTGAGTTCCAGAGACAAACAGATTTATAGAGGAAGAAAACTGAAGGATTGGCGAGGAGGAAGAGAGAGGAATATGAATGGTCTTCACCATCTTTCAAATTTTTTTTCAATGAAAGATCAAAAGTGAAAATAAGCTCAGTGCTAAGAAGCTGTTGATAGTGCAGAGAGCAGGAAATAGAGCTGGAATTAGGAGAATCATCGTGTTCGCTGAGGGAGAAGCAATGGGATTAGAAAATAAAAATTGCGAGGGGGCGGGGATGAAAGGCAGTTACCTGAAATGCTGCCTTCAAAATGGAATGAAAGTAAAGGGAAAATACCTTTAATAATTTAATAATATGGTGGCAGAGGTTATAATGTAAGTTACTCTGTCACGTAATAGTCACTGTTTAAAAGATGCGCGTTTACTGACAGATTACTAATGAATTTTGCTTCGTTAGTCGTTACTAAATCGAATGTGGCCGGTTCCTTTCGGTTTTAAAATACCTTCTTTCAGCAAGCTATCCTGCTTTTAAGCTGCCAATTCACTGATTTCACTGAAATTCCAATTCAGCCCACTGGAACTGAAAGAGCCAGCGTCAGGTGTTAGAGAACGGTCGGCTGACTGTTGGTGTGAAGGGCCTTTCCTCTGAAGGAATACTAATATTCCGGGATCGCTAAAAGCAGGCGCTGTTACTGAATCTCCCTGTCGCTGAGAAGAAATCTTTATCTGCACTCGCTCCAGCATAAAATCAGTTGAGAAATTCTGTGTTGTAAAGCTAATCTAAATAATGCTCACCCAAATTAGGCTATCATCGATTGTTGTAAAAAAAAATATCAGGGTCATTCACCTCTCTGGGTTACTAATCCAGATCATATGTTAATGACTTGTATTCAGGCATGGAAAGTACTTTAGCCAAATTTTCAGATTACACCAAAATAGGTGGGAAAGGAAGTTACAATAAATAAATAAGAAATTTACAAAGAAATATGGACATGTTTGTTGAACTGGCCAAAATTTGGGAGATGGAGCTTAACATTGATAATTGTGAGGCTGTCAATTTTGGCCAGAAGAATGACAAAGCGCCTTATTATTTAATTCTAGAGAAAGTTCAGAATGTGTCAGTTCAGAGGGATCTGGGTGCCCAAATGTGTGAAACACTGAAAGGTACTATGCAGGTACAGCAGGTAATAAGGCAGCCAAAGGGAATTTTGACATTTATTGCTAAAGGAGCAGAGAAAAAAATATGGAAGTTCTGTTGCACCTATACAAGGCATTAGTAAGACCTAACCTGGAGTATTGTGCACAGTTTTGATCCCCTTTTTTGAGGAATGATGGAATTGCATTGGAGATGGTTCAGAGGAGATTCAATCGCTGGATTTCAGAGTTCTGGGGCTTTTATCCTGAGGATAGATTGAGAAGTCTAGGCCGATACCTGCTAGGGGTTAGAAGGATGATAGAATATCTAATTGAGATAAACGATGCTAAAGGGGATATACAAAGTAGACGTGGGGCAATCCAAATCGAGAGGCTATATTTTCAGGCTAAGGGGTGGTAGATTTTAATTAGATATGAGGAGGGAATTACTTTTCTCAAAGAATAGTGAAGCTGCGGATGTCACTACCTCAGAGTGCAGTGGGTGCGTTGTGCTTAATACATTAAAGGACGTTTTAGATAGACTTTTATTTAGTAACAAGTTCAAAGGTCATGGAGTGGGTGGGAAACTGGAGTTGAGGACGAAATTAGATCTGCTACGATCGTATAGAATGGCGGGGCAAACTCGAGTGGTTGCACTTCCTACTCCTGCTCCTAGTTCTTATATACTTATGTTCTTACATTCTTATTTTCTTCTATTTTCACTGTTATGCTGGTACATTTTCTCCAGCACAAACAGATGCATTTGGCGGATGATCCAAGTCTCACAGCCATCTCGAAGTGCGATTGCAACAACAGCGCCGTAGGTCTTGCTCAAACTCTCAAACCTTGCTGCAAAAATCTGAGAAGGTGAGGTCCTACCTAATATATAATGATAATGGCAGAGTAGGGGATATGCCTGGCGATGAACTTACAGATTGTGGTTGAAAGAAAATCTGCTGTTGCTGATGACCCTTGATTTGAACTGTTATAAATGCCCTTGATTTGAACTGTTAGATGTGTTAGAAACCTATCCCATTTAGCAAGCTGTTAGTGTCACACAGCATGATAGATCGTATCCTCAGGTTCAAGTGATGAAAGTTGGTTTGTGAAGGATGATGCTGATGTCAATATTTGTTCAATCTTTAAGCCAGTTTGTGAAGATTGACATTTAAGTCAACCTTTGCTCAATCTTAAACGTATTCACGGAATTATTTATTATGAACATTTGATTGTCGCCATCATCCTCTTTGTCATCTTCAGTTCCCCAAAACGAGGATGCCATCAGACAGGCTTCATGATATCTGCGTGCACTGGTGTCTAAGCAGCTCAACACTGGGGCCAAATTTCTTCATGTAGAAAGGTTAGCAATTTCTCTGAGGAAGGGAATATTGTTCTGTTCTATCTCCTTCTGTTTTTGTCACTTCTCCACAGCAAGCTCATATGGTTAGTCTGTGACTGTATTGTAGATTATTGGATGAGGCACTGCCATTTGGCATGATTATCGGCAGCCTCCTCCCATACAATTCGATGTCTTTTGTGCCCTCTTTTTAATGTGGCCGTCATGGTGCCCCTAATATATTTTATCTGCCCTCCTTGAGTCTTGGTGACTTTGTCAAGCTTTGAAAAGCGATTCCACTTCAAAGGCTGTTAAACTGACACGCAAATTCATTCTCCAGACCAATAGAGCTGATACCACATGGCCAGATACTGGAGGAATTGTTGTTGTGGCGGACGCCGCATATATTCACATTTCTCACCAATTGGCATTAAGCATCCTGTGGAGACACTGCTGGTGGAATTTCTCCAGCATCAAAAGTTATCTTTGGCAGGTAACTGAATGTCTCACAGCCATCTTGAAGGTTGCTTGCAACAACAGCGTTATTGGTCTTGTTCAAAATCTCAGAGCTTCCTACAAAAATCTGGGAAGCAGTGATCCTACCGGCAAAGTTCAGCAATGTCATCATTATTCCACTGTTTTAGATGAGTGATAAATCAATCTCTGTGAACGATCAGGACATGTCCCTTCAGTCAACACTGAGGAAGATTCTCACGTGAATCCTTCTCAATCACCTTCTGCCCGTCAGTGAATTCATCATGCCGGAGATCCAATTTCGATTCTGGCCATCAATGGGAAACACAACATGATATTTAACTCTCAGCAAATCCAAGACAAGTGTTCAGAGCAACACACGGCCTTTTATGATCAGTCAAAAGCCTTTGAACCAATAAAGTGCGGAGCCCATTTCAAATTCTCCTGGAGACTTTGACATCTTGTAAAAATGTATTGATTTGTAGTCAGTGTTGTAACGTTGGGGGAGAGAAAGCTATTTTACACACAACAAGATCCAACGAACAGATAATCTGTTTTTCTGTAATGTTGATTGCGGGCAGTTGTAGGGGGAGGGGATCAAATAAGGACCAGAATTCTGGGGAGAGCTCCCACTCTCGTCTTTTAGATTGGGCCATGGTGTATTTTACAACAATAGAAACAGGCAGCTGAGACCTCATTTACTCTCAAAGCATAATAATTCCCTGTCAGTGGATGCCAGTTGAGCTCTTTGACCTGAGGGAACATCATTCTCCATTCATTGTTAAAACAACTCGCTTCGCCAGCCCCTTGTGTTTGCTGATCTGCTTCACCTTCATCAGAGAACAATGAACGGTTAGTCTATGACTCAAAAACTGCTGAACGTCTGTAGTACACATGAGATTCGGGCTTAATGCGTTCTGAAATCGCAGAACCGAAGAAATATCCAGACTGAATGGAATCCCTATGGTCCATGATTCCTGTGGTGTCTTTGAAAGACATGTCGTCCCTTTGTCTGCACTTTACCTGTAGGTCTCATAAGCCCCACCTCCACACCCACCAGTAATCATCCAGTTTCCTTTTGAAACGTACTATTGAATCCGCTTCCAGCATGTCTTCAGGCAGTGTATTCAGATTCTAATAACTCTGTAAAAATATGACCTCTTTCTGTCGCCTCGAATTCTTTTACCAATTGTTGTAAAGATTGTTACTGTTCCTTGTTCCAGTGAAAACAGATTCTCCATACTCTCTCTAAAGCTGCACTTTAATTTCATACCTCTATTCAGTTCCACTGGCCTAAGAAGAACAAGTCCAGCTTTTCCAGTCTCCCCATGGAACTGAATTATTATTTTTTTTATCACTGTCAGCATTCCAGTTAATCTCCTCTGAAATTCTACTAGACCCTGAAATCCTTTCTAATATATAGTGAGTAGATTTAGGCACAAATCCGGAGCTTAACATTATCCAGTGATGTATGAAACCTCAACATAGCTTCTTGCTTTTGTGCCATCTGCCTTTATGTACAAACTAATACACTCTCAGTGCATTCTTAACAATCTTATCAACTTGTTCTCACATTGATAATGAAATGCACACACGTGTCCTTTCTGTTCCTGGACAATGTTTAATATTGTACATTTTAGTTTAAAATATCTCTCTTGATTCCTCAACCCAAATGTATCCTTCACACGCTCCTGAATTAAATTTCCATTCCCTGTGTCTCCATTTTGCCAATCACTGTATATCCCCTGAGGTTTATCACGATGATCCTCACTCTCTACATATCTGGATCCCTGTAATCTGCAAGTATGGACATGCAAAATTCTAGGCCATTTGGCGCCTGGAGCCTGCTCTACCATTCAATACGATCAAGGCTCTTCTGTTTGCTTTTCGAATTCTACATTCTCATCCAACCCCGATAAAATCTGAATCGCTTGCCTAACCAAATCTGATTCAGCATCCCCTTCTTCATTTCTGTCGGCCTTCCGAGGCAAAGATCCAAAGTCGCTGAACACTGAGAAAAACCAAGTTCTCCTTATCGATGTCAAAAAAGGGAGCCATCTAATTTTAGAAGAGTGCCCCTGGTTCTTGAAATGATGTCTCTCATAAAGAATCCGACGATATTTATGTCTACCATAAAGACCAGTGATCATCTTTCGACCCCTAATAGACAACTATACATTCCTTTCCAGTCTGAATAACTTTTCCCACTGATAATTGTCTCTTCGCCAATTGTATACACAGTATGTCACTGTCCCTTTAACCCAAAATATTCAGATTTCATAGCAACTCCCTTAAATTGCACTTTGTCATATATTGTTCATATAGATATTATTATTTTAACTTGCCTGATCAACCCTCTCGTTACTGAGGGAAATAATTCCATTATGTTTATCAGATACGACGTATCATTAAAATCCTCCTGTTTCTGGTCATTTATGAACCTATTTATCTGAAAAATAAACAAGTACTTCTGGCAGGATTATGGTCTGCTGAAATTACCCCACCGCCGCCATTATTATGACTGCTCTGTTGTTCCAGGGTTAATCCCTATTTCCCCCATATTATAGCAAAGGACATTTTCAAACTTCAAGGCCTCTGGCACCACTCCCAGGATTGAAAGGTTATGGTCAGTGCGTTCGCTACTTCCATCATTCCTTCCCTCATTCGACCTCATACATCCCACATAGATGGTGTAAATATTGTATTTTTTGTGGTATAATTTAGTGTTGGATTGAAATGAGTTAATGTGACCTGTTTGTTTAGTGATTGTGAATAGTATTATTCCACATCGGTCTTAATTATGTCACTGGGCTTTCCTCCTTCTATTATTAGGGGACATATTTCACTGCATTATCCCATAGCGTCAGTGGGAGAATCACCTCCGACACCGACAGTGATCAGCGTCATCAGTGTGAGGGAGAGGGGAGATCAGAATCTGAGAAGAACAGGTTTGAATGTTCCAACAATGGATCAGAATCTTACAGCAACAGATTGGAATGTTACAAGAATGTACAGAAGTTTATCCTGGGCGCATTACTCATTAGCTGATCGCACCTATTACTTATTTTGGGTTGTACAAGGAGGTTATTATACTATCCTGGCTCTTGTTGGAGTACCTAGTATGTTTCTCTGCCCGGTTATTTATTCCACAAACCACATTTAACTTGATTGCTGTACATATTTTGTGAACTTTGGAAAGATGGTCTTCAATTTCATTCAGAAATGTGACTCGCTATTCACTGAATCTGAGACTGAAACAGCTTGTCCAGAACATCTGTGATCCCTTTGTCCCTGAGGTGATCAATGGCCCCATATTCTCTCCACTCCCAATCCTTCCCACTACCATGTCCGTAAAATCATACATCACCATCTCCACCTCAGCCCAGCTACTGAATAAACCCTCATCTGTGTTTGAAGCCAAAATCGACTATCCCAGTGTTATCCTGGTGGTCCTCCCACTTACAACCCTTCATAAGACCAAACAAATCCCAAACTACTTTTTGCATATCCTAACTCACACCAAATCCGTTTCACCCAGCACATCTGTTCTCACTGACCTACTTTGCTTCCAGGTGTCATATCACCTCACTTACAATTTTCTCATTCCTACGATATGATCCTTCCATGACTAACTGCAGTGACTCAATCAAATCCCTCTGTTAGATTCGCATATTCTTGCCAATAATCCTGCTGAAATTTTAGTCAATATAATTTCAACATGGATATAATGCACGCTACATCTTCCCATGGCCATGATTCTGGTCTTTGTAGATGGTCACAATCAAAGTGGTGAAGGAGCTTTTCCATACAGCTAAATATAACTGCGAACCTCATACCACAGTGAAAAAGATGCTGTCAAATGCCGTTAACATCACAGCTTCATTGAACTTCGGTGGATTGGGAACATTCCTGAAAAGATGTTCTCAATCGATCTGACCAGCAGGTGACGGAGACCATCCATGCTGGGTGACATGAATATGTATTTTTTTTTCCCTCAGCAGGGTGAAGCAGGATTACAATTTCCATTGTTTTCCCATAATAGAAGGATCCCGAAGCTGAATGTTGCTCTGCAGAGTCCCCTTGCCAACGTGGAGACATACAGGAACAGCAAAATCTCTTACCGCATTAACATACAATTCCTGTGTGCCCATGCACAGTACATGTTGGTGAATGTTCGCTATCCCAACAGTAGCTAGGAAACCTCCATTCTGAAGCTGTTGGCCATTCCCTCCGACTTCTGATCTGTTTCATAACTGAAACGTGGCTTCTCGAGGATGAATTCTGCAGCCGCGGTATGTGATTCAAAACACCCACACCCTCATCAATTCCCATCACCAAGCAACATTCTGAAAGTAAAACATGTCCAGAGGTTACAACTATCAGTGTGGCGAAACAATGTTTCTGATTCCTGATCCGCCGATTGTTACCAACCCCCCACCCCCACCGCGCCGCATATGTCCCGCTGCCCAGCCCAGTGCACGTTGGAGCAGGCGGTGAAGTTCATGGAGTTCTGCTGTTCTCTTTACATCATCCCCAATATGAGGACACAGGCGTTGTTACCAGAAATGCGAGGGTACTTCAGGGGGAGGAAGCGGAGGCTGATAGGGTATTTTCTCGATGCCTTCGACCTGGACAGGCTGTTGGAGAGTGCTTGCTAAGACTTCGGTTCCCATTGGACAACTCCGCTTTTCCATCATGGTTCCATCATTCTCCAGTGTTAAATCCATCTGATATGCCAATCACAGCTTCCACTTGGCCACCATCCTGTTAGAAAAATCAGCAACAAAAGCAATATCATTCGCATCTTTATCCAACAACAAATCCAATTATGCAAACAAAATTGAAATATTTACCCTTGTCCGTTCCTTCAATGTTTGTCTTGTGGTATCCCCCGGCTTGCCTAGTGCTCTACACTGTGCTTACCCAGTGAACTACAAACATACGAACAAGGAGCAGGAGTATGACGTTCGGCCGCTCGGGCCTGGCCCGCCATTTAATAAGATCATGGCTGATCTAAAATAAATCCGGTCGTCGATGACCTACTAAGAATCTGCATTAAAAATATTCAAAGGCTTTTTTCCCACCACGGTTTCAGGTGGGCTGTTCAAAAGCCTCACTACTCCCTGCGAAGAATAACTGGCCTCAACTCTGTTATAAATATGTGACCCTTTATTTTTAAACAGTGAAAACAAGTTCTAGTTTCTCACACAAGAGCAAACATCCCCTCCATGTTCACTCTGTAGACTTCCCTCAGGATGTTATATGTTTCAATCAAGTCGCCTCATACTCTTCAAAACTCAAGCCGATAAATTCCCAAATTTTATTTATAAAATAACCCGCCCATTCCATTTCTTACTCTGGGAAACATTCTCTGAATTGCGTCCAAGACATTCACATCCCCCCTTAACTAAAGTGACCAAAATTGTACAGAATACCCAACATATTTTTTCAGTCGTGTTCTGCGCAGCTGAAACATAGCCTATCAACTTGTTTATTCAATCCCCGTCGCAATAAGTAACAACATTCAAGTAACTATTAATTAATTGCTATAGATGCATATAACATTTTGCGATTCATGCACTAAGAACCGTAAGTCCTTTTGCACCTCAGAGTTCTGAAAAAGCTCACCATTTGGATAAAATGTCTCATCTCTATTCTTCCTGCCAAAATGGGAAATGTCAAACTTTACCACGTTGTACGCCATTTTCCAGATCTTTGCCTTTTTCCAGATCTTTTCCAGATCTTACATTCACTTGTAAATACTATATTTTTTTGGTAACTTCTTCATGTCCTCTCTACAAATTAATTTCATCCATATCTTGGTGCCAGCAGAAAATTAGCCAAGTATATATCTACAATGGGGATGTGGTGCACCTCAGATTCATCACCCTGAAGGGCGTAGCCTCATTAAAGACGTTCCCTCGCCTCTCAAAGCTGCATCCCTTCCGTAGGTCAGCTTGCTTTGTCTGACAGCTAGGCCTTTTTAACTCCCTGCACAAAACATCAGTCCGGCTTCCCTTAGATGCTCCTTTTTCTGGACTGACTTTTCTCAATGACCCACTGGTTGGGGGAGCTGGTGGCGTAGTGCTAATGTCGCTGCTTTCGTAATTGAAGGCTAATGCTCTGGTGACACAGGTTCAAATCCAATGAAGCAATGGCTAATTGCCATAAAATCCACCTCGTTCTTCAATGTCCTTTAGGGAATGAAATATCCCCCGCGTCGTATTTGTTATGGCCTACATGGGATTCCCGACTCAGAGCAAAGTGATTAAATCTTGAATACTTTCTGAAATTACATTAATGGGGAAGTTTTGAATGTGCATTATATGCCTGGCCAGTGGCACCCGCATCGTGTGGATGCAGAAATAAATGCTGTTCCAGGACACGTACAACACCCTTAAATGTGGAAAATTCCCAACCATGTACTGTACAAAAATAAACAGGAGGAATACGAGCCAAAAAATCACGGGGTCATCAATAGTCAGTCAAGCGAAACATGCTTAGTTGGAAACTGCTCTTTGACGCTTAGTTTGGTTTCAGCCAGGGGCACTGGTTTGACCTCATTTCAGTCTTCATTGAAACAAGAACAAAAAATCTTGACTGCCGGAATGAGGAACGGCTGACGACCCTTGACAGCAAGGGCACATTTGACAGAGTGTGGCATCAAGTAGCCCTAGAAAAGCTGGAGTCAATGCGGGTGGGATGGGCGGTATATCCCCTGGTGGGTGTCATACCTAACACAAAGTAAAATGGTTTTAGTTCTTGGAGGTTCGTCCTCCCAACTCCAAGTCATATCTGCAGTTGTTCCTCACTGAAGTGACCTCAGCCCAACCATCCTCAACTTATTAATGAAAAGTTTCCCTTCCACACATGGTCAGAAGTGGGAAAGTTCGCTGTTGATTTCACAATGTTCAGCACAATTTGCGTCTCAGCAGATATTGTAGCAGTCCATGTCGAAATGCAAGAAGAGCTAGACAATATCCAGGCTCGGGCTCAAAAGTGGCAAGCAACATTCATTGCACACAAGCAACAGGCAATGAACAACATCCTCAGAAGTGAACTTAAAACTTGCTCGTTGACTTTTAATGGCATTGCTTGCGTTGAATGCAACATTATGAATATCTTGGGTTCCACCAACTTGAAACTGAAATGGACGAGTGACATATGTACTTTGTATGCAAGAGCAGGTCAGAGGTTGGAAATCCTGTGGTGAGTAACTCAATTTCTGACTCTCTAAAGTCTGTCCACCATCTACAAAGTGCAAGTCAGGAGTGTGATTGAATACTGCCCACTTGCCTGGATGAGTGCAGTTCCCACAACACTCAAGAAGCTTGACACAATGCAGGGCAAAGCAGACTAGTTGATTGGCACCACGCACAGAAGCATTCACTCCCTCCACCAGCGACGCAGTTGTATCATTTCCAAGATAGAAACCAACCTTTCACCAATGCTATTTCGATAGCACCTTCTAAACCCACGATGAGTGCAATCGAGAAAGACAAGGAGAGCCGATAGTTGCGAACACCACCACTTTGATATTCTCCCCCAAATCAGTAACTAACCTGACTTCAAAATATATCGCTGTTCCTCAATGTCGCTGCGTCAAAATCCTGGAACACCCTTCCTAACAGCACTCTAGGTGCAGCTACTCCACATGTAACTTAGCGGTACAGGAAGGCAGCTCAATGCCACCTTTTCAATGGGAACTAGGTATGGGCAATGAATACCAGCCGAGCCAGCAAAGCCCGCATCCTGTGAATCAATACCAGAAAATAATTTCACTATGCAGCATTAGCAGAAGGACAGACCTGTTCTCTGCAACAACCTATCGATGGGTCAATAGTGAAACTACAGATTTGATCACTCCAGAGATTCAGTCAAGAATGCAGAATGTTTAGTTTGTAAGATAAATTGAATAACATCTATTGAGTATATTTGGAATTTACCCCCATACATAATTTCTTTATTCTGTCGAGAACGATGAACTTATACAGCTTGAAACTTAGAAATTAAATCATGTCTAATTGTAACATTGCACTCAACACAGGTCTGAATGGCTAATTTTAGTTACGTCCTCCTTATTTCTTTTCGCATATGGAAATTTGCTTCAATTAAATTTCACCAATGAATTCCCAGTATATAAATGTTAGGTTTAAACAATAAACAAATTACCTATTGATCCAGTCATTGGTTCAAAATGTGGTTCAGATACTTCAACCTCTCAGGGTGGTCTCTACAGCCTATTGCTTGCAGGATATGGCATATGATTGTTGCATGCTCCGTAACTGAGCATTGTGAAGGACTGTGTCGCTAGAGCTGGAGGAGGGCGAGGAAATAATACTTACCACGAATGAAGATGAGGAGGTAAATTGGAAGGAACATGAGGAGGATTATGATGAGGTGGGTAGTAAGGCAGAAATGCCACGTGGATAGTCCCTGACCATAAGGGGCATGGCGTGACCAGTGATGGGCACTGGACCCCATGAAGGACTTCATCATGAAAGAGAATGTTTAATCCAGCATTGCTTCAGATGAAGAGGATGAATCAAGTCATGGAACAAAGGGGAGTATTTTTCAAAACATCAAAGACAGGGCATTGTATCCATCATGTCACACATGAGCGATTTTTTCTGGATACGACACACAAGCTATTGGAGAGAAAATGATAACCCCTGAACAAATCTTGACTTCAACATTTTGTTTGAATATTTTGAATTATTCATGAAACGTATTTGTTACTATTCATGGGATATGAGTGTTTCACTTGCAAGGCCAGTATTCTTTGACAATCTGTAATCATCCTTTAATGTTTCCCTTGTTGAGCCATCTCAGAAGGCAGTTAAGAGTCTACCACATTGCTGAAGTCCTAGAGTCAGTCCGACTAAGGATGGGAAATTTCCTTCCCTAAATGACATTAGGGAAACAGATTGTTTTTTTAATAAAAGATCGATGATTGTTCCATGACCACTATTACTGAAACTATACTTATATTGCATAGTAAATAATAGTGTTTAAATTCCATCAGCTGCCATGGAGGAATTGGAACCCATGGCCAAGAACATCGAAGTGGACGCCTGGATTACTTATTCAGTGACAATATCCCCAAGTCTTCAGCAGATAGATGTTACATGTATTTCTGAAAATCCATAGTGTACCCAAACACCACTGTGACCAAAATAGTTCTCTATCTACCGCTGTTTCCAGCACTCATGGATATTCCTAATGTTATATTCAACTTTTTCCCACGGAGTCGGTGCAAACAGGCTGCTCACCTCTGTGGCTATATAGTTGTGAGAATCATGGTGTTCCGCCTCGTCATTCATTAAACCATTCGGACTCTCCCTGTAATTGCACTACCTGCATCGCTGCAGGAACAGCTCACGCACGGGGACACGGGTGTCAGATGTTGCTTCTATCTGAGGGATCAAGGAACCAGAAGAGACTGAGATTCCCTAAAATTTCATCTGCCCCTCGCCCACTTTTTCCGATTGCATAGCCTTGGGGATGCTGCCTCGTTGGTTGGATTGACTGGGCAGCTGGTGCATTGCTGGGATTCCCTCGAGGTACTGCTCTTCCACCAGTGAGCTACTGCTGTTCAGGATCCTGAGCTCAACCCCCACTACTGCAATGGAGCTGGTGCCACAGTGCAGTATATCTCACTCCTGCTGCATGGACTCACCACGACGTTGGCCAATCATGGTTTCTTGTCATGGGCTCCCCATACCAGAGTCAAGATCTAAATCATGATCATCATGAGCTCCACAATTCAGAGCGTTTGAGGCCTCAATGCTTCAGACAACTGAGTCCGATGGCATCAAATCTGCTGCTCCGTTTACAAATAATGAATCACAAACTGAGACTCTGGAGGCTTTTTCTCACTGTCCCGAGGGGTGCCCCGGTTTTGGTCCTACCTGCTCCGGTGGGAACAATGAACACAAATCTCTCAATATGATACATCCTCCTATGGATCATGCTGTACCTTGTGGCCCCCACCTTATGTTGGCAGTTGCACCCAGTGCCGTATCAATCACTGTGCTGTTGCCTGTTAAATGCAATGGCGGTGATGGTGCGTCCTTGGGCAAGCCTACCTCCTCCTTGCGACCGAGTCCTGACTCCTCTCCGGTTGCAGAGGAGGATGGGGGCAGGGTGCGGTGGGTCTGGAGCTCTGTGTGAGAGACACACAAGGCAGCAATGAGTTGAGGTCATGCAGATTATCCTCTTTCTAAGTGACTTTCTTCCACATCTCTCGGCATTTGGTCCATGCAATCACTGTCTTCCTGACTAAAGAAAATCACAACTTGTTACACATTACCAATCTGGCCCGAGCTTCCATTCCAAAACCCTATTCCTTCACTCCAGCCATCCCTGCCCAACAACATCCCCCCTCCCCACCAACACACAACTCACTCACGAAACCGGAGGGAACTTGGGCCCTTCATGGAACAGTTTGTGCCTGTGTCAGTCGACCCCTGTCAGGAGGACGTCAAGGCCGTGTTCCATGAATCAGAGTGCAGCTGCCTCCTGGGACTCTGAAGGGAGCCTGGGAACATGATCTCCTGCTTTTTTTCTACCTCTGTCATCTGGATAGCCAGGCCATGCTCTGTGAAGCAGGTTGCCACTTCTCCACAGAACTCCTTGCATCTTCATCGGTCTGCTATTGAGTTGTAAGGGTATAGTCTGCATAGGCTCAAGATGCATGTTACTCATGCTGGTCCTTTCATGAAACTCGGCGGATGTATTTTAGGTTAGAAGGGAGGTGATTCATTGTGTGCCGTGTGAGAAAATGTTTGGTGGGACACAGGCGGGGGGCCTCAGTATTGCCTCAGAAGTGACAGGGTGGCAATTCATGTCCCATGTCAGCAATCAGATAACTCATGAAAGTATTTTCTGAATACTTTTCTGGTTTTTATCGAAAATTAGTTTTACGGAGTTGGTGTATTTTCTGTCTCTGTGTTTGAATTAATTACATTTTGTAGTCAAGCAGATATGCAATTTGAAGTTGTAAACAGATGTATGGTGAAGACCTGTCTTTAACATGCTAAGGAGTAAACTTGTTTGGGGGCATAGCACATAAGTGGTAAAGTAAATTTGCAGTGATATATAATTGCTATTGGAATTTAGTTTTCAAAGGAATCTCTGTCTGTATACGAATAGCCAGACAAGATAGCAAAGGTGCGTGGTTATTTGTTTAAAGGGTTATTGACAACACATCGTGGCAATTTGAAAATATATTCATTAGGGGCATTAGAGAAAGTAAAGTTACAACGGCACATGGACAAAATGGAGTTTACAAATATGAATGGGAGGTGGATTTCGAAAGGACAAAGGAGCTCTCCATCAGGAAGAATACATTGTAGGACCGAACAGAAGTGTGAGAAGCCTCCAGCATTTGTACATAAACCTGCAGTCTATAGAAACGGAAGCTGGAAGGAGACATTTTGAATTCCACTGTCTGGGATATTAGGTTAAATTTTTCGACTGATGTAAGAGCTAAAATGTATTATCTTTACCATTGCCTTAAATGCAAAGTAACTGGGAGCGAGGTTAATTAGCGATTTTAAGAGTTATTCGAGTGATAATTTGCATTTCTGTTTATGAGTTTCAATCTCCTATTTTGTCAATAAATATTCAAAGAACAGACAGTGTCTTTTATTGGTGAGCAGGAAAAAAATTGTTGCATCAGGGTACAGTAGTTAGAGCAGATTGACTGCATTGGAGCTGAACAGGGGAAACAGATATGACTAATGAGTAAACCAAGGCAAATGTTATTTAAGGAGGCAGCTGACACAAAGTATCAATGTTTCAGTAATCAGCGAGATGAACAGTAATTACCTGCATTGCAAAGATCAGAATCCTCAACCCAGAGAGGCAGAACCCAGAAGGCCAGGCTCATGCCCTGGGGACATGAGCTCAAATCTCACCACAACAGGCGGCGGAACTTAAATCAAGTTAATAGAAATTGTAATTGGAAACTAGTCTCAGTATGTTATTTTATACTTTCAAGGGATGTGGGCATCGATGGGTAGGCCAGCATTTACTGCCCTTCCCTAATTTCCCTCATTCAGAGGGCATTGAAGATTCAACCAGAGATAAGGCAGGAGTAAAATCTTGAACTCGTGGAAGGCAAATTTTGCAGAAATGAGAAGGGACTTGGCTGAGGTGACTGGACAGCACGGCTGGAGGATAAAAGAGTGGGAAACCATTGGGAAGCAGTAAAAAGCACGATCCTAATTTTACAAAAAGACATGTCCCCTACAAATATAAGAGTGGTGCTTTCAAATCTAGAGATCCTGATTGTCCAGAAAAATACAAGGGAAGATCAAACAGAAAAAGAAAGCGTAGGATTGGCACAAAGAATTGAGAACTGCAGATAGCCGAGAAGAATATAGGAAGTGCAGGGACGAAGTAAAATTGAAAATAAGAAAATCAAAGGGAAGACATGAAAAAAAGGTTAGAAAGTAAAGCTAAAGATAACCCAAAGATAATATACCAATAAGTTAAAGATAAAATGTTATTTAAGGAGATATGGGGGCCTTTCCGAATTTAGGTGGAAACTTATGTGTAGAGGCGGAGGCAGTAGGAAGCGTTTTGAATGAACATTTTGTCTCCATCTTTACAAAGGTCAGGGAGGATTTACATAAAATAGTCCAGGAGGAAAACTGCGAGATATTGGACAGGAAAGTCATAAAGATGAGGAAGTACTCGAAGGGTTGAAATGCTTGAAATAAGCCAACAGGGCCAGATGGATTGTTTCCATGGCTACTAGAGGAAGTAAGGGAGGAGAGAACAGATGCTCTGAGGATGATTTTCCAATCTGCAAAATATACAGGGGAGGTACCGGAGGAGTGTAGAATTGCAAATGTAGTTCCATTGTTTGAAAAGGTATCAAAGGAAATTCCAAACAATTATAGGCCATTACTCTTACATCAGTGGTGAGCAAATTAGTGGAATAAATTCTGAGGATTATTTGTCATTTGGAAAAGCATGGACTAGTCAGGGATAGTCAGCGTAGATTTGTTAAATGGAGGTCTTGCCTCACAAATTTGAGTGAATTCTTTGAGGAACTGACAAGAAGGGTTGATGGAGGGCGTGTGGTGGATCTTGTGTACATGGATTTTAGTAAGGCATCTGAGAACATCCCACATGGCAGATTGAGCAGGAAACTAAAAGCCCATGGGATTCAGGGTAATGTGTCAAACTGCATAAAAGGTTGACTTTTGTAACAGGAAACAAAGGTCGATGAATGCCCCAGTGAAGGCGAAGCTGTCTGAAGTGATGTTCCTCCAGGGCTCGGTATTTGGACCCTGGCTCTCATTGTGATATATTAATGATTTGGACGGGAATGTGGGAGACACAATTGGGAAAATTGCAGTTTACACAAAGATTGGCTGAGTAATAGATGGTGTCAAGGATAGCCATAGTATCAAAAACGATATAGGTTGGGGATGGATTGGGTGGTAACGTGGCAGATGGATTTACACATAGAGAATTGTGAGATCATACATTTAGAGAGGGCAAACAGTTGCAGAATTTAAACAATTATTGGCGATATACAAAGAGAGGTAGATGAAGTGACCTATCTTGCCGTATGAGTACACAGGTCCCTGTAGGCAGCAATTCAAGTAGACCGAGTTGTAAAGAAGGCATATGGAATGCTTTCCTTCACTGGCAGAGGTATAGAATGTAAAAGGAACGATATAAAATTGGAATTGGAAAAAACAGTGGTGAGGCCACGACTTCTGTATTGTGTGCAGTTCGGGTCACAACATTAGAGGAAGGACGTAATAGCTCTGGAGAGATTGCGGAAGAGGTCTACAAGAATGTTGCCCGGGTTAGGAATGTATAGCTATGAGGAGAGGTTGGATTGGTTGGGATTATTTTCCTTAGAACAAAGAAGTCTGAGAAACTACTTTATTGAGGTGTACACAGTTATGAGGGAAATAGATAAAGTGGACAGGATAAAATTGTTTCCCTTGTTGGAGAATTCTAGAAGGAAGGGACATAGTTGCAAGATAAGTGGCAGAAGGTGCAGGGGGACATGAAGAACAACGTTTTTACGCAGAGGGTTTTGAGTGTCTGGAATTTGCTGCCCAAGCTGTTGGTCGAGGTTGAAACTCTAAACTTTTTTTTCTTAAATAGGATATGGATCTCGCCTTAAGTAGTGTAAGTTGCAGTGTTATGGGCCGGGTGCAGGAATGTGGTATTAGAAAGGGCACCTGGGTGTCCTCGGGATGGCATGGACAACATGGTCCAATTGGCCTCCATCTGTGCTGTAACATTTCTATGGTTCTATGGTTCTATTGCTGTGGCCCTGGAGTTGCATGTAGACCAGACTGTGTAAGGACAGCAGATTCCATTCCCTTAACGATATTAGTGAACCAAATGGGTTTTTATAACAACCAACAATTTTTTCGTAGTCATCTTTACGCTTCTGATTCCAGATTCTTACTGAATTAAAATTCCACTATCTGCCATGGCGCCATCGACGCCAGTCCCCAAAGCTTTAACATTGATCTCTGCATTAATCTAAACACCCTACTGGTTAACTAATTTCCTTCAGGGAAGGAAAGCTGTTGTCCTTACATGCTCAGGCCTACACATGACTCCAGACCAAAGCAATATGTTTGACACCAAACTTCACACTGAAATGACCAAGCAAACGGCTCAGTTGAAGGAGGAAAATTGATGGGCAACAAACAATGGATTCTCTAGCGATACCCCCATGCTGTTAAACAAATTAAACGGCAATGGCATCGGAGATCTCCGGGCTGCAACCCTGAGCTCACACACAAAAGGGAGTTGGAAATCACACCCATATCCCTGGAAGTCTCTCCAAGTTGGAAACGTGTCAGGGATTGGATGAAGAGGAGGGCAGAGGTTTATGATGTTGGGAATCGGCTAAGGTCGTGTTTTTCGAGCCCCAACATGAGAGTCCACCCGACAGCCAGGGCTCTTTGCCCCTGCGGCTGATTTAAAAAGGACCTCTTTAGGTCATATTTCTTTCCATCCTCTTTGCTACCAAACTCTATCACTTCACACTTTCTGTGTTAAACTGCATCTTTCAGGTCTCTGTCCATTTGACGAGTGACGTTATGCACTCCTGCGGTCTCTTACTGCCCTTCACGATGTGTTTTAAAATTTCTGATTTTCCTACAATTGAAACCTTTAAAATTCCCTCTGAGTGCACAATCCCATGGCTTTAACATATATTACCAGTGTAGCGGGACCAACATTGACCCTGGTAATCCCCTGGACACTTAATGTAATATGAAAAGCATCCATTCTCCACTGCTCTCTGCTTTATGTCACGAAGTCAATTTCCAAGCCGCGCTGCCATCCTGTTTTAATGCTATGTGTTTCAATTTTGGACCAACTCTGTGATGTGGCAATTTATCAAAAACCTTTTGAAGGGGTAGAAAATTGGGAACGGCAGGGCAGGAGAGAACATAGAATCATCAACTAAAAAAAATCTACTGCTTGCTTTTGGCCCATCGAAATTTTCCTACCACTGATGATAGACTACCCAGTCTGCAATTAGCTTTATAACGTCTCCCTACTTTTTGAAATAGCAGAGTTAAATTTGCCACGCTCCAAGCAGCCGGGGCTCTTCCAGAATCAACAAATTTTTGGAAGATGTCAACCAACACAGTCACTATTTCTGTGGATTACTCATTTAGTGCAATTGGATGTCGATTATCGGGCACTCGGAATTTATCAGCTTTCAGACCCATTGATTTCTCCGGCAGAATTGTTTTAGTAATACTATATTAGGTAATTTCGTCCTCCTCACTGGATTCTTTGTTCCCCAGTATCCTGGGAACTAATCTGTGCCTTCTTCCGTGAAGACAGAACTAAAGTAGACAAATAATTGTTCTGTCATTTTGTAGTTATCTATTAAACATTTTACCGCTTTGGTTTGGAAGTCGCATACCTTTGTCTTCAAGAAACTTTATTTCTTTTTACGTACTTTTCAACGTTTTGCGATCCTTTTTATATTCCTTGCACATTTAATCTCATGACCTCTTTTCGCCCTCTTCATCAATCCCTTGGTTTTCCTTTGCTGCATTCTAACCTATTACCAATCCTTAGGCTTGCTACTTTTCTACCAACTTTATATGAGTCCACTTTGGATCTAATGCCATATTTATTTATTTTTTTGACATGGTAAGTGCACTGTTCCTGTACCATTTTTTGCTCAATAAAGGAATGCATAACTTTTGCAATGCATACCGTCATTCCTTAAATACAAACTATTGTCTAACCAACGCCATGCCTTTTAATGAAGTTCCCCAATCTGCCTCTAGCCAACTCACTACTCACTGGACTGGACGGCTGACGCAGGTAAGGCTCCGGCCGGCTTTCGGGTCCTGCTTTGTGGCAGTGCCATGCTCCATGGCCTGTGTATCTAGAGCTGCATTGGTTACAGGAAGAGAAGGCTCTGATGGGCTGTAAAATCCCGGGGTCACCTGGGTGGATGGCCCAATGATGTCAACTACCTGATCCTCTGCTCCATGTCTGCATGAGGGGCCCTGGCGGACTTATGGATGAAACGTGGAGCTGGACTCCAATAGATCTGCAGTGCAGCCCTCTCACTTTAAACTTTTTGGCGTCAACTTGAGAGTCAGCGATGGATTTCAGCCTGCGCAGCAGTGCAGCAGTTTGAGTCAGTGTGTGTGTTTCTGTCTGTGCATGTGAGTGAGCCTGTTTGTGTGTGAGTATTTGAATGTGCCTATGTTTGTGCACATGTGTGCCTTCCCGTGTGTGTATTTGCCTTTGATTGTGTGTGTTTGACTGTGTGGATGTGTGTGTGTTTGAGGGTATTTTTCAATTTCATTTCTACGATTTGTGGATTTCCCTGTCATTTCAGCTTTTAATTTCCATCCCTAGTTGACATTGTGAATAATGCCTATCTTGTTTGTGTACGTGTGTTTTTTTGTGTGTGACTATTTGCATCTGTGCATATTTGTGCACAAGTATGCCTTCCTGTGTGCTTGCTTGCATTTGAGGGTGTGTGTTTGACTCTGTGTGTGTTTGTCTGAGTGTTTTCATGTGATAGTGCATGTGTTTGTGTGAGTCTGTGTTTTAGACTCTGTGTGTGTTCATGTCTGTCCGTCCTTGTATATGTTTGTGTGTGTCTGTGTGTCATTGTGTGTGTGCTTCAGATTGTGGCTGTGGGATTGTGTCTGTGTGCATTTGTGACCAATTTTGAAATTCATTTCTACGGTTTGATGGTTTCACCGGCTAGGTCAGGTTTTAATTACCATCCCTAACTGCCTCGTGAATGATAGCTATCGTGTTTGTCTGTGTGTGTGTGTGTGTGTGTGTGTGTGTGTGTGTGTGTGTGTGTGTGTGTGTGTGTGTGTGTGTGTGTGTGTGTGTGTGTGTGTGCCTGTGTGTGTGTGTGTGTGTGTGTGTGTGTGTGTGTGAGAGAGAGAGAGAGAGAGAGTCTGAATGAACTTATACTCTAATCTTTGTTATTGTGAGTTTATATCTGTATGTGTGTGTTTGTGCACGTGTGCATTTCTCTGCGTGTGGTTTCATGTGAGAGTATGTGTTTGTGAGTGTTCCTGAGAGTATGTGTGTGTGTGTGTGTGTGTGTGTGTGTGTGTCTGTGTGTTTGTGGATAATGTGGATAACTGTGTGTGTGTGTGTGTGTATGTGTGCATTTTTGTAATTCTTGTTTACGAAGTGTGGGTTGCCCTGGAAGGCCAGCTTTTTAATTTCCATCTCTAATTTGTTTTCTGAAGTATGTCTATATTCCGTGTGTGTGTGTTAGCGAGTGTGTGTGTCTGTGAATGTGCGTCTGTGCACATTTTTTGTGTGTGAGTCTAAATGGGCATCTAAAGTCTGCTATTGTGAATTTACATTTGTGTGTGTTTGTGTGTGCATGTGTGTGTGTGTGTGTGAGTATTTAAATATGTCTAAGCTTGTGTCCATCTTTGAATTCCTGTGTGTGTCCTTGCATGCGACAGTGTGTTTGAATGTTTGTGTGTGTGTGAGAGACAGAGAGTGTGTGTGTGTCTGTGTGAGTTTGTGAGTGTGTGTGTGTAAGTGTGTGTGTGTGTGAGTGTGTGTGTGTGTGTGTGTGTGTGTGTGTGTCTTTGTGTTTGAATGCGTGTGTGTCTGTGTATGTGTTTGTGTGTGTGTGTATGTGTGCGTGTGAGAATGTGTCAAACATAGAAACATAGAAAATAGGAGCAGGAGTAGGTGATTCAGCCCATCAGGCCGGCTTCACCATTAATTCTTAAAATGGCAGATCATTGAACTCACTAGCCTGTTCCCTCTTTCTCCCCATACCCTTTGATGCCTTTCGCAAAGAGCTATATCTAACTCCTTCTCAGAAACAGTCAAAATATTGGCCTCAACTACTTTCCCTGGTTCCGAAATCCACTGGCTCACCACTTTCTCGGTGAAGCAATTTCTTCTCATCTCAGTCCTAAATAGTCTACCGTGTATATTCAGGCTGTGACAACTGGGTCTGGAATCCCTCACCATAGGCAACTTACTTCCCGCAGCTACCCTGTCCAATCATTTTAGAATTTTATAGTTTTCATTGCGATCCACTCTCATTTTTCTGAGCCGCAGCGGATTTAATCATAAGCGACTCAATTTACCCTGATAGGTCAGCCTTGCCATCACAGGAGACAGTCTGGTAAACCTTTGCTGCACTCCCTCTATAGCAAGAACATCGTTCCTCAGATAAAGAGGCCAAAATTGCATACAATATTCCAGCTGAGGTCACCAAGGCCCTGTATAATTGCTGCAAGACTTCCCTGCTCCTGTAATCGAATCCTCTCGCTATGAAGGCCATAATTCATTCTTTAACGCCTGCTGCACCTGGATGCTTACCTTCCATGACTGGTTTACGAGGACACCCAGGCCACATTTCATATTCCCCTCTCTCAATTTATAGCCATTCAGATAATAAATTGCCTTCCTGATTTTGCTACCAAAGTGGAATACCTCACAGTTATCCACATTATAGTGCACCTGCCATTCATTTGCCCACACACCCAGCTTTTCAAAATCACACTGAAGCATCTCTGCATCCTCCTCAAATTCACCCACCCCACATCCCCCCAACATTGAGTTTTGTGTAATCTGTAAATTTGGAGATAATACATTTTGTTCCCTCATCCAACTAATTAACATATATTGCGATTTGCTCAGGTCCCTGCAGCGACATCTATGGTCCCCGACTAGCACCTGCCTGCCATACAGAATAAGAACCGTTTATTCCTCTTCGTTTTTCCTGTCAACCAGTTTCCAATCCATCTCAGTACACTACCCACAATCCCATGCACTTTAATTTCACATGCTAATCTCTTATGTGAAACTTAGTCGAAAACATTCTGAAAGTCCAAATAAACCAGATCCACTGGCTCCCCCTCAACTCCAATAGTTACATCCTCGAAAAATTCCAGTAGATTTGTGAAGCATGATTTCCCTTTCATAACGGATGCCGACTCTGTCCGATTCTGCCACTTTTTGTCGGCGTGCTCAGCTATTAAATCTTTAAGAATAGACTCTAGAAATTTCACCACTACCGACATCAGGCAGAGTGGCCTTTAATACCCTGTTTTCTCTCTATCTCAATTTTTCACTTGTGGAGTTACAGTAACTACTGTGGAATCTGTAGGAACTGGTCCAGAGTCTATAGAATCTCGGAAGATGCCACCAAAGTATCCACTATTTCTAGGACAATTCGCTAAAATTTGCAGGGCTGAAGATTATCATGCTTTAGGGGTTTATTGCATTTCAATCCCATCATGTTCCCCAACAACTTTTCCCCACTAATATTGATACATTCAGTTCCTTCCACTCACTAAAACCTGTATTCTCCAACATTTCTGTTGTTTGTGTCCTCCTTTGTGAAGGCAGAAACAAAGTATGTATTTAGTTGGTCAGACATTTGTTTGGTCCACATTATACATTTCCCTGTTTCTGAATGAAAGGGACCTACATTTGTCTTCACCAAGCATTTTCCCTTCACATATTTAAAGAAAGTTTTAGTCAATTGTTACATTCCCCGCCAGCTTACTATCGTTCTCTATTTTGCCCTTTATTGAATAAATTGGTTCTCCTTCGCCAACCATTCCTGTTTTACTACTGCACCAGACAGGAATAAACAATTGTTGCATTTCACCTATATGCCCTTTGAATGTTTGGCTTTGCCTATCCACCACAGCCCCTTTAAGTAAATTTTCCCAATCGATCATAGCCAACAAGCACCTCATACCTCATAAATTCCATTATTCAGACTCAGGGCCCGAGCCTCAGAATCAATGAGGTAACTCTCCATCTTGCTGACGAATTCTATATTATTATGGTTGATCATCGCCAAGGGGCCTCGCACAGCTAGATTATCAATTAACCCTTTCTGATTACACAATACCCAGTCTAATATGGGCTGTTCTCTAATTGGTTCCTCAACATATTGGTCCAGAAAACCATCCCATCAATTTCCATGTATTCTTTCTCTCTGGAATTGTTACTAATTTCATTTGCCCAATCTATATGCAAATTAAAGTCACCCACAATTTCAAATGTTTCTTCGTTGCCTGAGTCTCTAATTTCCTGCTTAATGACATTTCCAAAGTCACCACTGCAGTTTGGTGATCTATATACAACCCCCACAACGTTTTTTGCTCCTTAGTGTTTCTCAGCTCTACCCATAAAGACTCCACATCTTTGGAGCTAATATCTGTCCTCACTACTGTGTCAATTTCCTGTAATCTGCAATGCAATTGCACCGTCTTTTCCTTTGTCTTCCTGCAGATCCTAAACACTGAATATCTCTGATGTTCAATCCCCATCCCTGGTCACCCTGCAGCCATGTCTCTGGAATGGCAACAACATCATACCTGTTTACATTTAGTTGCACGGGTATTTTATCATTAATGTCCCGTTCCCACTATTTTCTACGTTGGTCCTGTTGTTTACTTGCCCCGATGTGTCTGCCTATCAGTAATCTTATTCCCTTTCTGTTTTTTTTTACTTATCTTTGCTTCCCCCTCATATGACTCGTATCCATCCCCATGCATTTTAATTTAAAACTTCCCCAATGTCTCTTTTACCTGCCCAGGTAAAAGCCTTCCAGTTTGAACTGGTCCCACCTCCCCAAGAACCAGTTCCAATTTCCCACGAATCTGACGCCATTCCCGTCACACCAACACTTCAGCCACGTATTAATTCGATATATCCTGCTATTTCTACTCTGAAGAGCAGATGACACTGGAAGTAATCCCGAGATCAATGCCTTTGATGTCTTGCTTTTCAACTTGCTTCCTAACTCCAAGTATTCTACTTTTAGGACCTCATCCTTTTTTCCCTATGTCGTTTGTACCAATGTGTACCACGACCACTGGCTGCTCACCCTGACCCTTCAGGGCGTCCTGTATATCTCTTAGATATCCTTGACCATAGCACCAGGGAAGCAACATACGATCTTGGTGTCTCGTTTGCAGCCACAGAAACGCCTATATTTTTCCCTTGCAATTGAATCGGCTAAAACTTCTGCATTCCCACATTTTGTACCCGTCCATTGTGCAGCAGAGCTAACCGTGGTGCAACGAATTTCGCTGTTACATATTTCCCCTGAGAGGCCATTCCTTGGAACTGTTTCCATAGCGGCAGAACTGTTTTGCTGGGGTATAACAACCGCAAGTACCTACACTGCCTGCCTGGTCTCTTGGTCTGCCTGATGGTCACCCATCCTCTTCGTGCTTGTGGACTCTTAGCCTGCCGTGTGACCAGCTGTCTATAGTCTCTGCTGGTGGATGCCCTACAGTGTCTCCAGCCGCCAATCTAGTTCTGAAACTCGGGCTTCCACGAGCTGCAGCTGGAGACTCTTCCTGTGCACTTGCTGGCCCCGGGGACAGGAAATGTTCCCGATTTGACACTTAGAATAGGAGAAGCACATCACCATTCGAGCTCTCCTACCACGATTTATCTCTTAAAAATTAATTGAAATTTTTGGAAGATACTTAATATCTTGTAATATCAATTACTCTTGGGTTCTTCTTCCCTCATCCACGTAGTTACCGATTTTAGCCTTTACAAACAATGGGCCACAAAAATAAGACCTTAAAAACCAAAAGCGATAAAAGTAGTAATTACTTACCCGATCGTACACACAGTGCTCAAGAGTTACCTCGCTCCCTCCTCACCGAACTCCCTCAATCAACAAACTCCAAATTAAGCAGTCTACTGCAGCCCAAAGCAGCTGTCCAATGCAGACAATGTAAGCACTGTATGGTGGCCTATTTACATACTCTCTGAATCTAGTCTCCGAAAGCCTGTTTAAATCAGTTATCTAGTTAAATACTTGTAGCTGCAAGCAGGGGCCGTATAAACCTTGTTTTAAAGCTGGCATAAAACTCATCTTCCTCCAACCCGAACAGCAGTTTTTAGTAAATTACTAAACTAAAGAAAGGTTAGGTTTTAGACAGAAATTTACACTTAAATTGGCTCGGTCAACAAAGTCCAACTTAAGTGCCCTACTGCAGTCCAAAGGAGCACTTCAGTGCAGTCTAATATTGCGAAGGATGGTGTGTGTGCGTGTGTGTACGTGTGTGTGTTTATATGTGACATTTTGCTTGTGAGTGTTTCTATGCTTGCCTGTTTATGAGTGTTTGTGTTTGCATGTTAGTGTGTCTCTGTGTGGAAGTCTGAGTGCGTGAGATTTATTCAGTGTGAATGGGTGTTTGTGTGTGTGTGTGTGTGTGTGTGTATGTGATTCTGTGTGCATGTGTTGATGTATGTTTCTGTACGTCTGTGTGTACGTGGGCGTGTTTGAGCACGTGTCTCGTTGTGTGTGCGTGTACGTGTTTGTGTATGTGTGCGTGTTTGGGTGTAGACATATGTTTGCATTTGTGTGTTTGGGTGAATAGATGCGTGTGACTGTTTCTGTGTATTGTTATCCACAGTATATGCACTTCGCTTGCTGGGCCAACATTATTTGCTGATTCCTAGTTGCCTTTGAGATGGTGTTGGCGAACCACATTTTTGAATCTCTGCATTCCATTTGGTGTAGGTATGCCGCACTGCACTATTAGAAAGGTCGTTCCATGATGTTGACGCAGCAACAGTGAAGGAATGGTGATATAGTTTTAAGTAGAATGGTGAGTGCATTGGAGGGGATCTTCCATGTGGTGATGTTTCGAGCGATATGCACCATTTCTGTGTGTGTGAGTGTCTGAGAGAGAGTGCGATTTTGTTTGCTTGTGTGTATAAGTTTGTGTGTGTGTGTGTCTGTTTGTGTGTGTATATGTGCGCAAAACTGTGTCAGTCTGCATGAGACTGCAAAGGATTGTGTCTGTGTATATATGTGAGTAAGTGGGTGCGTTGAATTGTGTCCATACGAGAGAGTGTATTTGCGTGCATGAGCATTTATATCTGTACACCTGTTTCTGATGCATGAGTGTCTGTGTCTCTACATTCGTGCATGTGGGTGTGTGTGTATATGTTGTCCCCCTGTCTGTTTTGTTATCCATGCTTTTGTGTGTGTTTATTTGTTTATATGTGTGTATGCTAGGGTTTGTGTGTGTATGGGAATGTGCGTATGTCTCTTCGTGTTCATGTGTATGTTTCTTTTTCTGTGAGTGTCTGTGTGTTTCTGTGTATATGATTGTATATTTGTCGGTATGTGTGTCCGTGATTTTCCGTCAGTTTGTATGCCCCTGTGTGGGTGTTTTTTTGAGTTTGTGCTCGATGTTGCCTATGTTCATGTTTTTTTGTATGTGTGTTTGTGTTGGTGCATTTATGTGTTTCTTTTTGTATTAGTATGTGCGTGTCTTTGTGTGCCTGTGTGTCTTTCTGTGTGTGTGTGTGTGTGTGTGTGTGTGTGTGTGTGTATGTGTGTGTGTGTGTGTGTGTGTGTGTGTGTGTATGTGTGTGTGTGTGTGTGTGTGCGTGCCTGCGGATATGTGTGACTGTATGTCCCCGTGCACGTGCGTGTGACTGTTCCTAAAAATTACAGCATTGTATTGCTTAAACACACCTTGTCATAAATACTCCTTTTTGCAGCCCGCAGTGAAGTGGGAAAAACGGGGTATTATCCAAATTCCTATACTGCCCTTAATACACCTGTCACCTCTTTGTCCTCCCAGTTAACCTTTGGCTCCCCACTACTTATGACTTCTCCCATCACCCCTGGGTCCCCTGGTTATCCCCTCGCTCCCAATTCACCTCTGCGTCCCCAACGTACGTCTGGCTTCCCTGTCGCTGATGCCTCCTCTCCCTCTTTACTTCGATTTTTATTTTGTTCTTTTATCTCCGCTTGCTTCCAGTGTATCAAATAACTTATCATGTGTACTTTCAAATCCATTTGATTCAATGCAATACAGGATAGAATCAAACATTTGAAAGCATAAATAACTCTTCAATAAAGCTGTCAGCTCCTTCGCCAGCCTGATTTATAATGTCATTGTTTTTTTTTCCCCCATTCCTTACAGTAAACTTAATCGCAATTGTGATCCTGAAGTGTAAATACTGCTACCTGGTCAAATGTGTCCCTGGTTACCTGGTGGCCATGGCAGTGGCGGATCTACTGGTCGTTATATTAGACGTGATATGGAGACAGATCCCGATAGTTTTTGAGGAAACATTTGATTTCCTGCGCTTCATCCGTGTGTGCAATATACATGCCGTACTGCTTTATGCAGCCACTGACTGTTCTGTCTGGTTCACCATCACTTTCACCTTTCATCGATTTTTGGCCAATTGTTGCCCGAAGCTGAAAAGCAAATTCTGCAGCAAGAAAAGAGTGTCTGTGGTTCTGGGAACAGTAACTGTGCTGTGCATTTTAAAGAATGTTTTCCGGTATTTTCTGTGAAGAGGTCATTATTGGCTGATAAACCTCCCCTGGCTTTGTTGGGTCACAGCCAAGGTTCGGTTTTCTCTGTTCTGGGCAATAATGGAATTTCTCCACCACATTCAAACCCGAGGTGTTCCATTTGTCCTAATTCTGCTGCTCAATGTTCTCATCATCAGACACATTTTAATGAGCAGCAGAGCCCCCAGAAGACTCTGGGTTCACAGCAATTTAGTGAGTCCCAGAGATCCAGAGATGGAGAGTCAAAGGAAATCCATCTGTTTGTAATCTTGGCCAATTTGATCCTCTTTTGTTCAGCATTAATGGTTTACTTTTTATGGAGGCGAATAAGTGATTTGGGCTTTGCGTCAGTCTGGTTGGATAGGGTTGTTCAGGAATTGGGCATGATGCTGCAGCTCCTGAGCTGCTGCACTAATACTGTGATTTATGCTGTGACACAGACTCCATTCAGACAGCAGTTGAAGAATGTGCTGAAATATCCTTTACTCTAATTCTTCAATTCTTTCAATAATGAAAATAACTCATTCACCGAAAACGTTCACTGTCCGGGCTGCCTGTCTACCACGGACACAAGTGATTAATTGGCATCTCCGCTTTCCCATTGGCCAGGATGCCTGTCCATCATGGATGCCTCTAATTTTTTGGACATAAGAAAACACCTCTGAACATTTCTGCATCACCTCCCCCGCTCCCCCGACCACCCACAGCCCACACTCCACCCAGCCCCCTCGCTGCCATTGGCCGAGCTCCTCCATCAGCATAGGTACCCCTCACGTATTCGGCAGAGCAAGCCACCTCCATGCTAAATACATGCCCTCCTATTGGCATAGCTGTCAATCAATCATTGAACCGGCTTCCTGACTGGCCAAAAATAATCCCATTGGCAGGGTTGCTTGTTCGTCATGGCTTTCCTTACTGATTGGACAGGGAAAAGGAAAAAAGGGTTTCTAACATCATGGCTGTCATGTCCACATGTCCGTCGTTGTCCTGCTAAAGTGTTAATTTGAAGCCCAGTGCAACTGGAGCAAGAACACCTCATCTTCCAAATGGGTACTTCACAACCTTCTGGCTTTAACATTGATTTCAACAACTTAGGATCATGAAATGCCTCCTGTACATTCACTCCCCGTTTGAATCCCATTTTTAAGCATGTGATTTTATTTTTTCTTCATTTATTTTCATTTTTACATTCAATCATGCATTCATTGTTTGCACCGTTTTATTCGCTTTGCCTGTCCCTTTTGCCATCCTTTTGCACCAAACACCGCCCACTCTCCCCAAATCAGCAACATAACTGCCACCTGTCATTTGCTCTATGTTGTTCTTTTACAGAGAGCTTACCTTTGTTATGTTAATCACACATTCTGCTTTATGCCATTATGGGCATCTTATTTAGCCCTTACCATTACATTTAACAGCCCATTTGTCTTTTGTCCATGACATCTTTGTCAATGTTTCCTTTGTCTCGTCATACTGTTAACATTCAATTCAACTTCACCTTCTCCACCCCCTAAAACGGTATAAATTCCCAGACATTTCTACTTCTTTTTAGCTCCAAAGGAGAGTCATACGGACTCGAAAAGGTAAGTATGTTACTTTCTCCATATCCACTGTCAGGCCTGCTGATCTTTTCCAGATTTACCTGTTCTAATCGATAACACTTCATTTGTCTGTGCTGCCTGTCCATCATGGCTACTCGTCCCTGGTTGAATAGAAGAATATAACTTTAAAAATACCTACCCTCTTTGTGGCCTACCTGTCAATAATCGCGATCGTTCACCACTGGGACAGGAATTATTCTGTTGGAAACAGGGAAGACAATCCTCACAGAGAACGGGGTATGGGGCGTGGGGGGAGAGGGGTGGGGGGAAGTTCAGACGAAGTGATGTCATCACATGAGGTGAGGTAATAAATTTGTTTTAAGAAAGTGGGATCACCAATGGGGTTTAAAGGAGAATTGGAAAGACAGAGACGAAAGAGAGAGATATACTGAATGTAAGGCAGATAGGAAGAGTGAGAGAGAGAGCCACAGACAGGGACAGAGTGCGAGACAATGAAAGAAAAAGAGAAAGAGGGAAAGAGAGAGTGAGACAGAGAGAGAGACAGAGAGAGAGAGAGAGGCAGAGTGAGTTTGAGGAAGAATGGGAGAGACACAGAAAGGGCGGGGTGGGGGGGGGTGGTGGCAGAGGATAGAGAGTACGGGAGAGAGTGAGAGGGAGTAATGCATTGAGAGATGTGGAGCGAGTGTTAGACAGTGCTAATACACATCAGCTGGTAAAGGCTGAGGTTGTGTAATTTCCAGTGGGAAACTTGAAGAACGATCATAAGATATATTTTCAATTTGTATGTTGCGATGCAGCTCTTAATTCAGAAATAACACCAACAAGCCTCCGGACTTTTTAGGTATCAAACTAAATAAAAGAAGTACTAATTTAACAACAAGTATGACACGTGCACATGCCTACACATTTCTACCATAGCAACTTTTAAACAAAACACAAATATATCACTTCCAGGAAAATCTTCACCAAGGCAACAATATTCAATAGGCAATAAGCAAGCACCAGACAAAGCAGATTTGACATTGCAAATTCAAAATGAGATTCCATTCAATTTGTTTCCTTCGCAAGCACAGGCCTAGGCTTACAGTCCGGTTAGATCTTAAATGCCTATGACCCACAACAGACACACAACTCACGTCGGTTTTTCCTTAAATTTCCCTTTGGATGTGAATTTTCGATTGCATCGGAAGGTTTTAATATTACTTCTCCTAACAATAATCCTTCCATTAAACCAACGTAATTCGTGCTTATGCACATTTCTTGGTGTCTCCTAACTGCTTGCCGGATTTTATGCATTATTATGTCTGGTTCATTCAAAAAATGCAGCCATACTATTTGCCTTCGATCTTTATGTTTATTTAATTAACGTCATAAATTACCACACGTGAAAGCATCCAGATTGGTTTAATTTAATCCAATTTAGTCAAAACAGACGCACACAGGCACACACTGTAACGTCGATCATGGTACAATTCCAATTTTAAAATAATTTCTAATACTTTTATACACACAATATCCATTCATATCAACCCCCTCCCTATCGAAAAATGAAACGTCATAATTATAAAAGGCAGCCTCATTTTTTTTAATAACCCATCTCACTCCATCACCTATACTTATTATGGTATTATACTAAATTCATGTATCAACTTAACAGTATATGCAAGTCCTTGTAATCAACATAAATCATTCCAGTTTAGTGTCCATTTTTTAGAATTTCCTATTGTCCTTTCTAACTTCAAACTCATGATAACGGATCTTTGAGCAGATTTTCTCTACTGGCAAAATATGCAATCCTAATGTAATTGGGCATAATAATAGGCTTCACCTGAAAAGACTTGAAATTTTGTTTCGAAGTTCGGCCAAAATATTCAAAGGTTTGTGGCCTATGAAAAGAATTGTTTCTGATGAATTGTTTGCAACATAAATTTCCAAACGCTGCAACGTGAAGATCATACCCAATGTCTATGTTTCCATCGTTGAATATCATCTGAGTCGTACTTTCAACTTCTGTTAAAAAACCCTATCAGTTTTTTTTTCAATTCCAGTCTCATCTTTTTGTAACAGTAACGCCCCAGTGCCTATACCACTTGGTCGACAGGTCTCTTAAATTACTTAACATAAATGGGCACTGCCAAAACTTGTATAGTTGTTAATGCAGTATACAAACTATCAAATGCCTTCTTCACTGGAATGACCATAATAACTTCATGTTCTGAAGGGATACGAAAGTCATGAAGAGTGATTTGATAGACTTGTGTTGTTTTCGTTGGAGCAGAGAAGACTGGGGGCAGACCTTGTCTAGGTATACAAGGTTATGAGGGACATGGATAGGGAGCAGCTTATTTGAAGGGCAAGTCGGAAGGGGGCATAAGTTCAAGCTGAGGGCCGGGAGATTTAGGGGAGTTGTGAGGAAAAACATTTTTACCCAGAGGGTGGTGATGATCTGGAAGGGTGATGGATGCGGGTTGCCTCACATCCTTTAAAAAACACCTGGATGAGCACTTGGCACATCATAAATTTGAAGGCTATGGACCAAGTGCTGGTAAATGGGATTAGCTAGATAGGTCAGGTGTTTCTCACAGTTTGGTGCAAATTCGATGGGCTGAAGGGCCTCTTCTGCACTGTGAGATTCTGTCGTTCTGTGATTCTTTGAAAAACTAATTGCTGGGCAATAGGTTTGTTAGATTTTTGTAATTATTTCAATGCATTTTAATTGGAAATAGCAAGTGATTACTGACCTGAATGATTCATTATTTAGGCTCAAGATAAAAGTAAATATGCATTTTCATTATTCAACTGAACAACAGTTATATTTTAACTCTGTTTACTTTATTAAGCAATATGTTCATATTCGTTGTGTCTATTGGCAAATCCGCCATATTATGTGTAATTTTCATTGGATTGAAGAGTGATTTAATATTTCCTGGGCTTAACGAACTAGACACAAATTACCAGTTACTGATAGTATTGGACTCTGGTAATTTGATTATCATTAACCACTTATTTCCAGAGGCAATTGACCTAATCTCGTTAGGGAAGAAGTTGAGTATTGTTGCTAAAAGAACATTGTCCAAGCTTTTGCACTTGCACTCATCAGGACGCTTGCCAGAATGCAAGGGGAACACAATAATTTCGATTTTCTGCAAAGAGATTGCTGATTGGTTTGCAAATAGTGTTGTCATGGCGAATGCATCACTGATGGTAACTGAGAGTTAACTGCCAGGCATTGTCTGAAATTTAGATGAGACAGCTTGACCCTGATTGGCCAAGGTATTGCCTGACGACAGATTAAGCGAATGGCTGTGACAAATTTTATTTTGCTGAAACATTCAGCGCATTTTCATCTTCTTCCCGTCTGCAAAGGCAAGGGTTCCGTGTATAAATATATGTAGCTTCCAATGCATGCACCTGCACCACATCACGAGTCTAACTGGGAATCTCAATTTGTTTTTTTCAGGGTAATTGTTGGCACATTTAAGGTTATTTGCAAAATGTTGATGAATCGCAGAACCATATCTGATGTTTGACACTTTGTCTTGAGCTTCACAAGATGGGCTGATCAGGGATGATCTGTATCTTCCCCATTGCAAACGGCTGCCTGGACCTGCTGTTTGATGCGATCCGCCAGTCTTTGAGACCTACTGCCTACATAGCTCACATCGCACAGTCACTGAAATTCATGTACCACCTTACTCGTTTTTGTGATTGGTGGAATGTATTTTTTGGCTTGTTAGCAGCTTCCATGTATTTGCAGACAGGAATAACTTTGATGTGCACTGTGTCTGTTTGATATATAAAAAAAAGCAAACGACATTCTTTGACTCATTCTTCAGGGCAAGGTTTTGACCAATCAGGGTTATGCTGCCTTGTTTAAACTTCCAGCAAATTTTGGCTGTTAATCAACAGTCATCATCAGTGGTGCATTCGCCCTGCAAAGATACTTGACAACTAAGAAGCACTCTCTTCTCATACAGTATTAATTGTAGTTTCCGTCATTTTATTGGTAATCTTGCGGGTGTCCAGATGAATGCCACACGAAAGGCTTGTCTCTTTTCAGAGCTATAATTGCATCCATCATTGAGAAAAAGCATGGAGTCTATTGTAAAGGACATAATAGAAGAGCTTCTCTAAATGCATAATATAATTAAGCTGAGTCAGCATGAAATAATGAAGTGAAAATCACACCTGCCCAATTTATTCCTGTTCCTTGAGAGGGTAAAAAGCCCAGAAGACAATGGGGAACCAGCATATGCAATGTGTTTGGATTTGCACAAGGCATTTGATAGGATGCTGCACCTAAGGCTACTTAATACAATAAGACTTTTGAAAGAGCAGGCAAGGAGGGAAGGGTGGTGCTAATACCTATGGGGGTATTATATTAGCGTGGATAAAGGTGTGGCTAACAAATTGAAGACATAAATTTGGTGTAAGGGTGCAATTTCAGGATGGCAAACTGTCACTTGTGGAGTGCCAGAGGTATCAGTGCTGGGGCAACTGTAATTTACCTTATGCATTAATGACTTAGATAAGGCAAATGAATGCTTGTGAAAGACCCATAAATAGTTTGGAAGACATGTGGTGAAGGTGACACAAAGGATTATAGACAGTTTAGTGTGTGAGCAAAAAAATGGCAGATGGAATATAAGGTGCGAACAAGTGAGGTTTTGCACATTGGCATGAAGTATAAAGGTCTGAATATTAACAAAATGGAGAAAGACTTCAGGGCTGCAGAACAGAGGGATTCGGGGGTACTCGTTCATGAATCAAAAAAAAGTTAGCATACAAGTTAAACAGGTCACAAAGGAGGCAGATGGGATGTTTGCCTTTAATTGAAATGGAATGTGGTATAAAATATGGAAGTCTTGCTGAAACAATAAAAGGCATCAATTAGTCCACACCTAAAATTCTGTGAAAAGTTTTGCTTCCTTTATCTGAGAAAGTTGCACTGACAATGGGGGCATTCCAGGGAAATTTCACCTGTTTGACTCAGGTTAGGCAGGAATTTTCTTATGAGCTTCTGTAGGTTGGATCTGTGTTCATTGGACTTGCACAAAATCAAAGGTGGCCTTCTTGAATCATATAAGGTTATTTGGGTGGTTAGGAGGGTAGATGCTGAGAGGTTGGTTTACATTGTGGGGGAGTCTAGGACCAGAGGGCATAATCTTAGATTGTGGGGTCTCCCAATTTGGAGGTACATTAGGAGGATTTTTTATCCTGTCACAGGGTAGTTAATCTGTGCAATTATGTACCAGAGTGGGCTGTAGATGCTGGGTGGTTAAGTGTATTCAAGGCTGAGATAGATTTCTAACCAGTAAGGAATACAACGGTTATGCGGAAAAAGGCAGGGAAGTGGCGTTGAGGCCTATCAGGTCAGCCATGATCTCATTGTATGATGAGCAGACTTCATGGGCCGAATGTCCGACTTCTGCTCCTATGCCTTATGGCATTTCTATTATTATTGCGATGGCAAATCGTTAGGTGTTTATTGGACAAAGGAAGAAATATATGTTCGCTGTTATTATTCTACATTTAATAATCAAATATTTAAAATTACTGTCACAGCAAACAGTAATGATGTACTCACTTCTAGAATTGCCCTAATGATTACATTGGCAATCTTTGATAGTTTTAAAAATGGGTATTTACTAATACAATTGGCAGCTCGATGTGTGCAAAATGTATGTCCCAAGCACTATTATTTTACTCGTTTGTGCACCTGAACAACATGAGATATTTGCGGTAATTATCGGGTGACCAATAAGTTAATTTAGATTGTAACGTTTTATGTTGATTTGATTATCACTCTCAACATTGGTCAAAAAACCATTTTAATCTTTAACGTGAAGAAGGAACTGAACGATGATTAGTCAATTACTATGATTATTCAATAAACAATTATTATTTAATGCAACTAACAGTGATTAGATATTTACTGTAAATAATTGAATTGAGATTAACTGGAAATAAGTATTGCACTGAACAATGATTTTATAGTTAACCTCAACACAAGGATAACGATGAAAAATGCTCTGTGATTAATCACATGATGATATCTTGAAATGTATCTTCTAAATTGCTTTGAAGCAACAACTTGATGTTTGCGATGCATATCGGGCTGAAATTAATTTGAGGGTTCCAATGTTTCTCCTCCCCTTCACAAAACCGAGTGTGCGTGCGTCTCTGACCATAAAATGGGCTGGCTTTTTTAACACTCACCTCAGCAATGCCGTGTAAATTTCCCAGGTTAAATGCCTGCACCACAATTGTAAAAATATATATTGGATGTATGTAGGATGACAGGTACCATCTCCTAACATACATCACCATATCAAACTTTGTTTCCCTTACTAACAATAATCCCTTCGCCGGACCGGGTTCCAGTTGGAGTCAGGGCTGCACAGTTTATCTGACTGATCATGTTGCCTGCTATCCCTTCCTGAACACCGGTGAACACAGTGTTCCAATGCATATCGAGATCCAGCTGTCGGAGCCCAAGTTTCAACTTGCAATGATTTAGTTTGTTTCTGAAGTTCCCACTTCCCCTTCTGTAAAGCAAACAACTCAGTTATTAAACAAAAATAAAAACACCTGGAAAAACGCAGCATGTCTGCAGAATCTGCGGAGAGGAACATATCTAACGTTTTGAGTCCGTATCAATCTTCAACAGAACTAAGTAAAAATAGAAAAGAGGTGAAATATCAGGTGGTTTAAGGAGGGGGGAGAGGTAGAGCTTGGATAGGGGGCCAGTGATAAGTGCAGATAGCCAAAAGATGTCGCAGACAAAAGCTCAAAGAGGTGTTGAAGTAATATGCTAATGAAGGGCAGAAAGCTGGAAATACAAGGTGCAGATAGCCCTTGTTGGGGTGGTGTGGGGTGAAGGGAAGGGATCGAAAAAGGCTAAAAGGTAGAGATAAAACTATGGATGGAAATAGATTTAAAAATAATGGAAATAAGTGGGAAAAGAAAAATCTATATAAATTATTGGGAAAAAAGGGGGATATCGGAAAGGGGGTGGTGATGGAGGAGAGAGTACCTGATCTAAAATTGTGGAACTAAATATTCAGTCCGGAAGGCTGTAAAGTGCCTAGTCGGAAGATGAGGTGCTGTTCCTTCAGTTTGCATTGAGCTTCACTGGAACATTGCAGCAGGCCAAGGATGGACATGTGGGCATAAAAGCAGAGTGGAGTGTTGAAATGGCAAGTGACAGGGAGGTCCGGGTAATGCTTGCGGACAGACAAAAGGTGCCCTACTCTTAAACTGTGTCTCTACAGACACAGGTGTCGATGGTCGTTACTGGTCCCTGCGGCCCTTCGCGCTGTGGCTGACATTGTGGTATGTCTGGGGGGATTTTCATTATCACCCTGTCTACCACACTGTGTATTTGTCAGGGCTCAATCCCCGCAGCTGTTCGAGTCTGCTCAACTATGTTCTGCTGTTTCTTCACTTCTTGTCTAAGCGATTTTAACAGTTGACAATGCTTCTTCAGGTACCTCCTGACCCTGCCTATGGCAGATCCTGTATTGTCACAATTCGTCAGTCTTCCTGCTGGGTGGCCGCATTACTCTCCCCACCAAAAGCATGCTTGGGTAACGTCTGCGTCCTGTTGGGCTTTGCTCTGTGTTGCATGAATATGGGGGGTTGCACGTCAGTCCATCTATTTTTTTTTTCAACTTTCAGCTATTTTACTTACAGCTGTTTTAATGTCCTCTCCACTCTTTGCACCATTCCTGAACTTTGGGCATGGTGGGGGACATGAAACTTCTCTTTGAATGCCGACGGTCGACACCTTCCTTTAATCTTTGTCATAATATGTGTTCACTGCTCACTTTTCATGTGCACGAGTGATCCACATTGCGGTCCAGCAATAGCCAAATACAGTTTCGCTGTATTAACTCGTTGGTCACATTCCTCCTTTGTTGCTGTTCCAGTGGACAGCTCTAAGAGCTCTTGGCACTTATACACTGGCACTTCTGCCCTTCCTTCTGTTCTCTATATCCCATAATTATTTCTTCAGTCAGGATCATTGTAACGGCATTGACAGTACAGCCAGTTGTCCCAATTACCTCCAGCCACCGACTAAGTTGCTCCATTACCAAATGAAACTTTGTCTTTCCTCGAATATTTGCTGAGAAACACGTGAAATGTATCTGCATATTTCGCCATGGCCTTTTCAGGTGCTCTTGATACACCAGCCTTAACCTGATGGGCATCCTGGGGTTTAAGCTGAGCACATAGTCAGCATTTGTGACAATAATTTGCCGATATGCTGACCTAGCTCCCACCACCACTAGTCTTGCTCTAGTGACTCAGTGGTCACATTCCTTCTCTGGTCCTTTTCCATGGTAAAGTTCATTGATCCCCGTTCCATACAGTCGGGCACCACTGCTCTTCCGTCTGTCCTGCAGATCAATTGTGGTCCCTTGATTGCTCCATTATCTCCCTATGTTTTCTTTTCCCTGTATAGTGATAGAGAAATCAAGGGCAAGAATCAAACATGGCCTCCATGAAAAAATGTGGGAACGGGACAAGTAATGTTAAAAAGAGAAGGCTTAAGGTTTTGTGCCTCAACGCGAGGAGCATTCTCAATAAAGTGGTTGAAATAACCTCTGAAATAGATGCAAACAGGTATGATATCGGCGGGAATACGGAGACATGGCTGCAAGATGACCAGGGATGGGAACTGAACATCCAGTGTTATTCAATATTTAGGAAGGACAGCGAAAAAGGAATAGGCAGTGGAGTTGCTTTGCTGAGTAAAGAGAAAATTAATGCAAGAGTGAGGAATGATATTAGATCCAGCGATGTGCAATCTGCAGGGCCAGAGCAGAGAAACACTAAGGGTAAAAAATGGTTAGTGGGTGTTCTACATAGACCACAACGCTGTAGTGATGATGTTCGGAATGGCATTAAACAGCATATTAGTAAAGGATTTAATAAAGGGAAATTTGTAGGTATGGATGACTTTAATATGCATTTAGATTTAGCAAATCAAATTAGTAGCAATACCGTAGAGGAAGAGTTCCTGTGGTGTATATGGGATGTTTTATTTATGAAACAATACATTGAGAAACCAAGGAGAGAACTGGCCATCATCGAATGGGTATTGTTTAATGAGACTGAATAATTGGAAATCTAGCTCTGCGTGGACCCTTGGGAAGGAGCGACCATAAAAATATATAATTCTTCATAAAGATGAGAGTGAAATAGTTGATTCTGAGACTTGGGTCCTGAATGCAACAAAAGTAAACTCCGATTGTGAGATGCGCGATTTGGCTACATTGGACAGGGAAACTTTATTAAAAGAGATGACGGTGGATAGGCAATGGCAAACATTCAAAGACCCCCATGGGTGAACTGCAACAATTGCTTATTCCTCTCATGCACAAATGTAAAATAGGAAAGTTGGCCAAACCATAGCTGACAAGGGTAAGTAGAGATAATAATAGATGCAAGGCAGATGCATAGGAATTCGCCAGAAGAAAAGAAAAGGCCTGAGGTTTGCGAGCACTTTAGATTTCAGCAAAGGAAGACCAAGGGTTTGTTTAAGAAGAAAAAAAATAGAGTGCGAGGGTGAGCTCGCAGGCAACATAAAAATTGACCGTAAAAGTTTGTATGGATATGTGAAGAGAAAAATTAGCTGAAGACAAATGTAGCTCCCTTACAGTCAGAAAGAGGAGAATTTATAATGGGAAACAATTAAATGGCTGGACAACTAAATACTTACTTTGGTTCTGTCTTCATCAAAGGAGACACAAATAACACACCAGAAACGTTGGGGAACAAAGTGTTTAGTGAGAGGGAGGAACTGAAAGAAATCAGTATGAGTAGGGAAATAATATTGGGGAAAGTGATTGCATTGAATTCCGATAAATAGCGAGGGCCTGATAATGTACATATCAGAGTACTTAAGGAAGTCGCCCTAGAAATAGTGGATGCATTGGTGCTCATCTTTTGAGGTTCTATAGACACTGGAACATTTCCTACAGATTGGAGGGTAGCCAATGTAACACCACATTTTTATAAGTGACGCAGAGAGAAAACAGTGAACTATATCCCAGTCAGCCTGACGTCGGGAGTGCGATAAATTCTAGAGTGTGGCATAAAATTAATCACTGAGCACGTGGACAACTTTGCCAGAATCGGACAGAGTCTGCATGGATCTTTGAGAGGGAATTCGTGCTTGACAAATCTACTGGAATTTTCCGAGGATGTAGCTAGTAGAGTTGATGAGGTTGAGCCAGTGGATATGTTTTTTTTTGGACATTCAGTAGGCTTTCGACAAAGTCCCACATGAGTGCTTTCCTTGTAAAATTAAAGCGCATAGGTTGGTAATAGTGCACTGAGATGGGTAGAAAACTGCTTGGCAGACAGGAAACAAAGGGTAAGAATATAGTGGTCTTCTTCCGAATGGCAGACAGTTATTGAAAATATATATTAATGATTTTGATGAGGGAATTTATTTTAATATCTCCAAATTTGCAAATGACACAATCAGGCTGGGAGGGTAAGCTGTGAGGAGCATGCAGAGGTGCTTCAGTGTGATTTTGAAAGCTGAGCGAGTGGTAGAATTCATGGCACATGCAGTATAAGGTGGATAAATGTGACGTTATCCTTTTAGGTAGCAAAACAGGAAGGCAGATTATTATCTGAATGACTTTAAATTGAGACAGGGGAATGTGAAACGAGACCTGGATGTCCTTGTACACCAGTCGTTGAAGGTAAGCATGCAGGCGCAGCAGGTGCTAAAGAAGGCTGATGGTATGTTGGCCTTCATAGCCAGAGGATTCGAATGCAGGAACAGGGGTGTCTTGCAGCAATTGCACAGGGATTTGGTGAGACCTCTACCTGGAATACTGTGAGCATTTCTGGTCTCCTTATTTGAGGAAGGATGTACTTGCTATAGAAGGATTGCAGGAATGGTTTACCCGACATGTGATGAGACACTGAGTCGATTAGGATTATATTTGCTGGAGGTCAGAAGAATGAGGGGGGAATCTCATAGAAAACTATAAAATTCTAAGATGACTAGACAGGGTTGATGAAGGAACGAATTTCCCGATGGTGGGAGAGTGCAGCAACAGGTGTCACATTCTGTGGATATGGGAGAGACCATTTAGGACCGAGAAGGGAAAAACCTCTTCATCCAGAGAGCGGTGAGCCCGTGGAATACGTTACCACAGAAAGTGGTTGAGACCAAAACATTATAGGCTTTGAAGAAGGACATAGATATAGCTCTTGCGGTGAAAGGCATCATAAAGTAAACACAGACACGAGGAGCAGGCTATTGATTTGGATGATGAGCCTTGACCATAATGAATGGTGGAGCAGGCCCGACGGGCCGAATGGCTTACTCCTGCTCCTAGCTTCTACGTTTCTCTGTTTCTATCTATATCAGTTCCCCGTGAATATCTGCCAGTTTAAGTCTCAACCCGACACCCCCACATCACCCCACCCCACCCCTCCATCTCCCTACGAACCCCATCTTTCCACCTGGTCTTGATAGGCACTTCTTCGTCTGGGCCTTTTCACTTCTCCTAATCTGCCTCCACCTCCCCTTACTCTGTTGGGGCGATTATTTTCTCGTGACTATTGACATTCACTATTCCTGCCACCGTAGGGAGTCCAGCTGCCTTTATAACGTTCCTAACCAGCTCTTTATGCTGCAAATGGCATCGTCCAGCATGCTACAAACCTATTCCGGCATGGTGCAGGCTATCATATAATCATGTACCAACCCGAATGCATGACAGCTGTCTGTTTATAAGTACTGGCTTTGGTAAATGTTAATATAATTTAAAATGACTGGGGTATCATCCACATTTGCAACAATGTTTTTTTACATTTCCTTTAGGCTTTGAATCGAGATTTGAGACGCAATGAATGTCACTCTAACCCAGTAATCTGAATATTCAATCTCGTTGATCCCCCTAAGCCCTTCCCAATATTTTAGACCGATTATTAACAGTCTACAAACTGCTCTGTTTCTCCTTTTCGTTTAGATTGTCTGCTATTTTAGGATTTTTTTTCTGTTCCAAGTTCCAATTGACAAGTTATTTTATTTAAAACACGTCCCCTTTGTACTTATGAGAAATGTGCCACAACCAACATCCTGAAATCCTTAAACTTCTCAGGAAGATTATAATCCAAGATCAATACTAATCAACTAAATTTCATTATAATTATTGCAGCTATCTGAAATAAATTATTCTTACCATTTCATTCCACTCAATTAATGTCTCACTTCTCACCGTGACTTAAATCAAATTCTTGGTTAATTCACACACATTTAACACAACTTTACACAGGCTCACTTCACACAGTTTAACATTTACGATTCAACACCGTTTGAATACACAGGGAGAATTCCAAGCTAGACTTGCAATCTCCTGAGAGTGTCAGTATTCAAAAAGATTGGCACAAAAGTGGGTCAATATTAAGAGAGTGTGGCTTAAATGCAAATCAGTATGTAAAGAAGGCAGCCCAAGGATGTGCCTGTACTTACAAACAGTGGCTTGGCCTGTGTCTCTCCTAACCGAGGCTGGTGCGAATGTGCATCAGTGATTCGGGACGGTGTCCAGAGAACCTGTCAGTCATTGCAGTGTATGGCCTGATAGTTTGCCTGTATTTACATGGAGTGGGCCGACAGTGTTTAAATATTTTTACAGGGCGGCCTGTGACTTTGTCATTGCATGCAGAAGGTCTCCCGCTGTGTATTAACAGAGGGAGGCGCAAGAGTGCATGAGTAATTACAGAGCGTGAGCCAAGAGTATGCAATATTTACAGAGTCACGTGATATTGTGCCTTTACTTTCAGAGGATGGCACGAGAAAGTGTCAATAATGCAGAGGTTGGCCTGTAAGTAGTTACAAATGCTGGCCAAAAGTGTGTCAGTATTTACAGAGGGCAATGTGAGATTGTGTTAATATTTACAGATGATGGCTCATGAGTGCACGGAGGCATGCCAAAAGTGTGTCAGTGTTAACAATTGGTAGCCCGAGGGTGTGTCATTTTTGACAGAGGGTTTAGTATAAAGTAGCTTTGTTGGGGTAAGTACAGTTAGGTCTGAATGTGTGTTGCAATTACATTTTGGATTCAAGTAGACTTCAGGATTAGACTGAATAAAATAAGCTTGTTGCTTGATATGCTAATAGTATACATTGATGTTGGCTAAGAATGAAAGATGTGAAGGGAATTTGCATTGTAGATAGGTGAAGAGAGATTTAGATTTCAAGTGATATCAGCCTGCCTATAGATAGCCATAAAAGCAAGGCTAAGGAGTGTGTTTATTTTCCCCCAAGGGGAACTGACAATAAACAGTAAAAACTATAACGTTTTTTGATATTGTGAAGTGCATGCGGTTTGTAAGATATAAAATAATGGAGAAAATATATATAAATTAAAATAAGGCTACATATTAGAAGAATGTTATTGGAAGAAGTCTGTGAAAAGGTCTGAATGAAGGTTCCAATACTACTCCAGAAGTCTGAATTTTACCGAACTGAAGCTGAGGAAAAATCGTTTGGAATTCCACTTTCCTCGGTATTGCGATACTTTACCGGATCTGTTTAAAACTTCAATTGAATGATTGGACCATTGTCCTCAAGGAGGTGTAACTGTAGGTCTGTTAAATTACGGATTTTAGGAGTTAGTATAGTAATAATTTGTATTTATGTGAGAATTTACGAAGGCTGGTCTACTTTTCTTTTGTCAATAAATTTTCGAATTTCGTTTTCTTTTTAGTCTTCAAAAGCCTTAGTGCAATTATTGTTTCTGAATTTAGTGCACACATTTTGAAATACGTGTAAATCGCAAAATAGTTGTGATGGCACTAACAATTTTCCCAGTGTGAATGGCATTCGCCTGGCACACATGATATGCTGGGTCATAACACCGCAGAATATATTAAGATTTTCAGTGAGTGCCCCAATCATGTGTCAGTCTTTAAAAAGCGTGGCCTGAATGTGTGTGAATATTTCTAGTAGGTGGCCTGAGTGTGTCAGTATTTATGCAGGGTGGCCTGAGTGGTTAGGTATTTAAGCAGAGTAGCCCGAGTCTGCATCAGTATTTTCACAAGGTGGCCTGAGTGCGAGGAGGAACATTTAGAGACTGTGGGCCAACTGTGTTACAGTATTTTACGAGTCTGGCACGAGATTGATTCACTATTTACAAACTGTTGCCAGAGTCTGTGTTTGTACTTACAGGGTGTGTCAAGAAATTGTTACTCTATCAAGACAGGGTGGCCGGAGTGTTTGAAGTTTTTCATAGGGGAATTGAATGTGTGCCAGCATTCACATTGGGTGATAAGAGAGTCTGTGTTTATTTACAGAGCGTGGCCCACGAGTGTGGACTTCCAGAAAGCCTTTGACAAGGTGCCGCACAGGAGGCTGCTCAGTGAGAGAAGAGCTCATGGTGTTAGAGGGAAGGTACTAGCATGGATAGTACATTGGCTGTCTGGCAGGAGGAAGAGATTGAGGATAAGGTGGTTTATTCTCAGGATGGGGACGTGGTGGAGTTCTGCAGGGGTCAGTGTAGGGACCATAATTTTTCACTTTATAAGTTAATAATCTAGATGAAGGAACTGAGGGTATCCTGGAACGTTCTGTTGAATGACAATAGATCGATTGCAATTGATGCATAATCGTAAGTTTTGCAGCATACCCTGTAACATTAACATCATTTTTCTCTGACATTTTCCTACTAAGATGGTGTGGTTTAATCCTATTCCCTACAGTCAAATTTGTTTTGGTTGTGATCCTGAAATTAGGGATTTGAGGTCTCTCCAGATATATCACTCATGTATCTAATGGCAATGGTAACAGGGGGTTTACTATTCAACACCATTGATGTTGTACGGAATGAATTTACTACATCACTTTCCGATGTATAAGTTTCTTATACATCGCTCCAGCATGTAAACTAAAAGTAGTTTAGGCTCTTGCAGTCCTGATATGTTCCGTATGGTTCACATTCGCTTTTACATTTGATCGATGTGTAGCCATTTCTTGTCAGAAGCTAAAACCAAAATATTGTGCCAAAATAAATGTAAAAAAACTGCCAATGCTGGAAAGCTAAAACAAAAGCACAAAATAGTTGGAAAAACGCAGTACGTCTGACAGCATCCGTGGAGAGGAATACAGAGTTTACCTTCGAGTCCATATGACTCTTCATCAGAAAGAAAGAAAAATAGAAATGAGGTGAAATATGAGTTGTTTGAGGGGGTTGGGAGATGTGGAGCCGAATAGAGGGCCAGTGATAGGTGGAGGCAAAGAAGAGATTGCCAAAGATGTCATAGACAAAAGGACAAAAAGGTGTTAACGTGGTGATATTAGCAAAGAATATGCTAATAGTGACATTAAGGGTAGAATGCAGGATGAGCAAGTGACAGATGGCCTAATAAAAATGGGGTAGGGGGAAAGGAACTGAAATGGGCTAAAAGGTGGAGATAAAACAATGGATGGAAATCAGTCTCAAAATTATGATAGAAAAAGTTTGGAAAAGAAAATTATATTTAAAAAATATATAAATTATTGGAAAAAAGGGTGTTTCGGAAAAGGGGGTGGGGTTGGAGGAAAGAATTGATGATCTGAAGTTGTTGAACTCAATGTTAAGTTAGGAAGTTCCCCACCAGAAGATGAGGTGCTGTTCCTCCAGTTTGCATTGATCCTCACTGGAACATTGCAGCAGGCCAAGGACAGTGATGTAGGCATGAGTGCTGGGTGAAGTGTTGAAATGGTAAACGACAGGGCCATGCTTGCAGACAGACCGAAGGTGTTCCACAAAGCGGTCACCCAGTCTGCGTTTGGTCTTCCCTATGTAGAGGAAACCGCATTGGGAGCAGGGAATGCAGTTGACTAAATTGAGGGACATTCAAGCAAAATGCTGCTTCACTTGAAATGATTGTTTGGGCCCTTGGACTGTGAGGAGAGGGGCAGTAAAGGGGCAGTAATTGCATCTTCTTCATGGTATTTTGCCTTGGGAGGGGTTTGTGGTATAGGGTGTGATGGACGAATGGAGCATGTTGTCCGGGAGGGTACTGTCCCTGTGGAATGCCGATAGCTGGGGCGAAGGGAATACGTGTTTGGTTGTGGCATAATGCTGGAGTTGGTGGAAATGTCAGAGGATGTTTCTTTGAATGCAGAGGCTCTTGGGGTGATAAGTGAAGACAAAGTGGATCCCAATCATGGTTCTGGGAGGGAGAGGAAGGTGTTAGAGCGGATGAGTGGGAGATGGGTCAGAAAAGGTTGAGGGCCCTGTCAAGCCCCATGGGTGGATAACATCGGGTAAGGACGAAGGTAGATCGGTCAGAAGATCTCTTTTGGAATGTTGGATAATCAGAACAGGTGCAACAGAGGCGAAGGATCTTGGAGAATGAGATGGAGTCCTTAAAGGCAGCAATGTATCTGGAGCTGCAGTTGAGGCAGCTGTGGGAGTCGGTAAGCTTGTAATGAATAATGTACAGGCTATCATCAGAAATTGAGACAGAGCAGGCAAGGAAGGGAAGGGCATTGTCGGTGAAGGACCATGTGAAAATGATGGAGGGGTGGAAATTGTTAGTAAAATTATTATGTTTTTCCAGTTCCAGGTAAGTGCATGGAGCAGCACCGAAGCACCAATCGATATACTGGAGATAGATTTGTGGGAGGAGGCCAGAGTCGGATTGGAACAAGGAATCTTCCACACAGCCGAAAAGAGAGAGGCATATCTGGAGCTCGTGCGGATATCCATAGCCACACCATTTATTGGGAGGAAGTGAGACGAGTTTTAAGGAAAAATTGTTCAGTGAGAGAACAAGTTCAGGTATACAGAGGAGAATGGTCGTGGATGGGGATTGTTCGGGCCTCTGTTTGAGGAAGACATGGAATGCCGTCAGGAAATCTTGCGGGGGTGGATGGAAGTGTCGAGGGTTTGGACGTCCATGGTGAAGACGAGGCGATTGGGGCCAGTGAACTGGACGTTGTTGACATGTTCTAGGGCGTCAGAGGAATCGAGGATGCTGGTGGGAAGAAACTGGCCAAGGGGAGAGAGAATGGAGTCAAGATTTCCAGAAATGAGTTCCGAGGGGCAGGTGCAGGCTTCCAAGATCTGTCTGCCGGGACAGACCTGTTTGTGGATTTTGGGTAGGAGGTAGAAGTGGGCCGTCCGGTTTGAGATACTATGAGTTTGGAAGCTGCGGAGAGATTGTCTCCAGAAGAGATGAGGTTAGTGCCAGTCCTGGAAACAACGGCTTGATCTTCAGTGATAGGTTCATAGTCCGGGGGAGGCTGGGGGGACTTTCTGCGAGTTGGCGCTCAGTCTCTGCGACGCAGAGGTCAGTGTGCCAGACAACAACAGCACCACCCTAGTCAGCGGGTTTGATGACAAAGTCAGGGTTGGGCCTGAGCGAACGGAGTGCAGCAAGATCAGAAAAATAAACAGTTTAGAGAGCGTGAAAGGAGCAGAGAAATTGCAGCAAGAAAACGGCAACTGTGTTTCTAGGAACTGCGAGTGTTGTCAGCTGTGTGCAGTCCATTCCCTGGTAATTCGCCTTTGTTGTTTTAATAATTGTCGGTAATATACCGTAGTTTTGCATTGAAACACAAGAGTAATACTTCATCCTTTTGGATAGCGAGTGAGAGGATTGAGAGCACACGAAGAGCGTTGCTTCCATTTCTCCTGATTTTGCTGTTCAGCTCGCTGACTGCCAGGAACATTATAATTGTTAATCGGATCTAGAGGGTCCTTCGAGGCCAAGGTAAATGGGGGAATCATAGTAAACCAGAAACGGTGAACGGAAAAAAACCCTCAGTTTACTCTTGCTTTGTCTGCCAATTTTATACTGTCATGCTTTACATATATTGCACACTCGTTACGTTGGCAAGCCGGCAAACTACAATTCCTGCACAAAACAATTAGCAATCCAGTATATTATATGTGACAATGTGGATTCATGCTACGGCTTCAGAGCTCGTGCATCAACACTTGCATTTATGCACTAACCCTGAGTAAATTTAGAGAGGAGTTAAAGAACGGGCTTCAATACCCAGTTATTGTAATTGATATGTTATTTGAACGGCAAAGTAAAAATCAACGTCAACAAGAGAATTTCTGGCATTACAACGCAGTCCCTTTTCAAATGTCATTCCATGCTTTCACTTTGCAATCATTACAATCTGGCATATTCTATAAAAATGTCACCATTGTGAGGAACTCGTTTCTTTTTGCAAAATTGGAAGAAACATTGAATTTTGGGCTGTCATCTTCCTCGGTTTCTTTTAACAAGTCTGCAAGTTTAATTCTGATTTGTGAGTATGCCGTTTCTTTTTTGAAGAAACCACAGATCAAAAAGCAGCTAGATTTGCAGAATGGATACGTGGTGAAGGAAGAGCTCCTGTGTTTAGCAGAGTTAAGGACGAACCACGATTGCCAAGTTAGAGACTCTTGATGATTCACTGGAAACACCTGGCCTGGAAGAAACATGAACAATTTATTATTTTTGATCTCGGGGTCAGTCTGTGTGTGTTGTGCCTTCAGAGCAGGCTGCAAAGGGAGTCTGTCTCCCTCCACCCACCCCCACCTCCCCCACCCCCTTTCCCTACGCAGAATTACCTGCAGTGCAGAGTGCGTTAACCTGAAAACCTGAAAAATTTCATCAGAACAGCTCATCTATTTTTTGAAAGTCTACAATGTTATGACAGGCGAGAGTTATCAAAGACAATGTTTCACCAAAGATCTGTCTGAAAGGACGTCCTCATTTATTGGGACTAGAATTCTCTTAGATCAACAGTGTCGGGGACTTGTCGAAATTTATGCTATTAAAGAAAACTCCTGTATACATTCCAGCGAATGTCAGGCATGGGCACAGTTCACAGTGATGTCACTGCTTGTCTGTAAGTGTTCCGCTGTAAAGTTGCTAACGTTTTAATCGCATGTTACCGACATACTTGTGGCACAGAGGTGTTCAAAGGGTATCTTTGTCACATCAGAAGGCAGATATTTTCAAGAAGGAAGAAAAGCTGCACTGCTAAAGGAGCATGTGCCGCTAACCAGATTTGTTTTGCTGTGTGACGCAAACATATACGCATTGTGATGCTACGCCAAAATCTTGCTTCAATACAGCATTCTCCAATACTAGTATGAAACCCGCGATTTTGATGTTATTAATAACAAACTCTAAGCACCTGAGCTAAACAGCGACTGCTTCAAAGCTTCACGAGTGTCATGAATTGCTGTTCAAATTCAAACCAGCAGCAGAGGGGGGAATGCAGCAGTTTGTCTTGCTGACTGGCTGTGCACTAACTGGCATGCTGGAAATGTTGCGTTTGGTAGTTAATACCGTGATGTGATAATGATTGCTGTTGAGATCAGGGCAGCGTTTGACCGAGTGTGGCATCAAGGAACCCTGGCAAACTGAAATCAATGGGAATAAGGGGAAAACTCTCCGCTGCTCTGGATTCATTCCTAGCAAGAAGGAAGATGATTGTAGTTGTTGGATGCCAGTCATCACTGCACACGGGCATCACTGTAGGAGTTCCTTAGGGTAGTGTCTTCGAATCAGCCATCTTCAGCTGCTTCGTCAATGATCTTCCTTCCATCATATGGTTAGAAATGTGGATGTTTACTGATGATTGCACAATGTTCAGCAACATTCGCAACTCCTCAGGTACTGAAGCAATCCATATCCAAATGCAGTAAGACCTGAACAATATCCTGATGGGCTGACATGTGGCAAGAAACTTTCGTGCCACACAAGTGCCAAGCAATGACCATCTCCAGTAAGGTATAATCCACCATCATGGCTTGATATGCAATGTCACTACAATCACCCAATACACCATTTTCAACACCCTAGCGTTTGCCATTGACCAGAAACTGAACTAGATGGTGAGAGGCTTGGAGGGGAGTTCCAGCTGGCGGTGTTTCCATTCCCCTTCTGCCCTAGTAGTATTTGTGGGCTTGGAAGGTGCAGCTAAAGGAACCTTAGTGAATCCCTGCAGTGCACGTTAATAATGATAAATACTGTTGCTACAATTAATTAGTCGTGGAGGGAGTGAATGCTTTTGGATGCAGAATCACTCAAGTGGGCTGCTTTGTCCTGGACGGCGTCAATACTCTTGAGTCTTTTGGGAACTGATCTCATCCAGATAAGTGGGGAGTATTCCAACACGCTCCTTACTATGCCTTGTAAATGGTGGACAGGCTTTGGGGAGCCAAATGTTGAGTTACCCATCAGTAAAACCCTCAGGATTCCTAGCCTCTGACCTGGTCTCATAGCCACAGTATTTCTATGGCTTGCAAAAAATCCGCCATCCCTTCACTGTCACTGGAACTCCCCCTACATCACCATGGGCACACGCACACCACACGAAAGACAGCGGTTAAATAAGGCAGCTCACCACCAACATTTCAAGGGAAACTAGGGATGGGCAATAAATGCTGGCCAAACCAGGGAAGCCAATATCCCGTCAATGAATTAAAAATATCACAAATTGAAAGCTTCAGGTTCGCAACGAGCTGGAAGGAAACACTTCTCCCCAAACCTGTCTGATTGCTCAGCAGCATCAGCATCGTCCGTTTTCTCCATGTTGCAAATATCCTGCCGCAAGGTTAAATTTTTTTCGCCATCAGTAGACTGATATCTCAAGCAAAGGTCAAACTGAAAAAAATTCTCGCCATGAAATATTATGCCATCTCTCTTTTCCTTATTTCTTTCATGGGAAGTGGGCATGTGTCGCAATGAGCAACGTAAGTTGTTCATCCAGAATGGCCTTGACAAGGATTGCTAAATATAAAGAGTGAAAGCAATTCAAACATTGAAGGGAAAATAACCTTATAATGTTGCTGTAACGCAAGTGTGTTGCAATTTAACCTTTTTATATAATTACGAATGCGAATTTAGGTGCTTACTAAGTACAAACTCATGACTGCGGCTTCAGTGCGAAACAATAACTCGCTTTCCAAAAAACAAACTCTGCCTCTTTCTGCAAAGCCTATGCATAAGTGAAGTTTTGAATATGCAGTAAGCTGCTAGCTCGGACAAAAATCACTTGTTGCTTCAATATGTCTTCTAGAAATGCTGCACAACGGACTGTCATTGACCCATACACGTTTACAGCACAGGGGGAGGCCACTCGGCACATCGTGTCAACAAAGATCTGTCTACAGTAACCCCATTGTACAGCGATTGGCCCATAGCTCTGGAGGCTATGGCAACGCAATTGAATATCTATATGCTTCCTAAATGTTGCGAGAATTTCTGACACAGCCACTCTATCCAGCAATGAGTTCTAGACTTCCAAATCTCTCTGGGTGAAAGAACCTCTCCTCTACTCACATCTTAACCTTCTCCTTCTTATCTCACATCAATGTTCCCGAGCTAATGACCCTCTACTAATGGGAATAGTGCCTTCCTATCCATCATAAGTACGGCCCTCATAATATTATACACTTCTATCAGGTTCCCTTTCAAACTTCGTTCCTGCAAAGAAAACAACCCCACCCTATCCAATCTTTCCTCTTAAGTCAGTCTCTCCATCCCAAGCAGCATCTTGGTAGATCTCCTCTCTACCCTCTCCAGTGCAATAACATCCTTCCTATAATGTGGTGACTGGAACTGCACACAGTACTCCAATTGTGGCCTAACCATTGTTTTAAACAGTTGCAGCATAACCTCCCTGCCCGGCAAATAAAGGAAAGCATCCCATGTGCCTGCTTTACCAGCTTTGCTACCTGCTTTTCTACCCTCAGGCATCTGTGGATATGCACACCAAGGTTCCTCTGATCTTTACTGTTTTCCGAACACGACCATTCATAGTGTTATCCCTTGCTGTGTTCTTCATCCACTAGTGCATTACCTCGCATTTTTCCATGGCTGAATTCCATTTGCTACTGCTCTGCCCACCTGACCAGTTCATTGATATCGTCCTGCAGTTTTCGGCTGCTCTCTTCAATTTACTACCCTGCCACCCTAACCTCCTAATGTTTTGCAAATTAGCTTGAAGTACGGAGGAGGGGGGAGGGGGTTACAAAATGCCAAACCACACAGTGAGTAATTCGTTGCTGAATTACTTGGAAATAACATGTACTCTGCATGGCTGCAATGGCAATGATCTCTCACAAAACTTATTTTCCTTCCAATCCGTCTCAGGCAAATGCATTATGAAGATTTCCAGCAGAGGTTAAGCTGAAATTAAAAATTCAGCAAACGGTCTGAAATTTCGCATCTCTTTAGTTGTCAACAGATGCTGTCTGAATTGTCCAGTATTCCAAGCATTTCTTCTTAAATATTATTTTAGTTTACGATGACGCTTACCACTTACATTTCCATGGATGTTTTTCGGTGGAGTAGCAAATATTCACTCAGGGCTACAAGTGCCTCCTTATAAAAGACTTTTGTCAACATCTGCCATTGATTCGAAGAGGATTTGACATTCTTAATAGCGCAATATTAAGCATTTGTATCTCACAATTTTTATTCAGTCTCAAGAATTTATGAAAGTATATTGCTATTAACATCCCTGCAGGTTTCTTTTCGTACTACCTGTTGTGGCTCTTGTTAGATGTTATCTCTTCTTTTGTTCTTCCTTGTTTCTTTCCTATTCACTGGAACATCTGGTCCTTTCTACATTTAGATTTATTTCTCCTTAGTTTATGTCTCTCTTAGGTCTGTAGCGTCCTCCTTATCAAATAGATTTTTCAACATCTTCCATTGATTCCAAAAGGGTCTGGCATCCTGTTAGGGTCCCCAGTGAAGGATAACGCCCCACTTTTCACACCTCATCCAAAACAGGAATGTCCCACTTTACGCTGATAAAAGTGTGAATCGGGGACAGCTGGCAGCAATCCTGGGCCCATTCAAAGAGACACGAGCCTAACATTACTGCGTCCATCCTCTGCTGCACTCACCTTTATGTTGTGATCACATTTTGAGAATGAAACGATTTTTAGTAAATCTCCTTATCATTTAAAGTTCATTTTCATAATGTGAAGGTAAAATGGACATTGTTGAGGACTGAAAACAAGCACACTGCTATCTTATTTCCGTAACATATTCTGCCAATATTCTGTTCCATTGTTTGTAATTTGAATTTATATTAGAAACATGGCTTGACTGGCAGCAATTGTGAATCTATATCTTTTCGACCCTCTTCAAATTACCTCCAGCATCCATTTTATTAAGTTGCATTAAGATTCTCATTGACCATCTCACTCATGATTTCAGCTCAATGCACTGACTGACCTTCAGTGACATTGCTCATTGTGCTCGTGATCTGGAGTGAACTTGGGTTGTACAGTACGATGAGTCTGATGATGGAGCAAATGATGGGCAAGACATGAACGGTGTGCAATGGGGGTTGGCAAAGAAACTAATGTCGTGAGCTTGAGTGGAGGGAGCGAGCATGTGCGAGGAGTCGAGTGCAGGCTGGGAAACTGTCGAAGTCAATAAGCAGGATCAGGAGAAATGAATGAAGGGGAGCAGAGTTCTGTCAGCGGCAAAAATAGGAAATGACCAATTGGAAAAGTATGATATTAATCTTCGATAATAAAGTTATCACCATTTAAAACTACGTTGACTTAATGTTTCAGAAATCACCTATCTTATTGTAGAATGCATCACTTCTTTAACAACGTTGAGAAACAGATTTTGGCTCCCATATGGAGTACTTCCGTTACAACACATACTACAGTGAAATTGACAAAAAAAATATTATTTTACTAAATGTTCATCGCTTTCAGTTGCGTATTTACCTCGACTTTATTTAGGGAATATTGTGTGCCTCCTGTCACTTCTTAATTAAACCAGAATATAACGACCCAGTTACAATCATTTATTGTGGTACAAGCAGAGTCATCAGCAGCTACATAACCTTCTCCCCGGCTATACCATGTTTTCCAGTTCTGTCATTGTCTTCCAAATTTGGACGGATTATAGAGCATTTATAGTGAGCGATGCCCAGTTTATTCGAATCTAAGTCATGATTTATATTTAATAAGTTGGAAACTTACGACTACATTTAAAAACATCACTGAAGCTAAAAAAATGTATTAAAAGAGCTTCAGAGGAAAACAGATGTGCCCGCAAGTGTAAATATAGCTAATGCCCAACTGACTGCTCTCCAGCGTTCACAGCGCAGCGTCAGTGGAGATAAACAAGGTGAGCGGTTCAGGTCGATGACTTGTCATCACAACTGAAGAAAAATATAAATAAATGTTTTCAAATGTGTAGATTGCTGGAGGTGGTAGAATGTACAAAAACGAATATCTGTGAGGGTGGATTGCAAGAGAGTAACAGTTTCATAATTGAAATGCTGAAGAGAGTTGTAAGGGTAATGGCAAATAAACAAACAATATATCCAAATGAAGTTCTGGATGTCTGCATAGCAACTGACTGAATGTAACATGAAGGAATAAAGAAAGTAAGGTGATCAAAGCTACCAAACACTGCAAAAACCAGCAGGAAACACCATTGAAGCGGATGTAATAACATTTAAATCCAACTAATGAAGTTCGAATAAGTCATTTGGATTTGCGAGCCGATAAAAAGAACCCTGGCTGAATCAATATTACCTTTGCAGGTTAATGCTAGAGTAAGTACTTTGACTTATTACACACAATAGCTGGGAGGGGATTCATTATGTATGTTATGCAGGGGCGAGGGTAAATGCTGGAGATTTTTAATGAAGAATTTTCCGACTGAGTTATTTGCATACCTACCTTTGTGATTCAAACAATTGTTAACGTTACAAGAAATGAACTTTCTTGCTTTCAAAGGGATGACGGCACACTTCTCCACAACCAATGAAATTGCTTGCACACACGCCGAATCTATCCCATCCCTATGTGTTTTCTCATTGGAATTTCTTCAGCATAATATCTTCCTGAAATAAATGCATTCTCCAAACCTTTAGAGACCAAGTGCAGACTACTTCTTAATTCACTCTGCATAAAGCCCCATATTACGGAACAGTGACGTTTGCAGCGAAATACTGGGCTATGAATCAAAACGTTGCATTACAAAAGTTGTGCTACATGATGGTGCCATGTCTCATAGATGGGAGATCCTTTCTCCCCGCTTCGTGTAAGGACATAATCCCATTCTCTCAGTTCCCTCGCCTCCGTTGCCTCTGTTCTAATGTTGCCACATTCAAAAACAGTTCCTCTGACATGTCCTCCTTCTTCCTTAACCAAGGTTTTCCACCCACAGTGGTTGACAGGGCCCTCAACCGTGTCTGGCCCAGCTCACGCGCATCCGACCTTACAACTTCCTCTTCCTCCCAGAACCATGATAGGGCCCCCCCCTGTCCTCACTTATTACCTGAACAGCCTACACATTCAAAGCATCATCCTCCACCATTTTTGCCAAATGCAGTAGTATGCCACCACCAAACATTTGTTCCCTTCACCTCCACTGGCGGCATTCCCCAGGGATCAATCCATCCGGGAAACGCTGATCCACTCATCCATCACCCCCGACACCTCAACCCCCTCCCACATTACCTTCCAATGCAACCCCAGAAGTTGCAAGACCTGCCCCTTTACCTCCGCTCTCCTCAGCGCCAAAGTGTGCAAACAGTCCTTTCAAGTAAATGAATATTTCACTTGCACTTCACTCAACTTAGTCTAATGCATTCGTTGCTACCAATCCGGTTTCCTCTACAGTGGAGAGACCAAACGCAGACTGGGTGAGCACTTTGTGAACACCTTCGGTCTCTCCAGAGGCATAGCCCAGACCTCCCTGTCGCTTTCCATTTCAACATTCCACCATGCTGTCATGCCCACATGTCTGTCCTTGGCCTGTTGCATTGCCCCAGTGAAGCTCAGCACAAACTGGAGGAACAGCACCTCATCTTCCAACTGGGCACTTTACAGCCTTCTCGACCGAATATTGAGTTCAACAATTTTAGATCTTGAACTCCCTCTTGCATCCCAACTCGTTTTCCGATGCCCACCCTTTTTTTCCAATAATTTATATAAATATTTCTTTTCTCAATTATTCCATTAGTTTTAAATGTATTTCCATCCATTGTTTTATGTCTACTTTTAGCATGTTTCGATCCCTTGTCTTCACCCCACTCCACCCCCACTAAGGCTCACAGTAACTTGCTTCTCCTGCTTTCTACTCTTAATTAGTATATTCTTTAGGTGATATCAGCACCTTCAACACCTCTGTGTCCTTTTGTCTATGACATCTTTTGGCTATCTCCACCTGTCACTGGCCCTCTATCCAGCTCTACTTGTCCCACCTCCCAGCCTCTCCCCCACCCCAACCCCCGCGCCCCACCGCGCCCCTCCCCCTTAAACCAGCTTATATTTCAGCACTTTTCTATTTTTAATTAGCTTTGTTGAAGAATCATACGAACTCGAAACTTTAACTGTGTTCCTCTCCTTGGATGCTGCCAGACCTGCTGAATTTTTCCAGGTATTTTTATTTTTGTTCTGGGAGTTCCTGAGTTCAATTCTCGTTTGATTCAATGCATGTTTAAACTGAACCAACAAAGGTCAAAACTGGCATTGAAAATTATGTGTTAATATAAAGAAGACAGATAGTAAATTATTTTCCCTTCGATGTTTGGAAGTCCTGGGATATATACCTGGGTAACAACAGTTATCACATCAGGTGCCACTGGTAAGGAAAGAGCAGTTTGTACCAGTTAGAAGATTTGTGAAATGAAGCCAAAGATAGGCTTCCCGTTTACCTGCCCCTGGGGGAAATGCGCTGTGGCGGGTGAGTTAAGAAGTGAATACGCACAAAGAATGGTGTGATGCCTCTTGTCAGATTGTGGAGGGAGCTATGGAGCTATAGAAAGCCCGCTTAGCTCATTTGGAAAAGCATCACATTGTTAATCTAACGGTCTACCGTTCCAGACTACGTATGATCACTGCTTGTAGATGAAAGTGTTCACTTCCAATGAAACGGCAAAAAAGCAAACTTCCCCGCTGAATTCTTCAAGGACAGCAAAGACGCCAAGATGATTCTTCTATTTGCATAAAAAAATCATCGTGTGGAAATTGTGATGGGCTGGGGAATTTTTAAAAACATTTTTCTAGATTTCCAGCTACCCTATATATGAAAATGTGTGAAAAGTGCTTCTTGACTTTTCGCTTGGTATGGGATTAATGTCAGAAACATATGAAAATTCAACCCTATTCTTACCGCCGGGAAACAATTCTCATTATTTAATCTAGCAATTCATTTAACTGGATAGAAACCTCGATCAGCTCACGTTTCATTCTTCTATACTCAAAGGAGGAGAAAAAGGAAGGACCTCTGAAAAGAATAATGTGCAGGGTGCCTAGGGGAAGGCTGGGCAGTGCCAATGGTGAATTGTTCCTTCAAATGACATCCTTCCGCTCTGTAACCATTCTATTATTGTGGGAGCTTGGAACTTGTACTCCGAAAAAACCATCAAAGCTTTGGAATCCGATTGGTGAATCTTCACTCCCTCCACACCAAGGCCCGTACAATCTTATTTATTCCTCTGGGTCGTGTCTGTTAGAACGTAAGAAATAGCAGCAGGAGCATTATGTACTGGTCTTGACTGCTTCTCAAACTTCTTCGCTGATCTTCCTCAATTGCACTTACCTGGGCTATCCCATTACGCCAATGATTCCCCGAGAACACTGGAGATATCGATTTCTGTCTTTAAATTCCTCAGGGCTCCCGTGTTTGGAATTCAAAAGATGACAAACCGTTTGAGTGAATAGATTTTTCCTCACCTGGCGGATAATGGCTGACGCCTTCTTCTGAGCCTCAGAAAAAATATTTCCAACATCTACACTGTCAAGACCCATAAAACGATATATCCTTCAATCAAGTCACCACTGATTCTTCGAAATTTGGTACGAATCCATTTGCCCCATGCAGCTAGTACTGATTGTGTCAGGAGTCCAGCGGTCTTTCAAAGTAAAGTTCTCCGTTCCCACATTGATACAGCCCAAAAACAAATCTACATGCCGCGTGCAGCAAATTAGTGGGATACAACTCAAAATACCTCAATAGAAGCCTCGGATGCAAGTTGGCTCCATGCGTTACTTATTTAAAACGCATGTTCAGTAAAAAGCAATTGCTGAAATCCAACTCCTCTAACGATTCTATTCATGCATAACTTTAAATAACAAGTAAGTCCAAAAGAGCCTTGATTTTTACTTGGGCATATGCGTAAAGAGCATTTTGATTTATTGCCCTCAATAGCTCAGGGTAATGGAAGGGATTGACTGATTTATGATACTGCAATTATACCGGAAATAATTCAGAGGGATAAGTGCTGGAGCTTTTTAATGAAAACATTGGTCTGACAGATGTATTTACACCCCTGCATTTTGTGATTCAGCCCATTTCGTTACTCTGAATGAGCTTTCGAGCTTTCAATGGAATGTTATCACACTTTCCCACAGCAAAGAGCATATGAACATGTTTACCCTCTCGCGAAATCATGGTGTTCATTTACAGATTCCCTTTCCAAGTTCCACAACTTCAATTCTCACTGAAATAAATGCAACATTCTGAAGGTTGTTGCGTCTCTTTCTCATGGCTACTCTGGGAACGCTGAAGGCTAGGCCCTCGAAAGCTCAGTTTGCAGAACATAAGACTTTCACCTTGAGGTACAGAGCTCCAGGACCTATTTATGCACTGAGCTTTGGTACATGATGTCCACTCCCAATGAAAATACAACATTAAACGAGCAATATTCGCTGCATTCTCCAAGAGGAGTGGAAGATACCAAAACATTTCATTCATGTGCAAAGAAAAAGAAAAAAAGTCATATCGAAATCGTGGTAGCTTCGAGCATTTTAAGAATTGTTTCTAGATTTATATCTACCGTCAGTGTGAAAAGTGCTTCCTGACTTTTCCATGCTTCAACTGGACTATATCGCCAAGGATCAGTGACCTTACAATGTTAAAATTCAATCCCACTCTACCGCCGGGGAGACAGATTCTCTTTATTGAACCTAATAATTAACGTTACCCTGGTAGAAACCTCGATCAGATCACCCATAATCCATTTGCACTCAAGAAAACATAAAAGAAAGGAGCTCTGAAATGGAAAAAATAAATGTGCAGAATCCAAGGAGAAGCCTTGGGATTGAGACGAGGAGAATTTCTCGATAAGAGAACCAGCAGAGATTGGAAAGGCAAAATAGCCCCTTTCAGTGTTCTAGCCATTCTATGATTACACCACTCTTCGATTATAACATCTAAACTCCTACGCTAACCTTCCAAACTCCAGAACCCCACTGATGAATAAGAACTAATTCCACATCTATTTCTTTATCTTTTTTGTGTTTCCTCTGAATAGTGTCTGTGAGAGCAGGAGAAATATGAGCAGTTATTGCATGAATTCCACGGCACCCCAAAGATTCAAGAGCTTCCTCGCATAAGCTGCTCGCATAACCTGCACTTCCTTTAAATTGTCATTTCGAACGTTGATTGTATGTGAAGACAGGAGTCAGAAAATTTTCATGGCACAAAAAACAAAGTGTGTTGTAATGGGAATAAAATTTAAAGTTTTGTAGAAGGCTCTAGTTCAGCCTTAGCTAGTGCATCCCATGTAGTCCTGGGCGGTGCACTTTCGGGAGTTCGTGAAGATGTGAAGGATGTTGGAAAAAGTGAAGAAAATATTCAGGAGAATGGTTCCTCGGATCCACCAGTTAAAATTACTTTGTTTTACCCATTCCAAATCAATATAAATTTGCCCAGTCTGGTTTCTGATATTCCAAAATTTCTGCCCGTGTGCACAAACTCCTATGCACTCAAAATAGCCTCTTTTACTACGTCATAATTCCCCCACATTTCTTCTGACAGCAAAGCTTAACGTCATGTGCTCTACTCAACTTGCTGGATGGCAAAAACAATGTTCAGTTTTCCTGAGGCCATTTCAGATGTTCAGCTATCTTCTCAAATATAATAAAGAATGCTTCAACATATTTTTCCTCAAATTTTACAAGAGCTTGTCAAATTTAAACACCTTCCCATTTAGTTTCAATTTAAAACTTTTTACATCATCAGAACTTTCCACAGAATCTGAAATCTCTTTTTTTAAATACCAACCTCTCAATCTGATATTCCCTGGGTCCTTCCTTTATAGTGTCACAGTGTCTCCCATTATCAGTGTTTCTTTCTGGGAATCAAGTTTTCGGATTTCCGTTTCTTTTTGAAATGATCTCCCTTTTCCCCTTTTTTTCTGCTCCCTCTAGTAACAGTTTATTCATTTCCAATTATTTTTGTTTTCTTTTGCCTCCAGTTCAAGTTTTCTCAGTCCCTTTGATTGTTTCAAATTCAAGCCTCTTCATTCTTAACTGAAGTTTCATTACTTCCCGTTGTTACTTCTAGTGTCAGGTATTACTTCGAATTTTTAATTCTGTGCTATACCTCCAATCATATCTGCTTTCTTATCCCCTGCAGGTAACCCCAATTGTAATTCATCTGCCAATTCCAATGACTCAACTTTATTTATCTTTTGTAAACCAGCCAAAGTCAAAGCTTAAACTTCCAAACAAGTCTCAACAACTGCCAAAGCGATATTGCAGTCTCAACACTACAAAATTCCCCACCCCAACTCCTGAATTCAGAATACTTCTCGTACTCGTAACGTTAAGATTCATTAACTGTGAAAACATCAAGGAACTGCAAATAGATCCCACAAAAAATTTCCAGCTATCTTATCGCACAGCTTATGATGAATACTGTTTAATGCCAAATGAGAAATTCGAAACAACTGCCACAGCTTGTCCTACAATTTGTATAAATTTTGAGATGCACAACCTGAATTCAGTTGTAATAAGACCACCACGTATTGTAAGTATTTACAAAGCTGAATTAAACATTTATTAATTGAGGAAACTATTTTAAATATATACATAGATCTACAAATTATACTACGATAGCATCTAAATACCCAACTCAATCTAACTCCCAGTTACACTTTCATTAAGGCAACAGTAAGACAGAGAGATTTTAAAATACGAAGGCAAAGGAACATTATACGTTGAGCACGTCGACTTCCAAGTGAATTTTCTTAGTTTCAGTCCTTTGTAGGCAACAGCTTGAAGCATAGATGATGAATGCTTTTTCAAAGACTTGTAAGATCGTGAAAATGCCTTCCTTACACACAGCCATTGTTCCTTCTTTAAACATATCTTCATCTTTAAATGCATTTACCCATTGCCTCACTATGTTTTGGGCTTTATCTCCCTGATAATTAAACAATTCTCATACGACTAAGTTTTACAAGTAATCATTGGGAAAAAATAAACAATGTTTTTAAATTTCACCTCAATATGTGACTCATTTCACCTCCAGCACCCCCACCCCGCTTTGTAAACAATCTGACATGTTTATTTGGAAATGGAAATGTCCCCCTCACACTTATGTTTCTTAACTTCCCCATGCTTATCGAATTTACATTTCAAACCTAACCTCTCTTCTCAGAACAAAGCACACTGGCTAGCTGCCTCTGATTCAGTTATATCACACACACACACACAAACACAAACACACACACACACGCACACACACACACACACAGACACACACGCACACACACACACACACACACACACACACACACACACACACACACACACACACACGCACACACACACACACGTAGACACGTACACACATCCGACTATTTCTGTAGTTTAGAAAAAATACAAGTGACATTAGGAGAATTATTATATCTTCTTGACACTGGGCAAAATTCTGCAGATGAGGTCCAAACAGTGTTTTACACAGCTGCATCATAATTTATTTACTTTTGAACGTTTTGCCCCTGGAATGTAGGCCATGTGAAAAGATGACATACCATGGAACATGAATCATTAAACAGTGAGGTACAAACAGAATGGCCTTCTTCTGCTCCCTAATATGCCTTTGATTCTTGGGCTATCAGCATAAAAGTTACAGAATGGGTCATGTGTTTTTCTCCATTGAGTGGGTGGGGGGGGGGGGGGGGGGGGTAAAATAGTCCTGAATCTTGGGAAGTAAATTTCCAAATATGATTTAACTCGACTTAATAGCTTACGTGAGCTTCAGGAAAGTCCATCTGAATCTCATCAAATATTATAGGCATCAGCTACTCTCTTTTTGGGTGCTGTGTGGATTACAAAGTTTTTGCCAATTGTTGGAAAAAAACTGAATCCAAATGGGAAAGATTCAGAACCAAAATCCAGATTGACACTCTGTGATCGCGTCTTAGTGAGCGATGCTGGAGTAGTGGTGAGCATGGCTGATTCCCAAGCAATTGACCTGGCTTTGATTCCCAGCCATAGCCATGTTTCACCTTCAAGCCTGTCAATCGGAATCTGCAGTTGTTGGGCGTTTTAAAATTATGCAGAACAGAAACTGGCCAATCTTGCTTTTGCCAACCATTAAGCACCTGTTTCTTCTAATCCCATTTTCCAGGACTTAACCCGTAGAACTATTCCTGTATGCTCTAGCGTTTCAAGTGTTCTACTTAATATATCATTACTTTCAAATGTACCCCGGTGTATTTTAAACAAAAATACGTTCAATTTTCACATTTTACTCAAGTTTTATCCTTTTTGTTAATAACTATGATTTTCCGCGCACTACAGTGTGAAATCGGAAAGGAACAGGGTTAACGTTTCGAGCCGAATGTGACTCTACTTTGGAACCAGGGGGAGATAAAAATTTGAAAGTTTTTATGCTGTTGACCGTAGTGGGGAGGAGCAGGTGGAGCAGAATAGATCTGGTTTCGATTGAAGTCAGAAAGCTGTGAACGAAAGCGACTTTACACGGTCTTGCTAAATATTTCTCGCGATTATTAAGTTAAATACAAAATTAAATCAAATTTTCTATTGGTGAAACATTTGGTTCCTGCAGCTTTGTAAATTGTCGAGTTAAAGCTCAGCAAATGGCGACCTGCAGGTTCCTGTGTTACATTTTCACAGTCAGAGTTTGGTTTAAATCTGCCTGGTTCTGGCCAATTCCTGACCGGATTGGTCTCTGACAGACTTTAAAGAGGCGGGTGTGCAGCAGACTCGGTATTAACAGCTGCTGTTTTAGAGATGGTGCTGACAACTCTTCAGAAAATGTATCTTGATAACTCAAATATCATTGCACTGCCTGACTGCCTGTAATGACCATTTTGAATTGACTGTAATATCCATTGATTGTATTGAAGCTCCTGGTGATCTATGTGTAAACGTGGAATCTGATTGCACTTTTTGTGATGGCGATTTAGATTTTTTTTTGTAATGTTCTTTCAGATATTTTATAAATGAAGTCTATTTTTCAAAAACAAATCTATTCTCACCGAGGGGCTGAGAAAGGTATGGAACCCTCGGGCTATATGGCTCACAATCAATGCATGTATTGAATACTAATTGTATTCTAATTGTATTGAAGCACCTCAGAGTGCAGCATGATGTATGTTGATTACTCCAATACCATTGCACTGCCTGATTGTCTGTTATGACCATGTTGAAATGAATGAAATATTCATTGATTGTATTGAAGAACCAAGTCCTCCATGTGTAAAAGTTGAATGTGGCTGTACTTTTTGTCATGCCGATTTAGAGGCATTTAGAAATGTTCTTTCAGACATTTTATGAATCAAGTATATTTTTCAATTAAAGAAAAAAACTCTTCAGAAAATGACCAGGATCCAGCAGACAAATCGTCCGGGGGGAAACTCCTCGCCAACTGTTGGCTCTCAAAGCTTCCCGGGCGGGAGAGCGCTCCAGCTACGGGCCGAGTGAAGAAGCCTCATCGCTACAGAGCCGGAACTGTGGCTCTGAGTAGCATCCGCCGCTACCAGTAAATACACTGAGCTGCTCATCCGCAAATTGCCCTTCCTGCGCCTGGTGCGGGAGATTGCTCAGGACTTCAATGCAGACCTGCACTTCCAGAGCTCGGCCGACATGAACCTGCAGGAGGCCAGCGAGACTGACCTGGGGTAGAGATCATTGAGGACGTCAGCCTGTGCACCATGCAAGCGAGTCACGATCATGCCCAAGGGCACAAGGCTGGCCCACCGTAACCGCGGGGAGGGAATCTAAAACCTGGCTTGAACACCAAGTGTTTTCAAAGCCAGCAAACTGGCAAAGGACAGAGCTGTGACCTGCCAATGCTGAGACCAGCATTTCCCCAACCCCTAAGTGGACTTTATAACTGAGTGACTTGAATTAAACCCGATGCTTTGCGAGGCCATTTCAGTTCAGACTCCTGTGTCTGGAGTCACATGTTGACCAATCCATGGTGAGGATGACAGATCTGTAACTAGTGATCTGTGTCTGATTCCGGTAATGCGGCTGATCTTTAATTAATGCAGTGTGAGACTGATATCTGACCTAGAATTCCAGAAACAGCATCTCCGGTAATTTTCAGGCCCCAGATCAAAGGTTTTCTTAGATTAATGTTGCTGATTTATTTTCAGACACTATTTTTAGTAGGGGATATATGTGAGCAGAAGATGTAAGGAAACAAATGAGGCTAAATTAAATTAAGCGACTTGGATTCATATGAACTGATATTCGCCAAGTCGGTGAAGGGTCTGAAGCGGGTTTACTGAATCGACTAAGGCACAAAGGTGGCCTAACCCGCGGGTGCTCCCAGCATTTTCTGAAGTAATACTGGTTAAACTGACCACTTTAATTCAATTACTCTGGAGAATTGAACAATGTTTCTGATCTCTTGGGGATCGCACCGCGCCATTCACATTCAGTGTTTACATTTCGGGGTTTTGTGTCACTTTAGCTATTTGACTTTGAACAGGATACGGAGCAAACAGCTGAATCTGACACATCGAAACAGGTTAATTTCTCGGTTATAATGAGAAACCAAGACAGTAAGGACTGTCAGTGAATTCAATAGATCTGGTCACGGTCTCCAATATCGGACTTTAATTCACAACCCATTCCACTCTGCTCATTTCTGGTATCAGTAAATGAGGGAATATTTCGGACAGTAACCAGCCCTCTCATACAGACTTTCGGCTTTTTCAGGTGGAGGTTCCTCTACTTCACTTGATCTTGGATCTCACAGCGCTGCTTCTCCTGGGCAGCAGCCCGGCCTCGATATTAGGCAGCGCTCCCGCCCTGAGAGTCGATGACACTTCCCAGCAGATTGTTGAGTCCCTGCTGGTTGTGGACGGGCAGCTGCAGGTGTCTGTGGACGATGCGGCTCTTCTTGTTGCCGGGGGCCGCTTTTCCTGCCAGCCCGAGGATTTCAGCGGTCAGATACTTGAGCACATCAGCCAGATTGACCGGGGCTCTGGCACATAGCATCAGCATAGTTCCCATGTCACAGGAGCATGTGAAAATGGCTCGTAGGGAACTGCAGTCCAGCCCGGCATGAGTGGACTTGGCCTTGGCTCGTGCTTTCCCGCTACTAGATCATGTTCCGACAATATCCAGTGCCAGACTTTTACAGGGAATGACCACTTTATTCAGCATTTACTTTTCTTATCAACCGAGAACTGCTCTGATTGGTCGCTCTTTAATACACCTCATTTGCCTATAATTTCCATTTCCCACGATCTGATAACTGGGAAACAGAAGAGGTTTAGTTAAGCACAGGTTGACAATAGGGGAGTTATAAAATCATCAAGGTTCTGAAGAAGGGTTATTCGTACTCGAATCCTTAAATCTGCCTTTCGCTCCACAGTTGCTGTCAGACCTGTTGATTTTTTCCAGCATTTTTTTCTGGTTCAAAAAAAGGTCAGAGATTTTAAACCTGTTCTCTTTATCTCATTTTATTCAGCTCTTTTTGTCTCAAAACACAAGCGCTGTTTTAAATTCCTGTATACATTGTGGTTCATTTGCTGTGCTTTCAAACTTTACACGGCGGGAATAATCCCCATTCACATCATTCTCTCAACTGAAACCTCTTCCTTCACTCTTTCTACAAAAGACAAATGAGACATGAACAGACGCCTCTATTCTCAGACACTCCTGCGGGATTTCAGGCAGATCCGAGCACTGGGCCGAGCTGTCAAACTGTCTCTATTCCGCTCTGCATTAATCCCGCTCCGGACTGGATCACTGCTGAAAGTTGCTGAAAATTAGGGGGTCAGTCAGTGAACATTTCTCGGACAAAAGTCAGAGAAAGAGGAAGCTGAGTTTTTGCAGCATGTTTTGCTTTTCTTTCACAACTCCAAAATCCGTAGTATTTTGCCTTCAACATCATAAAAAGAAAATACTGCGGATACTGGAAACTTGAAAAAAAATAGCGGGAAAAACTCAGCAGGTCTGACAGCATCAGCGGGGAGGAATACAGCTAACGTTTCGTGTCTGTATGATTCTTCATCAGAACTAAGGAGAAATGGAAATGAGGTGAAATATAGGCTGTTTGAGGGGGTGGAACAGGTAGAGCTGGAGAGAGGGACAGTGATAGGTGGAGGTAAAGAGGAGTTTGCCAAAGGTATCATGCACAAAAGGAAAAAGGGTACCGGAGGTTGGTGATGTTACCTAAGGAATGTGGAAATGATGACATTAAGGATACAAAGCAGGATCAGCAAGTGGCAGATGGCCCTAGTGGGGGAGCGGTGGGGGGGAGGAATTGCCTTCAGCCTGGACTTAACAAAGCTTAAAAACCCACCAATTGACAGGAATATTTAAAAATACAGACTGAATCGTCCGGTGGACAGCAGAGTGATGATATGAAAAATTCCTTGTGGGTATCGTGGCTCCATTTCTCACAGAGAAAATTCGGCCGACAGTGCAATCTGCTCATGTAATAATCATACAAATTTTCCAGGAAAGTTGCCAATTTCGGCGATCGGCAGACTCCCGATTTATCTATTTACTTCAATCGATATATTTCTAGATTTTTATTTGTTAAAGGTTCCCACCACTGACATTAATTTGACTGGTCTGCAATAGGCTCGTTGATCTTTCTCCTCTTTTTTGAAGATGGATGTAACAATTTCAATCCTCCACTCTTCTGGCACCAATGGAGGTCTCTCTCTCACCACTGCTCTATCGTTACCTCCCCTTCTCGCACATACTTTCACAACTACAGCTCATGGTTTTATATGTATTTGATTGTTTTTAACAGAAGGATATTTATTCTCATTTGGGTGCGTCAGATTTCTGAAGACACTGCTTACAATGTAAATAGGATTAATAATTATTTACTATTATGTAGATGAATATTGCTTACAGCATGTCAAATGTGATTAATTCTGATTTCGATATTTGTGGCACGAGTGTACAGAACACGTTTGTATGGCGGGCTGCTGGTAAGCCCCTATCCAATTTTTGTGGTAGAAATTGTAGGAATGACAGTCTGGCTCGAATTGATTTCATGACACGTTTACTAATGACTGATTAGATGCTTAATCCAGTGGCATTAAATGAAAGAGTGAGGTCATCCAACTGGCATAAGACCTGTTTTCCCTGATCAACTGCTTATGAGCACGTACACGGGAAAGTAGTGTGATGTAACAGTGCTACCTGAGTTCACATAACAGAGAGAGATTTCCACAAGTACTCACCCACTTTTCATCCCCAGGCCTGCTTTGAGTGCCGCCATTGCCCTCCCAGAAGCAACAATGTCCCGCATTAACTGCAGCTTTCCTGGAATCACAGCGTAAATGGAGAGAGGAAAGTCGCAGGTTGCTTTATCTGACTACCCAGAAGAATCCAAGGTCTATAAATTCAGCAGACAAGGGGTGAGTGTGGGAGGAGAGAGGCGGGAATGATCTAGTTACATTGAATGACATCCAACTGCAGAACGTCAACCATGGTTAGGGGTGGCTTAATCCAAGTTCACTCGACAACATTTTCTGGTGCTTCAAACAAGACATCAGAATGTGCAGAGACACAACAACCACACGATGTAGTGTTGTGTCATTCCAGAAAGGTTCAATTGGACTCGCAGTCTCTCGTTCTCTGCACGCAGGGTACCATTAACATTCCTCAGGGCTTCCATTTCTCCCAGAATCTATCTTTGGCCAGAGTGTGCTTGTCCAACTGCCCAACCTCGTTAGCTGTCGCCTGGTATTAATAGAGTTGAGTAAAGTGGTGTTGAAGCTGTGATGCTGGTACGTCTTTACCCATTTTCCACACATGTAGGTTCAGCTGTTACCAATTGGAACTCAGCCAAATGTGCCTGTGAATGCAGCTGGGGACGTGACCGGTGTCTCACTGGCAGACTGTGGCGGTTTTCCTTCTGACTGGGGGGTAAATGTTGATCCTCAGCCTCATCGTCCCTTGCCCCATCTCTCCGGATGGCTCACTTGGCTCCTTTCCACTGTCACTGAGTGGAGCGTCCGTTTTCACCAATGCAACCACTGATCTGTGCTACTGGTGAAGGTTAAGTCGGCCCCACTTGGAGGTCGCCTCACCAAATCACCCTCCAGCTTACACACAGAGCACTTGGCTTGATTCGAACCTGGACCTGGGTTAATCACATTGACTGCCCTGTTTTCTGTGCGGAGTCACCCCAATTGCCATACCATCCATGGCAGGATGCTGCACACTGCCCTTTGTCTTCACCTTCTTCACCTTGTGTGCGTTCACTCCTGCAGCACGGTCAGCAGCAGATTCCAACTGCAGACCAAAAGTGGGCTGGGCGATCTTCAGTTTCTTCCTTGACGCTGGAATGTCTCAGGAATCAATCAAATCACAATGAATAGGATTGACTGGAAGCATTCTTTGTATATCACTTATTGCAGCTTTAATATCTGTCCCTGTGACAAAGCAATGATCATTCCTTGTGCTGTAGAGCGCAGAAAAGAACGTAATTCATGTACCTGAGTTCAGAATTGCAGGTGGTCAAGTTGATCCTGTGAGCGGAGATGGCTTGTACCAATCAGGCTACCAGTAAACGAATTGGCGGCAAAGCGCCCAGGAACCTGCTGGCCACCAATGCTGCCAGGAAGAGCGACATTTCCATCAGCAGAGCGAAGAAACTTCATACCTACAGGCCAGTACAGGAGCGCAACGTGAAATCCATCCATACCAGAAGTCCACAAGAGATGCTTACCCGTAAGCTGCCCTACCAGCGCCTGGTGAGTGAAATTGCCCAGGACTTCAAAACTGGCCTGAGGTTTCAGTGTGCTGCAATTGGAGCTTTGCCGGAAACCAGTGAGGCCATTTCTGTTGGCCTGTTTGGGGGACAGCAATCTGTGTGCCACCCAGGCCAAAAGCCTAACCATTATGACCAAAGGCTCCGGCTGACAAGACGGATCCGGGGGCAGCGTGCTTAAATGCTGCTTAATTGCATTTTCTCCTGACTGTTTTGAAGTGTCATTTACACAATTTCTAAAACATTATTAGACAGTGAAATTGGCTTCTGTGAAGTCTGGGACTGTATGTTTTTATATTTGTTAGTATTGATTAATTATTGTGACTTAGTGTGGAAGTATCAAAATATTTTGTAAACATTTCATCGATCTCTTGGCTCATGTTGCAAAATAAAACGTTTGTGCCTTAAAAAATAAAAATAAAAACGTGCAATTTGACCTATACATGCCCGTCTAAACGGAGGTATTGAAGCAAATATTGTGCAGAGTGATTTCTAAAGCAGGTTTTTGGCCAGTTATACACTCTCCATTGCTTACCCTGTACCCAGTCCTGTTCACGAACACAGCTTTTCCATGTCAAATGTGGTCAACGCCACTGCGGCCTTCTCTATGTTACAGTACAAAAAAATAAAGAACAGATCTTACCGCTTATTTTCAAGATTTTCCCCAAGACCTTTCCTCGCCCCTTATATTTGACAGGGCGCGTGCCCCCTTCATTCTGATCCTTCTTGTCGCTCACAGCAGACAGCAGCTCAATCCTGGTCAACAGCTCCCCGATCCAGAAGTGCGGCCATAACTTTCGGGTCCCTGCGGCTGCTCTGCCGGGCGCGCCGTGTGCTCGGCACCAGTAAGGTCACTGATGTCCAGATGGCCAAAAGGGATGGTGATACTAGTGGACAAATCATGATAAGTACCTGCTGAGGGAGTGAGAATGATCAATGTTCAGAATGACAGCTATGGTCAGAAACGGCTGAAAATTATTGGCGGGAAAAAAGAAGATCTTGGAATACATTATGACCAGGATTTGTGTGACTATACCATTTTGTGCGATCTCAATTGGAATGCAGATATTTCTAGACCATTTTCAATGGCGTGTAATTATTAGGCTTCAAGCGGGTGGAAACACATTGTCCAGTCTAAACTAAGTTGAAGAAAACATTTATCTGTATCCGGGGATGGTACTAAGAAAGGCTGAAAGCTGAAAAAATGCTTGAATAAAGCAATTGCAGTGGATGTTGATGCTTCCACAGTTGAGTTAAAACATGTAGCGAAGAGCATCTCCTGAATGTGCTGGAAATTATGCAGGTCACCTTCCGTTTAGCGCTACCCTGTGGCCATTGTTTCTCTGCTTTCCATCCAGGAAGCAGTGCGTCAAATTTATTGCCTAGACTGCACCATGCACCATGCAGTCTGACTCAGCACAGGCCCAACTGCAGCATTACGAACCATCTCATTATGTGAAGGTTTCCAACTGCAGCAGGAATGTGACCCGCTCCCTAATGTTCATATTAGGAGGAAGAAGTAGATGATTGTCTCAATGTTAAGGTCCTGGCTCGCTGAAATAATAGGTTAACAGAGCGTTTCCTTCAGAGAATGCCCGAGAAAATCATGACCGTTGTTTCCAGCCAGTTCTTTCCCCCTCTCACCAATCAGACACATCCCCACTCCCTGCCCCCAGCCCACCAAATAAAATACTGCTCCATGCTGACCATGTTTCGTAGCTTCCACCCTTCTCCAATATCACAATAATTGCTTGCAGTCTTCGTTCCTCCCTCTCTCGGGACCCACATGGTTCCAGTCTCGAACTTCACTCGTGCCTGATTGCAAAACTTTAGGTCGCTCGTGCCTCAGGCCAAAGGCTCCAATCTCTCTGAATTTCAGTCCCGCTCACTCCCAGTCCACATGGTGCTGCTACCCGTACCGCTCACAAACAGAAAGAGGGCTCCACCCAACACCAGGAAGTGGAAATGCCCCTGGGAGTAGCAGGGAATAGGGGAGTGACCTTTGTACAACCCAAAGGATTTTTAACGTGACCACATTTGTGTTGTCTTGGAGGAGCAGTGGTCATTCTCCGAATAACCACCGTCTCAGCTACAGGTTGCAATCCAACTTATCGTCCAGAGCAAGAGGGGATTTGATGATTTGCTGATGATTGGAAAGTGAACAATGTAGTGTTACGGGGAGATGGCAGTGGAATGGCACCAGAAGAAATATTCATGTTTTAACATCCTGTATAGATGGTGGTACGTTCTGATATCACTTTCCAAAATTTCAGGCGGGAATAACTCCCCACTCACAAAATTCTAAATGTGGAAAATGAGACTTGAACATCCATCAAGGTAGGTGGGAGAGCAAGAATGACAGAAATGTAGTAGCAGAGCAAGCTGTGAAAATTACATAAGGATATAGATAGATCACGTGATTGGACAGAGACCTGTTAAATTGGGTATAACGGAGTAAATCGTGTGATTGTCCATTTTGCCAGGAGGATCAAAAAAGTAGCACATAATCTCAACGGTGAGAGATTGCAAAGCTTGAAGATGCAGAGGATTCTGGGTCTCCTAGTGCATGGATCGTTTTCTTTATTTCTGATGTTAAACTCGCCAATACCATTGAAAAACAGATATTCCAGATTCTCTCACTAGATCCTTCCTGTCGCTGAGACCAGACTGGTTGCTTTTGGGAAGGTCTCATTCGCACAAGTTAGAAGTTTGATGGAATACTGCGTACTTGCCTGGATCTGTGGAACTCCTAAAATGCTGACAAAGATTGAAACCAACAGGACAAAGCACTCGGCTTGATCCAGCAGTATATCCACAAACCTTCACTCCCTCCACCACGGAGTATCAGTACCAACTGTGTGTTCATTCTACAATGTGTAATGTAAGAGTTCACGAAGGCTCCTTGGAGAGCCGCTGCAAGTGCACGATCATTACCACTCAGAAGGAGAAGGACTGCAGGTTGATTGGAAAACCAACTCCTGGAAGCCTTCCTCCAGGAAACTCACCGTCCCCATCTCGAAATACAACGCCTTACCTGCACTGTCACTGCGTCTAATTCTAAAACACCTTTCCTTACAGCACTCTCGGTGTACGTAGCCCACATGGACTGCAGTGGTTCAAGAAGGCAGTTCATCACCAACATCTCAAGGGCAAATATTGATGAGCAACAAATTCTGGCCAAGCCAGTGAAACCCACATCTCGTGAATCAATCATAAATGAATTAAAGAAAAAACATCCTCTTTGAGGATGCGCCTGTCATTGAAACATACTGGAGACCCGAATAGTTGTTCCAGTGCAGGGGGATGATGAAGACATGCAGTGATGTTATGACGTGGCAGATGATGTGTGCCAGGGGTTCAAATCCATGAGGGAACTTGATCAAGCAGTCGCAACTTTTTTGCAAACGTATTTTATATCGTTGTGGGTGCCCTGAATTCAGAAGAAATAAAGCTTCAGAGGTTTTTTTAGAGAACTAAATTAAACGTTTACTAATGAAAGAAAAAGGTTCCAAGCTCATGCATATGGCTACAAATTAATGCTATAATAACTCCTAAACCCCCTTCTTCACCTGGTTCCCGCTTGCAGCACCCTTTAGATAGGTTTTATCAGGTACAGAAAAAGTTGAAAATATAAAATTTCAAAAGTTAGAGCTTGAGCTTGGCAAGTCTTCAGGGGAGAACAAAAGGAATTAATCCCTCACTAGACTCAATTTGAAAGTCGCATGATCACTATTGAAGGAAAGCATCGATTTGACAGCTGAATGGCTAAGATGGTTACAGTGTGATGCTGAAAATGACAAGATTCTGGGATTATTTCCTGATACTGCCCACCGAGTCTTCTGGGCCTGTAAATGTCGCGCATGCATAGCTTTCTGGAGTGTGGATTTTGAAATGGGTGCAGCTCATGAAGGCGGCCCTTCGTGTCATTACTGCTGCTCTGTGAAAGTAATTCACATACTTCCTCTTCCTCCCACAGCCCTCAAGTGTCTTTATCAATTCGTAGCAAATTACAGTCTTGTTTATTCCACAAGCGTTTTTTTTTCTCTTTTCTTTCACAAATTTATCGGCAGCGTCTCACTAAGATTTCAAAACTGCAGAATGGAAAACTTTCAGCAAGGCAGCAGGCATGTGCTCAGCTACAACTCCTTTGCTGCAACATTACATTAAACTTTAACAATGTCAATATTGTATTCACCGACATAAAGTGAAATAAAACAGACTAGACTACGTTGAACTGAATGCATTTAAGATTCAATATTGAAATGCACATATTATGAATACGCTTCTCAAATGTATGCTGCAGCTTGAAAAAGGATTTCCAAAATTCAAATTAAGGCTATGTTAAGGCTTCAGTTAAGGCTATGATAAATTTCAGCTGCTACCGACATTGATATAATTTGCTTTTTTATCCTTTAAAAATGCGGTGAGAGGATAATAGCAACTTGTCAATCATTTAAAAGACGTACTATTAAAAACAAACAATAAAGCGTGGAGAGTACCTCATTGCTAAGCACTTGTATGCGACATACAATTTGCCTGGCTGGGTAGCAAAACAGTTCGCTACATAAATGTCTTGAATGCAATCTATCTCGCTCACACTTGTTACAGATAACACTCAGCATTAGTAAGTACTATGGAAAAAGTCTCTCAGCATTGTCACCTTTGTCCTGTCGAACGGTACTGAGGCAAAAACTTCACTGAGATAAACGCATTCTTCAGGACTTGAATAGATTCTTCTCACCAAATCCGACAGAACTAAATTCATGAGGCTTACAATTAACCAGGACCCTAACTCGACCAGACATGTAAATACTGCTATGTCAAGAGCAAGCTTGGCTTTCTTTGAATAGTAACTAACATGACGTCCCAAAGTCGTCACCGACAAGGAAAAATTCAAGTAGAAAACTATCCACTTACCCAATGATTGCGGATCTGACAGCATTCAAAGGGTTCGACACCATCCAGCTCAAACAGCCGGCCTGAGCGTCTCCCCATCGACAACCATACCTCCATCATTGGCAAAGCAAAATACATACATGATGTAATGAATTGCGGAGGCTGTTTGAACAACATGATCCAAACTCACGAACTAAAGCAAAGAGAATGAAGCTCAGCAAAAACATGAGAACACCACCAATATCCAAATCAAATTCAAGACACACATAATCCTGACTTGGATGCAAATCTCTATTCCATCATTGTAGCTGATCGAAAATATGGAGCAAACTTCCAAACTGCATTCCCTCCGGACACCGGGAGGACTACAGCTAAAGAACTTCAGGAGACCACCTTCTCAATGGAAATAAGGAAGGGGAAGATACCTCCTCTTTCCAATGGCACCCACATTCCACGAATGATCTCGAATAAATTCCCACTCACGGCTTGACAATTGTAATGAAGATTGCACAAATTAACACCCAATGCCTTGCCTCTGCCTCAGCTAGCCTGATTCGTCACTGCCGAGTGTGACACTGAACAACAGGCAATCTCTCTCCATTCCCAGATGAATGCAGAGAATTTGAGATTCCGCACTGTTGAGCGTATTACTGAGGCCACATGTCGCATGCATTTGACAGACTTGTGTTCAACTGGTCAATTCCTTCACGTCCCGAGTCCTGAACTGAGGTACTCTGACAAGCAATCAATCTTGAAGCTACATAAGCATATGTTTTAGATAAGTGCGATGGCTGGTTTAGAAGAAGAAGCATTGGAGGAGATCCGAGTGCAGCATGAAGGCTAGCAAGGACTTCTTAGGCCTGGAGAGCTCTTTCTCTGTCTTTTATCTAAAGAAATACTATCCAATGTAATTGCTCCTCAGCTTAGTGCTGATTATGTCTCTTTATACCGCACCGAAGGTGGCATTACATCCACTACCAGACCCTCATCTCCTCCTCATACAGGCATATAAGATCCGCAGCCCAGTCGTACTTTTGACGGATCCCTCACCACTGACGGTAAAGCGGAGGACCATGGAGGCTTGCTGACTTCCGAATCACGTGCTCAACTTTTCAAATCCCTCACATGCCAATTCTACTACTGAGATGCACAAGCTGACACAGTTCTCAGTCTTGAACAATGGCAACATTAAGCTTTGGAAAGGAATAGATTTCACAATGACACAATGTTGTCAGAATATTATTCTATTAGGGAGGAGGTTCCAAAGGAACATAAACAATAACATGGACTGTTTGGGGCAAATTAAATATTTCTGTGCCAAATGGGAGCTGCATTACTATCTTGAAATCATTTCTAGCTTCGTGCTTAACTCATCTGATCCCATTCCCACGTGTGGGGTTTTAAGCACCACAAACTCTCACTAAAGCCACCAACTGATTTATATGGTCTGATGCTTTAGACTGGAGAGTGACCCTGAGGCCCATATCCTCACACTGAATTCTGCATCTTCGTTCAGCGAGTCAATTGTGACAATGGGGACCACACATTCAGGCTCAACCCTCAGTGTAGTGCATATCCCCCTCATGCAATTCCCTGCTCTTGATACCCCGAATGTGCTACCGGCACAAACAATGTTCCATTCAGTGTACAGCCTAGTGCTGGGTAACATTACCCCTCACCCTCTGTTGTAGCACTAAGTCTCAGAAGCTTACACAATTAATAACCTGAAGCTGGTGAGTTTAATCCCTCATCACTGATTGTGTTCCATATACCTGCACGCTAACGCTCTGGGTTGAACACTGACAGTCATATGGGTGAGAATGGAAATCATATTTGCGATGGTACATTGTGATGTGGAAAGGGATGAGATGCAATTGTCGTCCATGCTTGGGGTGAACGGCCTATCTCTGCCTCATGTGTTCTGAGTCATCATAGGCAATGCAATAAATTGCATTTTATTTCTGAAATAACATTATCCTCCACCCCCTGCCAATGTAAACTAAGTAAACTAAATTCTGAGCATCGTGTGGAACTGACCTAACGCGTCAATAATGAGCGTGGTACTTACTGGAGATTTTATGAGAATATAACCAACAGGGCAGCTGAACAGGAACACGGGGATGCAGCGAATTTCAATTTCGAAATCGTTACGATAATTTGCCACAAAATAGTTTGCAGCAAAGAAATACAAGCCTGTTTGTGTGCGTCTATGTTTATGGGAGAGGGTGGTGTGGGCAGAGATGGTGGGTGGAGGGAAGGTGTGGGGACAGGGGTTGTGGCGCTGTAATGTGGCAATATATATGGAATGTGAAGTCTTATAGAGCAATGGTTAACTAATATGATGCAGAAAATTTAGATGGAGGTTTCTTTTTCATGTCGGCAAATTGTAACTATGGCTTCAATTATTCATCATCGTTTGTAATGACTTGCAGAATAAACTAAGGTTTTGTAGCCAACTGGATTATGATACACAGAGGAGGAAGAGTTTGGAAATGAATATGGTTACCTCAAATTGAGTTGGAGCAATGGAAGATGCAGTATCATGTAAGCTGTCCACTTTAGTTTGAATAATAAAAAAAAACATTATTTAAATGAGGGAGACTGAGGAATGCGACAGTGCAATTGTACAGTAGTCACAGCAGAGTTAGCATGCAGGTGCAGCAATAGCATAAGGAGGAAAGAAACATGTTGGTCTTATCGCAACAGTGATGGAGTATAAATTTAGGGAAGTCCTGCTACATCAAGACAGGCCAAATGTAACACTACTCCTAAATCATTATGGACTGCTTTGGTCTCCTTACTTACAGAGGGATACACTTGCTTTGGAGGCAGTTCATAGAAGGCTCATTTGCGCTGAATACTGGGACAAATTGTTTGCCTGATGAGAAAAGATTAAGCAGCTTTGGGATATACTCATTAGAGTTTTCAAGAAAGAGAGGCGATCTCATTGAAACTTATAAGATGCTGCAATGAAAGACAGAGCAGGTGCTGAGAGAATGTTTCTCTTCGTGGGGTAATCTGGAACTAACTTCCGCAGGTTAGAACAGAGGAAGCACCCATTTGTTACGGAGATGGGGAGGATTTTCTTCTCTCAGAGGGTCATTAAACGTTGAGATTCTCTTCGTCAGAGAGCAGTGGAGACTGGGACATTGAAAATATTTAAGGCTGTGGTAGGCAGGTTATTTAGTCGACAAGAGTCAAACGTTATGTGGGACAGTCAGGAAAGTGCAGCCAAGGGCTTAGTCGGATCAGCCATAATTTCCTTGAATGCCAAAAATGGTCTGAGGGGCCGAATGTTCTTAACGTCGAATAATGGCAAATTATTTACCTTTAGGAATGATCCGAACTCCTATGATATAGGAACTCATGTAATGACGTCCACATATGCTCTCTCAATCGTCAGCAGGGTAACGATCTCGTTTGGTCCCTCACCCTGCACTGAAGTCCGTAAACACATTCCATCCCCAGCCTGATGCTGTATCATTAAGGTCCCTTCCCCCCTAGTGTGGGACTGAAACAGATACACTCAAGTTCGATTTCACCATAAATATTGATCTATTTTGAAAACTCAACCCCGGTTGTGTTGCTGATGTCCACACATTCACACTTAATCCCCAGGACAGTCCTGATTAAGCTTGATAACTGACCTGACGAATATGGTCCTGAGGTCCAAACACTCAGACTCACTCCCCTGAATTGCTGTTTTTTTGCTGACCTCACTTTAGATGTGGGATTGAGCACCACGCATGCAAACTGAATCTTGATATTTAGAAGAGTAGAATAATAGACTTCCTTCTGCTCTCCATCTCTGTGTCAATGCTATTGTTTCCCTTGTTCTGGCCCCTCAGCCCCTTACAGATCCGACTAGCCACTAAAGCATGGCTGACTTTCAGAACGTTGAGCAACAGCATTAAAGCAAACGGGATTATTGGAGTTAACATTTTTCAAATTTTCTAAATCCAATCCATACAGGGTGAGAAAAGCAGCTTCGCTTATTCGAGCAGCGCCATGGTACATTGTCGATTACCCTTCTCCATTTAAATCTAAAGTAGAGCAGAACATTTTTTAGACCGAACAAAATGCCAGTTGTTGCTAAAAACACAGCCGCAGTTTTCTTGGTGGAATATTAAGTCTTGAATTTCTGGCAACATAGCTACAAATCGATCAAATGTGAAACTGACAGTGAACCAAACTGATCAGTCAATGGCTGCACGGAAGAGGGCAAAATGGATGCAGCACACAGAGGTGATGTCCAGAAAGGATCGTCGGAAATAATAACCATTGAGCCGCCTCAGTATGTCCTCAGTGATAATCAGCAATAGATTGCCGTTGCCATGGCCAGCAGGTAGTGAGTGGTGCAGGTGGAGAGGCCGCACTTTTCCTGAGAGAGGATTATAATCGCCAGTGAATTGACTGTAAGAGAGAGAAGAGAAAAGGCATTGGAAATTCGTGATGAAATATTATCTGCGCATGAGATCAAAATTTAAAAGCTGGGTTTTATCAGTAAACACGAGAGAGTAAGAAACTCAACTGTGGTCTGACGCAATCTCTACGCTGCCGACTTCCAGGTTTCACAAAAGGAGACGGGATCAGCAGCAAATCGTGACTAGAATGCTCTTTGATTGTTTTACTGTCTTAATACCGATGGTAACCAATGGTATAACATCCATTAAATTTTCTCACGATGTCCAGCTTTCACTAATGGCCACAACCTCGATATAAAGGGGCCCGGGGTCCACGATCGAACCACGCCCAGAATCCCAGATTTCCACAGGATATTGTAATTGCAAATGTCCTGGGTTTGTGGTTTGTACACACCAGAGTTTCATTCACCCCAGCTTGTCCAGGATTGGACCACGCCGAAATCTGTATCACTACAGGGTCCGTGACTGGCCTGCCCCAAGCTGCTCTCACCAAATGGATCAGCAACCAGACACCACCCGGGAATTAGAATATATTCCGCGATAGGAGCCTTTTTGGGACCCGGACCAATCCACAAGTTTGGAAATGCAGGCAGAATTGATTTTTTTAGCGAATAAAAGTAAACGTCATAATCGGACCACTTCCCTGGATAAGAGAGCTCGCAGGTCTTGCACCAGGCCCCAGAAAAGGAGACAGCCGGATCTGAATTACTCTCTGGGTCAGGAGAACCTCCTGGACTCTCAAATCCCATACGGAAAATGGTCAGCCCCTTTTCAGTTAAGGGTGCAGCAGCCAGTTATTTCGACTCACTTCTGGGTTTGGGTTTCAGACACACCTAGAGCCGTAAGCAGCGTGCCGTCCTCACGGGGTTTTGAGGCGCCATTGGTTTCTACATGTTTCCGACGCCCACAGAATTTTTCCGCCCCTCTTTCCTGCGAGATTTTCCAGCACTATTCAGGTCATTGCACTTTTCAGCAGCTCGCGACATTTTCCGGCCCCACCCTCACCTGGACGGGGCCGTAAAATTCCACCCGAGAATGATCTAGGCTGCCTGGAGGCCATGCATGATAATCAGGCTGACTTTCTGCTGGGAGCCTGAAAGGGGAAAACGAGGAACTACTTGGAGCTAAAATTCCAGAGGGTGCGGGTAATTCTACTTCTCGGTTTGCTCGTCAAACCTCTAACATCTGAAATGTAACACACACCCATTCATATCCAAGTCCATGTATTGGACCAAAAACACAACGCTGAGCCCCAATTATACTAATAAGGACAGAGCACTTTGAAGGTTTTCATCAGGTCAGTCAGCATCCGTAAACATAGAAGCAAAGTCAACCCTTCCGCTCAAGACCCAATCCTTATTCTGTAAACTTACTGTGATAATGTGCCATTATGAAGTCTATTTGAATGCAGTAATATTATTGTCTTGTTGCTAGACTTCTAATACATAGCTAACATCAATTTATTTTCAAATGTTCAGTGAGCAATATGAATGCATTTCACTTGACCCACTTATTTCAAAAGCTCTTCAGCATCCCTTTCTCATTGATTTCATGTATAAATCATGAAGGCTGAGAGATTGATTGGACCGATAAGATTCCCGAAACAACTATTTCCAACTGGAACGGAATTTCCAAATCCACTTACTGACCCATACTCAGCGTACATCTTCAGTAACAGAAAATCCCAAAAACACAAGTCTCTGTTGCCATACCTACCACACAATATCCATACACTCAGTGTATTTCTGCAGTGACAAGTATTCCCATGGAGTCAGTTGCGGCAATACAAATTGTCACCTGCACTCATACAATTCTTCAATGATAGAAATTCACAGAATTCCCTTCCCTCAGAGATTCGCTTGCAGTGAGGTCTGAACGAACAGCACACGCTATTCCACTGTCAGTAATAATTTGTTAATTGAGACAAATTGCAAGTTATAATCCTTAATTTCAGTTGACACAACTGAATGAAACTGCAGAGTTAATTCAGATCGTGTGAAGTAGTACATTTATATCGTTTTTTCTGGGGTCATTACACAAGATCAGCATTTTACATGATTAGTCACAGAGTAAAAACAGGTGGTGCAGTGGCAGACGCTGCTGCTTCTTTGCTCCACGGACTGGTGTGCGATCCTTCCTTGTCTGTCTGCCTTTGGATTTATGCACGTTTTTCCTGTGTCTGCGTGCGATTCCTCCTATTGCCCCAAACACGTGCTGATTAGCTTCTGTGCACTGGGTGCACCCCTTAGAAATAGGGGTGAGGGGGTGGGTGCTGATAGTCCCTATCCGGATTTGGGTATGTCAAAGTAATGAAGGGAGCATTATGCAAATTGTTATTCTAAAGAGATTATTGGAATATGATGGTAAGATTATTATTAAAGGTCCACTTAAGAAGAATCAAAGACCATGCATCCAGGGATGACAAATGGTCTCGTATTAATCAATCAATATACAGTTTTATATGAAAATATGCACCATGAGTTGCAATCCGTAGCCTTGAACATATCCATTGTTGCCCTCCGCCAGCAATGCTCAACCCATACCCATCACTGTATACGGCTCTGAGGATCCAGTTGGTGACTGATGCAATTCAGTGTAATGACGGGATGCGATCAGATCAGGAAGAAAGCCAAAATTTGCTGAGCCTGATGAATGACGCTGCCACCATATTCAATACATGGAAATCAATGGTTAAATCCATCTACCTAACAACTGTTGATCAGATGGCCCGTGCACTGAGCTTTAAGATTAAAGAGATTTTAGAGAAGGGACAGGGAATTCATAACGCCCAATTAAATACAGACCAGGAAATGACACAGTTAAACCAAAGCCTGCCTACCATGCTCGAAAGTCATGCGGGGAGTATCAGTAAACTGATCGGGATTGGGAAAAATATTTCCAACGAAGTGAGCAGAAATGATGCTTGCAGCAATTAAGGACCCTAAGCACATGAACAAGCCCAAGAGAATTTAAGACAGATTAATGAAGGGGTAGTTCCTTTATGGGTACCTAATGAACATTTATTTAATCATTTACAATACAAGGAACAGGACTTGACCGGTTGCCAGCTCAGAGGTTCAAGACGCCTATATAGAATGATTTTTGAATATATAGTAAGTAATAATATGCTAAAAGGCATTGTATTGGTAACACCTGTCATGCCTATGTCTACACCCGGCAGGACATTATATTAAAGAGAAAATATTGATGTTATGTGGGGGGATTACTATATTAAGCAGCACAATATACCACCATATGCAGTAGACATAGAAGGAAATATAGTTAGCAAGACATTAGAAGGGTGTCGTGTAGAGAGCAAAGCAGTAATATGTGCACATGCAATATATGAGACGGAAGAAGAGATGTTCGGACTTAAAGTAGCAGCAAACCGTACAATGGAAACTGCATGGGCTGCAAAAGAACCGACCCATGTTCCACAAGAAGGGAATGGGAGACATTGTCTCACCACGTGGCAACAAAAGGCCCAATACGGGAACAGCCGGCTATGCCCAATCCATAAACTTTCGGTGTGCCAACACCCACCGGTGCCAGCAACGGTGAGGAATGTGGAACTTGTCCAATATAAAAGTGAGGAAAGCCTACTCTTCGAGTCACGGAAAGCCTGAAACAGTATTTAAACCAGTTCTCCTATGAAATTCGTTTATTTCCCGAGCAGCTAATGATGATCAGTAGACAGACTCAGCAGATATACAGAAGATACTGTACACTGCAGCAACAAGTTAAAGCCTTAAATGTGGATATCGAGCAAATACATCATTCCAGATGGTGGGAGGAACTGTGGAAATGCTGCTCAACCTTACAGATACACTCCTGGATTCGGATTATCTCTCTTCCCGACTTATACTTCAACTGATACTGATGATATTTCTAACATACTTGATTCATCGTGCCCGGAAGTCAGACAAAATGTGGCACTAGGGGAGTTTTAACAGGTGGGAAAGGAATTTGGCAAGTAAGTGGTTTTAACTGAAGGACCACATGATACCATTGGTCGGACCAGTACTTTTGACGTCCTAAAGCAGGATACCTGGCCAGTATTAATGGGTGGAGTTACGTAACGGTTATATACAGCACCACTGTAGTTGGCTACCTTGGGCAAGGCCAAGGTCCAAAAGGGGGTACTTTTGGGGGCGAATGTAAGGGCACAGTAAGAATTTATTGTAAGCAATGATACTGTTGGAATCTCCAAGCAGCCAGTGCCTGCACGTGCATAAACAAATAAAAAGCACCATGAATGTTGTACCCGCTCAGTGCCTGTGATCATCAGCAAGGTCCTGGGAACCAGCTGCACCCAATGGAATAGAAATACGATAAATTAGGTGTCGTAGGAGTCAGACTAGAGACTAGGCTTAACACAACTAATCGGACTGAGCATTTTTAAGGCAAATAGGGAAATTACAGGTGATCCTAGTTTAGGTAAGCGGGAAGGTCTCTGAATGGGTGAAAATAGGGCCATACGTTGCATGCACCTGTTAAAAGAGATGCCTGTTCAATGTAAACATATATTTTTACGAGATCGGAAGCTGGAAAATGCACTTGTGTGTGGCCAATAATGTGTAAATATGCTGAAAACTTGTTATTTAGCAGATTGCTGTCTTGAGATGGTTCTCCCCTTACGAATGCCTGAAAAAGCGAGCGTGACCTGTACCTGAGCCTCCCGTGGCCCGTCTCTCAAAATTACCTCATCAAACTCCCATGTGGGGCCTTGCCAGTTGCACTATCCCCATCTACACACGTTGTCACCTCCTCAAAAAAATCATTCAAATGTGTTAGGCATGACCTCCCTCAGACAACGCCATGCTGGCTATCTCTGAACAAACATTGACTGTCCAAATGGAGGTAGGTTCTCTCCTTCAGAATTTTCTCTAACAGTTTCTCTACAACTGACGTGAGGCTCACTGGTCTGTAGTTCCCTGATTTATCTCTATAACCCATCTTGAAAAGCGTTAGCATGTTAGCTGTTGAACAGACCTCTGTCACCTCCCCCGTGGCCAGATAGGAATTAAAAATTTGGTCAGAGCCCCTACGATCACTTCTCTTGTCTCCCTTGGCAGTTTGGGACACAAATCATTCGCACCTGGGGACTTGTCCACTTTTATGCCTGACAACACTGACAATATCTTGTCACTCCCTATATAATTTGCTCAGGAACATCGCAGTCTCTTTCCCCAAGTTCCACATTTTCATTTTCATTCTCTTGAGTGAAGACGGATGTGATGTGTTCAATCAACATGCTAGCGATGTCCTCTGACTGCCACCATAGATTGCCTCCTTGATCCCTAAGGGGCCTACACTATCCCTTCCCTATTGCCTTCCCTATGATATACTTATATGTCTTATGATTTCCCCTCCATTTACCAGCCAGAGCATTTGCAAGTCCCCTCTTTACTCTCCTAATTGCTTTCTTCGGCTCCCTCATGCATTTTCTATACTCCACTAATGCCTCCATTGATTTGCTTCCATTATACTGCTAAAAACGTTTATTTTCCATGACATCGTATGCTGAATACCGCTGATCAGCCATTGTTCTCTCGGCTTGTTATTCCTTCCGATCACCCTAGAGTGAAAATGTAGCAACTCTTCCCTCCCCATTTGATTTTTTAATGCCCCTACTGCTCTTCCGTAGATTTCCCTTAAGTAGTTGTCCCCAGTCTACCTTGGCCTGATCGTGCCTTACTTGACTAAAATCCGCTCTTCCCCATTCCAAAGCATTTTTTTGCAACTTGACTATTTTTTTGTCTGTAACAAGCTTAAGTTGTACCTTGTTATGGTCGCCATCAATAAATGCTCCCACATCACTGCCTCAGACACTTGTCCAGATGTATTCCCCAGAATTAGTTCGAGCACTGCGCCATTCCTTTATGGACCCTCCACATCTTGACCTAAAAAGTTCTCATGTACACATTTCCATAAATGCACGCCATCGAAGAATGTAACACTATGTCTATCCAAATTAATTATTGGAAAGTTAAAATCACCTAATATAATTATGCTGTTGTTAATGAATTTGCACACCTCCGCAAATTGTTCCTCAATTTCCCGGTGACTCTCTGGGGGTCTATAATAAACACCTAACAATATTCGTCCCTTTCTTTGTTCCAAACCTCTACCACAAAGCTTCATTCGAGGACCCCTCCAAGGTATAATCTCTCCTTCCTGCAGTAACTGACACCTTAACTAATAATCCAATGCCTCCCCTGGTTTTATCCCCTCCTCTGCACCGCTTGAAGATTCTATAATCTGGAATGTTGAGCGGCCAATTCTACCTGTCAGACAGCCATGTCTCTGTGATGGCTACCATATCACAATTCTACGTGTCAGACCTCTCCCTTAATTCATTCGTTTTACCTTTAATATTCCTGGCAATAAAGTAGAGGCCAACCAGCCTTGCCTTACTCCCTTGAAACTTAATGCAGCTGTGCTCCCTCTGAGTTGATGTTTTTTTTATGTATTATGAAGCTTCCCTGTTCTGTTAAAATTCTGTTTCCCCTCCCCTGTCGAATTAGTTTAAACTCTTCCCAACAGCACTAGCAAAACCACCTGCAAGGATGTTAGTCCTGATGTGGTTCAGATGTAGCCATCACACTGGCAGAGTTCTCACCTTACCCAGAAACGATTACAGTGACCCAGGAATCTGAAATCTTCCCTACTGCACCAACCCTTAAGCCATTTGTCATATGCTCTTCATTCTGCACTCACTGGAACGTGACACTGGGTGTAATCCAGAAATTACAACCCGAGAGGTCTTGTTTTTCTGTCCACTGCCTAAGTACCTGAATTAATGATGCAACATCTCATCCCTCTTTCTAACTACATCATTGGTACTAACTTGTACCATGACGTCTGCTCTGTTCATTCTCCCCCTTCAGGATGACCTGCTGCCGTTCATTGACATCCCGTACCCTGGCACCAGGGAGGCAACACACCATCCTGGAGTCTCGTTCACGGCCACGGCAGGGCCTATCTGCCCTCTGACAGTAGAATCTCCGATTACGTTCTCTCTTCCGCTCTTCCTTTCCTCCTGGAGAGACAGGCTGCATGTGGTGCCAGAATCTTGGTTCTGTCTGCTTTCCATGGAGGAACCAGCCTCATCGGCCTCCAAAATCGAATACCGATTTGCGAGCGGGACCATGGGGTAGTACTGAACTATCTGCCTGTTTTTATCGGACAGCCTGGTGTTCACCCATTCCCTTCCTTCCACAAGTTCCTTTATCTTCGTTGTGACCACCTCTCTAAATGCGCTATCCACGATGCTCTCAGACTCGTTGCTGCTCCACAGGCTCCCTTGCCGTCATTTCAGCCCTAAAACCGAGCTTCCAGAAGCTGCAGTTGGACACACCTCCTGCACACATTCTCGTTCCGGACACGGAAATGCTCCCAGATTCCCACATGGAGCACGAAGAATTCGCCACGGCATTGAGTTCTCTGCCATGACTTACTCCTTTAAATTAAAACCGTGAAATCAATTACTCCACGGCCCTTCTTTCTTGATTCACGTTGCTTCAGAAAATACAAACCGTAAACCACAAAAAAGACCTTAAACTATAAGCGATTAAATAAATAATTACTTACCCCACCTTAGCCAATACCGATTATTCATTTTTCTCCTTTGTAGCCTCTACTGCTGCAGCAGGGCAAGGCCACTCTCAGATCACTTCCCACTGTGCACCAAACAGTCGATACCCACACTCACTCTGGCGGTGTTTCATTCAGGATGAGGTCTCTCCCCCGCACCTGTGCAAAAATTCGTACTGCAACAGTGCCAGGTAATAACCATCTCCAACAATAGAGAATCTAGCCATTACTGCTTGAGTTCAATCAAGTTACCATAGCTACATCTCTCACCCTCAAAATCCTGGGGGGTACCATTGACCAGAAACTCAACAGGAGTAGCCAGTAAATACAGTAGCTGCAAGAGCAGTCAGAGGTTAGGATTCCTGTGGTGAGAAACTCACCTCATGACTCCCAAAAACCTGCCTACCATCTACATGGGTCAAGTCAGGAGTGTGATGCAATACTCTCTGCTTGCCTGGATGAGTGCAGCAACAACTTTCCAGTTTCATGGCACCATCCAGGGTAAAAGTTACCAGCTTAGCAGACACTCCATCCACCCAGCATCCGTCCACCAGCAGCGTAGAGTAGCAGCAGTGTACATCACCCACAAGATGCACGGCAGGCACTCAACAAGGCTCCTCAGGTGGCACCTTCGAAACGTAAGTGTGCAACCCTCTAGTAGGACAAGAACAGCAGACACACAAGAACATCGCTGCTTGGAAGTTCCCCTACAAACCCCAAACAACCCTGTTTTGGAAATACATCGCCGCTCCTGCACTGTCTCTAGACCAAAACCCTGGAACTTCCCCTCCCCTACCCCCACCACTAACAGCACTGTGGCTGTACCTACACCACTGTGAATGCACGACGCAGCTCCACATCACATTCTCAAGGGAAATTAGGATGGGCAATGAATGTTGGCCTAGCTATCGATTCCCACATTCTTTGCATGAATAAAAAAAAAACTAAGAATGTGAACTTTTCTTCATAAATTTGTTTTCTTTGAAACTTCCAGCGTTGCCCTCTGTTTTTATTTTTAGTTCGGTTTGATTCATTTCGAACAAAGACTGTGCTGAGATTTCAAACAGAAATGTTGCCAAATGTCTAATGCAAAATAATGCCACAATGTTTTTAAAACTCCATGAGCGTTGAAAATCCAACGTAATTTTTCGAGTCTTCTTTTGTTTCACTATGAGATCATGTGAAACAATATACCAGACTGTACAGTCATAAACTTTCTGCTTACATTTCACATTTTTCTGCTTCTGTAACACTGGCAGTAATTGGGAATTAGACCTGCTCTGTCACAGTTCCCCTTTCCTGGCAATATTTGTCCCCACATGCCGGGCCATAACTGTTTCCAGATCAGAGAAGGAAACAACACTTATATTGGAGAGGGGAAATTTGGGAATGATGAGAATCAGGCAAGCTCGTGTTATATTTTGTCCAAGGTTGCTAATATTGCAATATTACTTAAACTCTGCAGCATTTTTCTCACTTATATTTCACTGGTTTTCCGCAACATAATTTGACTGGTCCATCAGGATTTCAATCCTTGTTGAATGTTAATAGCGGTTCTCTCAGGTATGATAAGCGACTCATATTTAGACTATGTTTGTCAATCCCGGGCACTATCAGAGAGAATTCATTCTGCATCTTTCAGAGCCTTGTTCTCTATGTGAGCAAGAATCTTTCAATTTCACCCGGCCCCTCTTGCTGTCTGACTCTAATATTTTGGATTGCGGGATTTGCTCTGTTTCTGTCAGTCTCTCGTATATTGGTGACTGTCAGATTGGTGACTGACAAAATCTCTAATAAAAATTGAGGAAGAGGGCGAATGGAGAACTACAGGCCTGTGGGTTTGACTTCAGCAGTAGGGAAGTGTTACAAAGTATTATTAAGGATGCAATATTTGGACATTTGGGAAGGAATGGTAAACTTGGACACAGGCAACATGGATTTATGAAAGGGAAAACATGTTTGACAAACTTTTTTGATTATGTTATTTGTAGAATAGATAAAAGAGATTCAGTGGTTGTGTGGTGTATTTAGATTTTCAGAGATTTTTGAAAAGGTTAATAAATAACTTTATTAAGCTAAACAATTATGAATAGGAGGTTAATAAATAAAATGACACGCATGGGAGTTTTGGGAAATGTACTAGTATGGTTTGTGAATTGGATATCAGAGAGTAGGATTAAACAGATGATTCTCAGCGTGGCAGGCTGTCACTGTCCACAATGATCTGAGGTGGGTCCTCAGCTATTCAAAATCTATACAAATGCTTCGGATGTGGAGATCAATTGTAACATCTCTATATTTACGAACTGGTTAGGAACGCGATTTCTGAGGAGGATGCAATGAGGCTTCAAGTGTACTATAATATTGTATGCTAATGGGCTAGAACATGGCAAATGGATTAAAATGCGAATAAGTGTGAAGTTCTTCACTTTGGTAGGAAAGAGCACAACGGCATGGTATTTCTTAATTGGTGAGAGGTTGGGAAGTGCTGTGTCCAAAGGGACCACGGTTTCATTGTTCATTAGTCACTAAAACTAGCATGGAGATGCAGAAAGCAATTAGGAAGGCAAATAGTCTGTTGACGTTTCTCGCAAGGTAATTTGAGTGCAGGAGTAATGATGTCCTGTTGCAGTTATATTGGCCCTTGTTGAGACGTCAGCTGTGGTGTTCCATACAATTTTCACTCCATTATCTAGGGACCGCTGTGTTTGCCATGGGGAGAGTGCAACAGAAGTTCACCAGGTTAATCCCTGGGATGGCGGGATTGTTTTATGAGGAGTGATTGGGGAGGCTGGGTCTGTACGTGATAAAGTTTCAAAGAAAGAGGGATGAACTCAATGAAACTGAAAAAATTCTTACAGAGCATGACGGGGCAGAATAAGTAAGATCATTCCTGGGCTGGTAAGTCTAAAACAAGGTAACATAAACTCAGGGTTAGAGGTAGGCCATTTAAGACGGAGACGAATAGCAATTTTTTCCACTAAGATAGTAGTGATCATTTGAAATTCTGAAGTACAAGGAAGAGCTGTGGGAGCGCAATCATTGAGCATATTCAAGACGGAAATCTTAAAATTTCTGGCGATCAATGAAGTTAAGGGATATGGAAGCAGTTTGGGCAAGTGTTGCACTGAGGTAGATGATCAGTCCTGATCAAACTCAATGTTGGAGCAGGATGGACTGGCCAAATTTCCTACTCCTGCTCCTATGTTCCTTTGTTCCTATGCCTGTAAGTATTGACTTGTGGATTTGTCAGTCATTCGCACGGTGGATGACTGCTGGATTAATTTTGCACCCAGGCATTGGGTTCTTTGTATGCATCATATATTCCTTACCTTCCTTCTATTTGTTTCTCCATTTACAATATGGTGTTTCCAAATGTGCCTTTAATGTTGGAATATGCAATCAAATTTTCAACTAGTAAACAATTTGCTAATAGGGATAATCATGAATTCATGAGATGTGTATTTTAATCAGCTGACATCTGTGCCTTCTGAACAAATGTTACATCTACATGAAAGAAAAAGAGAAAATGCTAGAAAATCACATCGGGACAGGTGGAATTCGTCTGAAAGCAAAGAAAGGGAAATGGGAAAAAAAAGAACAAAATAAAAAAAAAAGCTAGACAAATAGTGGCCGAGACTACAATGGAAGTGATTGTCATGCTACAGTCACTGTTTACAAAAGGCACTTTTACTGTCAGGTTATCAATGAATTATGGATCCTACCCAATTACTAAACCGAGTTTGGCCGGTTCCTCTTGGTTTTAAATGTTTTGTTTCAGTAAACTGGCCTGGGTTCAAGCTTTCAATTCACTGCCTAAATTAACCTTGCCTCTGCCTCTCACTCCGCCCTCTCTCTCTTTTCCCTCCTTTACTGGAAAACAACGTAAGATGGGCTTCCTGAAGGGCCAAAGCACAATCTTTGCATGTTCTTATTAACTAAACATATTTAATAATGTAAAATCAGATCTATTTTATTCCGTCCAAAGATTGGTTTCAGCCACTGAATCTGGGAAAAAGACAGTGACAGAATGTCATCAGCTGTACACACTGCACTTTCGCATCCTAAATATCATTCAGCTCCAATCCTTCCTTAGCTCTTCTGCTGCTGAAACCCTCATCAATGCTTTTTTTCACTCTAGACTTGACTTGCTGTGTTCCTCTGCTTGGTCAATCATCTTCCATCCTATATATATCTGTGCTCATCCAAAATTCAGCCGTCTGGAACTTCACCTGAACCAAGTCCAGTTCACCAATCACTCCAGTGTTTGCTGACCGACACTGGCTCCTGGCCCGGAATTACCTCAATTTTAAAATCCTCATACTTACTGTCAAATCCCTCCATGACCTCGCCCCTCCCTTTCTCTACATCGTCCTCCAGGCCAACAAATCTTCTGATCTTCTGCTGTATTGGACATTCCCGCTTTTCATCTCTATTGCATTCATAACCGTATGTTCAGGAGACCTGGTCTAAGATTCTGCACTCCCTCCCTCAAATTCGAACTCCCTCTGCTCCTTAAGATGTTCCTTAATATCTACCTATTTGAACGAGATTTTGTTACCTGTCCGAATATCTCCTTCTCTGGCTCAGCATTAATTTGCTTTATTTCTAATGATGAACCTCTTGTTTTGAGGCATGAGAATCTTTGCCCTCTGCCGACTTCTGCAGTCAGTGATGATGGTATAGCGGTGAGCAAATCTGCCTTCCAAGTTGTTGACTCATGTTAGATTCCCGGCCTTCACAGTTTGCTGGCTTTTAAACCTCTCAATTAGAAACCCCAGCTCGGAGCTGAATTTGATATATTTCGGTGAGATCTTCCTCCGAAAGCACACGTGCCACTAATTCTAATAAAAGGCTTCCAACCCCTATTTATCTTCCATTTAACATGTATCTTAGGTTTGTTCCTTGTTGCTGATAATGAAGGTTCACCTGAGCTGTAGTGTGCAGCAGAATCGAAATACTTGGATTTAGTAAAGTTTATCAATTACCTGAATGTTTTCCCTCTGCTACTTCCAATTTCTTACTTGAATATCGATTCCTGCACAGAGATCGCTTTATTCTTTTAATGCGAGATATTTCTCGCGCTGGGAATATGAAGTAATAAAAGAAGGTGCTGGAAACACTCAGCAGGTCCGGCAGCATCTGTGGAGAGAGTAAGGATTCACATTTCAGTTCGATAGAAGATTTAATGAACTGACCCGCTGTCAAAACTTCGAAAACGCCAGTTGAAACTCAGTTCTTTCAGGATTTTCTATTAGAATCATGGAATGGATATAACATAGAAAAAGGCGATTCAGGTTATGTAATATGCGCTGGCCCTCTAAAGGAACAGTTCATCCACGGCAATTCCCCATAACGCTGCAATGTTTTGCTATCGATGTTGGTGCGTGTTGATGTTGTGCTATCTGTGAGTGTAGGATTGATTCCGTCAATATCGATCTGTGATACACTCCGTGATTGTGGAATTGATTCTGTACGTATCAGTTTCTGGTATTCTCCGTGAGTATGGGATTGGTTTTGTGCCTGTCAGTCTCTGACTCACGAACAAGCACCGTTCAGGGTGGGACGAAATACCTCATGCACGGATTTCTGCAGAGAACCGGCAAATAAAATCAATATTTTCTGCAATTCACTTCGGTCAGTATCTGAGAAAAATAACAGGAGATGGAGAGAAAGAAAGAGAACAATGAAACGTGGGAACTTGTCCCTTTTAGAAGCTCAATTGCAATCATTCCCTGCAGTGTGTTTGCTGTTCCCGGGGTCAAATTCACAAAGCAAACCTGCACAAACATGGGAAGAGTGAGGGAGTTAGTGAGTTTACTTGAACCGTGCAATACTTAATATCTGACAGGGGGACTCCCAGATTCGTTTAATGAAAGTGAAACACTCGGTTACTGAGGTCAATAACCGGCGGCCCTAAACTGCAATACCACAGAGATTACAATAGGGAAGAGGTGGTTGATTATGGCCTCATTCGCTGGCACTGCCCCTGAGTGTAGGATTGATTTGTCTTTGCCTCTGTTGAGATATCACTGAGATATGAGACTGCATTTCTACCTCTTCAGGTGAAGTTTTCTAGGTTAAACTAGACAACAGGGTGTTTGGGAACCGATACATTATCTGACCATCTGTGTCTCACTGCTTGAACTCTCCCAGACTCCGTCTCTTACTCCGCCTTCTCTCCCTTTTTATTTTGTACTGTAAAACAAGGTGCGATACACTGACTGAAGCGCCAGGGCACAAAGGTTGTATTTGCATATTAATTAAACATATCTATGCATGCGAATAATTTAATAACGTGAAATTAGATCCGTGTTAATTCAATCAGATCTGTGATTGGTTTCCGCTCCGAAATCTGGGCAGCACAGACTCTGAGTAGAGCTGGGAAAGTACAACTAACAGCCGGGAATCCACCGCACAGTTCGAGCAGAGTGGGAAGCATATCTCGGGAACTGTCAATCTGGGGACAGTTTGTCCTGTGAAAGTGCAGATGTTAACATTTATCAGAGAGAGTGTGTGTGTGTGAATGGGGCTAGCGGGTGAAATAAAGTCCCTGTGTCTCTGTGTCCACTCCCATCATCTGCTTTACCTTTCCCCCTTCTGTAAACCAAAGTGATTTCCCTGTTATTGGATCAACCTACTGCCTGACACAGCTCCGAAGTGAGAATGAAATGGAAATATTTAGTTTATTTTAAAATTTAAGTAGGAAAGTAGAGAACATGTCAGCGAATGGGTGAGAGCGAACAGTCAGTGCCACAACAAAGTGGGTTCAAGTCGAAGCTGAAGCTTTTTCAGCGAATGAGGCTTTTTCATAACCAACCATTCTGCTCTCAGAGACAGGAACGACATTTTCTGGCTCTCTGGACTGCCCAATTCTCAATGGTGTTTGGGGAGTTTAACAGCAGAAAGAAACACAATGATTCATGGACTAGCGCACCCAGAACGTTCCGCATCTCCGAGCTCTGCAGTCTCTCACCGTTGACGTTGCATGCCTCTTCTTTGTTCTTCCTGCCAAAATGGAAAATCTTACATTTCCTACTTTGTACTACATATGCCAGGCCTTTGTCCAATCACATAACCTATCCTTATGTCCTCTTCACAACTTACTTTCGGATCTATGTTTGTGTCATACTTACTTTCCTGCCTGTCTTGACAGACGTCTAAGTCTCACTTGTCATTTTTAGAAATACGGAACTAAAATGTTTTTGTTCAGGGAATGTTGTGAATGGGAAGATTGCCCGCCCGTTGAAGATTGAACGCTATAGCAGAAATAACCACTATACCGGATTTTAAAACATGTAAGTTTTACCTCGTGCAATTCTCCTGCCTTTTCTCAGTAACCCTGCGCATTGTTTGCTTTCCAATCATCATCTTATTTCCTCTTTTTCTGGGGCAGGAAATAGGAATACAGACTGTGCCTGGGAAGGTTGGTATTAGAGGAGTGACTTTTTCATCTCCCAGGCATACCATATAGCAGGCCGCAGTGAAGTTGAGCCCATTTGACAGGGTGAAACTAAGTTATTGTATAGACCTGGGGAACTGACAAACAAGTTAAGAGTGTAAAACTGGCCAGAACATTGCTTAAAAACTCACTCTACAAAAGTATTTCTTCAATCCGTTTGCATAGGCATGCATGTCAAATATGTCAATGTCAACAATTTTATGCTGAACTAATGTACATGATTTATGTTCGCAAAGCACAAGCAATGAGCATTGCACTCTTAAAGAGCCAGATACTAAAGGCTGGCATAAGCGTGGTTCAAATAATCCATTTAGTCAGTCCTATTCATGATGAATTGACTTTTTTCTGAGATATACTAATGTTACATTTGCAGAGTAGGAACTGAAGATGGCCCAGCAACCTGTTGATCTGCAGCTGAGCGCACAAAAGGTGAATAAAATGAAAACCGAGGTCAGGGTGCAGCTTCCTGCCATTGGACCCCATGGCAAAGGGGGGTGGCTCACCCCAGTAAAAGGGAAAATGTCTAATTAACAAAGGACGCGTTTGGAAATTAGCTGACTTCTGTGTTCAGGCATTATTGCCAAGCTGGAGAATGAGGAGTGGGATGAATCATCTACCAGCAGGACGGTGTCAACATCCACCAGTGGCACCGAACCATCAGCATAGTTGAAAACAGAGTATCTGTAAGTGACAGCGGAAAAGAGCCAATGGAGCCAGCCAGGGGGTAGGAGGCCAGGCAGCATAAGGCTGAGGTTCAACGTTTAGCCACCACTAAGAATGAAAACAATCACGTCAGGCTAATCACTCATTCAGCCAGTCACCAGCTGCATTCAGAGTCACCTCACGATGAGCTTCAAATTGTAACTGTTGAAACTAGATGGTTGGGAAATGGACAAGGATGGACCATTGTCACAGCTCCAACACTACTTTACCCATCTCCATATATACCAGGTTCTGATACTGAGGTTTGGCAGGTGGACAAGCACATTCGACCCTACCCTATACCCTGGGTGAAATGGAAGACCTGGGACAGGAGAATTGTATCCTGCCTGCAGAGGGTGAGAGACTGTGGACCCAAAATAACAGTTGGGGCAGGAAATGAACATGTTCTCTATGTGATAATTTGGGTAATAGTATTCTGTGTCAGGCTGCACTTCACGCTACAGGGGGTGATAGCTCTCTCCCTGCACTTTATGATATATTGTTTGAGGCGTCTGAAATCAGTGTTGTGTGAGCTTGGAATTGGCCACCCCTAACCCTGGAAGAGAGTCTGCAATTGAATGTAATGTAACGTATGTTGATCATCACCCTCTCCACTCCACCCACATTCAGCAACCTTGCCAACCCACACACACCCGTGCCTGCTGTGCCTTTAACCCTTGGATTCCTCTTGGTAGCCAGAAAAATTAAGCTGTGACTTTCCTCTTTCATTTAAAAATGTAAATCCTGGAAAGCTGCCGTTTATGCAGGATGTTGTTGAGGGCAATGGTGACGCTGACAGTGGGCCTGAAGATGAAAAGTGGGTGAGCAGTCATGGAGCCCCCTGTCCATTACGTGAACACAGCTCTCACTGAGAGGCTGCATCATTTTCTCACCCATTACTTTCCCTTGGACATGTTCACAAGCAGTGAATCAGAGAGACCAGAACTGATGCCAATTGGATGGCTTCTCTCTATTGTAAGGCTCCTGGATTAGTAATCTAATCAATAATTAGTAAATTACTCATCTAATCCATTCTATCCAGACTGAAATGCTTACAAACAGTTTCTAGCACAAACATTGGACAAGATTGCACCAACAGCTGGCCATACAAATGTGTACTGTACCCTCGTGCCACAAGTGTCGAACTCAGAATTAATCACATCTGGAATACTGAAAGCAATATTCAGCTGCATAATTATAATAATTAATAATCATATTTCTATTATATATAGTGTTCACTCAAAAATCTGAGTCACCTAAATGTAAATAATTATCGTTTGTGTAAAACCAATCAATTATGTTTAAAACAACAAACCACAATTGTTAAAATGTGTGACAGAGAAGGGGAGGGAACAATAGCGATGTGGTGAAAGAGAGAGTCACCCATTGGTGCCAGAGGACTGGAGGATTGAAAATGTTACATCCATGTTCTGAAAGGGGGAGAAAAGTCAACATTCCTGTTACAGGCCAGCCAATCTAACGTCAGTGGTGGGGAAAATTTCATAAAAAAATAACCCCGAAATAATTAAATTGAAACACATAAATGTCTGGGAGAAGTGCCCTGCAGTCAGTTCTTGTTGAAAAAAGTGACAATTGTCCCTCAAGTCCATATTGAAATGACTGTAACATTCAATGATTGTATTGAAGCACCTCTTAATCCATGTGTAAAAGCTGAATATGATTGCACTTTTTGTAATGGCCATTTTGAAATGTTTTATAATGTTCTTTCAGAAAGTTTATGAATAAATGATATCTTCCAAAGGAAAACAATTAAGTGTGACATCACAAGACAGCGCTGGAGAACGGTGGAGAGATCAGAACCAGCGCGACTGCGGAAAAGTTACTAAAAGTGACGTCACCATAGAGGTGTGAGCTGATTGGTGAGTAGTGGGTAAGTGTTTTACTGCAGTTTAACATCGATGAACCGAAGGAAACGTAAGGTTTCTAGTATTTTTTATTTAAACTACACAAATAATGTAACTATTTTTTACTGTTTGTAACTTAAAATAAGGGGCTTTATATTCAACTACAGTGATGGCAGTGCATCCCAGTTCCGTGATATTTACCACCTGCCTAGATGCACCTTGCACTCTGAGTGACCGCGTGTGCAGCAGGTTTTTCCAGCTGAGAGGTAACTGAGTTCCGAGTTTTGAGAAGTACGATGTTATTGCTTTCACAGAGACATGGTATACAGAGGGGGCAGGATTGGAAGCTCAATATTACACGATATAGAGTCCTCTGGCGAGAAACGGAAGGAGGAAAAAGAGGAGGGTGTTAGCAAGGGTCAAGGAATCAATCACAGCAGTAAGGCGGGATGACATCTTAGAAGGCTCCTTAAATGAAGGCATATATGGGTAGAACTTAAAAAATAATTTTAAAAAAAAGGAGCATTCACATTGCTGTGAGTGCAGTATCGGTCCTCAAAGAGTCAAAGAGAAATAGAACAGAAGACATGCAAATTTCAGTTCGGTGTAAACTAACAGAATAGCAATAGTTGCGATTTGAAATTCCCCAATATTAATTGTGTTAGTCATGGTGTGATTGGCTTTAGAGGGAACGGAATTTCAAAATGTATCCAGGAGAACTTTTTAAAGCCAGTACGTAGAAGATCTTACAAGAGGTCCTGGACTTAATATAAGGTAATGAAGCCGGGCCAGTGGTAGAGGTACCAGTGAGGGCACATTTTGCAGATAGTATTCCGAACATCATTAGATTCAAGGTTATTATGGAAAAGGACAGGAATGGGCCAGAAAGCAGAGATCTAAATCGGGGGAAGGCTAATTTTAATAAGATCAGATATGATTTGGCCAGAGTGGACTGGCAGCAGTTACGTTTCAGTGTTCTGCGTCAGAGCAGTAGGACTCACTCAGGAAGGAAATAAGGAGAGTACTGGAACAGTATATTCCAGTAAAGACAAAGGGCGGGATCACCAATCCAGGGAAACTTGGATGTAGAGGGAAATACTCGATTGGATAAAGAGGAAAAGGGAAGCTTATGGCAGATACCGAGAGTACAAAACTGTTGAAGTTCTGGAGGAGTACAGAATGTGTCGGGGGGAACTTTAAAAGGAAATTAGGACACCAGACAGGGGGCATGGAAAAACATTGGCAGGTAACATAAAGGAAAATCAAAAGTTTCTTTTTTACAGGTACCATAAGAGTAAGAGGATAACAAGGGAAGAAGTGGGGCCCATTAAGGGCCATAGTGGTAAATTGTGCGTGGAGCGGGAAGTGGTGAATACTTTTTGTCGGTGTTCACAAGTGAGAGGGACAATGTGAGTATGGATATCAGACAGAAGGACTGTGATATAATGAAGGCAATTAGCAAAGAAAGGAACGAAGTTCAAAGTGGTCTGGCTGGCTTAAAGGTAGCTAAACCTCTGGGCCAGGATGAAATGTATGTCGGTTGTTGAATGAGGTAAGGGAGGAGATAGCAGGGGCGCTAGCAATAATTTTCAATACCCCTTTGGCCACAAGAGAGGTGACAGAGGACTGGAGGACAGCCAATATTGCACCGTTGTTCAAGAAGTGAGTAAGGGATAAACTAGATATCTAGAGGACGAACCTTCTAACCTCAGTGGTGGGGAAACTATTTACTACATATCTGAGGGACAGAACTATTCTACACTTCGAGCAGAAAGGGTTAATCAAGGACAGTGAGCATGGCTTTGTTGAGACCAATTTGATGGAATTTTTCGAAGAGGTGACCAGGTGTGTACATGAGGGCAATGCATTTGACGTAGCCTACTTGGACCTCAGCAAGTCTTTTGATAAGATACTGCATGGGAGACTGTTAACAAAGGTGAGAGCCCATGGCATCCAAGGCAATTCAGAATTTACTGAATTGCAGGAAGCCCGAGGGGTATTTTTGTGACTGGATGCCTGTTTCCAGTGGGGTTCCACATGGATCGGTGTTTGGTCCCTTGCTGCTTCTGGTACATATGAACAATTTTGACTTGAATGTAGGAGGGTTGACCAGTAACACAGTGGATGACATGAAAATTGGTGGGGTTGTAAATAATGAAGAGGATAGCCTTAGATTACAGGAGGATACAGACGGGCTGGTCAGAACAGCTGATCATTGGCAAATTGAATTCAATCCCGATAAGAGTGAGGTGATGCACTTTGGAAAGACAAACAGGGCACAAAAATATATGATGAATGGTAGCACCGTGTGAAGTTCCGAGGCACAGATGGACCATCGTGTGCATGTCCACTGTTCTGTTAAGGTAGCAGGACAGTTTGATAAGGTGGGTAAGAAGGCACATGGGATACTTGCCTTTATTAACCGAGGCATATACTATAAGAGGTTATGCTGAAAATGTGTAAAAAGCTACTTAGGCCACAGCTGGAGTTGTGCATGCAATTCTGTAATCCACATTGTAGGAAGGATGTGATTGCCCTAGATAGAGAGCAGAGGAGCTTCCCAAGGATGTTGCCTTGGCTGGAGAGTTTTAGTAATGAGGAGAGTTTGTATAGACCAGGGTTATTTTCCCTGGAGCAGGGGAGATAGAGGGGGACAAGACTGAGATGCATAAAATTATGAGTATCATAGTTAGGGTAGACAGGAATGATTTTTTCCCATTGGTGGAGGAATGAATAACCAGGGTGCAAAGATTTAAGATAAGAAGCAAGTGGTTTAGAGAGGATGTCAGGAATGTTTTTTCACCCAAAGGGTGGTGGGCATCTGAACGTCACTGCTTGAAAGTATGGTGGAGGCAGAGACCCTCATGAGAAGTATTTGGAGGAGCACGTGCGATGCCATGGCATACTAGGCAATGGGCCTAGTGCTGGAAAACAATATTAGAATAGTTAGGTACTTGTCTGACCAGCACAGAATCGATGGACTGAATGGAATTTTTCTGTTCTGTGGTCCTCTATGACTCAATGGCTCTATTAAAAATCAGAGATCTGGCAATATTAGCAACTTTCCTGAAGTTTAGCATGAGTATTACATGTGCAGATCTCACTGTCGGCCACAATTTCTCATTGAGCAATGGAGCCACTATACTTAAAATGAATGTTTCATGATATAACTGAAATGACAATAGGACAATTACATTTATATTGTTCAACGAATATTTCAGTTTATTGCTTATTAATCATCATAATTCCAGATTGGAATTGAGAAAGAGTGAGTTCAGGAAGTTAAGGTTTCCTGTCCTCCCAGCATCTGAGACTACTGAAGGAAGCCCACAGGCCCTGCGATTCCACATTGGACCAACTTTTCAATTTTGTTTGTTAATGCTTAAAGTAAAATGTACGTTTCTCTACTTCGGCTGATCCTTTTGGAGAATTGCTTATTCATATAATGGCTAGTATCCCTGCTTGTCACACGCGAGACTGGGGCTCAATCCCCTGACAGGCACACAATTTGTTACTGTTTAACAAAGAAAGCCCACGATTTTGGGGTTAGAATTGGAAATCGGTTGATTTAAAGGCGACAGTGAGTGCAGACAAAGGATAATCGGTTGCATTCAGACATCCAGAGGTGCGACAGTCCCTTAAGAGGAAGGGACATTTAGAGAGCACAGAAACAGGCCTTTCAACTCATCATATCCGTGCCAGCCTCAAGCGTCCATCTATTCGAATTCTGTTTTTCAGCACTTGGCCCACAGCCGTCAAGGGTGTGGCATTTAAAATGCTCATCTAAAAACTTCTTAAATGTTGTGCATGTTCCTGCCTCTACCGGCCCATCATGCAGATTCCTACCACCATCTGGTGAAAGCAGTTTTCCTCAAATTCCCTCTAAACCTCCTGCCCCTTCCCTTAAATCGATGAACTCTAGTTATTGACACATCCGCTAAGGGGGAATGTTTTTTCCTATCAACCTCATCTGCGTCCCTCATAATGTTCTATAACTCGATCATGTGCCCTCTCAGCCTTCTCTCCTCTAAGGAAATAATTCTAACTTATCCAGTCGCTCTTAATAGCTGAAATACTCCAGCCCATGCAATTTCCCGACACCCCATCCCTCTCTACTGCGATAACACTCTTCCTATAATGTGGCGATCAGAACTCCATACAGTACACCGGATGTGGTCTAATTAAACAGCTCCAACATTAATCTACGTGCTACTGTATGCAAAGCCTCTGCAAATAAATGCAATTATCCCATATGCCTTCTCAACTACCTTAGCTACTGCCTTCAAGGATCTATGGACATGTACTCAAGGTCCCTCGGATCCTCTGTACTTCGTATTGTGCTATTGTTCATTGTCTATTCCCTTGCCGTGTTAGTACTCCCCCAAAAAAATCACCTCGCAGCTCCCTGAGTAGAAGATGCATCAAATTTAATCCATTGACTCAAAGCTTGTAAACATGAATAATTTGTCCAGATCAATTTGACAACGTTGATTTGTTAATAACTGAAGAAACTAAAAAACGGGTGATCAACAAACTCAGGCAAATGGGTAAAATGTATTTTAATTTTTAAAACATGATATATTTTGGAAAACACCCCATGAGCATTAACGGTGTTTAGCTGAATTGGATGTATCTACGGAAGCCATCGCAACAGAACTCGCCTTCTAATCTTCAGATAACATTACATGACAAACCAATTTCAGGCGCATTCTTTATTTGCCCATGCGACCACCACATCACCGAGGCAGCAAATGTCAATAATATTTTTCCATTATATTCTGTCATCTGAATAAGAAGGTTGACAACACACATTGCCCCTTGTCCTGATCCACGCCTGGAGCTGAATTCGGACTGTTTTCTATGAATAGTGTTTGTTATTGTGTTGTCTTAATAGGGAACCACGATGTTCACCGAGGGAAGCAGCGGACACCGCACGGCAGGAAGTGGTGGAAATATTTTCAATTTCACAAGAACAAGATATTTATGTCGTCTGTCTATATTTATAAGGAATAATCAAGATGCATGATCCGGAGTCAGAACACCCCTGAACATTTCCCAATATACTGTAATATTAACCTGACTGTCGCTATTACTGACCGCATTTCCCTCTTGCTTACAGCGAACCCATTGACAGTCAAGATCCTTGCAGAAGAAATTGAGGCATTTCCAAATGTACTTCTGCCTAAAAGATGTCCATGACAACAGCAGATAACCTGGGCATGTTCTTCAAACAAGAGTCGAATTTATACAACATGGAACGTTGGCTATATAACAATTAGCTTAGTGTTTACAGTGCGTTCTCCAAATTACAAGGAAAATTTCTACGTCCTGACGAAGCTGTTGTTATTTTATCAAGAAATGTTGCAGAGAACTGACAATTCGATTTCATCAACAGCAGCTCATTGATATTTTTAAATTACTACCCTTGTACTGTGCTCTGTATTATGAGAAGTGATTGTGCCTGCTGCTGAGTTATATGCATACCTCCTCATAGGGCACATCTGACTGAGGTAGGGACAAAAATTGGGACAGATGATATGTGTAAAAAGCTGATCGTTAAAAAAGCTTCTAAGTTACAGAAGTGGCCGATGAAGAATGCTCTGTCGATTATTAATCCTGAGTGATAGCCTGACAAGAAAATTCAGCAATCGTGATCCTGAGAACAATAGTATCATGTTCGGGAAAATGAAGAAATTCACAGGTAGAAACTTTACAGCACCTGTAAATAGGCTAAGAATAAGTTATTTTTTAGATGATTGCAACACTGTAAAAGTGTTGTTTTTTTTAATATTCGCACTTAACTGTTTGTGCTGGAACAGGTAAATAGAATTCTGAGAGTTTAGAGACAATTCATTTTATGCCCTTATTACCAAACGTCTTCAATCAGCAGTAATACGCTTTCAATTTCTCATCGATTACATTGGTAAAAACAGAGGCATTTCATGGACTGGAGAAATCACTTACCAAAAAAGCTTTGTTTCAAAAAAGGAGCAACTTGTTCCATTCCAGTTAGTGACCTACACTCAGTACAATTCCACACTCACAGTCACTCCCTTTAAATACATGGTCGCTGTGGTCACGTATTCCACTCTGATTAGTGAATGTCACAGAGTATAAATATACAAAGGCAGATATCCCCCATAATACAGTTACTCGCGTGAGGTATATCACCCTGGCCACACTGCGTACAGTTCTACTGTGAAATACACTTCTGGTAAGATATTGTCTCAAGTGTCCACTCTGATTAGGATAGTTTTACTGTGGCTCCCACTAATACATTCCTTCACTGAGGTGTGACTTAACATTATTTGACATTCGACTCAATGCATTAACCTGATAATTCATAGAGCTCATGAGTTACAAACAAATTCTTACTGTCAGTTCAGGAAATATAATAAAACCGCACAGATAGTTCAAAACATTTGACTTCAGAGAATGCACTAACAGATCGGGTGTCTGCAAAACGGTGATCCCTGGATCAGCATGTAAAATTATCAATTACACATTAAAATCAGAGAGAAGCACATACGCATACTTACACATCCTCAAATGTTATAGTGACTTACCAGGAACACCAATGACGGCAAGTATCACATGGAATATTTTAATGATAATTTCAAATATTTCAAACGCTTTCAGGATCGGTCCCTTACCACTGTGGACAATCTCCATGTACTAAACTCAGAGGTGATACATCCCCACAATCTTTATGCAGGTCCTGGTGCGAAGACCTCAGAAATATAGAGATTGCAACACTGTTCAAGTTAGTTCGTGAAATGCTTGGAAAAATAACTTTTGAGCTAAATCCCTGTAGTGAGAGAATAGATTTATTTTTAAAATTCTGTAACTTAATATCGAATGTTATAGTTTTTTTTTTTCTTGAGGGCTGTTCCACTACACTCGTGAATGCACATATGAACACGCGGACATACGTTTTAGGAACAGCATGAGGCCACTCGGCCCTTCCAGCTCGCTCCGCCATTCAGTGAGATAATGGCTGATCTGACTGTTACCTCCTGCCTATTCGATAACTGTTCATCCCCTTGTTTGCCAATAATTTACCTATCTCTGCCTTGAAAACATTCAAAGTCTCTCGTTTTGTGAAAGGATGTTACAAAGGCTCACTACACTCTGGGACAAAAAAAATCTTCCCCCCTCCGCCTTAACACAGCGACATGTTATTTTTAAACAATGACCCCCAGCTATAGATTATCTCAAAAGCTGAAACGGCATCTCCATAGCCACCCTGTAAAGACTGCCTGTGATCACGTATGTTTCAATCAAGTCACCTCTTTCTTTTCTAACGCTCAGCTAATATAAGCCTAGCCTGTCGAATCTTCCCTCATAAGGCAAACTGTCCATTCATAGCAATAGTTTGGAAAACCTCCTCTGAATTGCTTTAATGCAATGTCAACCTTCGTAAGAATAAGGAGACCAATACCGTATACAGTGCTCCAGATGTTTTCTTACCAATATCCTGACCAACTGAAGCATAATCCCCTTAATTTTGCATTCAATTCCCTTCGACATAACCAATAAGATTTATCAGCTTCCATAATTCCCTGCTGTACCTGTCCACTAGCTTTAAATGATTCATACGCTCGGCCAACCAGGTTCTTCTGAATCTCAGAGCTCAGCAATACATCACCATTTATATAATGTCCTTCGTTTCTAGTTTTTCTGCAAAAATGGACATTTCCCATGTTCCCACATTATATTCCATTCGCTTGATATATCTATAGCCCCCTGTAGCATCCTTATGTTCCCTTCACAAAGTACTTTCTAGTAAATCTTCCTTTCATCAGTAAATTGAACAACAATGCGTCCAGATCCTTCACCAACGCCAATCATACAAAAAGTAAAAGCTGAGTTCTAGCACTGATCCCTGTGGGATACCACAAGTTACATCCCGCCAAACAGAAAAAAATGCACATTAATGACCATTCTCTGCTTTCTGTTAGCTAGCAAATCTTCTATCCCCGCCAATATGTTCTTCACTAAAAGACAAATTTCTTTTTTTCAACAATAACTTTTGATGTGGCACTTAATTCAATGACTTCTGGAAATCTGAGTACAGTACATCAACTGGTTGGCTTTTATCAACAGCACATGTGGCTGGTTCAAAAAGCTCTCATAAATTGGTTAAACATGATTTCACCATCAGCAAATCATGTTCGCTCTGCCTGATTGCCTTGTTTTTTTTTCCAAGTGCCCTGGCATGACTTCTTGAATAAAAGCTTCTAATGTGTTCACCAAGAAAGATGTTAAGTTAATTGGGCTGTATCTTCCTGTTTTCTGTGCTCTTCTATTTTTGAATAAACAAGTTGCTTTTGCAATTTTCCAATGTACTGGTGCCTTCCCCGAATCCAGGCAGTTTTGAAAAAATAAAATCAACGCGCCAAATATCTCATGAGCCAGTTCTTCCAAGAGACCAGGACCAAGATCATCATGACACGGGGACTTATCAGCCCACAGCTCAAACAACTTGCTTTGTTACAATTCCCAAGTGATTATCATTCTTATGTGTTCTGCCCTCCCTTCCAATTCCTGCCTTACAGCTGCTTCTGTGATATTACTTATATCCCATAATGTAAATTAACGCAAAATATCCACTTAATTCATCTGCCTTCTATTAATTGCGCAGACACACATCCTGTAGGAGTAAAGCTCGCTTTGTTAAGTATTTACTTATTTAAGTCTCAACAGAAACTCTTATGATGGTTTTTAATGTCTCTAGCCAGCATTCTCCAGTACTCTAATTGTTTTCCTCCTTATTGATAGTTTTCCCATTATTTGTTGTTCTTAATGTTCTGCCCAACTTTCTGAACTGTCACCGGTCTTTGCACAATTCTATTATTTTTCTTCACATTTGATGCTCTCTTTATCCTTCTTACTCAATCATGGATGGTGAGTCGTTCCCTAGGATTTTCTTTTCTTGTTGGAATGTATCCATTCTATGTAATCTGAAATATCCCGTTAAATATCTGGCACTGCATCTCTATCGACTTATCACTTAACCTAATTTGCTAGTTCGCTTCAACAAGCTTTGTATTCATTGCCACATAATTACCCTTATGTAATTTAAAATATCAGCCTTGGACCCATTCCTCCGTCCATAAATCTGAATGTAAGATTCAATCATATTATGATCGCTTCTACCCAGGGCTGCCTTCACTATGAAGTTATTACGTAATCCTACCTTGTTGCACAATACCAGTTTTAAAATATCACTTTCTCTGGTTGGCTCCATCCTCTAAGAAGTAGCTGCTGCATTTCAGTGTGGAGCTTTAGTTAAGTGATTAGCGTTGAATATGTATGTATACTTGCTGTTGATGACAGCTAATAAATTGTGTGAAGTACATGGAACCCCACATGCTGATACAAAAACATGATCAAATACAACACGTAAAACGAAAAGATAAAAACAAAAAAACTGCGGATGCTGCAAATCCAAAACAGAAACAGAATTACCTGGAAAAACTCCGCAGGTCTGGCAGCATCAGCGGAGAAGAAAAGAGTTGACGTTTCGACTCCTCATGACCCTTCGACAGAACTTGAGTGACTCCCAGAAGGGATGAAATAGAAGTTGCTTTAAGGTGTGTGTGTGTGTGTGTGTGAGCGTGTGTGTGTGGGGGGGAGGGGGGGGGGGGTGGTGTGGGGTGGGGGTGGGTAGGTGGGGGCAGAGAAAGAGAAGTGGAGGGGGTTGGTGTGGTTGTAGGGACAAACAAGCAGTAATAGAAGCAATTCATCAGAAAATGTCAAAAACAACGGAACAACAGAACAAAAGGTGTTAAAGTTGGTGATATTATCTAAACGAATGTGCTAATTAAGAATGGATGGTAGGGCACTCAAGGTATGGCTCAATTGGGGGTGGGGGGAGCATAATAGGTTTAAAAATGTTTCAAAATAATGGAAATAGGTGGGAAAAGAAAAATCTATATAAATGATTGGGATAAAAAACAAAAGGAAGGGGGAAACAGAAAGCGGGTGGGGATGGAGGAGGGAGCTCAAGACCTAAAGTTGCTGAATTCAATGTTCAGTTTGGAAGGCTGTAAAGTGCCTAGTCAGAAGATGAGGTGTTGTTCCTCCACTTTGCGTTGTGCTTCACTGGAACAATGCAGCAAGCCAAGGACAGATATATGGGCAAGAGAGCAGGCTGGAGCGTTAAAATGGCAAGCGACAGACCGCAGGTGTTCTGCAAAGTGGTCGCCCAGTTTACGTTTGTTCTCTTAATGTAGAGGAGATCACATTGGGAGCAACGAATGCAGTAGACTAAGTTGGGGGAAATGCAAGTGAAATGCTGCTTCACTTGAAAGGAATGTTTGGGCCCTTGCATGGGGAGGAGAGAGGAAGTGAAGGGGCAGGTGTTGCATCCTTTGCGTGGGCATGGGGTGGTGCCATAGGAGGGGGTTGAGGAGTAGGGGGTGATGGAGGGTTGGACCAGTTTGTCCCGGAGGGAATGACCCCAACGGAATGCTGATAGGGGGTGGGGGTGTGAAGGGAAAATGTGTTTGGTGGTGGCATCATGCTGGAGTTGGCGGATATGGTGGAGGATGATCATTTGAATGCGGAGGCGGTTGGGGTGATAAGTGAGGACAAGGGGGACCCTATCATGTTTCTGGGAGGGAGGAGAAGGCATGAGGAAGGATGTACGGGAGATGGGCCGGACACGTTTGAGGGCCCTGTCAACGACCGTGGGTGGAAAACCTCGGTTAAGGAAGAAAGAGGACATGTCAGAGGAACTGTTTTTGAAGGTAACATCATTGGAACAGATGCGACGGAGGTGAAGGAATTGAGAGAATGGGATGGATTCCTTATAGGAAGCGGGGTGTGAGGAGCTGTAGTCGAGGTAGTTGTGGGGGTCGGTAGGTTTGTAATGGATAATGGTGGAGAGTCTGTCACCAGATATTGAGACTGAGAGGTCAAGGAAGGGAAGGGAAGTGCCAGAGATTGACCACGTGAAAATGATGGAGGGTTGGAGATTGGAAGCAAAAATCATAAATTTTTCCAAGTCGCGACAGGATCATGAATCAGCACCGAAGTAATCATCGATGTAATGGAGAAAGAGTTGTGGAAAGGGGCCGGAGTAGGACTGGAACAAGGAATGTTCCACGTACCCCATAAAGAGACAGGCATAGCTGGGGCCCATGTGGGCACCCATAGCCACACCTTTTATTTGGAGGAATTGATAGAAGTTGAAGGAGAAATTGTTCAGTGTGAGATCAAGTTCAGCCAAATAGAGGAGAGTAGTGGTGGATGGGGATTGTTCGGGCCTCTGTTCGAGGAAGAAGCAAAGGGCCCTCAGACCATCCTGGTGGGGAATGGAGGTGTAGAGGGATTGGACGTCCAAGCCGAAGAGGAAGCAGTTGGGGCCAGGGAACTGGAAATTTTTGATGTGACGTAACGTGTCAGAGGAATCATGGCTGTAGGTGGGAAGGGACTGGCCAAGGGGAGAGAGAAGGGAGTCAACATAACGAGAAATGAGTTCTGTGGGGCACGTGCAAGCTGAGACAATCGGTCTACTGGGGCAGTTCTGTTTGTGGATTTTGGATAGGAGATATAAGCGGGCCGTCCAACGTTGGGCGACAATCAGGTTGGAAGCTGTGGGAGGAAGATCCCCAGAAGAGTTGAGGTCAGTAACAGTCTTGGAAACAATGGCTTGATGTTCAGTGGTGGGGTCATGGTCCAGGGAGAGGCAGGAGGAAGAGTCTGCAAGTTGGCGCTCAGCCTCCGCGAGGTAGAGGTCAGTGCGCCAGACAACAACAGCACCATCCTTGTCAGAGGGTTTGATGACAATGTCAGGGTTGGACCTGAGAGAATGGAGTGCAGTAAGTTCAGAGAGAGGGAGATTAGAATGGGTAAGAGGAGCAACGAATTTGAGATGACTAATGTCGCGCCGACAGTTCTCAATGAAAAGGTCAAGAGAAGGTAAGAATCCAGAGGGAGGGGTCCAGGTGGAGGGAGAATATTGGAGGTGGGTGAATGGATCCGTTGAATGGGGAGAGGACTCCTGCCCAAAGAAGTGAGCCCAGAGACGAAGACTTCGGAAGAAGAGTTCAGCATCATGCCGAGCTCTAAATTCACTGAGGTGCGTGCTTAAGGGTATGAAACTAAGGGCTTTCCGGAACACTCAATGGTCAGCATCGGAGAGGGGAAGGTCAGATGAACACACTCGACCGCTCCCTCCAGCAACACAGCCGTACCCTTTTTCAAGGCTGCGCGTGCCCCCAGTTTCATTTTATTCTTCGGCTCATCCAACGCCTCAAAGAGAAAGTTTTTCTCTTTCTCTCAAGTGCTAAGGAACTCAAGCTCCAACAGCTCATCGACACAAGCACCCATCTAGCACCCAACACCCCTGCCTGTCCCTCCGCCCCCACCCCATCTTCAAATCCCAGCCCTGGCCGTGTATTCACTATACCCCCTGATCTTCCCCTCTCCTATGCTGAACGTTCAGTGCGCAGCAAAGGACTAAGTTTCATAAACTTACGCCCCCACCTCAATGAATTTGGGTCTCGGCATGATGCTGAACTCTTCTTCTGCAGTCTTTCTCTCCAGGCTCACTTTTTTGGCCAGGAGTCCTCTCCCCGTTCAACGGATCCTTTCACAAACATCCAATATTCTCCCTGAACCTGGACGCCCCTCTCTGGATTCTTACCTTCTCTTGATCTTTTCATTGAGAACTGTCGGTGCAACATTAGTCGTCTGAATTTCTCTGCTCCTCTCACCCATTCTCATCTCTCTCTCTATGAACTTACTGCAATCCATTCTCTCTGGTCCAAACCAGACATTGTCATCAAATCCGCTGAGAAGGGTGATGCTGTTGTTGTCTGGCGCACTGAACTCTACATTGTGGAGGCTGAGCGTCAACACACAGACACTTCCTCCTACCTCTCCCTGGACCATGACTCCACAACTGAACATCAAGCCATTGTTTCCAGGCCTGTCACTGACCTCATCTCCTCTGGGGATCTTCCTCCCACAGATTCCGACCTGATTGTTGCCCAACCTCGGATGGCCCACTTCTATCTCCTATCCAAATTCCACGAACAGAACTGCTCCTGTAGACCGATCGTCTCAGCTTACTTGTGCCCCACAGAACTAATTTCTCGTTATCTTGAATCCATTCTGTCCCCCCTTGTCCAGTCCCTTCCCACCTAAATCCGTGATTCCTCTGACACCTTATGTCACATCAACACATTCCAGTTCCCTGGCCCCAACCGCTTCCTCTTCAGCATGGATGTCCAATCCCTCTACACCTCCATCCCCCACCAGGATGGTCTGAGAGCCCTTAGCTTCTTCCTCGAACAGAGGCCCGAATAATCCCCATCCACCAATATTCTCCTCCGTCTGGCTGAACTTGTTACTCACACTCAACAATTTCTCCTTCAACTCCTATCACTTCCTCCAAATAAAAGGTGTGCCTATGAGTACCCACATTGGCCTCAGTTATGCCTGGCTCTTTATGGGGTATGTGGAACATTTCTTGTTCCAGGCCTACTCCAGCCCCCTCCCACAACTCTTTCTCCGGTACATTGATGAATACTTCTATGCTGCTTCATGCTCCCGTCGGGTCTTTACAAAATGTATTAGTTTTGTTTTCAATCTCCACCGCTCCATCAATTTCACGTGGTCCATCTCTGACACTTCCCTTCCCTTCCTTGACTTCTCTGTCTCAATCTCTGGTGATAAACTGTCCACCAATATCCATTACAAACCTGCCGACTTCCACAGCTACCTCGACTGCTGCTCCTCACAACCCGCTTCCAGTAAGGACTCCAGCCCATTCTTTCAGGTCCTTCGCCTCCATCGCATCTGTTCCGATGATGCTACTTTCAAAAACAGTTCCTCAGACATGTTCTCCTTCTTCCTTAACCGAGGTTTTCCACCCACGGTCGTTGACAGGGCCCTCAAGCGTGTCCGGCCCATCTCCCGCGCATCCACCCTAATGTCTTCTCCTCCCTCCCAGAAAAATGATAGGGTCCCCCTTTTCTCACTTATCACCACACCAGCCTCCGCATTCAAAGGATCATCCTCTGCCATTTGCGCCAACTCCAGCATGATGCCACCACCAAGCATATCTTCCCTTCACCCCCCCCCCCATCGGCATTCTTTGGGGATCGTTCCCTCCGCGGCACACTAGTCCACTCCTCCATCACCCTCTACTACTCAACCCCCTCCTATGGCACCACCCCATGCCCACGCAAAAGATGCAACACCTGCCCCTACACTTCCTCTCTCCTCACCGTCCAAGGGCCCAAACTGTCTTTCAAATGAAGAAACAGTTCACTTGCATTTCCCCCAACTTAGTCTACTGCATTCGTTGCTCCCAATGCGGTGTCCTCTACATTGCAGAGACGAAACATTAACTTGGCGACCACTTTGCAGAACACCTGCTGTCTGTCCACAAGAATGTCCCAAACCACCCTGTTGCTTGCTATTTTAACATTCCACCCTGCTCTCTTGTCCACATGTCTGTCCTTGGCTTGCTGCATTGTTCCAGTGAAGCCCAACGGAAAGTGTTGGAACAAGACCTAATCTTTCGACTAAGCAATTTACAGACTTCCGGACTGAATATAGAATTCAACAACTTTAGGTCTTGAGCTCCCTCCTCCATCCCCATCCCGTTTCTGTTTCCCCCTTCCTTTTGTTTTTTTTTTCCCAATAAATTATATAGCTTTTTTCTTTTCCCACCTATTTACATTATTTTTTAAAAAATTTAATTATTTTATGCTCCCCCACCCCCAATATAGCTATACCTTGAGTGCCCTACCATCCATTCTTAATTAGCACATTTGTTTAGATAATATCACCAACATTAACACCTATATGTAATTTTCTTCTGTTTTCTGTGACATCTCTTGATGATCTGCTTCTAATACTGCTTGTTTGTCCTTACAGCCACACCAACCCCCTCCACGACTCTCTCTCCCCCCACCCAAACGACCCGCAACCCCCCCCACCACCCCCCCCCCCCCCACCCACACACACACACAGCTTAAACCAGCTTATATTGCACCCCTTTCTTAGACTCACTCAAATTCTGTCGAAGGGTCATGATGACTCGAAACGTCAACTCTTTTCTTCTCCGCTGATTCTGCCAGACCTGCTGAGTTTTTCCAGGTAATTCTGTTTTTCTTCTACGTAAAACTAATACACTGTTGGAAACCAATCTAGAGTAAACATACACTGGACTTGATACAGATCTTTTGGCAAGTATGGACCCTCTAAAAGATAATGATACTCCAACTCGCACAACCACCCCATTGATACAAACCCACCAACCAATACACGCCCAACAACCAATGCACAACGTGCAACTGATAAAGGCCCTCGATAGCTTATTGACCAACCAACTGATGGAGATGCACCAATCAATCCACAGCTCCCTATTCATTACCGACACATAAGTTGTTGCAAACAATTCGAATGAAAAAGCATCTCAAACGGACACAAGAATACAAAATCATTGATCACCAGAAAGAAACAATGCCGTCAGGCAAGTTCTGGAATGAATTTAGATTCTGACACTAATAAAGTCACTCAAACTGTCCTCCAGAGACGGGATGCAGCCTTAAGGTTTCCTTATCAATTCTGGAAGGTAGACTCCTCGTGATGAGTTTCTCTATTTCCTTCCTTGTTTGATTTGTAAGTCATAATAGCAGGAGGAAGGCACTCGGCCTCTCGAAGCTGTTTAGCAATTAAAGAAGATCAGGACTAGTCCACTATCCGAAAACCATAATCCCGCTCAATACACATATCCCCCAAATTTCTTTGTGTCCAAACACTATCGATCTCAATGTGCAACCTATTCAACGACTGAGCATCCATAGCCTTCAAGGATACAAAATCCCAAAAGTTAGTAACCATCTGAGTGAACGGCCCTCCGTTCTGGATTCTCTACTCAGGGATAAACAGCCTCTCAGCATTTACCATTCAATAATTTGCTATGTTTCAATGACATCGACTCTCACATTTCTAACCTCCAGGGTACATCATCACATTTTAATCAATCTCTCCTCGTAGGTGAGTATTCTCATTCCCAGGATCAATTCATGGCACCTTTGTTGCACATTTTTTAAGGGATCGATCTCTTTCCTTAGACATGGAGATTGAACGTGTGCACAGTTGACCCTGAGATTCTAGGAACTCTGGGCGGAGAGATCATCATCATGACTGACTCAAACAGGGTCCAGGTCGCAAAACTCAATCCACACACTTCTTCCAAATGTAAACGCTTCCAACGGAGAAACAATAGAACAACAAGCTCTTCGCCCAACCCTCCATTTCCTTTATTTGGACGACAGTAACGGGAAATCCTTGGTAGGAAGGGGCAACCATGCGGTGGGTGAGAGGGGGCAGATGTCTTCACGGGAACTTTCCATGATCTGGAAAGCCGGGAACCACGGTAATATCGCCTGCTGTCCCTGCTCCCCTGGTTGAGGCTCTCAGAGCCTGATTACGATAGGGCCGAAGTCATTGACTTGGAAGGCACCATTACATTTGGAGCCCTTGCTCTACCAAAGCCAACCCGGTGTCTTGATACACTTGAAACAGAAGGCATGGAACACCATGATGAGCAAGGTGTCCTTCTTCCCCATGCTAAAACAGGGAAGACTTGAGCCAAGTTGTTAGAAACACGGGGTGAGATTTATCAGGCAGCTTTTTATCCCCTCGAAACGAAGTCACCCCTCTATAAAATGCCTCTGATGCGACAGTAAAGGTCCAAACCTTGAAGAATGGATTGAATCAGCATCATGTAACTCACGTGGAAATTACCTTATCCCATCATCGAGTTAATCCCAAGAAAATAGACGAGTCAAAACTACCCAGTTGAACGCATTATAATATGGAGTGTTTGCTGGACATCCTCTGGGAGCGTTTGAAATGACAGTGTAGATGGGAATTTAATCTGTAGCTGCACGCCTGCTACACCTGCACTTGAAGTGTTTGTGCCAGCACTGTGCAGGGAGTTAGTTTGACGAGTCTTTGCA